>OZ024835.1:41549640-42257172 GCA_964016985.1 Anodontia alba | reverse complement strand
ATATGCCTTTCGGTCGGTCGGTCTCTCTCTCTCTCTCTCTCTCTCTCTCTCTCTCTCTCTCTCTCTCTCTCTCTCTCTCTCTCTCCAGCTTCCTGTTAATAACCTAATACTGCGAGATTATATCTGAATATTGAATATTAATGACATGTCATTCACATACATCTGCTTGTCATACTTTTATAGCATTAGAGGACATAGGAAATGCTTTGTAGCGAATTTTAAGGCTTAGCATACAGATCACATTTAGCGAATAATCGTTAAATTTGCGCCTTCCGATCCAGCATCAGTTACTAGCCGTGTCTCCTAGGAAAGCGCTCTTGGGCCGATTGTCGTTCCGCTTACCACTCTAGGGCGTCCCCAAGTCGAGGCTTTTCTCAGCCGTCTGGTATACCTAGAGCACCATACCAAGCAAGAGGTTAATAGTTCGACTTACAAGACCTAAGTGCGCCCCAGTCTGGGCTACTGACCGTTAGCGAAGCATCAGACGCAGACACTGGAGAGAGTTCGGCGTAGTTAATATATTATTATTAAAATTCACTGCAGAAGATCTCGAACTTAACCTTAAAAATCTTAAAGTAGGAAAAGCATTTGCACAAGACATAGCCAGAAACATTCTATTTTAAAAACCCTGTCCAAACCACTATGTGGAAATAATTTGTCTCTTCCGAAAGGCATGAACCAGAACCGTAACACCAATATACAAGAAAAGTAACACCAATATACAAGAAAAGTATCACCAATATACAAGAAAAGTAACACCAATATACAAGAAAAGTAACACCAATATACAAGAAAAGTATCAACAACATACAAGAAAAGTATCACCAATATACAAGAAAAAAATAACTCATCCTTTAAATTATTAACCAATATCTCTCCTAAGAATATAGGTAAAGTCATTGAGAAGACAATACACAACCATGTATTCAATGACAACAGTGTTTCAACATCTCTTCAATCAGTTTTTTAGCTTGCCTGTTTAATTGCACGACGGTGGGTCGGTGTTCACTTTTAATGACAGCTCCCTCCTGATATGTTTCAGATGGTCGGTGCCTGACTACCAATGTCTGCGGTCGGGCTTATCCTGGTCCTGTTTGTGGTTTTCTTGTGCTCTGGTTTCAGATCGCCCTTGAGCCCTTTGCTTTGTTTCATCACAGTGGTTTGATTATGTGTTTCACTGTGATGTTCCAGAGATGAGGTAGAGGCTCTTTATGCGTACCGAACATATATTTGTAATTTTGAGCTGCTTTGCTTGGGAAGAGAGATGTAATACTAGTGCTTTTCATATGTTTGTTCGATTTGCGCTTGTTTGGTTTTGTCTGTTTCCTCTTCCTCGTGGTGTCTGGGAAGGGCTGCGGTTTGTAATTGTGGCACTCCCTGGACTTTTGTCTTACCTCTTTTTAGAATTAAGGGCGAGGTTTCGTGCGATTAAACTGGTTCCATCCCCATAGTAGTTTTCCTACTGACGGTTCGATGTCGATTCCTCTGTTGCAGTTATTCTTTGCTTGTGCGTCTATGCGGCGTTTGTTTTGTCATTATTTGTGCCTCATCCCTCCTTCTTTTGGTACCTCGGGAGAGCTTTGCTTTGTGCATTTCCAGAGTAGCTTCACTTGTGTTTTACCGGATGATTCCTCTCTAAATTAAAGGATATATGATATAAAGCTCTTTGATACCAAAGCTCTGGCAAAGCTCTAGATGAAGGTAAGAAGTGCATGCAAATCAGGTGATATCATTAAAGCTTTCGGCAAAGGTATAATGTATAAACTACATAATGTTTATATTACTGATACTCTTTTAATTTGGTTTAAAACCTCTCTTTGTAACAGACAACAAAGAGTAGGCACCGTTAAACCGATCTGTTATAGAAACAGGTGTGCCACAGTGATCTATTCTAGGCCCATTGCTTTTTGAAGTACATACATGTACGATACATCAAATAAACATTGTTGAAAATATTGGCCTTAATATCAGATTATTTAGTAATGCCACCAGTTTGTATATTTTGGTGATAATCCAAATGCTGTAGCCCAGCCATTCAATCCTGCATTTTTAGTGGCTTGTCACAAGGTGTAATCCATAACAAGGAAGCATTTACAAAGAAAACAGACCCAGTCATCCTGTTTTAGTTAGGAATAATCAGGTGGCCGAAGTGTTTCATCACATATGTCCACACCTATATTTTACAAGTGACTGTGCTTGGCATGGCCATATAGAGCTACTTTAATTGCCCCGTTCTTGAATATACCGATATTGTTTGGCATAACTGCACCCAGTATGAGGTAAACAAATTAGAAAATGTACAAAATGCAGCTGTTTTTCATCACGGTGATTTTGTTTATTTTAGGCATTTTCAGTGATGTTTTACTGATGAGTTAGGAAGCCTTTATTCGAGCCGAACAATCGGTTTGTATTGTATTGTACACATTAGAAATCAAGGCGAAGACTTGTGTATCAGTAAATTGAGTTGGACCCCTAGTAGTTTATACTATTGACCGTTCTTAGGACATGGTTCTAGTGTTTTGTTTTTGTTTTTTTTGTTGTCTTTTTTATGTTCTTTCTGTGATTTTATGGTTTCTAGTTGTTGTTTAACTGTTGTGTTTGATGGATCCTGTCTGGGGAGAAGGAGCTAGTTACTTTGTTTTTGTTTTGTCTGTGCATATGTGCTGTCTGTCATGGTTTCTTTGCTCTTCCTCTGTGACTTTGTTTCTTACTGGACGTATTTTATACTGTTTTTCACCCATAACAGAATGGGTTAAATAATCCAAACGAAAACAAACTGAAAAAATAACTGCACTGCGATGAAGTACGGGGAGATTTCACGTTACACAGTGATGTGTAATAAAATCTACAGAGACTACCATTTGAAACAACATAAAACCGAAAATCAGAGTCTCAGTTATACCGAGACTCTTCAGATGACAGCCATGTTGATTGCAGGGCTGATACGTATAAGCTTATAGCTTACCTTCAGATCCCGGAACATTGATATTGTATATGTTTGTTAACATCGTTTAAATCAATTTGCAGGGTTGCACACACATATACCCCCTAGAACCGCCTTCAGCGGAATTCTATCTCCCAAAGTACCAAAATGGGTTCAAGGATCTCAAGGAGATTAAAAATAAAAACTGCAATATGATGACCGATTGGATTGAGTCTCCGCTATTCACATGTGGTACTTTGTAGGTTTTTATGTGATCCGGCTCAAATTCTATAGTGACGCGAATTATATTTAAATTGTATGAGCTGTCCAATGGTAACAGATTTCTATGGGGATAAGGCGGACAGCGGCCACCCAGCTGCGCAGTCTGATTAAACCTTTTGCTGCCCGCCTACAGAAAAATGGATCAACAGCTAACCAGACAGAGTGGCTGTTTAGTCTGCCCACCTACAGAAAAATTAATCAACAGGTGACCAGACAGAGTGGCTGTTTAGTCTGATCTGGACCTTCCTGATGGCTCGTACCTTTTTCTCATGGCGAGGCGTAATCATTATGTAACATAAGAAACAGCCTTGTGCGATAATAAAAACTTGAGATGTCACTGGAAGTGGCCAATGTTCTGATGTCTTGTTTTCTTTCTTTCTTTTTTTTTTTTTTTTTTTTTTTTTTTTTTTTGATCTTATAAGTCTCATGTTTGTGTTTTCCAAATTTCATGACAAGACAGTGTGACCTTGATCTAATAAACAGGGAGCTAGGACTGGTGTTGTCCGCGATACATGATCTTATTATTAAGGTTTATATCTTGTTGTAAGGTATTTCTCTCAGCTTAACATACATACACACGCACGCACACACACGCACATACAAATGTAAATAGTTGTAGTGTCGAAGTTTTATTGGTCAAAAACTAATTTTGGCCGGTTATGCATCATCAGTGATACCCATATAATTTTTCAAACTTTTGGCATGGGTTAAATGATCCCCAAGGGCAACATTAATTACCTATCATACGTGGGGACACTTGATGGTAAGGGACCGAATATTACAAATCCCTTAAAACTATATGAAGTTTTTAACCGGACAAAATGCGCATATAACAGAAAAAAAAAAACAACAAAACTAAAAACACGCACGAACAGACGCTGCGTTACTCTATGCCCAATCTCGGAGGTATAAAAAGGGATAAAAACACATCGGGTATTTCCTAAATGTAAGAAGAATGGTTAAGTTTGGTAATATGTTGTCTTTCTACTGGCAATAAAAACTAATCGCGAAATCCAGAAAGATATAAGGATGTGACGATATTTTCTTACAGTTTTGTTTGTTTTTCAATGGATTCGACTGTTTGGAGTTTATTTATTATAGATTATTTAATAACTTTGACGGTTCTCGAAAAGCAATGAGTTCTTATCTGGCGGGTGGGTATGTGGGTTAAGAAACAAACAACTGTACGCTAGATGAAAACCGAGTAAGATCAAATCTTGCTCAACCCTTGCCTTATTCCACTGACATATATGAAAATTTCACTTTAACTATTATAGCAGGAAACAAGCCTCACACTAAATCTAACCCATCCATACATTTGACCATCTGCCATTTTTGTTGCAAAAATGTAGGAAGACAACTACACAGCATATGATACCTGCGTAATATATAGGAATAAGTGCAACCCATGGTTAGCTGTTGAAGATAATATACGCCTCCATTTAAGCAGTAAGATGTTCTTATTTTACTGTGACAACAAACTGAGCTGGGATCTTATTAGAATTGTTTTTGTAGATCCATTGATGCTGCAAAACTTATTATTTGTGTAAAAAATGCAAGTATACAACTAATAAATGTATATGATAAAACCTTACCTGGAGTGCCTAGATACAAAGCAGATTACTGTATGCCAAATCTCTGATAGATACTAAAATTCTTGGAAAACTAAAAATTATAGCATCAATTTTAGATAAATACCTGGTTGTATAAACAAAATGACTATATATTTTAAAAGGATAGGCACAATCATTTAATTGCAAGAAAAATAATCCAAATCTGAATCATTTTTGTCCTTTTAAATAAATAAAATATGACTTGCATGACACAAAACTTAGATACAATCAACAGGTTGTAGGATGGGTACTTTAAAAGTTTAGGGCAAGTATGGTCAATAGTTAAGGTGTCCCAATAATTAGAGTAAATACGGTGTGTTAAAATGCCTGCATATATCCATATCGCTTAATCTGTTAGAACACTCTGAAAAGATAGGCAGATTGGATATGTTACCGTCAGAGATCCTTGCACGATCTCTGATGCTGAGCAGTCTTAGGGACTGGCTTTCGTATCACAAGCCTCTTTTAACAGATCATAAATTGGCTTCTTTACAGCTTATATTAGGTGGTGTGTGGCTTTCTCATAGTATAAATTATCTTATCTTGTCTGGTGTTTTGGGGCCACCGAATCCCTACCCAACAACCGATGTCATAACGATGATGAAGACACGTATTTTCGTCAGTTATTTGTTTTTCGGAATCTTGTTGAATTAACTAGGGTTTTCAGAAATTCATAATAATAACTTTGTGCATAAAATTCATTGACATACGGACTATCTTTCTTTCGAAAAATCGGCCTTCTGAAACGTAACGAATATTCAGACACTTCGACCATCCATTGTTGATATTCAATAATGCCTATCATTTGAGCGTAGCTGGTCGAAGTATCTACAATAATTAGAATGTGTATGGAGTTTGCATTTTCGGTGAAAGACACTCCCAGATTGGATATGTTTGGTGCACTTACTGATATTTCACTGCATTATACACTCTTCACGATTTTGGCATAAATCCGAACAAATGATACAGTCGCAGCTATGTGCATGCCACCATATTGATGACGTAGGTTTTTGCTCCTGGAGTCCATTTCATTTGTACGGAGAGCAGCGTTCTGCTCAACTTGAGGCTAGAGTGCCCATCTAGCGTTGCATAACCAAAAACTGCACATAAAAAGACTCAATAAAACCGAGTATACTATTTTTATTTCTTCAGTGTGCAAAGGATCTATTTTTACAAAACATATTAATTGATTTCACTACAGCTGATGTTAAGTGTCGGGTTGCGGCCGTCAAACGTCCCCACCTACAATATCATATTGTAGATAATATTGTCTGGTCCTTTAGGATCATAGAACTCATTTCAGTTGTACGGAAAGAAAACCTTAATTCTCAACTCGGGACCGGAGGGCATGTGCAGCCTCGCATAATCAAATACAGCAATTTGACTCTGCTGTCTGCTTCTTTCTCTTTATGCTTTGTTTTCTTTGTATTGTGGACAGCAATGGAACCTAGGGTGAAGCTTTGGTACCAGTAAGTAAGATTTTAACTGCGCACCCCGCACCATTCCCGTCACGGTAGTAAACAACTAATATTTCTGAGGCGATGGTTCGAATGCTGGCATTCAGATCACTTAATTAGGGAAATAAAAGTAAAAAAAGATTGCCTTTAGAAACAAAGAATACCCAAAATCACGAAAATTGATTTCTTTGCTTTTCCGTATTTTGTAACATGCGTAAGGTCCCATTACGAAAACACGCCTATTCAAATATATAGACAATTTCACCTCCAAAAACTGAAAATTTTCAGATAGAAAACTCTGATATTTTTCATATTTCTGCTTAAAACAAAGATTGTGGGTACTCGTTAGAACCGCCTCGGCAAGGCAGTTCTAACGAGTACCCACAGTCTATATTTTGAGCAGAAATAAGAAAAATAATGTATACTCCTGTAAACCCCAGTTTTACTATATAAAAGTGGGGTTTAAGGGGATAAAAATTATATAGGCATGTTTTCGTGATGCCATTCTAGTTTGTTTAGTTTTGCTCTTAGTGTCATTGCTAGGCTATGCTCTGTCGTTCTGGCTCTTTCAGGATATCTTTATTTTTACGATTATTCAATAAAACCACTGTTTGTTTCCATTTCTTTACTGTGCTTTGTTTCCAAAGAATGCATTTTATATAACTATCTGACAGCTTTATTCACGTTAAATGTTCGGACGCCTTAATTCCTTAGTGTACTTGTCCTAACAGTCTAGATTTTATTAAGATGTCACAGTAAATGTCGACTAAAGAGACTAGAGTATTTGCTAAGATCTGTCTATTTAGGTATTTTGGATAAATATGATACTAGGTACTAGCCAAAATCTGTTCTACCGCCATGCAAAGTAGCCTATCGTACTTGGCCCTTATTGACCGGCGCATGAATCGCGCCGGTCTCTTAATATAGCTTTGGATTTTTATATATGGTAGAGTGTTCGATTAGCTCACAAAGGATTTGTTATATTTGCCGGGATCGTCGGTTTTTATATTTACCGGGATCGTCCGTGTGTGATGTTTCATCCACGCATATTAGTGTTTGTATCTGTCGGGAACACTAGTGTCTGACTTTTCATCCAAGCTATTAATTTGTTGATTTCGGTAATGTCTAACTTTGATTGCGCATGTTGAGACACTCAGAGGGTCTAGGTCCTGGTTGTTTGGCTCAGAATGCTCGAATGAGCAACTAGCTAAGGTTCGGGTGAGATTGCACATTTGCGTAATGAGTGAGAAGATCGCTCAACGAGATGCACAAATAAGTGTTTTGAACCACAGTGAAAGTTGAGGGCGAGAATTATAACTGACCGTTTTGTTGTGTGTTTATGTTGTAGGCGATTTATTTCATTTTCCGGTTTTACTGCAGCAGACTTGGGTCTAACTAAAGTCAACTTCAGGCGAACTATCCTGTCAGGCGATAGGTTTTATCAAAAATGTTATACATTACAATCTGCTTATAACACAAATTTTGGAATCCAAAGCATAAGCTGTATTATTTAAATAATCTTGTTATATCCAAACAAAAATATGTAGATGATATAAAAAAAAAAACCATCAGCCATCAGTTTTCATATAATCTATACATTTTTCGAATCCATCTTTGAACCATGCTTTATCTAAAACCATCTTAAAA
The DNA here is from genome assembly GCA_964016985.1 of Anodontia alba. Taxonomy (NCBI): domain Eukaryota; kingdom Metazoa; phylum Mollusca; class Bivalvia; order Lucinida; family Lucinidae; genus Anodontia; species Anodontia alba. The sequence goes on along the minus strand of OZ024835.1, from coordinate 42,249,250 downwards.
CAAACTGTGTTATAAACAGATCAATCTCTATTTTACTTTCATTTCAATTAAGAAATTTCATAAAGCTTAATAAACGCATACATTAAAGAAGCACATTGTTGTTCTTTTTTACCTGAACAGTTATTAATCTTTAGTATACCCTTGTCCCATATCTTTGCGTAAACATGAACAAAATTTGCGCCGGTACTTAGACGTTTACGTCTAAATATTTTGTCCTGTGTGTGCTGACATAGCGTTAATCATCAAATATCTACATAAAGGGACACCATGTATTAAACTCTAACGTGTGAAACTTGTAGATTTTATTTTAATGACGAACAATGTCCAATGTCAGTGATATAAGGCATTATGCAGGCGTATAGATTATATTAAGTATAAATCTCATATGAACCCATATAACTTGATAGACATGTAATTATATCCAAGGAGTAACACATCTGAGGTAAGAGAGACTGTCACTATAACACGTTATTATATTTCTTTTGTACTCCGTAGCCTTCTGTCTGGAAGCCATCACGCTACAGTTCGCAAGTATCGCGTGTTTTCTCATTCATTCAGTTTGCAAAACCAAAAGTCAGTAAAAAGGATTCACTCTTCATCATCCATGATCTGCAAATTTAAGACTATGAAATATGTGTGATTTTGTTTTCGGTTCGTCTATTACGATTGGTCACAATCACTTGTTTATATATGTCCATAAATTGTTGATAAGGTTGAGCAAGCTAGTGCTAAAGATGATGCTGCAACTTGTAACAACGACAGCTAGTTCATGTTATGACCTGTTACGGCGACATTTGAGGTCATGTTACAACTTGTAACAACGACAGCTGTGTTCATGTTATAACCTGTTACGACGACATCTAAGTTCATGTTAAAAATGTAAGAACGACAGCTAGTTCATGTAATCAGCTGTTAAGATGGTGAGGTTGAGCAAGCTAGTGCAAAAGATAATGTTACAACGACAGCTGTGTTCACCTGTTACGACGACATTTGAGGCCATGTTACAACTTGTAACAACGACAGCTGTGTTCATGTTATGAGCTGTAATGACGACATCTTAGGTCACGTTAAAACTTGTAGCAACGACAGTAGTTCATGTTATGACCTGTTAGGACGATATCTCTCATTTCCGGTTAAAATGCAAAACTGAATGTGTTTCATAAAAGTTATAAAACATATGATTCTACCCTAGACCCAAGATGCCCTTTGGTGGGGATACATTCCTGACATACGTAATATATATGAATAGGAACTTAGGTTTAAGAGGGAAACACATTTTTATGACAATTTTTAAGAAACGCATTCAATTTTGCATTTTCACTTGGACAGAAAGAGAATTCAAGTCAGATATACCAGACACGCGCACAGACTGTATTCATTTTACCATAATTTCCAATCAGTGTTGTGTTCTCGCCATTCTGATGCAAGAAATATTTCCTAAAGAGAACGTTTAACTGTAATTTCCATCGGTTTGAACATGGTATTAATTTAGGAGTTTTTGGGGTGGGGTAAACAGGACTGAATCAGCTTCCCGTAATAATAAGCCAGAAGCATAAACTGTCCTTTTCTGCTATGATTCAGACATCGGACTACCGGAATATGTAATAAAAATTTCAATATTCTGGTCTCCAACACCTGAGCCAATTAGGGAAAATCCTCGCCTTACTGCAATATCTCCTTTATAAGGGATCGAATGTATAATATCATTTTCCAGTAAACATTTCCATATTTTTGGTATGAACAAAATATGCGAAGCTTCCCAGGAAATGAATCACGATGCATAGCTCTCCCGATGCACCAAATTGACTTAGTTCAAACGTTGCTAAATACCAACATTCCCATACAAAAATGTTATTTGCATAGCTCGCCATTAATTGTAACAAAAGATAGCTTGAGAATAGTTCGCGGATACTCGCTACCGTCCGCAGAAAAAAAAAAAACTGTCACAGCTGAACGGAAAGTTTGCAATAGTTTGCGAGTAACCGTGAACGTTTCTGTTAAATGAACGCAGCCCTGAGTGTATAACAACTACAGCTGGGCTCATTTTACAGCTACTATCTCTCTATCTGAGTCGACCAGTTTCTTATTACCTCATTATCTTGTAACAAAGACAGATGAATTAATGTTATTATCTCTAAGCGACCTAGATATAGCTTCCCTTGCCATATTGACTTTAATAAATATTGCATACAAATTGCAGACGCTTTACAGAAATTCTGTAAACTTTGGTGCAAACGATAGTATGCTGACTCTATTGCTTTAAATAAGTGGAAATTAAGTATTTTCAACCCAAATCTTTATACTGCATACACCTAAATTTTCGACCTCTGAAGCAAGGTATCCAAGACTTTCATAGGAAGTATGCCTTGAGAACAGCTAACAAGGCTGCAAACAATGTTGTTATTGTGTGACGTTTGACCATGTCAGTACTTTAAATAAGGACTTAGCAATACAAAAACATACACACAGACTTCCAAAGATGAGAAGTCTATTATTGACTATCCTAGTATTCAGTCTGTGCAGTTTATATTAAAGATAATCAGAGCATGCTTCTAACGTTGTATTGGTTACCGAAGCTCCATTAAAGGCCATCTATGGCACGCTTTCTCGCAAATTCCAGTTCATGCACTACGACTGAACTCTCAAAATCATTTACTTCTTGTCTTTCTGTGTGAAGTTAACACTGTGAGGCAGTATATGATTGATCCGCATTTTTTTTGTCTAACAAAATTCCGGCGTGGTTTTAATTAAATTTAAATCTAGATATTTCCGTGCGTCTTGGTTGTCTACATATGTTTTTTTTCCACACTGTATACATCAGGGTCGCATAAGCTGATTAAAGATATACTTCTTTAATTAATTGAAAGAACCTTCCCCGGAGAAAATTCTCTTTTCCTGGCATGTAATGAGAAGCCTGCTTTTCTCACTTCTAAGGATCTTAAGCATTATACTTTGTGGTCTTGGCAGACAGTTTGTGAGGCGCTTTTGTTTCTTCTTTATACCATCTTTATTCGATTGTTACTTAATTATACCAACAAATTATTGGTATACCTATGGGTACAAATTGTGTCCCCCCTTACGGCAGGGCTGCTTTTGGTTTGTTACGAAAGAGACTTTATTTTGTCCCTTTCTCATAAAAATCAGACCAATATCATTGAAGCATTCAATTCAATATCTCGATATTTAGATGACTTACTGAATAGTGATAAAGAATATTTGGAAAAAAAGTGTTGATTATATTCACCGCAAAGCAAAGGACTACAGTAATATAAAACTAATACCGCTGACACCAAAGCACCGTTTCTGGATTTAAATTGATCAATATCTAATGACATAATCTCTATTAAAATTATTGAGAAACTTTTACTTCGATTTTGATATTGTAAATTTTATATTTTTGGATTGCGATGTCCCTCGTTCATTCTATGGTGTGTATATTTCTCAGTTAATTCATTTCGCTAGAGCATCTAGGTAAAACAATTTCTAAGTTTTATTGTTAATGTCCAAATATAACGTTAGTTTGAAACACTTCTGAAAGAAGGTATGTCCGAATCTGAATTTTATCTATAAAGTCAAAAAGATTATTGGCAAAACTTATTATTCGAACAATTTAAAAAGATTGTCACTCACTACAAAACATGGATGTTCTGCGGTAAATGCATTCTTGTTTGTTAACCCAATCATGGTTGATAACTTTGCTTCCCTCTTTATTTGCACGACGGTGTGTCGGTTCTCAGACTAAAAGACGGCTCCCTCTCTAATCTGTTGATGTTTGGCGCCTGACTATCAATGTCGGTGGTCGGACCCATCGTGGTCTTGTTTCTGGTTGTCTTGTGTTCTTATATTTTATTTCCTTTGGGATCATTATTTTAAAAATCGACTACCCCTTAAGCCGGCGCTAGGGGGCGTATGCAGCCTTGCAAACTACAGTGTTGCATATGAAGAGACTCAATCAAACCGAGTCTCCGATTTTCGTGATTTTGTATGTTCTTTGTTTCCAAAGGCAATCCTTTTTTACTTTTATTCAGATCGTCATGGAGCCCTTTGGTTTGTATTAACGCAGTGTTTGTGATTATGTCTGTTTCAATGTGATGTTTAAAATTGAGGCAGAGAATTTCTGTATGAACCGAACATATATTTTTGTAATTTGGAGCTGCATCAGAATTATCGGTGAGGTTTCGCGCGAGTAAATCTGTTTTAAGCCCTCCCACAACCCCACGCTAATAGTTTTCCAATTCACCGTTCCAATGCGGTTTCTCTGTTGCAGTTCTTCTTTGTTTTTACGTCGCTGATTTCAAATGTGGCGTTTGTTCAGTGGTTATTTGTTCCGCATCTCTCCTTCTTTTGGTGCACCTGGAAGGCGGTGCTTCCTGAATGTGATATTTCCTAGGTTTCTTTACATATTTCCGTTCATATTACAGTTTGTAAGGTCCATTAAACAGAGCCTGCTATTTTCGTTAACTGATTGGATGCGTTTATTAATAACAAAAGATCGTTGTTTTTTCACAACTGATTCATCTATACTACAGTGGGCGTTAGCAGTGTTGCACATTCCATTGTTGATCATGAACAGACTCAATTAATCCGAGTCTGCTAGTTTCATTCATCTGATGTGTTTCTTGCTTCCAAAGGATCGCTTTTCACAACCTGTGGCAAAGACAGCTGAGTTCAAGTTATGACTTGAAACAACTGCAGATGAGTTCATGTTTTGATGCAACAACGATTGCTAATTGCATGATATGACTTCTGACTGCGAAAACTGAGTTCATGTAACGAATTGTAACACAGACATTTTATTTCATGTACTGACTTGTAACAGCGACAGCTGAGTTCAAGTTATGACTTGAAACAACAACAGCTGAGTTTAAGTTATGACTTGAAGCAACGATAGATGAGGTCAAGTTTTCAAGTGGATAAACAACAACAGCTTATCTCATGACTTCTAACTGCGACAAGTGAGTTCATGTAACGAAATGTAACATCGATTGTTTAGTTCATATGTTGACTTGTAATACCGACGTCTGCCGGCCTCGGTGGCTCAGTTGGATGCGCGTCCGACTGGTGATCAAGAGGTTACGGGTTCGACCCTTTCCGGGTCGTCAACATTCTTTCGTGGAGATCATGAATTACTGTCTCCGGTCATTCTCCCTTCCGCTGATTCAAGAAGTGCAGTTGTCACTTTCTTGCGAAACAATGTGCACAATACTGGTTAACCGCTTAGAGGACTTAGCCTACCCAGTAAAAGTGTGGTTAGGTAAACTGACCGCGCTCGACATGATTACATTGGGTTGACTGGGTCATAAAACCTCAACACAAACAAACAAAATAGCAACGTCTGATTTCAAGCTACGACAACGTTTTACCACATTTGCACCACAGTTTATTCTTTTCATGCGGCTTAAAACCAGACCCTTGCTCGGTCTATTGCTTGAATTATCGTTATTATACTACTCTAAATTATACTACTAACCATGAGGCCTGCCAAAATAGTACAGAATGTGTCCAGGAAGAGCCACAAGCAGGGAATATGAGTATAGCCTACTAAGGCTGGCTAATTAGAGCTGAAAAGATAATCAATTATCAGTCCTGCCATTGCAATTGATAATCGATTAGTAATCGCTGAAGATTTGATCATAATATTACCTTTTTGAGCATGACCCTATCATATATGCTTTATTGTGTATGTATTTTGTACGGCCTGAGCAAACAGTGTAGGCAATCGCGGCGTCTCATCAGGGTCTACACTGTTTGCCACTCACCCAGCTATTTTAGACACAACAGTGGGTAGTAAATTGGACTTGTTCAAATTTTAGATGAAGTATGGTGAGGTGTAAATACGGTAAAGTAACAAACACATAAATTCAGTGATCGATTATTAGCAAATCTGTAATGAGAGTCATTTTATCGATTATCTGATTAATCGTGCCAGCCTTATAACCTACCAATTACACCAAGAGGAAGAGTAAACGACAACGGACAAAACACACTTTACAGATCAACGAAAAGTAAATCAACCAGCTTCCTTTTCCCAAATAAAGTGATCACAATGCCAGACAGAACTAAATAAAGACGACTATAGTACAAACACGGCAAACACGATCAGATCTGCATTGAACAGTTACAAGGTCCCACACCAAACTACCTTTACCAAGAGATTTAAATCAATTTTACTGCCGTCATGTCTTCACCTACAAAAAGAAATTGTTCATCTCACACAGAGGCTCCTTAACTCAATCTGTGAAACATCACAGGAAAATATGTAAATAAAATTAAATTACCGTTATGTTATAAAATTGATGGCTCGTGGAAAATACCTCAAATATTGACAGCCGAGAAAAAAAAATCACTAGGTGACCTACCCGTAAATCAGGCATCAGCCCTCACCAACCGTCAAACGTTTAAGAGTTTGAGACCGGACCCGCCTTCGTGCAATTTAATAGAAAAGCAAAGCTTTCACAAAACAACGCTTCCAGTACTATGTAACAAATAAAATGTAAGAAATAATTATTATTGAGTTGTTTTATTGTACGGCTATATTCATTTTTCTTTAAATATCATCAGAATTTTTAATCTATAATTTGACCAAGGTTTGACTCTTTATTTTAATACTCAAATTTAGCCTTTTTCCTGCTAAATCTTTCAGTCATTTCACATGTTTCCCATGAACATCAAATATTTTACCTATCATATGCAAAAATATCAAGAGTTCAGATAGTTGGCGTCTGCCAATCAATGTCTGTGGTCGTGCCTAGCTTGGGCATTCTTCATTGACCAAGATGGCTATTATGTTATGCCTGTATATGATAATGTTTTAAAAATATCTTCTTCAGAACCAAAGAGCTTTGAGGCTGAATTTTAGTATAAATAGGGTGATCCTTAAGTTGACCTTTGACCTTTTTGCGACAAGATAAAATTTGCTGCCATTTACATTTCTACAGGGAAATTATTGAAAAGTTATTTTCAGAAATTGTATTAATGACTTGTGGTAGAAGCTTACAATATATGATCGAAGTAAATAAAAAGCCCTTCAGTAACAATTCAGTATATTTATCCCCTGAGGGTTATATGGCCTTTGCTTGTAAAAATCATTTTTTGAACGATTCTTCTGTCCAAGTGGGATTTACAGTTTGTTCACTTAAAAGTGCTTCTTTCAACAAGATAGCTCATAGAGAAAATCATTTAGAAATCTACCGAGAAAGCTTTAAGATTGAGTCTTTGTTGAGCTTTAGAGATTGGAGGTATACAAAATCAAAGGGTTAACCTAGGTTGACCTTTGACCTAATAACGAGAAGGTTAAATTTATTATAAATATTTATCAAGCATAAAAAAAAAATTACTATTACAGTTTCGGTTCTCATCGAGAACCATCATCAGAGAGACTTTGACCTCGTGACGTCTCGAGACGGACTGCTTGGACAGCTGAAACCTGGCTGAACAAAAGTGCAGTGACAGATTCATATCGTTAAGGCTAATCATATTATCGTTTGGGAGTGGGCAAAAGTAATTGACTGGAAGAATAATCAGAGACTCAGACAAGTCAGAGAAGCTATCAGGATATGTCAGTCTCCATACGTCATGAACCCGGACTAGGAGGCAACTTGAGCAACATCTACAGTATTTTGTTTACCACTAGGAACCAGTCTAGTGGTAAGCAGTCCAAGTCCCGTGACGTCACGAGGTCAAGGTCACAGTTTTGATGATGGTTCTCGAAGAGAACCGAAACTGTCGCAATAAGTGAAATTCCTTGGGATATGCTTGAAATAATGTAATATTTTATCCTGATGAACCTATTCATTGAAGGTTAAATTTGCTTCCCTGTACAGTATTATCACGGGAAATATTAGATGTGCTTGATGTTGCCTGTCTGTCCCCGGGCTATAAACTAGTGCTCAGTTGAGCGATACATGACTGTCATGGTCCTCTTGTTTTTTTCAATCTCAAATTTCTTGGTAGTCTGACCATGTTTAATTTTATATTTTATATGGTAGAATTGACGTTAGATCAAATACTGTACTTTAAAGCACAGTACGTAATGTACATAATATTGCACACTGTGACAAATTTTGTCCTATTTCATCAGTGACACAAAGTGACGAAAGAAAACCTTTTTACTGACTGGCTGCTTGGAGATGGAAACAGACCAACTCTCTACAACAGGACACAACATGGAAATGGGAACCAGGCAGAAAATCAATGAAAACCTCTGTGGCATTGGGAGATTTAGACCCGCGTTTTTACAGGCCAGTGGATCTTTTTATCCCATCCGTAAAATATCATACAGCACAGGCTCTCTGCTCTGCAACAGTTGGATACTGGAAATGTTGTTAAATTGGTTATTGTAGTGAGAACCCTGTTGTAAATGTCAGATATTCAACACAACAGTAATTATTAAATAACGGGCGAAATTTATACCATTTTGCATATGGAATCTTCTTAGGAGAAGCTCTCTCAAAATTATATATATATATATAAAATGGTACCTAACATCTATATCTACGAGGGTCCTGCAAAAAGTTTTGTCACTGGGTTCGGATTACTTCAGTGCTACGTTTTATCAAACATATTTTTATTACAAACCTTCAAAGTATTCCCCCTTTACTGAAACACATGTTTGTAACCTTTTTACCCAGTCGAGCAAAGCAGATAAATAGTCTTCTTTTGGTATCTGTTGGAGACACTGATAAATAGCGCTGCCAAGAGAACTTCTAGACGTATACTTATTTCCAGAAAGCATTTTCTTAAGCATTGGAAATAAAAAGAAATCACAGAGACTCAGGTCAGGTGAATAAGGTGAATGGTTTAAAACTTTCACCTTTTCAGAAGCCCAAAAAGTCTTAACAACCTCACACTTATGAGAGGAGGCGTTATCATGTAAAAGGTCGACTCCTGACCATCCTTTGCTTGGTCGTTTCTTATTGTAACAAGTAAATTGGTCAGTGTATATGACTGCATCTATTTCAATTTGAAATACCTCGGTCAGTTGGAAAGCAATTTGCACGAAATAAACGAGTATCGTTAGCTATTCAAACCATTTAAGTGCAGTGAAGCATTTTAAAATATACCTGGGATAAAACTTAGGAAGCCTATTAGTGACAGAACTTTTTGCACGACCCTCGTATAGTTGCGCAAGTCTTAGGTCGAATTTTATCTAAAATCTCAAATTATATACAGATCATCGTTAGCTTAAGATCTTTCAAGATTGAGAACTTCTTTCTGGTCAGCCAATTTAATTGGTTGCCAAGGCAACCGAAGTACATAGAGGATGGATCAAGAGCTTTCTTCCTTGGGCACCAGAATTTATGATGTTGGGTCAGATGTATGCCCACTCCAGGGTTATATATGGATACCTTAAGTAAAATGATAAGAGCATGTAGCCATTTTCTTGAAACTTTGCTAGAATACTTAAGGTCGGGTAGGTGTTACAGCGTTGGCTAAGAGCTTTGCTTAAGTATCAAACTCTGTCACCCAGTGACATGTATACCATTGCCTTACTTCTGTTCTATTTCCAAATTATTCTCAATGAGTTCCTTCTTATCTCCACGGACCATAAAATATAAACTACATTGTGATCAAACACTTAACACTAGCTATAGTAAATAAATTTAGAGATAGATGGCTCCCTTGAAAGCAAAGAATATATCACAGACTCGGTTTTATTATGTCTGTTCATGATAAGTAATGTAATTTGCAACACTGCTTACGCTTCCAAACATTGGCTAAACTACGCGCATAAAGACAGCATATAACGTTTGAAAACATTTCAATAACACCTTGCATTGCTGAAAGGGACAAAGACTTAGCTTTAGCAGCTTTGTCAACCTTAAGGATGTGTTGCCCTATTCCCTAGGATACGTAATTGTTAAAGCTGTTTTGTCGAAATGTTGGATGGTTGTTTTATTGGTTATCACATATAGGACACTAGATCAAATATAGGCCCAGAAAATGTATATTTAAACAGGACATCTTGAAATAGTGTTTTTCTTTTTCTCAGAAAATATGCTTTGACAGTTCCTGCAAGTTGTGAGACAATTTGTGCGACACGTCAGAGCCTTTTTCCTGGAACAACAATAAGAAAAATACCGTCAGTATGTCGTCTGCTGAATTTTCCTATACTGTGGTATAAAAGTTAATCGCTTTTATTTTTTATTGCAGATCTTTGCTCGCATTGGTGCATTTGTAGGTATTTACAGCATTTCGGGTCTTTTCACGTCAACTCTCACGATATATGTGAACTCCCAGGTACGTATGTATTAAGGATGATTCATTATATATCTAGATTCTCATTGTTTTTCATTTCAATCATGTATAGAATACGCTGTATAAAAAGTGAAATATAAACTGTACATATTCTTGTCTCCCCCTTTAGGGTCGGGAGACATATTGTTTTACCACGGTCGTCTGTCCATCTGTCTCTCTGTCCTATTGTTCGCCCATCTGTCTGTCCGTCATTAAATCGAGACGGCTATGAAACTTGAAAACTTTTCAAGGAAATATAGAAATATCAACCAACATAGGGCGACGTGCAGAACACAAGAACCATAACTCATGGATATATATTGTTTGAATTTTGTAAGTAGCAGTTTCTTTGACAAAGTCGTGTCCGCTTTATAGCTTAAAACTATTGAGTGTATTTTCATGAAACATATTAGAAACTAGAATTAGAATACGAGGATACACAAAACATCATACATGACGACATTTGACAGTGCAAATCACATAATTATATATACAAATAGAAGATCTCTATCATATGTATCAGTACCTATCAGCCCCTTCTTTCTTTCTTTCTTTCTTTCTTTGATATATGTATATATATTAAGAAAGTTACGTTGTGGAGAAGATAAATAGTTAACAAAATCATGAAAAATAGCTTCAGATATTGAGCTAGCGGAAAGTGGGCAGTGAACCAGGCCAACTGCACCAGCCAGCAATCTGCTTGACTTACCCCTGTAGGTTCTGCTGATAAGGGAACATGTGGCGGACCCGATGTCAAAACAGCATGTCCCGGTATTCCGCCTAGAAATATCAACCAAATTTGGACTAAAACGAAAAAAAAAAAAAAAAAAAAAAAAAAACCTAAATAAAGCAAATTTGTCTCATGCCAAAACTACATTTCTGTAGCTTAATTTTATATCTAATATAAAAGTAATCTAAAAACGAGATAATATGTAAATAAGCTTGTTCCTTTACCTAGGGCATCCAGTAACGTTAGTGACTTATACGAATGTAATAAACTTTTAAACTTTAACTGCAAAATTTCTTAATCAAAACTCTCAGTATCACGAATTTCGACAAACATTTTCTAAATGCCATCGTGAAAATACCCAAGAACTGTCACAAACACAACGAGCAGCATTCCCGAGGCACCAGAAGAAAGAAAGACAAATAATGACAAAAGTCTGATAATCTGTACAATTTAAATGGTTATATTATGAAATTGTAAAAGGTATATGTCAGACTACATGCTTAGTGGTAACGTGTGACTTAATTTTTTCTTTACTGTCAAGCCTTTTCTTTTAGAGAAGGTCTCTTTTCAGAAGAAGGGTATGGGAACAGGAGGGGTGGGGCGGCAAAATAATTTTAGGTAGAGTTTGAAAAGTATCTACGCCACTTAACATTAACTTAATCAGTATAAAAAGAACAATTAAAAGTATTATTAATCAAGGAACAATTAAAATATTATCAGTATAAAAGGAAGAATTGATGAATTCTTAATTAATCAGTATAGTATAGAGGGAACAATTATTATTAATAAGTATAAAAGGAACAATCAAAATGCTATTAATCAGTATAAAAGGGGCAAATAAAAATATCAATTACATAACATACATAAGTAGGAGCAATTAAAAAAAAGATTATGAATCAATATAATAGGAACAATTAAGATTATTAATCAGTATAAATGAAATGTTAAATAAAGATAATCCACCAGTATAAAAGGAACTGCTAAAAGATTGATATAAAAGGAAGACTGCTTAAAGATTATTATTCGATATAAAAGGCTTCGATATAATTATGATGTGTGAAAAAAACATATTTCGATAAAGTGCCGCTTTGTGTCATTTAGCCCTTGCCTGATGCCTTGTGAAATCCTATACCCGTCCACAGATGCCATAATGTACATACTTGTCTATATACATGTAGATTATCCTTTCATACAGATCAAATCGCTTGAAACACACACACACACACACACACACACACACACACACACACACACACACACACACACACACACACACACACACACACACACATATATATATATATATATATATATATATATATATATATATATATATATATATATATATAATAATATAATGTGTGTGTGTGTGTGTGTGTGTGTGTGTGTGTGTGTGTGTGTGTGTGTGTGTGTGTGTGTGTGTGTGTGTGCAGCGCTATATATGACAACTGCGCTAACTTATTAGAACCGAAATATAATATTTTCCCCTTCTGTAAGATGTACACATTACGACGGTCAAAAGAAAAACAAAACTCTTTATAAACTCATTACAGCCATTAAACAGAGCCATTTAAAGGGATAAGTGCCATAAGAGTATTCGTACACCGGAAACGTCATTTATTTGAAACGTAAACGTTAATTATGACGTTACGTTTCGTTGCTAATTCAAAATGTCTTCTTGATAATCTGTTGTAAATGCAGTGAAACTGCGGTAGAAGTTTACTGAAAATATAGTGTTATTTGGCAAACTCGGACATATATATATGCAAACAGAAGCAAAGCATACAAAAACATACATAAGAAGTATATCATGGGGTATATAGTTTTCGTCATGCCGCCTGTCAATTTTGCGAAGTTTGTATGTTTTGCTTCTGTTTGCGTATGTCTTCACTTGAAGTTGTTGATATGTGGTCAGTATTGCTATGTGATTCATTGACGTCAGATGATATCATCACATCGCTGCAGCAGACTAAAGGATCAGGTCACCAACTCAGAAATATTTCTAACCTTTGAATTAATTTCAAGGAGAAAGTTCCTACAGAAATACTGCGTTAGATTTGGCTGTGACAACGAACTGGTCTTTAATGATCCCTTGGTCATTTGCTCTAGCGAGATTAAAAGAGGAAGTGTTTCCGAGCACTCGAGGTTATAAGTCGATATAATATGTCAAGCGCTCGAGATAATAAGTGGAGCGCTCAAAATGTCGAACACTCGGGATAATATGTCAAGTGCTCGATTTAGTAGGTCAAGCACTCGATCAAGCGTTCGAGATAATATATCGAGCCCACAAGATATTACGTCGAGCGCTAGAGATATATGTGGCGCTCGAGGTATTTATAGTTGTAAAACTAAAAGTATATGTTGTAAAGATACAACCGTAGGGTAATGAAGATAATGGTCATTTCACTATTGACTGAAATATACTGAACACCAGTGCCTGTGCCCACCCAAAGAAAAGCTTGATACGATGCTTAAAAGATTCGTTCATGTAGACAAGAACATGTACCCTCTCGTCTGACCGTATTTGTGTTTGTTATATCCTTCTGTCTCATAGTAAAAAAAAAATAACACCACTGCGACAGAACGCGTACAAAATAAAGCTACCAGAATGAAGAAAACTTCAAAACACTCAGTTCGGAAGACTGTGAGACATGAGACATATTGTCGCTGGAATATGATAGGCTTAGCCCTGAGATCGTTCAACAAAATACATGCTATTTTACGCATAAAGTTTTTGACATCTAGCATTTTCATTACATGAAATCCAGTATTTATTTACTATGCAGTACATGAAATCCAGGAGAAACCAGATGACATTGCTTAAAATGTATATAAAGGTTAAGAATACTGTGTCTAGCTTTACATATATACTCAATAAAGGGCTGATATTAATTTATTTTCTGGTCCTTTGGGAGTTTTGGACTCAAACAGTATAAGTTCCGTCTAAGCGGCTAGCAGGACGTGCTGCATGTTGCGTTTGTTCTTCATTATTCCCCATGAACAGACGCAAGAAAACTGATCTGCTATTTTCTGTTATTTGATATATTCTATCTATCCAGAGCAGTCCTTAGGATAAACTAGGCTGCTTGGTAATGTTTTGGAGCTGCCAGATCTTATCAGTTAAACAATTTCACACATACTTATTATCTGATTACTGATTAGTTAACCCTCCATTATGCAGAACCAAACACTGACCAGCTCGGTGTTTGTTTCATTTAAATGGTTGTTCCAATTTGTTATCTCATATTGTCTACTGATGTTGTATACTACATTAGTGCACTCTTGTTTTCCCTTTATAATAGTTCTGGGATGGAAATTAAACAAATACATGCGTGTTTATGAAAGCAGAGTTTTTGTTTGAAAAGAAAATTAGGCATATTATGGAATAAAGTTAGGAAAACAATAGCAGTGGGGAAATGACAATAATTGTGCCACATAACTGACATAAGTTTATGTGTGTTTAAATGAAGAATATTAACAATTTATGATTTTTATCTGTAAAAAGACAAAGATACCATGTAAAACCAAAGGTGAGAGAAAAGTTATGTGTGTTTCACAGTGATGGTTCACTTATGAGGCAGAGGATCCTATTCAGGCCAAACATGTTTGCAATTTGGAGTAAAACTGGTTTAAACACCACTGTTTCCTCTTTGCTGTCTGATTTCTTCATTTGTTTTGTTTTAATAAATGGAGTTGCATCAGGAGATAAAGACATAAGAGCGGGTAAAACAGGTTAAAGCCTCCACCCCTTGCATAGCAGTTTTTTTTCTATTGACTTTTCCAAGGCAGTCTTTGTGAGTATTTGTCTAGTTGGCCAGTCTTATGTGTACATTGGTGTGTGTTACATTTCGTATTAAGTGTGTTATAGTGCATATGTTTGTGTTTTGTCTACTTTTATGGTTTCGGAATGGACATGTTGATTTATTGTGCCTTTTCCTTAGTGTTTTTTGTTCCACATTTAACCTCTAGATTATGAAGCAGGAGTGGGTGATGCACTGAACTGATCCAATCTTTGTATCAGTAATCAGCAGCAGTCCAAGGACCATAAACCATATGCATCATAAAACCATTTAAGTCCATGGCCTTGACCTCAAAATGACAGAGGCAGCTGGACTTGCAACGAAAAAAAAAACACCACTTGACTAGAAGCTAACAAAATGAAGTATTAACTAATTCTATTCAGACACTCAGTAGGAATAGATTTTCACACACGTTTGGATAAACTTAAACACGAAAGTTCCAATACCGTGACCTTGACCTTTATTAATCATGATTAGGGATAAAGGTTGTTCTATATATAAATAGGCCAATATATACCCCCATCCCAATCATGGACTATATCAAACAAATATATATATATATATATATATATATATATATATATATATATATATATATATATATATATATATATATATATATATATATATGGGTCATCTACATTTGTATTCTGGTTTCTAGCTCTGGTTACTGGTTACTAAAACCCGGTATCATCCGGTAATCAACGAGATATGGGTAAAAGCCAGTACCCTACTATTAGAATATATTTATTTGTGCACCGTCGTACAGAATTCATGTTAAAATGTTGATTTTGTTTGCTATTTTAAGACACTTGGAAATCCAAGTTAGCAAATTACTGATCTCTCCCTATATGCGACGGTTCCACTCGATTCATGTCAACAGAATTTGTACAAAAAGTCATTTTTTGCTGTTTTATGCTTTTTTGGCTGGAGGTTTTATCGTCGTAAGTATTTCACACTGTTTCTAAAATTTCATTTCCCTTCATAAGCAACGAGACCACTTAATTCACGTCAACAGAATTTGTACAAAAGTCATTTTGTTGCTGTTTTAGGCATTTTTTTTTGGCTGGAGTTTCTATCGCCGTTATTATTCCATACTGTTTCTGAAATTTTCTCTCCCTATATAGGCGACGGGACCACTAATTCACGTCAATAGAATTCGTACAAAAAGCTATTACTATTATTATTATTTTTCCTGTGTTATGCATTTATGCATTTTGGCTGGAGTTTCTATTGTCGTTAGTATTCCACACTGTTTCTGAAATTTTGTCTCCGGCAACGAGAACGCTTAATTCAGGTCAACAGAATTTGTGAAAAATGATAAGTTTTTGGCTGCTTAAAATAATTTTTGGCTGGAGTTACTCTCGTCGTTAGTATTCAACACTGTTTCATTTTTTTGCTCTCCCTATATAGGGAACGGGACCAATATATTAGATTTGGTATAAAAACGTGTTGGTTTTTTTTGCCTTTTTTTTATATATAATTTTCTGGATTTTTTCCATCGTAAGCATTCCACACTATTTCATTATCTGGATTTTTTCCATCGTTAGTATTCCACACTATTTCATTTTTTTTTGTCTCTATATAGGCAACTGTAACAATGAATTCACGTCGACATAGCCGGCCTCGGTGGCTCAGTTGGATGCGCCGTCCGACTGGAGACCAGGAGGTCGCGGGTTCAACCCCCGCCGAGGTCGGCAACATTCTTTCGTGGAGATTGATCATGAAATATTTTCTACGGTCATTCTCTCCCTTCCGCTGATTCTAGAAGTGCAGTTGTCAATTTCTGGCGAAAGAATGTGCACAGTACTGGTTAACCGCTTAGAGGACTAAGCTTGCCCAGTAAACGTGTGGTTAGGAAAACTGACCGCGCTCGACATGACCCCTTTGGGTTGACTGGGCCGTAAAACCTCAACACAAACAAATCACGTCGACATAAATCGTCGTTAGTATTCCACACTGTTTCATGTTTTTTGCTCTCCCTATATAGGGAACGGGGCCACTATATTAGATTTGGTATAAAAAACGTGTTTTTTTTCCTTTTTATGATTTTCTGGATTTTTTCCATCGTTAGCATTCCACACTATTTCATATTTTTTGTCCCTATATAGGCGACGGGACCAATGAATTCACGTCAACATAATTTGGTAAAACATGGTTATTTTCCAAGTGTTCTTTTGGTAGTCCCGTGTTAAAACGTCAGTAAGATAGTGTGAAATACTAACAAAGATAAAGGTTAGAAATTGGGTTATTTCAAGAATTTTTAAGATTTTTTTTCTGGAATTGTTTCCATCGTTAGTATTTCCACACTGTTTCATTTATTTTTTCCCTATTAGGCGACGGGACCAATTAATTTACGACAAAAGAATTTAGTAAAAACTGAAGATTCTCCTAACATTTTTTATAGTCACGTGCTAAAATGTTTGTAGGATAGTGTGGAATACTAACGCAGATGAAGATTAGAAAATGGGTTATTTTAAGTTTTTTAAATATTTTTTTCTGGAATCTTTACACACTATTTCATTTTTGTCCCTATATAGGCGACGGAACCAATTAATTCACGTCAACATTATATGGTAAAAAAAATGTGATTTTCCTAGTGTTTTTTCTGATAGTCCCGTGCTGAAATGTTAGTAGGGTAAGTGGAATACTTACGAAGATAAAATAAGTTTAGAAAATGGGTTATATCAATTTTTTAATGATTTATTTTGGATTTTTTCCATCGTTAGTATTCCAGACTGTTTCATTTTTTGGCCCTATATAGGCGACGGGACCAACTAAATCACATCAACAGAATTTGGTAAAAAAGGTGATTTTCCTTTCTGATGGCCCCGTGCTAAAAGGTCAGTAGGGTAGTGTGGAATACAAACGAAGATAAACTGAGGTTAGAAAATGGGTATCATTCAAGATTTTTTTCTTTTTACATATTTTACATCTTTAGTATTCTACACTGTTTCAATTCTTATTGTTTGTCCCTATATAGGCGACGGGACAAATTAATTCACGTCAACAAAATTTGA
Organism: Anodontia alba; assembly: GCA_964016985.1. Taxonomy (NCBI): domain Eukaryota; kingdom Metazoa; phylum Mollusca; class Bivalvia; order Lucinida; family Lucinidae; genus Anodontia; species Anodontia alba. The sequence goes on along the minus strand of OZ024835.1, from coordinate 42,231,464 downwards.
TAAAAAATGGTGATTTTTCTTGTGTGTTTTGATAGTCCCGTGCTAAAATGTCAGTAGGATAGTGTGGAATACTAACGAAGATAAAGGTTAGATATTTTTTAAGATTTTTAAAATGATTTTCAGGATTTTTTTTCCATTGTTGGTATTGCACAGTGTTTCAATTCCTTTGTCCCTATATAGGCGACGGGACCACTGATTTCACGTCAACAGAATTTGGTAAAAATAGTGATTTCCCAACAGTTTTTGATAGTCCCGTGCTAAAATGTCAGTAGGATAGTGTGGAAAACTGAGGAAGATAAAGGTTATAAAATGGGTTATTTCAAGATTTTTCAAAGATTGTTCTGGATTTATTTTCCATCGTTAGTGTTCCATACTGTTTTATTTTTTTTGTCCCTATATAGGCGACGGGACCACTTAATTCACGTGAACAGAATTTGGTGAAAATGGTATTTTTTTCCTAGGGTTTTCTGATAGTCCCGTGCTAAAATGTCAGTAGGATAGTGTAGAAAACTAACGAAGATGAAGGTTAGAAAATGGGTTTTATTTAAGATTTTTTCTAAAGATTTTTCTGGATTTTTCTCCATCGTTAGTATTCCGCACTGTTTCAATTTTTTGTCCCTATGTAAGCGAGGGGACCAATTAATTGACGTCAACAGAATTTAGTAAAAACAAATTATTTTCGTATTGTTTTTCTGATAGTCCCGTGCTAAAATGCCAGTAGAGTAGTGTGAGATCTAACGAAGATAAAGGTTAGAAAATGAGTTATTTCAAGATTTTTTAATGATTTCATGGAATATTTTTCATCGTTAGCATTACAATCTGTTTCAATTTTTGTCTCCATTTAGGCGAAGGGACCAATTAATTCACGTCAACAGAATTTGGTAAAAATGGTCATTTTCCTAGTGTATTTTATAGTCTCGTGCTAAAACGTCAGTAGGATAGTGTGGAATAAAGGTTAGAAAATAGGTTATTTCACTATCTTTTAAGATTATTCTGGATTGTTTTCTATCGTAAGTATGCCACACTGTTTCAATTGTTTGTCCCTTTATACGCGACGGGACCAATTAATTCACGTCCGCAGAAGTTTGTTAAAAGGGTAATTTTTCTACTGTTTTTTTTTTTTTTTTTTTTTTCTGATAGTCCCGTGCTAAAATATCAGAATGAAAGTGTGGAATACTAACAGATAAACTAAGGTAAAAAAATGGGCTATTTTTAAGGTTATTTCACGATTTTTTTTTCGAAATTTTTCCATCGTTAGTATTCCATACTGTTTCACTTTTTTTTGTTCCTATATAGGCGACCGGACCAATCAATTCACGTAAACAGATTTTTTGTAAGAAATGGTGATTTTCCTAGTGTTTTTGATAGTCCCGTGCTAAAATGTCAGTAGGGTTGTGTGGAATACTAACGAAGATAAAGGTTAGAAATTGGGTTATTTCAAGATTTTGTCAAAGATTGTTCTGCATCTTTTTTCAATCGTTAGTATTCCACACTATTTTCATGTTTGTTCCTATATAGGTGACACGACCAATAAATTCAAGTCAACAGAATTCGGTAAAAAATGGTGATTTTCCTAATGGTTTTGAAAGCCCCGTGCTAAAATGTCAGTAGAAAAGTGTGGAATACTAACGAAGATAAAGGTTAGAAAATGGGTTATTTTATGGTTATTTTTAAGATGTTTCTGGAATTTTTTCCAGCGTAAGTGTTCCTCACTGTTTCAATTTTTTGTCCCTATATAGCCAACGGGACCAATTAATTCACGTCAACAGAATTTGGTAAAAAAGGTGATTTTCCTAGTCGTTTTCTAATAGGTCCGTGCTAAAATGTCAGTAGAGTAGTGTGGTATAATAAAGAAGAAAAACAGGGTCAGAAAATAGGTTACTTTACGATTTTTATTTTTTTTTCTGTAAGATTTTTTTTCGGATTTTTTTTTCATCATTAGTATTCCACAATGTTTCAATTTTTTGTCCCTATATAGGCGACCGGACCAATTAATTCACGTCAACAGATGTTTGGTAAGAAATGGTGATTTTCCTAGTGTTTTTGATAGTCCCGTGCTAAAATGTCAGTAGGATAGACTAGAATACTAACAAAGATAAAGATTAGAATTTTTTTTCAAGATTTTTTTTTTTATGATTTTTTAAAAAAATTTTTTCCATCTTAAGTATTCCACACATTTTCAAATTTGTCGTCCCTATATAGGCGACTGGACCACTTTATTCACGCCAACAAAATTTGGTAAAAATGGTGATTTTCCTAGTGTTTTTTGATAGTCCCGTGCTTAAATGTCAGTAGGATAGTGTGGAATACTAACGAAGATAAAAGTTAGAAAAATGGGTTATTTCAAGATTTTTTTAATGATTTATCTGACTTTTTTTCATCGATAGTATATCTCACTGTTTCAATTCGTTTTGTCCCTATATAGCCGACGGGACCAATTAATTCATGTCAACAGAATCTGGTAAAAATGGTGATTTTCCTAGTCGTTTTCTGATAGTCCCGTGCTAAAATGTCAGTAGGTAGAGTAGTGTGGAATACTAACGAAGAAACACAAGGTCAGAAAATAGGTTATTTTAAGATTTTTGTTTTTATTTTTCTTTATGATTTTTTCGGATTTTATTCATCATAAGTATTCCACACTGTTTCAATTTTTGTCCCTATATAGGCGACCGGACCAATTAATTCACGTCAACAGATGTTTGGTAAGAAATGGTGATTTTCCTAGTGTTTTTGATAACCCCGTGCTAAAATGTCAGTAGGATAGACTAGAATACTAACAAAGATAAAGGTTAGATTTTTTTTTCAAGATTTTTTTAATGATTTTTTTTATTTTTTTTTTTTCCATCTTAAGTATTCCACACAGTTTCAATTTTTTGTCCATATATAGGCAACGGGACCACTTTATTCACGCCAATAGAATTTGGTAAAAATGGTGATTTTCCTAGTGTTGTTTGATAGTCCCGTGCTTAAATGTCAGTAGGATAGTGTGGAATACTAACGAAGACAAAAGGTAGAAAAATGGGTTATTTCAAGATCTTTTTAACGATTTATCTGACTTTGTTTTCCATCGATAGTATATCTCACTGTTTCAATTCGTTTTGACCCTATATAGGCGACGGGACCAATTAATTCACGTCAACTGAATTTGGTGAAAAATGGTGATTTTCGTAGTGTTTTTACATTGCAACAAATGTTGTTGACGTGAATAAAACGGGTCCTGCTCTATAAACGGAAGGAGACACATTTAGTGTTTTTTATCTGTAATACCGGGTTTAAGTATATTTTGAGCCCGTCAACCAACGTTTGAAAGCAAGTCGGAAAACATCTAAAAATATAAATTTAAGTAATTTCTCATCTTGGCTTTGCTTCATAACGTCTTTGTGAAAGTATCATTTGCCTAGCCCTACATATGATTTTTCTTGCAGCCAAGCCTGAAAGTCATCGTAATCTGACTCGATTTGGGAGAGGCCTCGCCTTATATGTAGGCGCGGGTACCACTTCACGTCGATCGTTGTTTTGTCTAAGGCTTAATATCTCAGAAAACATTCAGAACCCACCCCTAAATCACATATATTGTTGTTTCCTATGATGACGCATTCATTGACACAGACCGTTGGGGACCCACTGTCTACACTCCATAAAAGGCCTAATATCTCAGAAATCGTTCAGAGACCCACCCCTAAACCATATATGTTGGTGTTCCTTATAAGACGCATTCAGTGACACTGACCGGGGACTCCTTGGGATATGCTTAACCCCACTCCGCTTTTCATATAAGTCTTAATATCTCAGGAACCGTTCAGAGGCCCGACCCTAAACCATATATATTGTTGTTCCTTATGACAAGACGCATTCAGTGACACCGACCATGACCCCCTCCCCACCCCCCATGCCCCGTGGGTATGCCCATCCCACCCCATCCAGCTCATATAAGGCTTAATGTCACAGGAACAGTTCAGAACCCAACCTTAAACCATAATTATTATTCTTCCTTATGATAAGGCATTCAGTGACACTGATCGTGGGTTCGTGTGGGGGAGGGGGGTTATGCCCACCCCCTCCAATTCATAGAACACTTAATTTCTCAGAAACTGTTTAGAACCCCGCCCAAAGCCATATATAATGTTGTTCATTATGATAAGACGCATTCAGTGATACCGACCGTGAGCCCCCAGTGTGTATGAGCCACAACCTACAGTTCACATAAGGCTAAATATCTTAGAAACCGTTCAGATCCCAACCATTAATCTATATATTTGATTGTGCTGGGTGTTTCACGACACGCCAACTCTTGTGGGACATTCTGTGTCGTCTCCCAGAGAAAGAGAGAAAATAGATAAAAGAGATAGTAGATGAGATGAAAGAGAGGGAAAGAGAAGAAAGAGGAACATGAATGTGAAGAAACAGAAGAAATAAAAACATTCCCCATCTACCCTTACCTGCTACAAGGATAGCAGGCCTTGCCCAACTGTAAGCCAATATCAGTTGTACGCCCGTTGCGTAAGATACACGACACCTTTGCAACACCTTACCACCTCTTTTGTTGTCCCATCCCTAAACCATATATAATGTTGTTTATAATGATGATGCCTTCGATGACACCGACCTTGGATCCCCCGGGGTATGCCCCATCGCCTCAAGTTCACATAAGGCTCCATATTCTGGACACTGTTCAGATACTTACCCCTTAATCACATATATTATTGTTCCTTACGCATTCATTGACACCAACCGTGGGTCCCCGGGAGGTATTCCTTATCCCATCTCAGAATCCGTTCAGATCCATGCCGAGCATAAATGGTTTGAAAATGCTTTTATCTTCTGATGACGAATCAGGGTTCGTTTGGGAGACTTTATAATTGGTAGATTATAATCTTATCTCATTATCATTATCATTATTCTACTTCTACTTCTTTTTCTTTCCGCCCAAATTTTGTCCGGAAGAGTTCTCAGTAGCCACTGAACGGATCGTTCTGAACTTTGGGGCAATGAAAGATATGGATATGACGTTGTGAAATATGGTTTTAGAATGGCCGGCTCAAAGGGTCCCCCGGGAGCATGCCGAAATCCGCCTAAATTTTGTCCGGACTTCTCGGTAACCACATGATGGATTGTTCTGAAACTGGGGATATGATGATATGGATATGAAGTTTTGCAAGAGGATTTTAAAGGGTCCCCGGGGCACCACGGGGGCATGCTCCATCCCCTTCACTTCATAAAAGGCCTAATATCTCAGAAACCGTTTAGATCCCCAGCCCTAAACCATATATATTGTTGTTCGTTATGATAAGACGCATCCAATGACACCGACCGGGGTCCCCCGGGGGCATGCTCCACCTTTCACCTTATAAAAAGCCTTATATCTCAGAAACCGTTCAGATCCCAACCATAAACCATACATATTCTTGTTCCTTATGATAAGACGTATCCAATGACAATGACTGGGGGTCCCACGGGGATATGCCCCATCCCCCTCCAGTTCATATAAGGCTTAATATCTTAGAAACCATTTAGAACCCAATCCCTAAACCATATATATTGTTGTTCCTTATGATAAGACGGATTCAGTGACACTTACCGGGGTCCCCCAAGGGCCAGCCCCACCCTTTCACCTTATTTAAGGCCTAAATCACAGATACCGTTCAAATCCACACCCCTATACCATATATATTCTTTTTCCTTCTGTGTCCAGTGATACTAACCGGGGCTCCCATTGGGGATGCTCATCCCCTTTTCTTCATAAAAGGTCGAATATCTCAGAAACCATACATATCCCCACCCCTAAACCATATACATTCTTGTTCCTTATGTTGACGCATCAAATGACACCGACTGGGAGTCCCCCGGGGTATGCGCAAACCCCTCCAGCTCATAGAAGGCTTAATATATTATCAGACGCCGTTCAGAACCCCTTCCCTAAACCATATATATTCGTGTTCCTTATAATTAGACGCATTCATGGAAACTGACCAGGGATCTCCCGGGGGCATGCCTCACCTATTTCACTTCTTTATGATAATACACATTCGATGACACCGAGAAAGGGTTCCATGAGGGTATGACCCATTCCTCCAGTTCATATAAGGCTTAATATCTCTGGAACCGTTCAGAACTCTCATATATATTGTTTTCCTTAAGATAAGACACATTCAGTGAGTCCCGTGGGTCCCCACGGGAGTATGCCCCATCCCTCCATTTCTATTAAGGCTTAATATCTCAGGAACCGTTTAGAACCCCACCCCTAAACCTTATTGTTTTTCTTTATGATAAAACACATTCACTGACACCGACTGTGGGTCCCCCGTGGGTATGCCACCTCTCCCCCCCCCCCCCCCCCCCCAGTTCACGTGACAATTTCTCAGAAACTGTTCAGATCCCTACCCCTAAACCATATATATTGTTGTTCCTTATGATAAGATGCATTCAGTGACACCGACCATGGACTCACGGGGTATGCTCCACCGCCTGCAGTTCACATAAGGCTTATAATCTTGGACACTAGTCAGATCCCCGCCTTAAGCCATATATATTATAATGTTTCTTATGGTGACACGCATTCATTGACACCAACCGTGGACCTAAATAGACAAAAATATTTAGAAAGAAAATAAGCTGTGTACAAAAATGGGATGGCACTTATATTCAAACTTCTAGGAAGAAAAGGTCTGCAGCAGGAATGCTAATGGATATATTACCTAGTAATACCTACACAAGACCGCTACCAAATGGTTGTATCAACAAAGTAGTTGTAAGAATGGCTGAGAGCAAGAGTATATATATATATATTATCACACAATCATTACTATTTTTAGCGTGATAACCTACCTTTTGTATATGTGATAATGTGTTCCCGACACCCTGTATTACCATGTAAATAAAAGAACTCAGGAACTGATACAATCAATCCACACCAAGCCGCCAACACTAAAGGGAAAGACAGGCAAATACAATAAAGCAGCCACAAAATGAACAGACGGTAAACAAAGTTGGCAACCCTTTCCAAAAAAAGGGTGGGAACTCTGTTACCCAAACTTAACTGAATATATAATCAATACATAATTGTTAAAAGAAAAACATTAGAAAGTGAAACACTACATAACAATTAAAAGTACCTCCATGAAAGTGCCGCCTTGGAACGGTTAGTAATGGATTACAAAGCCGGCGGGTATTAATCAAGCTTATAACCGAAAACAATGTATTTTGAACGGCAAGTCGTTATCTGACTGCCCGGTCTGATAATGGGTAGCTGTGTATTTTGAATGGGTAGTTATTATAATCCCGCTGGCGACGTTATAATGTCATCAACAACATGACGTAATGGCGTGACATTATGTGCATTTGCGTTTGAATCATCATCTGTTTTAACATATTTACTTCTGATTTTAGACTTCAAAAAACAAGAAGCGGGGTTAAATATTTGATAAATAGATTATTACATGGATTGATACATCAGGTGCTAACCAAAACACTATGTTATAATCTCCAATTTTCGAACTAATTTATATATTATATCCATATATCTGAAGGTATCTGTGCTGGAGAAGTTTGATGGAATATCTAAGAATGGTTTGTTTATGAGTTGTTGTGATGGCATACAATAGAATATTTTTATTTCAAAAGTCCAAAAGGATATAAAGCCCATGAGGATACAATATAATGAAACATGCATGATGACATATGGGATATGACTTTGAAGAGCAATTATATGAGATGTCATTTGCAATATAATTGTGTGTTGTATTCTAAATTATACGAACACCCCAGACAACATATTTCATAATAGTAGCATATACATAATGTTCTTAAATGGAGAAGGTAAATAGATACTGGAAAACGTACGAAGGATACCGGGCAGCCGACAGTGGACAGCCAGCTGTACCAATCGCACCCTCTTTAATTCACCAAGAGCCTGGTTATACAACATGCCACCGTAGACTGTCTCCATGGTACAAGGCACGGTCAGCACGGCACCGTTATCACCTACCATACCATCCACTGACCACCTAATACTAATCTCAAGATAATAGGAATGAAAAATTGTTATTCAAAATATGAACCATGAAAGATGATTAAGTAGCTATCACATGTGCAAATACGCATATCACACTTTTTTCGAAGACATGAGCTACTCCGTGGCGGCGATAACATTTACAAGGGTGTCATGGCGAATACGGGTGGACGAAGGAACATGTGGCGGAAAACAATGTCCAACCAGCATGTCCCTCGCACTCGGATCCGCCATGGCCACACACACGGCGCAAACGACACAGAGCTGACCTTAAATCAGCCTATTTCCACCATAACAGAAATGTGGTAATCAATTATGAAAAATGATTTAAATGTGAACTTAATATTGTAGATCCAGGGAATCAGTGGCAGACAACAGCTCTCCCAGGCCCCAGTTAGCTATACAGTACATACGTTACGAAATGAACATACATAATATGTATGCAGCCAGAATAAATTTAATAATTAATGGTATTTTACCTTAATTCGGGATACATCACACCTACATCTCATACTTTATGTACCGATACCCAATAGTACAAATAGTTACAAACCAAATACACAGCTGTTATCCCTAACTTATCTGTCCTCTCTAGGCCTTGCCAAAACGAAAATGCAAGACACTTGTTGATTGGACAGAGTAGGGCATTATGTTAATTCATATATAGTACCTCTGATCTATGTTTAAAAGCTTGATAAATAAAAAAAAAATACCAAGTTTCCGTAAATGATTCGCGTTTATTGTGGTAATCAAATTGACAACTTTAGGCATACTTGGCCTTTTCCAGAAATAAACAGGTATATACTTTCTTTGCTCTATATACATACTACATTCAATAACAAAATGGTATTCCACTTCTAAAACCCTACATACTGAACACTTTCTTTCGGCAAGTGGTTTATTACTTGGTTTGACCCACCTCCAGTTTCTATTTCTAACCTGTGCGAAAATAGTCTTAATTTACTGAAAGCCTAGCTATATTTCTGAATGTTGTTGATTTCTAAATGTGGCTGTAGTGAAATATGGCAAAAGAAGTATAAAAAGTGGGACGTGAAGAACTCCGTAACCTTTCCTGCCAGTTTTGTACGAAAATATCAGAAAGTCTTTGCTGAAAATCTGAAATAATTATTGTTATTAATTAATTAATATTAATATTTCCAATAAAAACCTGAAAACATTAACAAGTAACGAACAAGAGTAGCCTAGTTAACTCTGTTTGGGAACAATTCGAGATCACTTAACATCATATTATACATCAATTCAATGTAATTATTTTCCGGTACTGTTAAGATTTTATACAAGTATTTTATTATTATAGCATACCTTTTAGATATGTAATTTGTTCTTCCCAGTTCTGCATATACAAAATCATTTTGTGTGGACTTTTTGACATCCAAAACTTTATTTGCAAATGAACTCTCACGATTGCGTTAGCTTTGAAGAATCCCTAACTTCACAGGAATAATTAAGAACTGGAGTTATAAATTTATCAAAAAGATCGTTTATATTTAGGCAAAATGGAAATGGGTCTATACAGATAACTATTTAATTTAATATTGCTTTCTGTGCTTGACCTGCAGGTATAGTTTGCGCTTCAGAAAAAGAGTCACCTGCAGTAAAACCACACCGAAATAGTTAAAGCGTTTTACGCTTTCAAAAAGTAGCCCGACATATTTCGATAACAAGTTTCTCGGTAGTATTCCGCCTCTCCTTAAAATAATCACTTTTTGTCTTAAATACATTTATGGATAACTTCCATCATTGGCAATATTCGGACAGTATGTCTAAACCACTGCTCTTTAGTATTTGAAAAAAAATCACTATATCGTCAGCAAATAATAACAACAAAAAAACAACAACAAAACCTTAACCATATCAACATCTCAACCTACAATACCTGAATGTATGAACTGCTCCTCAATGTTATTGAGAAATAAAGAAAATAACAAGGGAGACAAACACTCACCCTGCCTTGTACCAGGTGAATAATAAAAGTTATTGCCAAGTCTACCATCTAATTTAACTCTTGACTTAACCGTTGTATACATAGACTTTATTATGTCTAAGCTTTTTCCTGTTAACTCAAGATTTACTAGTTTATACCAAAGATTGTCATAAACTGCATAGTCGAACGCCTTAGAAAAATCAATAAAAGCACAGTATAGTTTCTTCCGTTGATTGAGTACATGAGAAATCAGATCATGCAATACGAATATATCATTAACAGTACTCATTCCAGGTCTGAAGCCAGTTTGCACTTCAATTAATATGAAATAACTTTCTGCCCAAGCTGACAATCTGTTATTAATGACCTTTGAGAACAGTTTACCTAGTTTGCTTAAAAGAGTAATACCTCTGTAGTTTTCTACATCATTCAGGCTACCTTTTATGAAGAGGAATAATAAAGCCCTCTGACCAAGTTTCAGGAAAATAATCTAATTCAAAACGTTTATTGAAAGGGGTATGCAACGTTGATAACAAATATTCCCTACCATGAATGAATAATTCATTAATAAGTTTATCTGGTCCAGCTGATTTGTTGGTTTTTATCTGCATTATCGTCTCTAATATTTCTTCTTGCAAAAAATTCAAATTCATTTCGTTAAACATTATATCAAATTCATCATTTTCATACCGCTCGTTAAAATACATGATATCTTCATCAGGGGTATAAAATTGATCTGCAGGATTATTTGCGGCCTTATTAAACTGTTCCAACGTAGACATTGCTATATTTCCTTTCTTCATGCCGGATGCTTCTTTCAACATATTCCAATATAGTTTCGCATTTTTAAACTTTGCATTTACAAAACAAGCTGTTGTTACCTTATCATAATTATACCTACATTTTCTAATCAAAGATGTATATTCCGAGAGCGATTTAACACCATACTTATTCTGTTTTCATCGGTTATAGCTTCTCTATATTTATTTAATAAATGTAAAAACTAATATCACAACTCTCATTGTACCTTTGATTGTATTTTTTGTTTGTAAACGTAGATTGTCCTGAACTGTTCATGTTCGTTTTATTCGTTATATTATGTATAAAGATGGTATTTCCCCTATTGTTTATTTAATTCTGATAAGCAGGAATCGATTTCCTCGTTGGTTTCTCAAATTAGGATTGTTTTTTTTTTTTTTTTTGCTTAAAGTATTTAATCGTTCCAATGTATCAATTTTGCAAAATGCTTCATCATAATCATTTTAAAATCAGTTTTCCAAGTATATTTATTATTTACTTGTTCATACTCCTCTGATCGCGAAATAGACGTTTCTTCAGTAAAGAAATCAAACAAAAAGCTTATAAGACAATGGTCTGTTAAAATATTTGGTTCCTGTACCTCGAGATGAATAATGCATTTAAATAAATCTTGAGACGATAGAACATAATCTACTACACTGCAGCCTCTACTACAAACAAATGTATAGCGCCAAATCATACCTCCCATTCAGATCCTTACACCTGTCTGTTTACAGAAATATAACAACAATAAAGTATTGTTATTAACATGTCCAATCCCTTCTGAAAACGGGGTAACTGACAATTAGTTTGTGTTTTGTTCTCAATACAAACTACCGAATCTAATAAGCTATCAAACACATTAGTTTCGACCATTGACTGACGGCTACTGTCATCCGGGATAATATAAAAAAATACAAACATATAAATCTTTGTTTAGTAATAAAGCTGTTCTACTGATCTTAACCCACAGAAAACCCCCCTCATCTTTAAATATAAGAGTTTCTCTAGTTACATATTTATTTCTTATATAAAGAATAATCCCACCGAATTTTTCTGACCATCTTTTTTTTATTTTCTTTTCTATTTAATCGATGGCTCAAAACCGTTAACCGTCGTGTCTGAAAAGTCGTCTATCCAAGCTTCCCTCAATAAAACCAAGACATTCGTGTTGAATATATGATGCACTTCAGGCGTCTTCAGTGCATTTGTTCGACGTGTAACGAGTACTTGTACATTTAAATGCGCAAACCCTAAATTCACTTTTCTTTTGGATCCTAACATTGTCGTGTATTGCCACTTTTCTCCCTTTCTTCAATTGTCTGTCTGTTGTTAGACCTGTGCACTGACTGACAGTGTTGACTGTCAGTTGGACAACCCGGTGTTTTATTTATAGCACCTGTATGTCTATTTTTATCACATCTACGGATTTCTACTCCGCTAGTACTCTGCGTGCATTCTAGGAACCACATCGGAAGCGACAATGACTGTGGCGCCGGGTACCACGCTGACGCCCGCCACCATCCACGCGTTTATCGATTGAACATGTCGGTGCTTTGTTTGAGTAAACGAGTGTCAGCTTTCGGTTTCCATCTAATCTTCTTGTTCCTATTACTAAGCCTCTAAAGGGAGAAAAGATCGAGGCTATAATTTTTAGATAATTTCAGAAAGCTTTGTTATAATTAAAATTTATGTGTAAAACATGCAGATACAAACAAGGAATACTATTCCGAGTACAAAACTTCACATTTACCATGTATTTTTTTTTTTTTTTTTTTTTTTAGTTTTTTGTTTTTTCCTTCTCAACACTTGTATAATTAATAACAGAAATGAGCCACAGCATGAGAAAATTAACCTGATGACATGTGCGCCTAGCCAAGACTATCATGCACATCCGATCAGCCTGATAAGAGTCTTCGCTAGCAAAACATCTAAGGCTCATTCAGGCAAACAGTGAAGACTCTAGTCAGACTACACAGGCTGATGTAAGTCTTTGCATTAGCACATATACCGTAAGATCATTAATAATAATAATACAATCTCTATGTAATCACAAGCAAGTATACATAAAGGAGACTTAAAAGGCTCCATTACTCTCCTGAATTGAATAACATTTGGAAAATTGAATGTATATGAAAAAATAAAACAGTCTTAGCGAAATAATGAATAATATTGTTTGTCACTATCACATGCAGGTGTCTATGCTGGAGAAGCAGTTCGGGTTCAGCAGTTCTGAGACTGGTTTTTTGATGAGTTGTAATGATATCGGCTATCTGTCTTGTGTGATATTTGCTGGATATATTGCTAGGAAAGTAAGTGACATTCTTAATAATAATGATAATAGTACTACTACTACTACTAATTATTATTATTATTATTATTATTATTATCATTATTATTATTATTATTATTATTATTATAAGGCAAACTGATTATTTTAGACCCAGGAAATGAGGTGTTCCTATATGAGTGTGCACAAATATGTCAGTAATATTGCTGTCAATCAGTACTTCATATGTCTTCAGACATGTAACTACACAGATAGTTACTGCCTCCATTGTCATGCCTACTCATCGATGCAGTTTGTACTACCAATCATTAAGGAGATAAAGTGAATATGCAAAGTGCCAAACAAATATATATTCTAAGTAGATGGTGTCCAACAGTTGTTGGGTTGTAGAAAAAGGAAATACTATATATGCAATATATGACGGCAAGACAATAAAGCATCAACTAAGTTAAGACTTAACAGATCTGAAACGTTTTCGCAGCATTTTACCAAAGCTGTACAGACGAAACCGGACCCAAAACTTTTCAAATCTTACAAGTGTGCATGGTAATCTGTCGACTTAAAGACGAGTGAATATTTTCTTCCAAAAATCGCCCCTCCCTATATATTCGGTCGCTTTTTTATATATATCATGTTTTATTTGCCAAGTAAATCTAAAAACAAATTCTTGCTACTTGAATAATAGCGAAGAGTAAAGTAGTAATTCTAAGAAAAGTGACGAATGATTAATCTACCTTTACTGTAATCGGAGCATAGTATTTCTGTATAGTTATTTATTTCTTTTTCTTTCCAAATTCTTTCTCTTCTTCGTACCAATTTAAATGTTACAAACTGGGCTAAACGTTAAAGTACACAAAGTGTTTCAATTTCTTTAAGGTTTGATTTTTTTCACTTACGAATGAGTAGATATAGATTTCAAGAAAAACAGCTGGCTACACTCTCCTCCACAAATCCTATAAGTAGCTCGGCTGATGCATGAAAATAATAGACATATAATTGTAAAGAAGATGGCCAGGAAAAGCCACAATCACAGAACATAGCCCGTCAATGACACTGCGAAAAAACAATACTGATCATTGCTTATTTTTCATAGTCTTAAGAGTTCACTTATTTTAATCATGTGATTTTTGTCGTGTGTGTTTTCGGCGTTTAAAGGTACACATACCTCGTGGACTTGGAATAAGTACTATCTTATATGGTATCTGTGGAATGATGTGTGCTCTGCCTTTCTTCATCCAAGACAAATCTATGTACAACTTATATTCTACGATGCCTACAACAAATACAACAGAAAAAATTGGTGGGCAGCCCATACCTATGTGTATGACAAATTCAACAATGGACCAAGAGGACAACTGCACCGATACAAACAGTGCAGGTAATCACAGTTTACAAATACCAGCTGCCTACAATTAACATACCCTCGACTTATTTTTTTTATATCTTTATTATGTGTACCATTTACACAGGAAACGAATATAAAACATTGCAAGTACATTTCCACATTATTTCCTGATCACTAAATTAATGTTAGATAGAGAGTGTTGTCTTACAGAACTGAATGACGTCCATTTTGAAAGCAGGCGCTGCATGACATAGATAACATGAAAGTTATGACATCATTCATTTCCATACCAGCTTTAGGTTTGCTAGTGCCGCAGCTGTCTGAGCATAATTCAAATTGCACACATACTGTCCGCATAGGGTGTCTCTACCCTTTCTGTGAAACAACATATATATTATCACATACACTTGATGAGGCAAGGACTCAAAGGACACGATGTGACCGACCAAACATATTTATGATTTGGAGCTAACCTTTTAAAATATTGAGGAGGGCTTAGTTATATTTAACCGAAAATCTGTCGGATAAATTTATCATCCATTTGTTCAAAATAATCATAATATTGGCCTAATTTACATGAGAAAGGGACAAGATAAAATCTCTTTCGTCACAAAACAAAAACAGCCTTGTAATAGGGGTAAGGAAGAGCGCACACTTTTTATACATAGATATACCGACAATTTGTTGGTATCATCTAGAATCCCGATTTCCATTTTAAACCCTGTTGGTTTTGTCGAGAAAATCAACTGAGCTCATTCATTCCATATAAGCGATTCAGGCAATATCGTCTGCAAACCCGATATTAACAATTACTCTGCTGATATTACGTTTATCATCTTTTAAGGATGGGCCATCACTCTTTCGAGGAAGATATTCAAGAGTATTGATGCAAGACATAATTGCCTCACTCCGACTATGGTCCTAAACCAGGTGCCACAGAAATGCACTTGTAGCTTTATCGTACAATTACTCCAATGGCACGGGCCTGGCCGGCACTGATGTTATATTTCCTGATAGTTGATGTCCAATGAAAATGATGACTCAATAGTTCTGGTAATGCTGTAAATTTCCTTTATTTTGGAGAGTATCATCATTGACTGAGTGCGTAAGATTGGCCTCTTTCCAGATCATATTACAAACAGACGTCATGGCTTTGGTCATGGTTTTTCTAGATTGAATTAACGCTTCTGGTCTGTTATCAACTCCTGCTGCCTTTCCCGTCTTCAGTGCCTTGATTGCTGCTCAAGCTTCTTTGCAAATAATTGGACAGTCGTCCTCATCGGTGCATGTTGGAAATTCTAGTACTGCGGGAACTCCATCAGCTTTGTGACTGTAAAGCTCTTAACTTAACTCCGCCCTATCATGCAGTGAGGCATTTTCCTAGTTTGTCTTGGACCGTGCTTCCCTTGTTTAGACTGTTAGGTCTCACCATTTAATAAGTTTTCCTGATGTAACATCTATTTATGCATGCTTCAATGTATTGATACCGATTTTCTATCCAGCTCTTCTTTGCTTGCTTTATCTCATTTTAGTTCTCGAATTTCGTATCTTTCTGTATTTTTCGGTCCCTCCTGGATCATTTTTTTGTCTCTTCTCGCCTGTGACTTTCACTTCTAGGTTGAAGTTTGTAACTATTTAGGCTGCAAATACAAAGTGGTTAAAATTTTAAGTCAAATAATACATCACAGTTAAAAGGCTGCTTCAGATCTGGATTAAAAAGCGCTCGCCCCAATTCTGAATTAAAACACATCACACGTATATATCCTGTGGAGTAGTTAAACATCTTGCTTCAGCTTTAAGTTAAAAAAAATCATAGTTAAATATTCTGCCCCTGTTCTGAATTAAATTTCGTAGTCATAACCTGTTCCGAATTAAATTACGCTGGTAAAAAAATATAGATGAAGTTACCCAGGAAAAGGCCACTATCAAGAAACACACCCTCTGCGAGGCACAGAAAAAACAATATTAGGAACAAACAGTGACAAGACGCGACGACACACAGTTGCAATAACTAACAAAAACAATATTAGGAACAAAAAGTGATAAGACGCGACGAGACAGTTGCAAAAACCGTAGAAAACAAGCTTAGGAACAAACAGTGATAAGACGCGACGACACAGTTGCAATAACCGAAGAAAACAAGATTAGGAACAAACAGTGACAAGACGCGATGACACAGTTGCAATAGCCAACGAAAACAAGATTAAGAACAAAGAATGCTAAGACGCGACGACAGTTGCAATAACCAACGGAAACAAGGTTAGGAACAAACAGTGACAAGACGCGACGACACAGTTGCAAAAACCAACGAAAACATGATTAGGAACAAACAGTAATAAGACGCGTCAACACAGTTGCAATAACCAACGAAAACAAGATTAGGAACAAACAGTGACGCAACGCACAGTTGCAATAACCAACGAAAACAAGATTAGGAACAAACAGTGACAACACGGGACAACACAGTTGCAATAACCAAAGAAAACAAATTTAGTAACAAACAGTAACAAAACGCGACGACACAGTTGCTATAACCGAAGAAAACAAGATAGATAGATAGATAGATAGATTTCTTTATTTTCTCCATATAGGAGAGTATCACATACACATACAAAACACTTATACAGGAAATCATCAAGAACATATTTACATACAAATCGAAAATGTTAAGGAAGGATAATAAATAAATATACGTACACATACACATAACTATCCATATCCACGGTCAGCAGAGGATCCACCTTAGAACTGTCAGCAGAGGAGCAGCCTTGGAACTGTCAGCAGAGAATCCGCCTTGGACGGTAAAAAGAGGATCCGCCTTGGAATGGTCAGCAAAGTATCCGCCTTAGAACAGTCAGCAGAGGACCTACCTTAGAACTGTCAGCAGAGGAGCCCCCTTAGAACTCTCAGTAGAGGAGCCGCATTGGACGGTGAAAAGAGGATCCGCCTTGGAACGGTCAGCAAAGGACCCGCCTTAGAACGGTCAGCAGAGGATCTACCTTAGAACTGTCAGCAGAGGAGCCGCCATAGAGCTGTCATTAAAGGATCCGCATTGGAACGGTCAGCAGAGGAGCCGCCTTGGAATGATCAACAGAGGAGCCACTTTGGAACGATCAGCAGAGGATCCGCATTGGAACGGTCAGCAGAAAAGACGCATTGGAACGGTAAGTAGAGGATCTGCCTTTGAACGGTCAACAGAGGAGCCGTCTTGGAACGGTCAGCAGAGGAGCCGCCTTGGAACGGTCAGCAGAGCATTTGCCTTAGAACTGTCAGCAGAGGAGCCACCTAAGAACGCCTAGAAGAGGAGCCGCCTTGGAACGATCAACAGAGGAGCCGCCTTGGAACGGTCAGCAGAGCATCTGCCTTGGATCTGTTAGCAGACGGTCCACCTTGGAACGGTTAGCAGAGGATCCACCTTGGAACGGCCAGCATTGATCTGCCTTGAAACGGTCGGCAGAAGATTCGCCTTTGAATGATCAGCAGAAGATCTGCCTTAGGATTGTCAGTTGAGGATCCGCTTTAGAACCGTCAGCATATAGTCCGCCTTAGAACGGTCAGCAGAGGAGCCGCCTTGGAACGGATAACAGGGGAGCCGCCTTGGAACAGCCAGCATTGATCTGCCTTGAAACGGTCGGCAGAAGGTCCGCCTTTGAATTGTCAGCAGAAGATCCGCCTTGGAACGGTCAGCAGGACTGTCAGCAGGGAATCCGCTTTAGAACAGTCAGCAAAGTGTCCGCCTTAGAACGGTTAGCAGAGGAGCCGCCTTGGAACGGATAGCAGGGGAGCCGCCTTGGAACAGTCAGCAGAATATCTGCCTTGGAACGGTCAGCAGAAACAAACTGGAACGGTTAGCAGAGGATCCACCTTGGAACACCCAGCATTGATCTGCCTTGAAACGGTCGGCAGAAGATCCGCCTTTGAATGGTCAGCAGAAGATCCGCCTTGGAACGGTTAGCAGAGGAGCCGCCTTGGAACGGTCAGCAGAGGATCCGCATTGGAACGGTCAGCAGAGGAGCCACCTAAGAACGCTCAGCAGAGGAGCCACGTTGGAACGATCAACAGAGGAGCCGCCTTGGAACGGTCAGCAGAGCATCTGCCTTGGATCTGTTACCAGACGGTGTACATTGGAACGGTTAGCAGAGGATCCACCTTGGAACGGCCAGCATTGATCTGCCTTGAAACGGTCGGCAGAAGATCCGCCTTTGAATGATCAGCAGAAGGTCTACCTTAGGACTGTCAGCAGAGGATCCTCTTTAGAACCGTCAGCAAATAGTTCGCCTAAGAACGGTCAGCAGAGGAGCCGCCTTGGAACGGATAGCAGGGGAGCCGCCTTGAAACGGCCACCACTGATCTGCCTTGAAACGGTCGGCAGAAGGTCCGGCAGAAGATCTGCCTTGGAACGGTCAGCAGAGGATCTGCATTAGGACTGTCAGCAGAGGATCCGCTTTGGAACAGTCAGCAAAGTGTCCGCCTTAGAATGGTTAGCAGAGGAGCCGCCTTGGAACGGATAGCAGGGGAGCCGCCTTGAAACAGTCAGCAGAAGATCTGCCTTGGAACGGTCAGCAGAAACAAATTGGAACGGTAAGCAGAGGACCCACCTTGGAACACCCAGCATTGATCTGCCTTGAAACGGTCGGCAGAAGATCCGCCTTTGAATGGTCAGCAGAAGATCTGCCTTCGAACGGTCAGCAGAGGATCTGCCTTAGGACTGTCAGCAGAGGATCCGCTTTAGAACAGTCAGCAAAGTGTCCGCCTTAGAACGGTCAGCAGAGGAGCCGCCTTGGAACGGATAGCAGGGGAGCCGCCTTGGAACAGTCAGCAGAAACAAATTCTAGTTTAAACTTAAACTTTGTTCGGCTAATCCGCGGATCATCTAGCGGTTAACTCTGGCTGCCAATGTCTGAGATGGTTGCCACCAGCCCTCACCCTTGTTTCATCACATTTTTTTTTTTATATTGATTTATACCTTTTTTTGTTTTTGATTTTGTTAGGGACAAAGTTAAGTAAACTATCAAGGAACAAAATAACTTCATCAATACTTTTCTGGGAAGAATTGATTTAACGCAATGAATACGGATTATCTAAAAAAAAAACGTCACAAGTATCTAATGTTTTGGTAATGTACATATAATTTCAGAAACACGTTATAATCTGGAAAAACTATGGATCAAGAAAGTGGCGTTCGTTCTTATAGCCATTGGAATGGTTTTACAGGGTGTCGGAAAATCACCACGATATCCTTTTGTCACGCTGTACATTGATGATACGGTAGACAAGAGGGAGACAGGATTTTACATGGGTATGTTATTGTTAGGATTATTTCTCACGGGTTCGTATTCAATATTACAAAGTTGATATCAAATACTTATTACATTACCATTTTAAGTCAGAACTCCAAAACAAAAGAAACGCTTTGTTTCCAGTAACAGTTGGTGCAAAACGCTTGGGCTTCAGTAATAGTGGGACTTAGTCTGAGTGCAAACCGCTTTGTTTCCAGTAACAGTGGCTACGTCCGGGTAGAACACACTTTGCTTCCAGTAACAGTGCTACGTTTTAGTACAAATGACTTTGCTTCCAGTAACATTTTGTACGTCTGAGCGCATAAAGCTTTGCTTCCAGCAAAAGCGCCCAGTTTGAGTGGAAAAAGCTTTGTTTTCAATAACAGTGCCTGTCCTAGTGGAAAACGCTTGATTCCAGTGACAGCGCCTACGTCTGAGCGGAAAACGCTTTGCTTCTAGTAACAGTGCCTATATCTGAGTACAAAACCTTTGCTTCCAGTAGCAGTGCCAACGTCTGAGTAGAAAACACTTTGCTTACAATAACATTGCCTTCGTCCGAGTGGAAACGCTTTTCTGCCGGTAACAGTGCATACGCCTTAGTGCAAAACGCATTGCTTCAAGTAACAGTGCCTATGTCTGAATGCAAAATGCTTTGCTTCCAGTAACAGTGCCTAAGTCTGAGTGGAAAAAATATTTTCCTTCTAGTAACAGTGTCTAGGTATGAGTGCAAAACGCTTAGCTCCCAGTAACAGTGCCTACATATTAGTGGAAAACGCTTTGCTTCTAGTAACAATGCCTACGTCCGAGGAAAAAACGCTTTGTTTCAAGTATCAGTGCCGAGGTCTGAGTGGAAAAACGCTTTGATTCCAGTAACAATGGCTACGTCTGAATACAAGACGCTTTTTTACTTCCAGAAACATCAGCAACGTCTAGTGGAAAATGCTTTGTTTCCAGTAACAGTGTCTACGTCTAAGTGGAAAACGCTTTGCTTCTCGTAACAGTGCTATTTTAGTGGAAAACGCTTGGATTCCAGTAACAGTGCTATGTCTTAGTAGAAAACGATTTTGCTTCCAGTAAGATAGCTATGTCTTAGTGGAAAACGCTTTGATTCCAGTAACATTGGCTACCTCTGATTGCAAGACGCTTTGTTTCCAGAACCAATGCCTACGGCAGAGTACAAAACGCTTTGCTTCTAATAACAGTGAAAAAAACCCGCTTTGATTCTAATAACAGTGACAACGTCTGAGTACAAAACGCTTTGCTTCTAGTAAAAGGTGCCTACGTCTGAGTGGGAAAAGCTTAGTTTCCAATAACAGTGCCTATGTGCGAGTAGAAAACGCTTTGCTTCCAGGCACAGTGCCTACGTCTGATTGCAAAAGGCTTTGCTTCCAGTGCCTACGTCTGAGTTGAAAACACTTTGCTTCTAGTAACAGAGTCAACGTCAGAATGGAAAATACGTTGCTTTTTGTAACATGGCTACGTCTGAGAAAAAAACCTTTTGCTTCCAATAACAGTGCGTACGACTGAGTACAAAACGCTTTGCTTCAAGTAACATGGCCTATGGCTTAGTTGAAACACTTTGCTTACAATATCAGTGCCTACGTCAGAGTGGAAACGCTTTTCTACCGGTAACAATTCCTACGTCTTACTGCAAAACGCATTGCTTCAAATAAGAGTGCCTATGTCTGAGTGCAACATGCTTTGCTTCCCGTAACAGTGCCTACGTCTGAGTGGAAACAGAACTTTGCTTCCAGTAACAGTGGCTACGTATGAGTGCAAAACGCTTAGCTCACAGTAACAGTGCCTATGTATTAATGGAAAACGCTTTGCTTCCAGTAACAGTGTCTACGTCTGAGCTCAAAACGCTTTGCTTCCTGTAACTGGGCCTATGTCTGAGTGGAAACGCTTGGCTTCCAGTAACAGTGCCTACGTCTTAGTGCAAAACGCATTGCTTCTAGTAACAGTGCCTACGTCCGGGTGGAAAGCGTTTTGCTTCCAGTAACAGTGCCTACGTCTGTGTTGAAAACGCTTTGTTTCAAGTAACAGTGCATACGTCTGAGTGGAAACACTTTGCATGCAGTGACTACATCTGAAGGTCAAACGCTGTGTTTCCAGTAACAGTGCCTACGGCAGAGTACAAAAGGCTTTGCTTCCAATAACAGTGACAACGTTTGAGTACAAACGCTTTACTTCTAGTAAAAGTGCCTACCTCTGATTGGGAAAAGCTTAGTTTCGAATAACAGTGCCTACGTCCAATCAGAAAACCCTTTGCTTTCAGGAGCAGTGCCTACGTCTGAATGCACAAGGCTTTGTTTCCAGCAACAGTGCCTACGTCTGAATTGAAAATACTTTGCTTCTAGTAACAGAGCAAACATCTGAACTGCTACATCCGAATTGAAAATACTTTTCTTCCGGTAACAGTGCCTGAGTCTTCGTACAAAACGCCAGCTTCCAGTAACAGTGCCATAGAACAGAATAGAATAGTATTTTATTTACTGCACAACAATACCCTATAAGGGTTAAAGGCAAGCAAATACAAACATGACATAAGTGCCTGAGTCTTCGTGCAAAACGCCAGCTTCCAGTAACAGTGCCATAGAACAGAATAGAATAGAATAGTATTTTATTTACTGCACAACAATACCCTATAAGGGTTAAAGGCAAGCAAATACAAACATGACATAATACATTATACAATGATATGAAATTAATTTTATCATCATTTGATTGAAAAAAGAGAAAAAAATGTACATACACATATATATATATAGCCTTGATGACATGCTATGATATATTACATACGCTTACAAATAATCCAATGGATTTCAAAATAGTGTCGTCTGTAGATGTCATTAGTTTGATGAACTGCTCTTTTTTAGACTCAAATGAATGGTTATTTAGAACAACCACGTTTTGAAACATTTTATTTCGCAGATCTTTCTAATACTAAATGTTAGGGCCCAGTCTATGTAACAGTCAA
The DNA here is from genome assembly GCA_964016985.1 of Anodontia alba. Lineage (NCBI taxonomy): Eukaryota > Metazoa > Mollusca > Bivalvia > Lucinida > Lucinidae > Anodontia > Anodontia alba. Next base: position 42,208,819 of record OZ024835.1, on the reverse strand, counting down.
AATTAGAGTATCCCCCCATTCCCCCTTATAGATGATTTCGGATATAGTATGTTCGGCCTAGGCTATGGATGGCGACATGTAATTATGTATGCGGGCTAGAAAACAGACGATCATAGTTGATTTTTTTACATAGCTCTGATACCGTCTATAATGTTTTTATCGTTGAGTATTGCGATAATTTATATAATAACAACCTTTCATAAATTATAACATTTTTTCACTATACTACGATCTATAGGGAGCTAAGTAATGCATGATAGATTAGTTTCCCGGCGTATTGATGCTTTGCATCAATGTTTTCTTGTATATTTTGAAATTGAAATTATATATGTCCTCAGTGTACTGTATACGTTTCAATACAACAATCTACATTGTAACATAGTATATCTACATCACATGTATAACTACAGATACGATACTAACGAGAAACAAGAACCGAGCTTAAAACTGTAGTTCTGTATGTGCATATTGGAACACCTTACCTCTTCACCATACTTGTCCTCATATTTGAGCAATAAATTCTGAAAAGATGGATGATTTAAAGATAGAATTAAAATAAGTATTAAATAAACGAAAACAACAGACACGGTTTATTGAGTCCGTTCATGAACGCTAATGTACAAGCAACACAAGTCACGCCTTCTAGCCCATGGTTGAGCGATACTCTGTTATGCACCAAACTTCGTCGGTTGGAGAGGTATATTGCTTTTAAGTCGTTCGTCTGTCCTTATGTCCAGTCGTTCGACACACTTTGCATAGAGGTAGGATCTTGAAATTTTATATGTGGAATCAGGATGGAAATTAATTGTATAGTTTTGTTCCGTCGGACTTGTAGTTCGAGAGATATGCTCCTTTTTCGACGGACATAATCGAATATTGTCAGCAAGATATCTCAATATGTGTTTAAACTTGAACCTTGAAATTTGGTATGCTGATTTGGAATGGTAAGTAGAAGACCAGATTGACTTTGAAAAAAAGATGCGCCTTGTAAAAGAAAAAAAACTGATAATGAAATCTTGTCAGCGAGATATCTAAGAAAATATTTGGGCTAAAGCCTTGAAACTTGCTGTGCTTATTGAGAATTATAAGTAGATTACGTGATTAACTGTTGAAAAAGCTCCACTTTTCCCCGAAGCTATGCCCCTTCAAATAATTGATAATGAAATTTTGTCAGCAAGATATCTCTAAAGCCATTTGGGGCCTTGAAACTTGGTACGGCTATTAGGGATGATGTTTACCCGATTAACTTTTGAAAAAGTACCGATTTTTTCCCGGAATTATGCCCTTTGTAAACAACTGATAATGGCATATTATCAGGAAGATATCTAAAACCCTAATTGACTTAGAAACCACAAACTAGTTCAGAGACAATGGTTCACCAAACACTGTAGTTCGCTCAGGATCAGTTTGCGAAAAGTGTGCGGAACGGGTTAGTGCTAACTGAACCTTTTGCAAGAAGTCTTCGTGCTCATAGTCCACAAAACTATGCAGTTAACCAAGGGTCAACTTGCGCTATTTTTTTTTCTTTATTGTCGTTAACGAATCATAGGAGCTTATTGTAGTCTGATTCTAACAAGATATCTCGACAGCCATTTGAGCTAGAGTCTTGAAACTTAGTGCGCTTATTGCGGATGATGCTTACATTACGCTGAAATGAGATTGATAGATTTTCCAGAGTTATGCCCCTTGCAATATAAGGATAATGAAACTTTGTCTACAAGATATCTCAAAAACTATTTGAGCTATTTGAGCTGTGGAAAAAGATAAGTTCTGAAATTAGGTATGTCCATCTTACTACTTTTTTATATGTCTAAATATACATGTATGTCTAAAACGGTTAGGTAAATGTCAAACCGTCTAAACCCTGGTCAAACGCCGCTTTCCGAGGCATTTGATCTGGGTCAACACTTTTGGCTCAGACCTAATATGTCGGGTAAATATTGTTTCGTCTGTTTCAGGTATTCTGTCTGGAATAGGAATATTTGGTCCAGCCTTGGCCTATTTTCTGGGAGGATTGTTCAGCAAAATTTATGTTACCCTCCAAGGTATTTCACGCATCTAACTTTCATCAGAGATATACAGAACTTGCACTGGCATTTTATCACAGCTAATGGCATCGATTAAGTATATCAGACTTGCTGCAAAGGTCACACACACATTATTTATCCCAATAATAATGACGAAAGTATCAGTACTAGTTTGCACACGCAATATTTGTAGAGTAAACAACATATGATTTAGAGGGTATGCTGCTCGGTCTGTCCTTTGCTGATTGCATAACCTAGCTCGTCTTGTATACTTATATCGCATTTATTTATTTTGTATTCTTCCAAGTTGGAAGTTGAGTATCTTACTGTGTGTTTTATCTTTGGCTTGGCCCGCCGTGGTTCAACTATTGGTTTTTATTTACTCTGGCATACAGTAGAATTAGCCATGAGTACTCGTCTTTGTTTATTATAGTGATTAATTTGATTTTTATGTTTTCGCTTTGATGCATGGACTGAGTTGGGAGCCTTTACGCGAATCTAATTTTTATGTATTTCTGTATTAAGAGTAGCATCGGGACCCAGGGTGAAGTTGACTGGCTGTAAAAGTGCTTTAAACCCCCCGCTGTTTACTCTACTGACCGTTCTAAGGCAGTGGTCCCGGTGTTAGTCTTACTCTTTGGTGATTTGTGGTTTATTCTACGAGGCGATTTGTTGTATGTCTTACCTTGTGCCATTTTGTTCTTGTGTTTTTTCAGTCCTTTTAGCATTGCAATTACCTCGCTTGGGGAAAGAGCTAATCTTAGTGCTTTTCGTACGTTTGATCGATTTGTGCTTGTTTGTATTTGTCGGTATCCTCTTCCTCTTGGTGTAGGGGAAGGGCTGCGGTTTGTGATTGTGGCACTCCCTGAACTTTTCTCTCACCTTTTTTTTTTTTTTTTTTTTTATAATACAGCGATTTTCCATGTAGTGTAATAGGTAAATGCTCTGTCTGACAACAACAATTACACACACACACACACACACACACACACACACACACACACACACACACACACACACACACACACACAAACACACAATATCTTTCTCAACCTCTTAACTTTCAATATACTGTGTTACAATGTAGACTCTTACAAACTGGAGACGACGACGAAAACGTATAAGGGGTCTAAATCAACATTTGTGTATAAGTAGCTTCCCTTTAAAAGTGCATTTTCGGCAAAGAAGCTTACCTTTATGCAATTGTATTGCATTCAGTCGACAGAAGGATAAAAATGCTGTAAGGACATGTTTCAACTTTAAATGCATAACAAAGTACACTGTCAAATTTCTATACAATTTTTGATAGATTTCATCTGTATGTGGTAAAAGCAAAGCAACACTTTTTTTTAAAAAAAATTCAAGTGAAAACGACAAACGCCACTTCAGATATAGTCTCTTTAAATTCCCTATATTTTTCAAGGGAGATAATATGCGACGGAATGAAATTCAAATTCAGCTTGACGTCATTTGATGGTAATTTTGAATTAAATAACGTTGTGGTTTCATTCACAGACATTTGTGCAAGACATTTATGAAAAGTAAAATGACATTTGTTTTAATCAAAGCGAGTTATAACTGAAAATGCTGTTTTTTAATTAAGGGCTCATAACTCCATAATTTATGACTGCGAAAGAATTACCTTTGTGATTTTTAAAGACAGACTTTTGACAAAAATGACCATGAAAACATTTAAACGAAAAGAGTACAACACGAACCGGTACTCAAAACTCGAAACTGTATACTTTTTATTACTTTTGAGTATATTAAGGTCATGTCGAGCCGGTCAGTTTACCTAACCACACTTTTTCTGGGCAGGCTGGCTCCTCTAAGCAGTTAACAAATACTTGTGCACTTTCTTTCGCGAGAAACTGACAAGTGTCCTTTGTAATCAGCAGAAGGGAGAGAATGACCGTAGAAAATAGTTCATCATAACTCTTCGCGAAAGAATGTTGTCGGACCTGGCGGGGATCGAACCCGCGACCTCTTGATCACCAATCGGACGCGCTACCCACTGAGCCATCTAGGTAGGCCTCGGCTCAGTTATACCATGTTTCGTGCACATGTACGATGTGATAATTATGCACGCATGCAGATCAACCACATCGTGAACTATTTAATGCTGAATGTTGGTAATTTCGGCTACTATGTGATAATATTTAATTAGTCTTCTACTCCTGATTGCCAGCCAGTTGAGTGAAACTGTAGTAAATAATTTTATCATGTCGTCTACGAATATGAATTTCTCTAACCTTATATAACACATTTGTAGTTCCTTGCATTACAAGCTGTTTTATTGCGACGCTCTAGGTCCAGCGAACCGGGCTCGGTTCCAGTCTCGCATGATTAAAATGTTTATACATATTACATGATTTAATGATATTCTTTTCCACGTTAGTTTATTCGAGAACTTTTAACTCTTTACTGTTTGCGCGTGTGACATTTTTTTTATGAAAATTAAGGATACCCCGGAAAGGTTACAGCTACAATAACAGTCCGACGAAGGCACTGAAAAACAAATGGAAGAGAAGAGACATATAGCGATAGCACAAAACAACACCTTCTTGAAAACAGAATAACATACGAAAAACAACTATATAGGAATGGTTAAGGGGAATGATACACACTCAGCTTTAAAAATTTGAGTTGTCCTCATTTTAAAAAAGGTCTATTTAAAAGGGAAATAATTATCTCCCTTTTCAGAAAGCAGTCATATTTTACCTTTTAAAGTAACCCCCTTTTCAGAAGGAACTGATTGCTCATAAAAGCAAACAGAAAGTCACAAAAATTGTTTTCTTTTTAAACATGTCATAAATGTAACAAGTTCATCCAACCCGTTTCATTGTAATACTGTTGGAAACTTAAATATGTTTTACTAGAATTCAACACTCGCCCTTCATTCTGATTCAGTTGTCTTTCTTGTTCAGCGGTTGACATAACACCGAGTGATCCCAGATGGATAGGCGCTTGGTGGCTTGGTTTTTTGGTATTTGGGGCATGTGCAGTGGTTTTCAGTCTGCCGTTGATATGTTTTCCGCGCAGTCTTCGTTCTAGAAAAGAAACTCCTATGGAAGAAGTAAAGCAGAATTTGATTATGAAGAATAAAAAGTCAACTGCTTTTGTGAGAGAAATTAAACGTAAGTATCGGTTCCATATAATAAACAGGTTGTTTAACTCTAATTGTGTTAAAACATTTAAAAAATATATAAATAACCTTTGTCTGCACTGCGTCATGATAAAATGCGTCCTAGAATTATATATGGAGAGCGCAGTCCGCAGGCTGTTCATGGCATTCGCTGTCTACTTACACAATGTAGTGATGCTGTAGAATATATCGACGTTTAATAAAAACCCTGATCAGATTGTGTGACTCGCTAGGTTATCTGTTCGCATAAACCCAAAGACACATTTTCGCATGGCGCGCATCGATGTGACTAATATAGATGCGCGATAGAGAGTTTGTTAAGATGCACAACACCAGATCAACCAATAAAGCTATAATATGAAAATTTTGCCGTGTATTCTAAAGTATTCAGTATTAACACGCAAGCAGACAGAGAAGTCTATCATTGGACTGCACAGATTCGCGATATGGTCGAGGGCTTCCACACTGCATATGTCCTTCAATCTATATTTTCTTTTTCTCGTGTTGCGGCTAATTTACATTTTCAGACTTTTATTATTTTTTTTCTCTATTCATAAGTGGTTTCTGGTTTAATGATTAAGATAGTTCCGTTTGAAACTCTACACTCTACCTTAAAACATCAGTTTTCTGAGAGTAAACTAAACAAGTAAGCAGAATTTTGTTAAATTCTTTTCTAGATTTGCTGTTGTCAATTGTTCGTGTTATCAGAAACCCGATATTTACTATTGTGACATTTGCGGCTTGTATGAATATGGTTGGTATTGCTGGAGTTGTGTCCTTTATGCCGAAATACCTCGCTTCACAATATTCTGTTCCACTTTGGAAAGCCAACATCTTGATGGGTTAGTATATCCTTTCGATTTAGACATGCTTTGATGCTTTGTGTGTTTTTTCATTAGGATTATTGAGACCATTCTGGAGTCTCGGGAAATCTAGTTTCGCTATTCCCAATAGCGGCCATAAGAACTATCTCCTACTCGTCACTATAAACCAGTTTGTTTTATCAGATAATGATGTTGATAAGTCCAGTAATACTCTGATGAGATTAAAATTGGAATCGAAATGAACCAGTAAAAACACAGTTATCATAGCCTTCTTAAGGCACCAAAGGAAATTAACTTTCTTCTGATTCCCTTTTGTCTTGTTTTTTCAGACCTCAAACTCTGTACATGTTTCTCAGTTTACACACATAAAATAATGTTTAAACCAAAGGAAAATAAACAATGTAACTGTAAACTTATTTTAGCCAAATACGTTCCGTAGAAAAGGACCTTGGATGAACAGATTCCACCTAGAACTGAAAACAGCAGATTAGGTTTTAATCAGTCTGTTCATGAGCAGCATTATGTTATACAATGCGAACACCCTCTAGCCTCCAGTTGAACAGAACTCGAGCCTTTTGTTGCTTCTGTAGTTTATATTTGGTGTGGTTGTAAAATTTGGTCAGATGTTGTTAGAGATTAAGACAAGTCAAGGAAGCCATCAGAATCACCAAGTCTCCATATGGCTTACTGTCTTGATGCCTTTGTTGGTCAGATGTTGTTAGAGATTAAGACAAGTCAAGGAAACCATCAGGATCACCCAGTCTCCATATGCCATGAACCAGGATTCAGGAGTGGGCTTGGCTTACTGTCTGGATGCCTTTGTTTACTACTAAAAACCAGTTTTACTCTTCCAGGTCAAGGGCACAGTCTGAAGTTGGTTCTAAATAAGGACCGAATAAACTCATGTGTTATTTCCTGATGAAATTATTTATATACCCTACGTTAGTTTGAGATCACCACTTAACCCTTAACCTGCATTAATAAAAGCTACAACAATATGTGTAATAAAGACAATATATATATATATATATATATATATATATATATATATATATATATATATATATATATATATATATATATATATATATATATATATATATATATATATATATATATATATATATATATATATATATATATATATATATATATATATATATACAAAGGTGTATAAAACGCTATTTTAATTGCAGCTTTTAGCAATTTACTTGCTGCTTCAATTGGTTCATTCGCTGGAGGAATAATAACCCGGAGGGTTTCCATGACGCCTCAAACAACGATGAAGATGTTGTCTATATTTTATATAGTTAATCTCGTTTTCTTTTCGTCCGGCTTGTTTGTTGGGTGTGACCAACCGACTCTTGTAGGTGATAGTGATGATCAAGGGTAGGTATTGTAGCCGCCATATCAGGCAAATTTTATGTACATTAAAGTTCCTGATGTAGAAATGAAGATACTCAGGAAAGACCAACTCACGAAGCATAGCCTTTCCGTGACACAAAAACAAATTGCTTAGGAAAATTAATAATCGGATTTCAATTATTACATTCCGATGAAAAACTTTAATTAAGCTCAGTTCGTTACATTTAATTAGACATACCAGACGGTACACAATTATTACATTCTGATGCAAAACTTAAATTAAGCTCGATTCATTTTATTTAATTAGATATACCAGACGGTACATTAAACAGTTTCTATTTTCTTTATATTTCTACTTGATATTTTAATCGCGTATGCATTACATATAGATAATACAGATTATATCGGCATGTTAAAGTTATTTGGGTTACATATATGCCAATCAATGGCTCTATCGGTTTGGCCGTTTGGTGGTTACACTGCTGGAGTAGACAGATCTAAAGGTCGGACAGAGGGTCATCATGGTTTATACATGTACTAGATAATTTAAGTATTAAGTACGTTTATAAATGGGCAGTTTTTTGAAGTGACTAATTGGCCCATACGACCGGTAATACTGGAAAAAAATATATATAATCATTTTGATGTACATATTACTTTAATTCACTATAATAAAATATTATCTGTCTATCTATTAACTCCAAATTAAAATGTGTGTTCAGTCCAGATTAACATGTTTTATGGAATATAACATCGTAATGACATACCTAGAGCACTTTCTCGGGCCAAATTCAAACTCATAACTTTTCGTAAGATGTCTCAACCTTAGCAGCAAATGCAAGCAAACATTAAACAAATTGTTTAAAGCAACGCGGAATTCTGTTGACACTTCCGAAGACCAGACCTATCTTTTAGGTGTTATTGTATTTTCTGTTGTTTACACGTTTTTCGCATGATGTCTCATAACAATTATGATTCAAATAATTTGCACAGACACGACCACAATCAGTGAAAGCAATCCTCCCAGAGCACCCAAAGACCACAGGAAGAAAAATATTTGAAATGAAACAAAAAAAATACATAAAGTGGCAACCCAAATCGCAACACACTTCCTCAAAAACAGACTTCTATTTACTAAACTCTACATCGCCTAGCACTGCAGCGTCCGTCGTCTTTACCAATTGCGCTATAACCACCCCCACTCCCCTCCCCACTCGAAGGAAAAAACAAAAGGTTGTTCAAATAGCGCTTATAAAGCTTATTATTATTAATATTGTTTTTTGATTTCGGTTTTTTGGCTCTTTCAAGAATAGTTCATTTATATCGAGCCGATCATTCGTCAAAGGTGGGCGAAAACCGGAAAACCCGGGGAAAAACCACCTGACCATCCGTAAACAGAACTTGGCTTTCCCACATGGGACCCGAGCGAGGCTCAAAAAAGGTAAGAGAAAAGTCCAGGGAGTGCCACAATCACAAACCGCAGCCCTCCCAGACGTCAAGAGGAAGAGGAAACCGACAAATCCGAAGAAGCACAAATCGATCAAACATACGAAAAGCACTAAGATTAGCTCTCTCTTCCCCAAGCGTGGTAATCGCAATGCTAAAAGGCCTGAAAAACACAAGAACAAAATAGCACAAGGTAAGACATACAACAAATCGCCTCGCGGAATAAACCACAAAGCACCAAAGAGTATCAAACCACAGCGGTGAGAAGCGTAATGGATTAAGAGTCGGCTCTCTTACCCACTAGGCTACGGGGATAAAGCTTAAAGCTTACTGACGCTGCAGTACGCTTGGTATTTAGGAGCTTAGTATTTTTAATTTATTCGCGTTACATAGATTATTTTTGGTTAGAGCGTAACATGGATTATTATCGGTCAGAGCTTGCATGGCGTGTGGTCGATTCCAGCCAAAACCACATTTTTTTTTCAGAGGATCATTTCTCTATTATGGATGGAAAAGACAAGAGTCGCTGGCATAACTTGAGAGAGTAAAAACAACCCATGTAACGGAAATAAATTAGAAACACTAACCTCCTAAATACCAAGTGTACTTCAGCGTCAGTAAGCTTTATAAGCGCTATTTGGACAACCCTGTCTTCGGGTTGTAGCGCATTGGTAAAGACGACGGACGCTGTAGGCGATGTAGTAAGTAGTTTAGTAAGTAGAAGACTGTCTTTGAGGAAGAGTATTGTGATTTGGGTAGCCACTTTATGTATTTTTTATGTTTTAAATATTTTCTTTCCTGTAGTCTCTGGGTGCACTGGAAGGATTGCTTTCCCTGATTGTGGTCGTGCTTGTGTACATAAGAGCATATATAGCGCAACTTGTTAATACGACGGACGCTGCAGTGCCAGGCAATGTCGTTGCATTGGTCAGAGCTTGCATATTGTGGGTTTAACACAAGCCATAACCACTCTTTGTTTACCTCACATGAGCTGAAGGCTCACATGGTGAGCATATAGTATACCAATGGTCCGTTGTCCGTTGTCCGTCGTTCGTCGTTGTCCGTCCACTCCTTCAAAAACATCTTCTCAGAAACCACTGGACCGACTGAAGTAACATTTTATATGAATCATCTATGCCTCGCAGGAACAAATGTTTATATATTTGGCCCTGGTCACATGACCAAGAGTGCCGTCTTGCCAATTAATGGTACAACCCTATTAAAATCTTCTCCAAAACCTTAAGTCAGATGACCTTGAAACTTGGCACGCAGCAAAAGGGACTTAAGCCCTACAAAAGTTATATAAATGATGACCCTGGGTTAACCGTGACCTATTTTACAACAAGGTTAATTTTGTTCATTAGACTTTTACATTGGAAAAGTCCGTCCACACTTCCAGAAACATCTTTTCCTCAGAAAACACTGGACCGATTGAAGTCAGAGTTTATATGGAACATTTATGCTTCGTGGGAACAAAAAATGTACATAATTTTATATAATTGGTCATGGTCACGACCAAGATAGCCGCTATGACCTCAGAAACCACTGTAAATCTTCTTCTTCTTAAGTCAGATGACCTTGAAACTTAGCACCAGCAAAAGGGACTTAAGTCCTTACAAAAGTTATATAAATGATGACTCTGGGATGATCTTGACCTATTTTACAACAAGGACAACTTTGTTCCCTTAGGCTTTTTTCAATGGAAAAGTCCGCCCACACTTTCAAACATGTCCTCAGAAACCACTAGACAGATTGAAATCAGATATTCCTCACAGGAACAAATGTTAATATAATTCGTCCTGGTCACATGGCCAAGATGGCCGTCATGCCCATATATAATAAAATCCTTCAAAAATCTTCTTCTCCAGAATCTTACTTTGGATGACCTTGAAACTTGCCACACAGCAAAAGGGACTTGAGCTCTACAAAAGTTATATAAATGTTGACCTTGAATTGATCTTGACTTATTTTACAACAAGGTCAAATTTGTTCGTTTAGGCTTTAACTTTGGAAAAGCCGTCCACACTTTCAAACATCTTCGCCTCAGAAACCACTGGGCCGATTGAAATCCGATTTATATGGAACATCTATGCCTCGCGGGGACAACAGTTGATATATTGGTCCTGGTACCATGACAAAGATGGCCGCCATGCCCAATATGGGAAAAACCCTTTAAAATCTTCTTCTCCAGAACCATAAGTCAGATGACCTTGAAACCTGGGACACAGCAGAAGGAACTTACGCCCTACAAAGTTTGTATAAATGATGATCCTGGCCTTGACCTATTTCACATCAAGGTCAACTTTGTTCATTTAGGCTTTTACAGTTAAAAATTTTGAATATATATATATATATATATATATATATATATATATATATATATATATATATATATATATATATATATATATATATATATATATATATATATATATATATATAAAGACATGTTTTTGAAACTTACAACAAATGGATACAGTGATAAGGCCTTTCTGTTAGCATCATTTTCCTTACAGGTTGTCTGCAAACATCTTTTTCTCAGAAACCACTCGACTGATTGAAGTCAAATTTCATATGGAGCATTTTTGGCTCGCGGGAACGAAAGTTTACATATTTAGTCCTGATCACATGTCCAAGATGGCCACCATGCCCATATATAGTAAAAGCCCTTTAAAAATCATCTTCTCTAGAACCACAAGTCGGATGGCCTGAAACTTGGCACACAGCATCAGGGACATGTGCCATACAAATTTGATATAAAGGATAACCCTGGATTGACCTTGACCTATTTCACAAGGTCATGTTTGTTGATTTAGGCTTTTACATGGGAAAATCCTGAAAAAAAGGTATAATATCAAAATTTATTAGCCTTAGTCTTTAAATTTGGTATACAAGTAAAGCACCTTGACAGTTATTGTTTAACACAAAATCCAGCTTCTGTCCGTCACATCTGTCCCTTTTCCTTCTTAGCTTGTCTGGTAATCAGGTGAGCGACACAGAGCCTCCTTGGCTCTCTTATTTATATTTTTTCACTTTTCACTTAATTTTTCAAAATAATTTTTTATGTTTGATTTTAGCGAAACATGACAAAGTTGTAGTGGGCGGATGAGCAGTTTACATTTTGCAAGATCCGCCAAGAAAAGCTGTCATTGCCTTTATATGTTACATTGAAATATTTGATTGGAACTGTTGTTTAATAAAGCAATATGAGGTTAGATAAAAACGTGTACAGCTTGTTATTAGCGTTTGTGCATCTATCTGTAAAACGTTGAGATTTATTTTTTTATTTATTTATTTAATTATTTATTTGAATGACGCAATAAGAAAATGTGCGTTTTAGGAATATGATAGGAGTAACGATCCAGATCAGTCAGCAAACCATACAATCTGATAAGGGACTTTGGCATATACATGTAAATTGATACGTTCTACATTATTCAGTGATTCTGTAAACTGACAGCGAAGTCCCTGATTAGGCTGCTTGGTTGCGCAGACTGACCTCTGGGCATTTGCTTTGTTTGTTTGAGTTGGGTTTAACGCCACTGTCAACAATCGCTCAATCATGTCATCATGTTGCCTGGATGTGACGATGGGGAATTTTGCCATTTGAGGATACACCCACCAGCTGCATTATACTGACACCGCTGCTACCAGTCCTAGATCATCCTTGCTGAGTGTCAAGAGAAAGAAGTACTAGTACCAGTTTTATAAAGTTTTAGATATGACCCGGCTGGAGATCGAACCTATAACCTCGAAAGGCGGTTGCTGTCTGCATATGCCCAAAGATACGCTTTATTTTTAATACTACTGAGCTACTGTTGAATGAACGTATAAATCAGATTCATATATAGCTCAGTTGCATTTCACGTGAATTGATATGGCTAAAGATGTTCATGATCCAGTGAAAGAACGGGAAATAGCGGTAAATATGTATCCTTTCCTGCCCTACCCCACCGCGCTCCATCCCTACCCATCTTAAATGTCAGTAACCGCTCAGGAGATCACTTTCCCTATGAAAAAGATAACGTCTGTCTTCTTTGTCGTAGTATTAAAATTGAAATTCTTTCATCTTAGTAGAATGAACACTGCAAGACTTTGCGAGCTGGGACAGTCTGGAGATGACAATTACAGCTTTGTCACTTGGCATATTTCGAAAAGTTAAAAAATCAAAAAGTTTATCCTAGAAACATCGAGTGGAAAAGTATCTAAAATCTTGATTACTGTTAATCCTGATTACTGTTCTCTTGGTAAGTTTCAAACAACCCTCTAGTAATACGATACAATGACTGTCGATAGCCCCGTCAAGCACGCTTTTCACTTACTATATCTACATCACAATGGCATGACTGGCAGATGCAGATTTTCAATAAATGACGGAATCTTGTAAAATCAAGATTTCTTCATCTAATTAGTGGAAAATCTATAATTAAGTTTAAGCTGGAACCTTTTGGAGAAGTTTGCGGAGAACGCCTGCTACAACTTTGTTGCTGAACATGTTTAGCTAAAATAATAATAAAAAAATACAATAAAAAGAAAGTATTTCTCCATTTTTCAGTTTTATTTATATTTTCGGATTTTTTAAGAATATGCTTATACCATCAGTTATTATATATAGTACAGTGAGAAGTTATTGTACATGGTACCAGGAGAAGTTATTATGTATGGTATTAGTGAGAAGTTAATAACAAATGAACACACACAAAGTCGAATATCAAAATAAAATACGCATAGCTTTATCATTTTTCAGAGACATAATTCCGTGCTTTCGAGGGTGTTCATGTAGCGTGAATGAATATTTTCCTATCTGTGGTGATGACGGACAGAATTATTATAGTCCCTGCCATGCTGGTTGTACTATGCAAGACAAAATGGTAAGACTGGATACAAGACTTCATATTCATAAAGTTTCTGCCTTCGTAAACATTAAACAATCTAGATTGTTGACGAATCACACATATCAATATTTTTGCTATTGTCTCTGCTTCCCTCGAGTATCCGTGTATCACTTCCGTATATCTTTCTAAAGAACAACACATCTGTACTTTCACACACTCATCAGAGAGTCCGCCCAACGGTTTTGCAATATTCTTACGAATCATCAGATTAGTTTTAAGTGCGAATTAATGATAACACAATCGTTGCTTACTCGACTACCAGTCTAAATTCGGAAATGAAAGGATAGCCATATAAGAAGCGTCAAAATGCTGAATTTCCCAAGTAACAGACAACAAGGTCATAAATTACAAATACGTGTTCAGTCTTCGTCAGTGAACGCAAATAATCACATAGCTGCAGTGAGTCTAATGGTAATCTGAAGCCAGAGCAAAGAAAATTACTTTTATTATTGGCACTGGCTGTTCCAGGGTGGTAATTCTAATACGGGCTATTTTATCTTTTCATTCTGGCAATTTAATCACACTTTGTAGAGCTGCAAACTTTGTTTTCGGTTTTATTATCATGTATGTTATATGCAAGCATTTGGTTTCCGTATTATTTGTACTTACGATGTTTGAAATTACTTTGTGGATGGAGACGTGGCCTTGTAAAACCAATTTAAAACCAAGAACTCTACACCAGTTTACCTATCCACACACAAATTAGCTGTTCCAATGCAACTGTTTTAAGGTCCCTATGCTTTTTTGTTTCGTCGGCTACTGTCCATATGTTTTTATCAATTCGTCCGCTACTGTCCATATGTTTTTATCAATTCGTCGACTAATGTCCATATGTTTTTATCAATTCGTCGGCTAATGTCCATACGTTTTTATCAATTCGTCGGCTACTGTCCATATGTTTTTATCAATTCGTCGGCTAATGTCCATATGTTTTTATCAATTCGTCGACTAATGTCCGTATGTTTTTATCAATTCGTCGGCTACTGTCCATATGTTGTTAACGTGTCCAACATTCCTCGAGATGCTTTGAGCAAGCATGTGGTTGTAACTGTTGTCTTTCCTGTGTGTTTTATTTCTTTTAGTTTTAAAGGATATCACTTAAGCATACATATTTGTGTATGTCTTTAGCAAAATCACCTTGAGTCAATCAACAATAAACCTATTGGCCTTAACCTGATTTTAGGAGTATTCAGTCCTCGGTGATACAGTTGCAATTATACCGAAATAACGAAGACGAGGTAGACTAAAACTAAAAGAAGAAAAAAGAAAACTGGCAAATATTTCGTGTGATGCCAGACCCACTGTCGTCATATAGTTATAGAGATCAGCAAAGTTTCTACCCGTGTTTGAGTGAAATGCTTAGCATGCAGACTGGCGAGTATCAGCTACAATTGTCTGTTATACGATTGACAAAGATTTTGAATAACCTTGCGATGATAGACATATTGTATAAACAACAGATATAGAAACATGGGTAGAGAAATGTGAGAAATGAATGGGGCTTGGTTAAGGCTTAATTGGGATTGGGTTAAGCAGAGTCAGAAAGGTATCGCTAATTGTGCTTTAGTGAAGAAACTGAAAAAGTAAAAAAAAAGATCTTATTTACTTTATAGAATGCAAAGTACTAACTTTCAGTAATCAAAGCACTGAGAGTGTTGATGACGGTGATTGCCAGAACTCTTGAACTGATTGAGATTTACGTTGAAATTAAAAAAAAAAAGCAATACATAAACAATACTCGAAAGGCCCTTTTTTGCCCTTTTTCTGCGGTAAGTAGTACCGCGGCTAGGATAACTCTTTTTCAGAGATGACTATAGAGCGCGGATTTTGCGCCGATTTCCGGTGGCTTCCCACAGTTTTATTGACTGGATGGGAGAGTGCTTCAGCTAAAAAAATATAAAGTATAAAAATAAGGTTCCCGCAAAAAAAAAAAAAAAAAAAAAAAAAAAAAAAAATGCGTGCAGCGACAATTTCACATTTTCCGGCTTTGAAAGTATTATAGATTTTTTTTTTCGTTCAATTTCTCTGATTGTGGCTAGGGGCGTATGCAGCCTCGCAAACTATAGTATTGCATATGAAGAGACTCAATCAAACCGAGTCTCCGATTTTCGTGATTTTGTGTGTTCTTTGTTTCCAAAGGCAATCCTTTTTGGCTTTTATTGAAAGCAAAGTATCACATTTATTGATGAAAATTCAATGATATCACTCAATCACACACAATATCAATGGATGGATCATTTGCTTTTTTTTCTTTGTGTTGAGGTTTTACGGCCCAGTCAACCCATTAGGGTCATGTCGAGCGCGGCCAATTTACCCAACCACACTTTTACTTGGCAGGCTTAGTTCTCTAAGCGGTTATTGTGCACATTCTTTCGCCACAAAATGACAACTGCCCTTCTTGAATCAGCGGAAGGGAGAGAATGACCGTAGAAAATATATCAATCTCCACGAAATGTGTTGCCGACCTGGCGGAGGATCAAACCCGCAACTTCCTGATAACCAGCCGAACACGCATCCAACTGAGCCACCGAGGTTGGCTAGGCTCAGTTGCTTATACGTTACTAAGGCTATACAAGGGAAACAATTAAGTTTATACGTAACAAGGGAAACAAATCAAACACCACCATCAGATATCAGCATTCGCCAAGTTCTTACGTTGGCGCTTCGTTCTGAGCATAATTTGTTTATCATTATGTTGATATATTCTTTAATTATATTTTTCTGATAATAATCATAGAAACTACGTATTTTAAGAATTGTTAAGTTATTGTTTGCTTGTCCTGAAGCAGAACTTATGCGAACTGTTGTAACAGTACGAAATGAGCTGCTGCGAAACGTCTCGCCCACATTACCGAGAAATATAGGTCAAATTGGTCAATTCGAGCAATACCTCTTGCTCAGCTTTTCTAAGGCACTAAATAAGTGTAAAGTAAAGAAGACACACAGAATATGTAATTGTTAGGTGAGTTATAGCCTCACCCCTTGTGTGGGTTTTGACCCGCCCCCCATCCCCACTTTGTGTGTCATTTGGGGACCCCCCACACCCACTTTATTGCAAATTCCTAAAATCATCTTTGCTTGTTACCCAAAGCTGTAGAAATGGCGTGGTTTATTGGAGTATTCATATTCGTCCGCAGATACTGAACTCAATTTGATCAAATTCTTATTTCTTCAAAAGTTTGACGTTTTCTTTGGTTTGTTTATTTACTCGCTATTTATAAGCATCGGAGTATATAAAGCTAATATGTTTAAATGCAGATTTTAGCGTTATCAGCGTTAGCAGGGAACTATTTTGAGGGCGATCTTAGATGCTTATGAACTTATTAGGCAGGTTGCATTAGCTAAACGGATTTTCAAAATGCGGTATATTAAAAACTGTTAATAAAACTATACGACCGCAGCTAAGACTCCAACTGTTTTCAGAAGGGAACAAAAACTAATTGGACAGCGATGCCACCCCTGAAAGTGTATTGTTTTTATATGATTTATAAGTGTTTGTATAAAGGTCGTAAAACCTACCCTTATTTCGACATACTGCTGATATTTATTAATTTTCTAGTCGTCTGGAATTATTGATATATGCTCATATTTTACATGTGAAAGCAGAATTCGCTTAAGTCACAGCTAGAGTGCGTGAAAGATGTTACATTGTCTCATGTAAAGATCTAATCAAATCGAGCCTGCAATTTACTAGTTTTCGTTTTGTTATATAAATATATAACAAAGAATTTCCTTTTCGTTTTATTTGGTTTATAATCTCTGTGTTTATTTTCCTCACAAACAGGCCATGAGTTATGTGTACCTTGCTTTATGCCCTTTGAAATCATGTCTTGTATAAGCTTTTTATACACATCACTGATTTTGCCATTTTGTAAATACCCCGCATTGGATTCCTGAACATATATACTAATACTATGATTTCTCTCCTTTGCTGTGCTCGAGTAAGGGCCACTTTGTCGTATTTCTCTTTTCAGTGGTCAGTACGCAATTGCTCAGATATTAATTCAGATACAGTCTCTAAACTTATATAACTAAAGGCATGTCAGCATTCTCAGTGTCATATTTCTGTTTGTAAAACTAACTGGAATATGCCCAAGAAAATTGATATGTGAGTTGGGATAATTACTTAGGGACTTAAACTTAGGCCTATAAACTATTCAACTGTATTTCAATTCAAAGAACATTTCATTAGAACATTTGTACTTGTGTCACATTAACCTTACTAAAGACCTATAATTAAGGATACCCAGGAAATACCACAATCACGAAGCGAAGCCTTCCAGAGGCACCATAAGAAGGAGATGAGGAAAAGCAAAACAATACAAAAAGTCACATATGAAGCCACCGAGGCACGAACAAAGAACTGAAAGAGATAGGAAGTTAAACAGAAAAAATACTCTGTGTGTGTGTGTGTGTGTGTGTGTTGGGGAGGGGGGGGGGGCGGGGGGGCGGGGTGAGAAGGAATGGATAGGGCTTAGCAGTTAGTTAGATAAAGTAACAGGTACATATACCTATGATAACACCTTCAGTAGCACTTAACCTCAAATGTTTCAAAAAAAGGTAAGAGAAAAGTCCAGGGAGTGCCACAATCACAAACCGAAGCCCTTCCCAGACCCCAAGAGGAAGAGGAAACCGACAAATCTAAATAAGCACAAATCGAACAAACGTACGAAAAGTACTAAGATTAGCTCTCTCTTCCCCAAGCGAGGTAATCGCAATACTAAAAGGACTAAAAAACACAAGAACAAAATGACACACGGAAAGACATACAACAAATCGCCTCGTAGAATAAGCCACAAAGCAACAAAGAGTAAGACTAACACCGGGACCACCGCCTTAGAACGGTCAGTAGAGTAAACCACCGGTGGGGGGGGGGGGGGGGGGTTTAAAGCACTTTTACAGAACCTGAACTGGCCAATACCAAATTATACAAAATAGACACTACTCCGATAAGACGACCATCTTTTTTAACTGTCTTTTTAAATTAAAGTTTTCTATTAAATTTCAGAATAAGTATTTCTCACAATTAAGGGGAAACGGTTCAAGCACTCATTAATGATATACGGATTGTATTACTGGAAAGAAAGTCACTTACTAATCCGGTTTACATTATTTTTCTGTCTATAGTTGAAAACACACAAAAAATCTCTGAACTTAGTTGTAAGTATACGTCATTAGTATTTTTTAAAGAAACAAATGTGTATTTTTTTTTTTTATTTTGTCTAGTCCAGTGTACTTGCTCGTTTTTTTTTTCTTGTATGTATACATGTATATTTTTCAGTTGTTTACAAACTGTACATGCATAACGACTGGAAAGGCGACATCTGGATTGTGTGACCAAGGATGCGCAACAAAGCTTTACCTCTATGCAGCTTTGAACTTCTTTGCAAGCATATTTGGCGCTATCAAAATTGTTCCTTTATTGATCGTTAAACTAAGGTAAAGTACAGCAAAGATGTTACCACTATTAATAAGAAAGATCCTCTTAACAAAAATTAGACCCAAGGTTTAGACAACACGAATTTTAAATGCACAAAACTATGGAGTTTCGTATGCACCGGGTACATTCAGTGTTTACCGAGTGTCCTTCAAAGTTATAATATTTCGAACAATGCAAAGCTGCATAACGTGAAATCTCAATAAATCACAAACAGGACCACGATGCGCCTTATTTAATATTCAGAAATGGTTTTGAAAGAATGTCCTTCCCCAGTACTGCACTTGTGATTGAGATCGAATTGTATACGGAACACACTTCGGTAATCTCTTTCGACTTTTGAGTGGTCAACCGGCAAGATGACAGCTCTGAAAATGTTTTTAGGAAGGTTTTCATCGACTTTACCTAGATGACCGTATACGGTAAAAAAAGACTATGGGCTTATGCAGCCCTGCAAATTATAATGCGACTCCAGAGTTTGTTCTTTTATGTGTTCTTTGATTCCAAGAGCATTGTTTTAGATATTAAATAAACTTCGCTGGAAATGGGCTTATTAGGCTAATGAATCTTAAATTGTATACGGAGTGTCATTTGACAAATTATTTCATTTTGCAAAAAATGATAGAGACCGGGCATCTCAGATGATTCCGTTTTACCGTTAATGATTTTACCTAGGAAAGACTACAATCACCATGCATAGCTCTCCCGAGGCACTGAAAGAAGATACTTATGAGGAACAAGAAATGATGGAACAAAATAGCACATTTGTAATAATACAAACAAAAAGAATTGCCACAAAGGAACCGGATTTTGAACAGTCTACAGACAAATAACCTGGGCGAAAACTTTCCTTGCAGTCTAATCTTGCTCCAAATCACAAATTTATGCTCCTATCGCATCTGTGAAACATCACGGTAAAATAAAATCCCGTGGAAACAAAGAACGCATAGAAGAAAGAGAATCGGAGTCTCGGTTTCATTAAGAAGCACATATTAAAACTGTAAAAGGAATGAACCTGGAGAGCCATTATAACGTCACAAAAAGTAGACAATGGCTGAAGTGTCGAAGTTTCTCGGCCAGTCTAGCTAGTTTTTGTCATATAGGTCTCAGCAGTAACTTTTATATAAACTTTCAAAACTCCCAGATTGAGATCATTGATCGCTAAGAACACGAAAATATAAACTACAGACTGCATTGAAGTACGGGTATATTGAGGAGGGTCCGGCTCAGCGTCCAGCGTCTAGCGGGGAAGCAATTTTTTCACCATGCATGCAGTTAGCCGCAGAACATTTATGTTGTAACACATCCAGGGACATTAGTACACATGTATAACAAACACTTTCTGAATTTATGGACTGGGTACCCATACAATTCGGGTTCCGACATACTTACATTACAGAAAATCTTAAAAGCATTTCTGATTTAAGAATTCGCAAACTAGTTCCTAAGGGCCCAAAATACAGAGTTCGTAATCACATAGACTTTAATAAATGTAGGGAAGAAAAAGCTTCTGCACTGATTGATTCTAGTAATAGATAGTGTAAAAACAAGAGCATGCTGATCCTGATGCTTATAATAAATGTAAATTAACCATTTTTAATGTTATCGATAAACGTATCAACTTTTTTTTTCAAAATAATAATCTGTTACCACTTAAAACAAATACAAGTTAAGATTCCCGAAATGCCACAATCACGAAGCAGTCCTCCCGAGGCACCAAAGGAAGGAGGGCTAAGGAAAAAATGACACTATAAATGCCTCATATGAAATCACAGACGCACAAACCAAGAAGAACTGCAACAGAGGAAACGCACTGGACCGGTCAGTAGGAAAACTACTTAGGGCTAAAACTAGCTATACTCGAGCGAAACCTAAATCTACTTTCCGTCATCTGAAGCAGGGTATTCGAGAATTTCATAGGAAGTATGTGTATGTTTTGGTTCCAGCTGACAAGGCCGCAAACAACATTGTCGTTGTTTGTTGGTTACATTATATTAATACGCTGACACAGGAATTGAGAGCCACCAAGGCCTATAAAGAGACTACAGAAGAAGAGGAATCAGTTGTCTATGGCCACTGCAACCATTTAGCCCTGACGTTCTTGTTAATATTAAGGAACAGCAATACAAGCTTACTTCGATGCATTGGGTACCTAGGCTTTATAAAAGACCATACAAGGTTTATCGCTAATTCAAGCACCTGAACCACTACTGAACTTTCTAAATTATTAACGGCTTGCCTCACTCCTAATCAACTCATGCAACTAATTATTGTGCAAAAGGTTTACGAAAAATCGGTCAAAAATTTGTCAATTAAACATTCTGATTATATACTTAATAAACTAAAATCAAGAGGATTTTGCGTGTCCAGTTTGTCAACATATGATTTTTCTACGCTTTGTACAGTTTTATATGACAAAAACAAAACGATTTAAACTTAGGTCTTGTCAAAAGGTATGTGACGCATTATTATACCTATTAGATAACATTTTCAAAAGATTTAGCACTAAGTTACACTGACAAATTGTGGGAATTCCAACGGGTACTTATTGTGCTCCTCTGGTAGCAGATTTGTTTTTGTTTAATATTACCAAGCTGATACGTATTATTGAAACTTTTAACTCAACCTCCTGATATTTGGACGACCTTCTGAATATTGACAAGCCTTACTTCGGCGGAATGGTCACTCAAATTTATCCTATTAAACTGCAATTGAACAAAGCTAATTCTACCGAGGCCCCATTTTTAGATTTGCATTTATCAATTTTTAACGGATTTGTTTCATCCAAAATTTAGGAACACGCGATGATTTTGATTTTGACATTGTTATTTTTTTTCATTTTTTATTGTTTTATTTCTTTTTATTTTTGATGGCGACGTTCCTCATGCCTCCCCCCCCCCACACACACACCTTATCCCCATCCCTCACCCCGACACATACACACACACACTTTTTGGGGTGTTTACATGAGACTCAACTTATTGGGTTTGCAGGAGTGTATTTTGACTGATTTCAATGCTCGTAACAAAATTTTGACTGCCAGACTTCACCATCTAGAGTATCACTTCGGGCCGGCCTCGGTGGTTCGGTCGGATGTGCGTCTGACTGGTGATCAGGAGGTCGCGGATTCGATTCCCGCCGGGTACGGCAACATTCTTTCGTGGAGATTGATCATGACATATTTTCTACGGTCTCTCTTCCGCTGATTTAAGAAGGGTAGTTGTCAGTTCCTGGCGAAAAAATGTGCACAAGTACTGGTTAACCACCTCGAGGACTAAGCCTGCTCAGGAAAAAGGGTGGTTAGGTAAACTGACCGCGATTTACATAACCTTGATGGGTTGACTCGGCCGTAGAACCTCAATACAAACAAATCATAAACTTCGTAAAGTTTTATTGTCGACACTACGAATTGGTCTCTATATGTGATGCCGGACTAAAACATTTCTGCTACAAGGCATATCGGAAGCTGAATTTTATGGTGCTTTTGAGTATAAGTTTAGAAAAAAAATGTAGGTAAACATAAATTTTCTGATCAGTTTAGTAAAATTGTATTACGCTATAAACGAAAGAGTCTGCATGCTTAGCGGTTGTGCCAATCACGGCTGACCATTTTGTTTACCTCTTTAATTACACGCCCAAGGGCCCCGAATAAAAAACTTTTTATTTAGATGGTCTGGACCGAAACATATCCCGGGGCTAACTGTTAAATGTCATCCACTGTTTTGACTGGTTAATATGCGAACTTGGCATCTGCCGATACATGTATGCAAATACGTTTTTGTGCAGGTGAGTGAGTCGTTGCCCGGGGTCTTCTTGTTTTTTTAGGGACAGCGGAATATTTAAACTTAAAAAAAAAATAAAATAAAGATTATAAACTATTTTGAAATATTGTCTATCATTTTGTGAAAAGAAATAAAGGGTGATGTTATAGTGACATACAGGCGACATTTAGCAGATGTCAAATGTGCTGTTAAAACAGGAGTTGGCATAGAGAGATAAACCCCTGATAATACTCCCTTATAGTAGTATTTGGTTACCTTAGAATAAGCTTTGAACTTCAGTTTGCTCGTCGTTCGACTGCTCTGCTTACGTACTTCCGACGGTTTGTGATGCACAAAGGTGAATGGATACTTTAAAAAAATATTTCACGTCATTTTTGTAAAAGGAGAAAATATTTGAAGACAGGAAGGTGTCTCATTAGTAGCTGAAGCCTTTTAAAATTGGGGCTACTCTAAAGACTATATTTCCAGCGAGAGCAGATTCTTAAGATTACCTCGACTCCTTGTCAGAAGAAGTATTTACATGCCAGAGTAATTTGAATGTTATTCATTCCTCATAATGTTACATCTGATAATATTTTATCTTTCGGTGCTTTGAGAAGGCTAATGTTTTGTGAATGTAGCCCTTCATGGGTATCTTCATAGATATCTTCATTTCTATTTTTTTAAGATGTGTAGAAGAGAGAGATAGAGCGGTCTCCACTGCACTAGCTGGTTTCCTTTACTCAGCATTAGGTATGTTTAACTCAGACTCTGATTCATTTATACACTGCAATTACAAGGCTATGAATAGAGCATATAAAATCTTACACAGAACATAGACTACAGTAGTATAATTCTATCAGAAGGTAAGAAAACTTTCGGACTGCGTTTAAAAGGTATAATGATAACTGGCTGTCCGCTACTTCCTTCAGAAATGGGATAGAGGTTTGTTTTGCGAAATTCAAGAGATTGATATATGAAAACTTCTAAAGCTTTCTTCATCATCAATTACATTTTAAGATCACTTATGAGTAGAAGTACCTCGAATGATCATGATGAAATAATAAAATGTTATGATGGAAAACTTAAACGTCTTTCTCACAGGCTGGATGCCAGGGCCAGTCATATTTGGTCTAGTCATTGACGGTACTTGCAAGCTCTGGAAATACACGTGCGAAGAGAGATTGTCTTGTCAGCTCTACGATATCGTATATTTTCGACAGTCCATCCATTATTACGGTATGGTCACTAGAGGCGGTGCATTTATACTCATACTATCACTGTTTATATACTTCCGCCTTACAAACAGAGAATATTGGAGGAATGAGAGACCATCAGTCAAAGAAATTGTCGTAAAATGTGAAAGAGAAATGGAAAACGGAGTGAGTATAAAATTAATTTATTTTACTGTTTAAATTTTCTTGCTTCCTTCTTTATTTAACATCTGACTTCTTAATAGTGAATAAAATAACTGATGCATGATATATTACTAATTTAGCTCGCAGACCTGATTTACGGAATACGTACAATGACATGATGTCAAAGTTTAAGTTTTTCCGCATTAAACCAGAAAAGAGTCGTTCATTACTAACTTGAAAAAGATAGTTCTTTAATGTCATCTTTAGAAAAGAAACTTCACCGTTTTAGACGGAGACATCCTCTGCCTTAGATTCTATAGGGTAATAACTTTTCCTAGAGCATCTAGGCATGTAAATGATTTTATTGCTCTTTACTGGTGTTAAGTACTGTGTGGTGGCTGTAAGTTTCCCCGTTATTCTTTAAAGAGCAGTTTTTATTGCTCTTCACTGGTGTTAAGTACTGTGTGGCGGCTGTAAGTTTCCCCGTTATTCTTCAAAAAGCAGTTTGTATTGCTCTTCACTAGTGTTAAATACTGTATGGCGGCTGTAAGTTTCCCCGTTATTCTTCAAAGAGCAGTTTTTATTACTCTTCACTGGTGTTAAGTACTGTGTGGAGGCTGTAAGTTTCCCCGTTATTCTTCAAAGAGCAGTTTTTATTGCTCTTCACTGGTGTTAAGTACTGTGTGGCGGCTGTAAGTTTCCCCGTTATTCTTCAAAAAGCGGTTTTTATTGCTCTTTACTAATGTTAAGTACTGTGTGGCGGCTGTAAGTTTCCCCGTTATTCTTCAAAGGCAGTTTTTAGTTGTATTTTCTTTGGGATCATCGAGCCCATTTTGATATATTGGAAAATTAACTTCCGCTTAAGCCAGTACTAGGGGACGCATACAGCATTGCAAACTTCATTGTTGTCATATGATGACTCTCAGAGCGAGGTATGATGTCCTGCATCTTTAACTTTAAGAATTGCTTAAATATTATTTATCTTATTCTTTTCCTTGGAGCATTTAGTCAAGTCGGTGACTTTACATGCTGGACAAGCGCTCTTATAAAATTAAGTGGGGTTACCGACCTCTTGGCTAGAGATAGGGGTATGATAAGGAAGTGGGGTTTTGAGGCTTCCCGCTGATAACATGTGGTTTTTATTCTTTTCATCGAGTTCTTGCTCTGGAACATGCTGTGGTGGTCAGCTGCCTGGTCATTAACTTGTAATCAGACACCTCTCTTTTCTGCCATGACATCACAGTAGATATTTCAGTCTTTCTTTTTTCACATCTAAAGTCAATTTGAATGTTATAGGTAGAAAGAGGGGAAAAAGTTAATAGACTTTTGTTTTTCAATCGTCGAAATTGGTCAAAAATAAAGTTTTGCACAGTTCGTATAGGTAATAAAAGATGCACTTATTGGTTTCCTTGCTGCAGGTGTTAATTAGTTGTGTTACATAAGATATGCATAATGATAATATAAGAAAACACACAGTTTACAGTTTTAAGAGGCTAGTCAATCATGAATAATCGGAATAAGCTATCAACCGCTAAATTTCTTAAACAGGGGTATTGGTATCATAAATTATGTAAAACATGGCCTGGGTATTATAGCCGTCATTCTGTAATGTTCGCTTGAAAAAACTTATGCAGGATAGTCTAATGAAACCTGAATGTTATGGCGACTTAGTAAAAATTTAGCTTAACTATACCTAATTTAAAACTGATTTTTGGGACTATTCCAAAAGATTTTCAATCGTTACAAAAATGATAGGTTATAGCAGAAATGTTATGCTGCAAAATACATGCATGGTTGTTAACTCATAGTTGTAACCGTTGTTTTGCTCTTCACGATGAGTCGGATCTCAGACCTCAGACTGAATGACGGTTTCTACTATCTTTTTAAGACGGTTAGCGCCTGAATATTGCTGTCTGTGGTCCAACTTGTGATTTTCTGTTGCTCTACCTTAAGATAACCATTGAGCCCTCTCATTGCGGTTTTGTGATTATTTATGTTTTACCGCAAAGACTCACTGGTAGAGGTAGAGGACACTACGTGGATTAAGGCGAGGTTTCGATTGAGTAAAACTTGTTTGTTCCCACCCAAAATCCACCTCCTAATAGTTGTTTCTGCTGACCGTTGTAAGGCGATTCGTCTTGCAGTTTCTGTTTGTTTGTATGCTGCTTATTGCAACTAGGAAATTTGTTCTTCAGCTCTTCGTCAATCGACTGTATCTCGAGATATCATCCTTTCAAGGACAATTTCATTATATTTTGTATCTCTGTTACATAGAGTTTATTTGGTTGTTTGGATCCATTATGGAGAAATAATTCACTAGTGTTCTAAGGCTTGCGCGTAAAAAAAAACGAGTGAGCGAAGCGAATGAGTTTTTTTACAAGCAAACCTTAGAACACGAGTGAATTATTTTTTCGTAATCGATCAAAACAACATTAAAACTAGAGCTGGTGTTTGTAAAACACTATGCCCCCAACTGCCTGACTCTAATACTGTTGACTCCAACACTGCTTGCCCATGACGGTAACAACAGTACAAATATACGAGATTTCAATGCTATTTTATTAAAAGGGAAATAACTCTAAAATGGGAGATAATTTGGATAGGAAAAAAATATGGGTCACCTACTTTTTCATGAGGAATCCATATATGAAATTTCAAACTAGCATGCACAATTCAAAACTTATGCTCTGCATCAAAAAGTGTGCAATGTAAAAATGCCCAAAATGACAAAGGGCCATAACTCAAGAAGTACTTTTCAGAATTTGTTCAAAAGTTAATCAGGTCATCTACTC
This sequence comes from Anodontia alba, assembly GCA_964016985.1. Taxonomy (NCBI): domain Eukaryota; kingdom Metazoa; phylum Mollusca; class Bivalvia; order Lucinida; family Lucinidae; genus Anodontia; species Anodontia alba. The sequence continues at coordinate 42,181,769 of OZ024835.1, read as the reverse complement.
GTCATTACCAATCTATTCCTCAAATTTCAAGGCTCTAGCTTTAAAAGTTTTTGAGATATTTTGCTGACAAGATTCCATCCATATTTCTTCAAAGGGCCATAAGTCAGGAAAGGGGCATAATCCTGATGGGGAAAAAATGTATCAGCTATTTTTTATGAGGAATCCATACATGAAATTTCAAAACCCTAGCATACACAGTTCAAAACCTATGCTAAACATCAAAAAGTGTGCAATGTAAAAATGCCTAAACTGACAAAGGGCCATAACTCAAGAAGTACTTTTCAGATTTTATTCAAAAGTTAATCAGGTCATCTACTCATCACTACAATTTATTCCTTAAATTTCAAGGCTCTAGCCTCAATAGTTTTTGAGATATTTGCTGACAAAACTTCATCCATATTTTTTTCAAAGGGCCGTAACTCGGGTTAGGGGGTATAATCCTAATAAGAAAAAAAATATGTTCAGCTATTTTTTCATGAGCAATCTAAATATGAAATTTCAAAACCCTAGCATGCACAGTTCAAAACTTATGCTATGCATCAAAAAGTGTGCAATGTAAAAATGCCCAAAATGACAAGGGTCCATAACTCAAGAAGTACCTTTCAGAATTTATTCAAAAGTTAATCAGGTCATCTACTCATCGCTACCAACCTATTCCTCAAATTTCAAGGCTCTAGTTTCAATAGTTTTTGAGATAGCTTGCTGGAAAGATTCCATCCATATTTTTTCAAAGGGCCATAACTCAGGAAAGGGGCATAATCCTGATGTGTCAGCTATTTTTTCATGAGGAATCCATATATGATATTTTAAAACACTAGCATGCACAGTTCAAAATTTATGCTATGCATCATAAAGTGTGCAACGTAAAAATGCCCAAAGTTATAAAGGGCCATAACCCATGAAGTACTTTTCAGAATTTATTCTAAAGTTAATCAGTTCATCTACTCATCAATACCAATCTATTCACTAGGTTTCAAGGCTCTAGCTTCAATAGCTTTTGAGATATTTTGCTGACAAGAATTCATCCATATTTCTTCAAAGGGCCATAACTCAGGAAAGGGGCATAATCCTGTTAAGAAAAAAAAATACGTGTCAGCTATTTTTTCATGAGGAATCCATATATGAAATTTCAAAACCCTAGCATGCACAGTTCAAAACTTATGCTATGCATCAAAAAGTGTGCAATTGTAAAAATGCCCAAAGTTATAAAGGGCTCATGAAGTAATTTTCAGAATTTATTCAAAAGTTAATCAGGTCATCTACTCATCAATACCAATCTATTTACCAGGTTTCAAGGCTCTAGCTTCAACAGCTTTTGAGATATTTTGCTGACAAGATTTCATCTATATTTTTTCAAAAGGTCAGGAAAGGGGCATAATCCTGATGGGAAAAAAAATATGGGTCAGCTATTTTTTCATGAAGAATCCATATATGAAATTTCAGAACCCTAGCCTGCATGGTTCAGAAGTTATGCTATGCATCAAAAAGTGTAACGGAAGGGCGCACGGGCGGACGGACGGACGGACGCACGCACGCACGCACAAACGTCCCAGAAGCAATATGCCCCTCCAACTTCTTCGAAGTTGGGGGCATAATAAACTGTTTATTACAGTTTCATTCATGTTTTACCTTTGAATTTTCGCATTCATCCGTTATGGTCTTTAGCTTGGCCCGCCGTGGTTCAATTATTCGTTTTCATTTACTCTGGCATACAGTAGAATTAGCCATGAGTACTCGTCTTTGTTTATTATTGTAATTAATTGGATTTTTATGTTTTTGCTTTGATGCATTGACTGAGTTTGGAGCCTTTATGCGAACCGAATATTTAGGTATTTCTGTTTAAAGAGTAGCATCGGGATCCAGGGTGAAGTTTGCTAGCTGTAAAAGTGCTTTAAACCCAGCGGTGGTTTACTCTTCTGACCGTTCTAAGGCGGTGGTCCCGGTGTTAGTCTTACTATTTGTTGCTTTGTGGTTTATTCTACGAGACGATTTGTTTTATGTCTTACCTTGTGTTATTTTGTATTGCGTTTTTCAGTCCTTTTAGCATTACGATTACCTCGCTTGGGGAAGAGAGGGCTAATCTTAGTGCTTTTCGTACGTCTGTTCGATTTGCGCTTGTTTGGTTTTGTCTGTTTCCTCTTCCTCTTTCTGTCCTGGAAGGGCTGCGGTTTGTGATTGCGGCACTCCCTGGACTTTTCTCTTACCTTTTTTGCCTACCAAACTGATAGTTCCAGGCAGTGCATGAATTTCAGGAGGCGTGGTTTAATTTGAAAATCAGTCGCCATCTTGATTTCACTTGAATGCAAAAATCATCATGTGCTTGAAATACAAACACAACAATGTCACGAAAGGAGAACTGGATAATCAAGAACATCATATTTTATATTTGTGTTGCACGTGTTTCCTCAAAAACGCCGACTGGACGTGAAAATTGCAGTCTGATTTCCATGATTTTATCAAATTTTCCGCAAAACGTCAACTATTGTTATTGTTGTTACTAAAAACGTCAGCAACGCCGCCTAGCAAGTGATGTCAAAACGTTCGAAATGAAATAATTCACTCGGTCAATTATACATTATAATTCACTGACAAATCTCAGTAAATCACTGCTGAAAATGTAATATATTTAAAAAAAAAAAGAGAGAGAGAGAGAGAGAGAGAGAGAGAGAGAGAGAGAGAGAGAGAGATGTTTGCTTACAAAACGGATCTATATTTATGTTTGTTCTACCCAATATACTACAATATATTCATTTTATGGTTTGCTTGCAGATACCAAGCTCAGATTGAAAAGGACAAGGAATACATCTATAGTATAAATTATCCATGGGTTTTATATCTTCTAATTCAAGCTGTAGCACTGTGTTATACAAGGTACGCTTTGAGAAAGAGGCCTTCGACTACAAAAAGTACAGTGAGTGTCCAACTCTACAAACAGGAAAGATACTGAGCAGACTTGGAAAATTTCCTTTGAAAACCATTGTGCTTGATTGATCATACACCAGAAATGACGTTTTCCCTGAAAATGCTCGTACTATCGGAACCACAGATGAGACGCCGTGTTTCATTGTTGTCTTGTGGCAACAACATAAAATGTTGAAGCAAGAACACATTTGTCGGTGTCTTAAATTCTCAACTTATTTTCTTTAAGCAGCAGCATAATCAACATCATTTTGAGTCGTTGCCTCAACTTATTATCTTGAGGCAATAACAAGGCCTTCCCAGCGTTTTGGGCAACTAGGGAACATGCCTATTTATTTTCAGGGAACTAGGGAAAATTGGCAAATATTTTAAGGGAACAAGGAAACGAAACTAATTTTTGGGAAAAAGGAACATGGAAATTTTGAAAATCGCTTAGGGAACATGACCGATTATTTTCAGGTAACAAAGGAACATCGAGCCCCACCCCTTCCCCCCCCTCCCCCACCTGGGAGGGCCCCAATAACGGTCGCTGCCTCAACGATGCATCAACTTATTGAATTCATTATTTTTTTTTTGAGGCAATAACATATATAGCCGTTGTTGTGAGGCAAAAACTTATTGATTTGAATCTTCGCTCGCAGAATCTGTTGGTACTGTTGAATATGTAGACGAACAGAGATGGAACTGACCAGACTGTGTGAATGCGCAGGCTAATTTGGGATTTCGCTATTCGAATGCGGTATAAGGACTGTGTTAGACTATTGTCTAACAGAGCCCTTATACCGCATGCGAATAGCGGAATTTATGTCAAATCATCATAAGAGCTGCCTCAAAGCGGCGAGTTTAATATCAATTTACAACATGCGTTTTGTTTTGGTGCAATATATTTTCATCCGTTTGTGTCATTGTATTCACTGGAACTGCCTCCAAATGTCGTTTGATACAGCAGCAGCAAAACTACTTGTGTTAATTATCTTGAACCATGCATTCCACATTTTGTCGGACAATAGGCAATGCAAGAATCAAACTCTTTCGCCATACAGAGAGAAGAAAAAGCTAAGCCTGATCAGTCCTTTTACGTTCATCGATACATTCTTGAGTAACCACTGACTGTAAAAGCAAAGAACGATGGTCTGTTTTTTTCGCATTAACTGACATACATTTTATCATTTTTGTTTCTCCATAAAATCAAATCTTGTGTGTATTTATTAGAATCCCCTTAGTTTTCTGATTTTAGCTTAAAATAGTTATGTTACCAGCGTATTAGAAACATATTTTAGCGGAAAGTTAAAGTCGATTTTTTTTTATCTTTTCAAAATGGAATTTTCGCGATAATTTTTTTTTAAATATTGAATTTATAAAAAAAATATATATATTCCCCTTATAAAAGTTATTTTATGAGAACGACCGCCGACTTCTCAAAAAGGTTTCTGCCCACTGCTGTAAAGCGGTAATCTGATGCGAATTTCAGCGAAGTCCAGTTTGCCTGAAAATATTATTTCCATAAGTCCCCCTTGACGGGCTGTAGCGACGGTGCAGTCTGCTCAACGCATCGTTAAAGGTAAACTTAACGGGTCGTTCAAACTAGTCCATGGATACACATTTTCCACACGGGGAAAATAAAGTAAAATTAACGATTACCATGCAATTATCGCTTTTGTCTGTTTATCTGAGCATGAACCTTGATTCAGTCTGCTCTATTGGAGGTATTTGGTTTGTATCTAACTGTTTATCCTTAAGGCTTATTCACAAGCAGCAGACTGAAACACACGTGCGAGAACAAGTTCGTGTAACGATCCTCAACATGTACGCATCGTTGAACATATAGTATACTTCCGTATTAGTTCAAAATTTGAAGTAGGCTGTTTATATATAAGGGGTAAAAACCTACATCATACAAAACAGTGAAAAAGACTGTAATTTTTTGCGAAAAGGTACCATTCAAATCTGGTAGTCGTTATTATCATTATTTTTGTTCCTTTGATGAAAAATAGAATAAGCTCAGAGTATGTACCGAGGATTAAAGTATTTATATTTGCAGATTTGATATACTGCCATATTATCATCGTTTAGCATACTCAGGGACACTATTTTCATAACGTTATAAGTTATTGTACGCGAGTGTTCTCAACAATGACAATACGGTTATGTATCAGGTTTGCACAAGATAAGATGAATGCTTTGTTTCTCGCTACATATGCTTAGCCTATCCTGGTTTTTGTCAGAACAACCAAATGGAAAACGACAGCAAATTACCGATTTGAACGGGCCCTTTTCGCAAAAAAATTAGTCTTTTTCACTGTTTTGTATGATGTAGGATCCTTACCCATTTGCATTTGTTTACATACAAATGGCGTGATTGACAGAACCGAACTTAGTTTCTGCTAAAAAGATGATAATTCGGGAAACCTTTATTTAATCAAAGCAAACACTATAGAACTAAGACAATCCATTCTATAAGGAGAAGTCGGTGGTCATTCTCCTAAATAACTTTCATAGATATCGTGAAAATCAATTTAAAAAAAAAACACGATAAAAACATCGACTATAATACGTCAATTATGTTCCTTGGTAGGGAAGATTAAGTGAACCTTGTTGCTTCCCTTGAAATTGTTTATTTTTTTGTAAGTAATACAAACATGAATTATTTGTTGCTTATTTATACATGCTACTTAGATGACAATATTAGAATACCATGAATACTAGAAAACTTGAGTACAGTTTTCTTTATTTTATCATCATTTAGCATGTAATATGTGAATATGTCTTTGTGAAACAGACCTGGGTAATTGTAATCTGTAATTACCGATAATTACATTTTCTGAGTACTCACAAAGTAATCAGTAATCAGGATTTTTCATGATCAAAAGTAATCGTAATGCAATTGATTGCATTACAAAATGGCCTGTAATCATGATTATTTTGTGATTACTTTCTAATTATATTTTGAAACTGACAGTGAAATATCCTAATTTGTATTCTGTGAATAACAGAACAAAATAATGTATCTTAAATTAATAATATACAGTTCTGTTACTATGTTACAATTTAAAAAAAGTGCATTGTTGCTGAAAAGCATTATTTATCCTGTTTTGCTTCAAAACGTATCTTCTGTTCAGGTCGAGATTCCCCAATCAATGTTAAGAAAAGAAGCAAGGAAAATTTCTCAAATCAGTGTCAGAAAAATGAACTTTTTAGGCTTAAACATTGCACTGACTAGATGTCGTATACGGATATTAGAAGACAGGTCAAAATTGAGGGTCCTTAAGATAGTTACATGTGTTTGTTTCTTTTCAACAACATGCTTGGGTGCATGCCTGTTTCAACTGAGTCAGGGCAGAAAAAGGTTAGGTCACTTTTTGTTTACAATGTATGTGTAAAATCAGTATTCTCGTGCCATATACCTGCGAATTTTGGATTTGGATTTATGGTCTTTTTCAGTTTCCAAAGATCGTATCATGCAAGATAATCCAGTGTTGTGCAGACTGATCATTAATTTTGCTATTAACACATCAGTTTGTTTGTTTAGCTAAGACCTGTCTTTGATACTAAATTGTTTATTGTTCCCCGCCTTTACGAAGAAAAACGAGGGGACATGGTATTTGGCTTTCCGTGGCGCGTGGCGCTTGGTGCGTGGAACCGAGTTTGTAGTAGGCACCTTGTGAGCGCAACTCCTCCTAGAGTTTTAATTCAATCCTCCTGTAACTTTACAGGTGTTTTTATCACGGTCTAGAGATATGCATGTGTTTCTATAGAATCCTAGTTTTTGTACGTTTTTCACATATTTTAACTTAGACTTGTTTTGCCTGGTTTCGAGTTTATAGTAGGTACCTTGTTAGCGCAACTCCTCCTACAGTTTTATACTGATCCTTCTGAATCTTAAGAGGTGTTTTAATCATGGTCTAAAAATAAACATTTGCTTCATACAGGATCTTGAAAATATTTTTTCACTTTTTTCACATTTTTATCTTAGACTTTTTCATGTTTCAATACTATGAAAGTAGATAAGTAGTATGTACCTTGGGAGTGCAACTCCTACAATTTGAAGCCAATCCGTCTGAAACTTTACAGGTGTTTAATTATGATCTGAAGCTATGCATGTGCTTTTTACAGAATCTTGATTTTTTTTTTACTTTTTTCACATTTTATCTTAGACTTTTCCGTGCTTCAATACCATGAAAGAGTATATATGTAGGTACCTTGTGAGTGCAACTCCTCCTTCAGTTTTATACCGTTCCTTCTGAAACTTTACATGTGTTTTAATTATGGTCTGAAACTATGCATGTGCTTTTTACAGAATCTTGAATTTATTTTTCGTTTTACTTTTTTTTCACATTCTTAACTTAGACTATATTCATGCCTCAATAAATGAAAGTGTATATATGTAGTGGGTACCTTGTCAGCGCAACTACTCCCACAGTTTAAAGACAATCCTTCTGAAACTTTACAGGTGTTTTACTTGTGGTCTGAGGGTATGCATGTGCTCTTGGAAACATTGGACTATTTCGAGGTTACAGTAGGCTGAATTTTCAGAGTTATTGCTCTTTAAAGATACTTAATTCATTCCGGCCAACTCCTTCTACAGTTTTCATCTATCAAGCGGAAAGTTACTGGACCATGATGTGGAGCAGTATGTATTCTTTTGAGGTTACAGTACACCAAACATTTACTTTATTGAAATTTCTGAAAAGTTCATACAGTTTTGATCAAATCAAATCGTCCTGGAGCTGGACATAGATATATTAGAGTTATAACCCATAAATTGATGAAAAATATAGACATTGTGCGACCAAGGCTATCCTTTCAAACTTCGCTTTACATGGTCCTTGACTGCTGAAAGCCATTAGGTTTTTAACACCCTCGGTTTTCATTGAATATTCCTGCCGATGAGTGGGACATGGGTAAACATCAAAAACAGTTTGATTCAGAAAAAGTTTGACAACTTGCACAATCTGATACACAGAAGTATGTCCCTTGATTGATAAAGACGCCTTTACTGAACATTGTTTGCTGCATAGCTCGATCGGATTTAAGTAGAATTTCCTTAAATTTGCAGATGATAGGGGCATAAAAATGTTTGAAAGACATATCCTCCAGATTAATGAATGTTGTAGTCATTGAATGACCATTGACCTTTCAGCACTGGTGAGTTTGGAAAACACTTTTTTTATTATCATCATTTAGAATGTAGTATGTGAATATGTCATGTGTGAAACCTGTTTGTATTGAAATTGGAATTATATAAATGGTTAATACAAAGTAGAAACTATTGGTATGATCATAATTTATACCCCAGAGGGGGTGATTCTGATCCAATGGGTAAATCAGTCTGTTCTGCTGTGCATCTATCAGGGTGAATCTTGGCTCTATGAGACCCACTGTACATTCTGGTAGTCAGGACCAACAGGTTCTCCGGGTCCAGTTTCAATCTGTGTAAACCATTTATTCTTATGTCATAGTCAATGATAAATTCATTATGAACGAGTAAATTGTCAAATGTTACTTTCAAAATAAAGTAGTGTATCATTTAATACACTTTTTACAGTATTTCATTACCCCAAACCGTCGTTACGCCTCAAATCTAGTTATACAAAATTAGTATGTCTGTCTGTCTGTCCGCCAGTCCAACATTTTAAACACAACGCAAAGTACATTCCGCCTTGCCGTTTTAGTGACTCGACGCTCCATCCTGGTCCGATCAGGTCTGGCTTCAGCACGGAATCGGTAGACCAGCTGCTGGTCCGATACTAGATGCTCCACCCTAGCTCCACCATAGCACGACTCCTTTGGCCTATCTGCACAGCAATTGGTCCGACTAACTGGCCCAGCCATTGGTCCGAGTAGACGCTTCATCCTAGTCCAACCCTACTGGCCTATTATATATTAAAGTCTACAAAAGCTTCAAATTTCAGCCTAATTGGACGATAAATAAGAGAGTTATTAAGGTTTAAAAGTTTGGGTATTCCTCACTATCTTTTGACTGCTTATTTGAGCCTAACCCGACCTCCTCCGTTCGGGCTGAAACTAGTGCCAAACGAGAGGCCCGGAACAATAAATCATTAGGGCCACGTGCTCACAAATCTGAGCGCCTCGCTTTGGAGTTATGACCTTCAAAAGTTATTTTTACGACTGTTGACCCCTAATGATACACTAATAGAGTGATGTTCCCAGGGCATCGTTTGGCACCATTTTAATTGCAATCTGCTCGGGTCACCTTTTGTTTAGTTTGTTTAGTTTCATCATATATTATTGCCAAATAATTATCAAGCAAATGGGTTGAACCATAAGTTCCCACAATATTAGAGAAGCCCCCTCCCCCACCCAACCCAACAAAACAAGATATAACATATAACGTTCATAGTAACGAATAAATCTTCTAACGTACGCAATGGAATTCCGACTGTCCGGATCCTAGTGCAAAAAGAGACGAAAGGAGATAAAATTGTATGGGATCAAACAATAAACAGTATCAGTATCTGGAGAGTCCGAGTTCGCATGTTTACATATAAACAAAATTAATTTATAATCAACAAAATATTGAGCGATCGCAAGTAGAGCTAAAACAAACGGAGAAGGTAAAGAAAAAAAACATAAACAGAAAAGAAAGAAAAAAAGACATTGAAATGAAAGTTAGTTCTATAGGAATCTAGTAGCCAGAAAAGAAATGACACTAAGGAGGATGAGGAGTGAGTGGGGATCACCAAACCAAGTTTCAATGACAGATTTTTAATAGGTATAAACAGATTACATGCATGTTTACAATACGTAAATTAGGTTTACGATTTATCTATTACAGAAGGAAAAGTAGCGTTCAGCATCCTCACTCTCAAAGCCACATTTACATGCAGCCGTTGGTCTAAGATGATCAGTAAATAAGCCTTTATTTAAATTGCTACAATTATTTCTTATTCTACAATGATAGACAGAACGTATGCGTTAGCCTGAAACAAAATGGTTTGGGACTTCAGGACTCCTAAACATAGATCTCTTAAGTATTTGTTTAAAACCACTAAGAGAATCAGCGCTTTTTTGCTGACAACTTATTTCAGTAGTCAACGGAAGAGGGAAAATGATCTAAAATAAATTTCAGTTCTTCTGTTTCAGGCAGAAATGTCAGCTGTATTTCTCAGGATGTATTCTGTTCTCTCCGACACAAACGGCGGCATGATATTAGAAATACAATCTGGCGCCAAGCCATTTATGATTTTATACATAAGTACAATCTTTTGAAATAAACGATTATCCGAAATACACAACCATCCTATTTCTTTCATAAGTTTATGGATCGAAACAGGTCTCGTTAGTTCGGTAACAATTCTGGCTGCTTCATATTGTATTCACTCAAGTCGAGTTTTTTTCATATGCTGTACAGCCGTCCAATACCATAGCTGCGTACTCCAGGATAAGTCAGTATCATGAATTTGTACCTTCTGTTCATGTATCCCAGTTATTACATATATAAATTTACCTTCCGTCCAGCGTCCGTCTGTCCGGCGTCCGTTCATCTGTCCGTCACGCTAGATCTTCTCCTAAACCGCTGGGCGGAATTTAACCAAACTTGCTACTGGACTTTTTTTCATGGTAAGGGTGTGTGAGAGCGAGTCAGTCTGTCGGTCCGTCCGTCAGTCATGCTATTAATAAGCAACATTAGCAACGAGCGTGGGGATTTGCATTGGCGTACCATCGACTGCGCATTCTAGTCTTTAGTTTATCACTCTGACCAAATTTGATCGTCCTTGACTCATTCTTTCGTGGAGATTTGGTCATGAAAAATAGACCTAAGCGTTTGTGAAATTTATTTAAAACTTCATGAGAGACCTCTATGGTACTTTATGAGTGAGAGACCTGTGTTTTCTGTTGTATTATATTACAACATGGTCGACACTCAAGAAGTTCTTTATTTCAGTGTATTCAGATGTGGGGGCGCGAATCAATTATGTAAATTTATGTGAATGTCTTCTGACAAAAGATGTTTAGCTCATGGGTTGAAACGCGTAAATGTCACACCGCCAGAAAAGGTAACAAGAGGCCCACGGGCCACAACTCGCTCACCTGAGTGAAACCGCCACTGCAGATATGCAGATGGCATGAACCATTTTTGGTGGCGGTTTACCGCCGCCAAATTTACTATACGGAATTTCTACAATCCGTCTTCTCAAAATTGCAAACCTAATAACTTCCTAAAAAGTAGTTCCATACTGATGTCGCTTAATTCTGCATTCAAACATGTAAGCCTTCTACACTCTGATAATTATAAAGAGCGACCGAATATATAAAACAAAGAAAACTTCAAACTTTTGAAGAAATAATAATTTAATGATGTTGAGCGCAATCTCGGCGGACGAATATAAACAGAATAAACAATTAACTGGTTTCCTGTGTTCTATATGCGAAGTATTGAGCTATAGGGTGAGGGAATCAGTCAAAATAAACAAACGGTGGAACTTGATTCAGCCTCCAGAAACTTCTGAGGCAGAGAATTTGAAAATTGATGCAAAAAATTCTCCGAAAGTCTCCGAAAGCGTATCAAAGAAAGGTATAAATATGTGATAAAGCATCAGCAGTTTTTTTAGGCTATTCACCATAAACAGTTTCGGCCGAAATCACTTCGCATGAATATTTTCGAAAAAGTAAAGTACAGTGCGGTTACATATGTATTTAGCAGCACGGTTTTCCTAAACGTACGCTTTAATATATGTTTTTATGAAAATTATTTATAAATATTTTTTGACAAAATAAATAAATTAAAAAAAAAAATAAAAAAAAAATAACGTTTTATTTACATTTTTGCGGTATTACTTTCCTGCGGCCACCAGGCCACTGTGCCTGTCACTTTGTGCCTTCCAGATATACCGGATACTAAGAAAACTGTGAATCAAGTCCGACCCAATCACACTGATTTCCGCCATAGTAATAATTTTCTTCGATAGAAATTATATTTTCTCGAAGATTTTTTTGTAGTTCATGTATAGGCTCGCTAAAAATAACGTCCGAAAAGCAGAAAAGTTTCAAGATCTCCAGCAAAATTCCTGAAGCAGTAAAATGCGTTTCAGGAGGCCAACGGTTAGTGTATCGTCAGTGAGATGCCTATTACCGAGGTTCACTAATTATCGGATATTCAGGAACCACGGCCCCCGCCCATTGGGGCCCGTGAAGTAGATGGGCTGCCTGTAGCCTCCAAGGCAGACCTGCTTAAGCATGGCCTGAGTTCATCATGTGATCAGGTTGGGTAAAAGTCCAACAAATCTGGAGGCAATATCGTTAATGACTGAAATATTGTTGACCCACATTCTAATTCTCAGTTATCAGGAAAAAATTATGAGCTTTAAAAGTACAAAACAAAATTTGGGACCCTCAAAATCTAATTGATACCGCCCATGAAAAAACAGGGAAATGGCATTTTATATGGAATGTTTGGAGTTGTTATCGTTATATATACCCCGAAGATTTTTTATGTTTATAAGGGGATTTTATTTTATCACTCATCTTTTGCTAAATTTATATGACAAGAGTTATAGTAACTGTCTGTAAATCTGTGAAAGTTCTGTGAGTTTAAGGAACTTCAGTGAATCTGTAAAAACTCCATGAATCCATGAAAATTCCGTGGTCAAGGTCTGTCAGTCATTTAAATTTTGTATCAGTGATATGATAAAGTTCCATGGAAGCTCCGTAGTGTATCCGAGATACACATATGCATGAAAAGTATTAAGTGCAAGGCCGGGAAAAAGAAGCAAAATCAGTCGCTAGAAAAGACATTCAGTAGTAGTATTAACAGAGAATTTGAAAGGAAATAGATCCATTAGAATAAATTGATAACATTTACTCAGTTGCTACATGCAAGTTTTCATTTTAGTCAACATTCAAAACATCCAACAGTTCTTGAATGTTTCAACTGAGACGCTTTCAGTCTGATATCTTGGCACTCTGGATGGAACCAATGCTGACATTTTGTGCACTGGAACATCAGATTGTAGTGGGATCTTGTGTGCCTGTATATAAAGACGGTTTTTTTCTCGATTCTGGCTTGCTTGGAAATTCAGTGAAAGCACTGCTGTTAATATCAGGATTCCCACTGCATTTTGAAACTGGGGGTAAATCTGCTCTGTTCTCTTTTTTTTGTACGCCCATTGTAAAGCAGTATACTACTCTTTTCAAATTTAGGGGTATAAGACAAATTTTGAGGGGATAAAAACCCCTCTGCAGAGGGTAAATGGGAATGTTGAATACAATTTGGAAGATGCAACAGTGCCAATGTTTTCGTGTTTTGTTAACTCCATGTACAAGGCTTGGGACCATTTGGGTGACTACAGTCCAATACTACGGACATTTCAGTACTTTTTTCGGAACTTTCCGTTATTCCATGAATCCATGACAGTTCCATATTTTGTCAACCTCTAGGCACTGCGCACACATATGCATACAAAATATTTATAATATAAACTGATACTAAAATCTCATCATTTCTCGCCGCTGTGGTTCGAGTCTCGCTCGGGTCACGTCACATGTGGGAAAGCCGTGTTCTTCTTACGGATGGTCAGGTGGTTTTCCCCCGGGTACTCCGGTTTTCGCCCACCTTTGATGAACGATCGGCTCGATATAAGTGAAATATTCTTGAAAGAGACATAAAACCCAAATCAAAAAAAAAAAAAAAAAAAAAAAAAAAAATCATCAAAACACACACATCTTATTCAGGCATCTAAACATCCTGGTGTGGTGATTGGGGGTACAGCCATCTGGTTAGCTCAGTTGGGTAGAGCACTTGCAAGCTAGAGGTCACAGGTTTCAGTCCTGCATCCAACACACTTTCCTTCCTTAGTTTCCTTTAATGGTGCCCAATGTGAATAACTAACTGCAGCCGACATTGGATTTATGGGGCACCAGGATCAGGCATAAAACAGGGTGGGGTAGCGCTGGTCGATGGTTTTCCCTGTGTAATCTGGGTTCCTCTAACACACATTCACGAAACACCAACATCCATGTCTTATAGAACAAGTGCATAAGATTGCTGAGCTTTCTGTGCAATCGAAGTAAAAATAAATAATGTGTTGACTTTAAAATCGATAATTTATAAGTGATTATGCCTCAACTTGTAATATTTTGTCCAGATATAACAGTATAAGTGACCCTGTCCACTTGTTTGAGCTATATTAAGTGTACATTTTTAAGATAAACTGATACTAAAATTTCATCATTTCTCACCGCTGTGGTTCGAGTCTCGCTCGGGTCTAAAGTCAAATGTGGGAAAGCCATGTTCTGCTTACGGATGGTCAGGTGGTTTTTCCCCGGGTACTCCGGTTTCGCCCACCTTTGATGAACGATCGGCTCGATATAAGTGAAATATTCTTGAAAGAGACATAAAACCCAAATCAAAAAAAAAAAAAAAAAAAAAAAAAAAAAAAAAAAAAAAAATCATCAAAACACACACACACATTAATTTTATTCAGGCATCAAAAAATCCTGGTGTGGTGATTGGGGGTACAGCCATCTGGTTAGCTCAGTTGGGTAGAGCACTTGCAAGCTAGAGGTCACAGGTTTCAGTCCTGCATCCAACACACTTTCCTTCCTTAGTTTCCTTTAATGGTACCCATTGTGAATAACTCACTGCAGCCGACATTGGATTTATGGGGCACCAGGATCAGGCATAAAACAGGGTGGGGTAGCGCTGGTCGATGGTTTTCCCTGTGTAATCTGTGTTCCTTTAACACACATTCACGAAACACCAACATCCATGTCTTATAGAACAAGTGCATAAGATTGCTGAGCTTTCTGTGCAATCGAAGTAAAAATAAATAATGTGTTAACTTTAAAATCGATAACTTATAAGTGATTATGCCTCAATTTGTAATATTTTGTCCAGATATATCAGTATAAGTGACCCTGTCCACTTGTTTGAGCTATATTAAGTGTACATTTTTCAGAGTAAGGCTATATTTTGATTTTTATTTGTTCATATTTATACAGAGTTTAACTCTCCAAAATGGAATGAACACAAGAAATCCTCAAATTGATTGTTTGTCTTGTGGAAATACACCAGAATATGCATAACACAATACAGCTGTATTTTGTCATCAGATTTTAGCACATTTATTAAAATACACGTTGTAACTTTTTAAAGCAAACAGGCATTTGTTCTTATTTCTTGCCAGTTATATAAGAGTTACATTATTAAATGAATTAGTACCAAGAATCCTCAGATAAATAGATTATCTGGTGAATATTCCCCATAATTTAAGCTTTTCAAGAAATGAATACATTAATTTATGACACATGCTTAAGTTATTCGATGTGTGTGTGTGTGTGTGTGTGTGTGTGTGTGTGTGTGTGTGTGTGTGTGTGTGTAAATAGGTCCAGTATTTTGTTTCTATTTCTTGCCAGGCAAAAACAGTAATGAATGCAAGGAATATAGATAGATTAGTTGTCTCATAAAAATTAGTCAGAAAATATTCTGATTTGAAGAAATGGTTACTTTTTTTACTGATTTCATAAGTAGACTTCCAAAATCCCGGACATAACACTTCTACCTACATGTCTTTTGTTCAGGCTTATGGGCATGGTGGGCAAAGCTTGCTTACCAAGTAAGGCTTACTGTCCATGGATGCCTGATTATCCTTTATTCTGGGGTCCATGTCTGTTGGTCTGAACATTCTTATTCATCATTATTTTACAGATTTATGAGTTTGGAATAAGGTTTGTGTAATTTGAGTGTATCATGACCACAACTACTTAAATAATATGGTTTTGAATTAGGCCCAGTTTCTCTTGCTGGTCAGATAATTTGTACCTTTTGAAATGGATAAAAAAAATCTTAAAATGTATTAACATCAAGAGAATCAGACAAGAAATGTCTACATTTCAGAGCTCCAGATTAAAGGAGTGCTTAGGTACATATTTTCTTATTTCCCCTAGTAAACATATGTTGTGGGTACTAACTAGGACTTCTAGAAACGTCCTGGTAGCATGCTTTCATTGAGTTCCCAGAACATATCTTTTGAAAGAATTGAGGTGTGGCACATACAAGAACTACAACTTTAGGTCCCACAGTTATTTAGTCATCTGCCCTGACAGTATTTAGTAAAAGAAACCTTGTGCATTTGATAACTCCAACACCCTTTCAGATATATTGATTGAACTCAGTAGGATTGTACATGAGGTTGAGAAGATGTGTTGCATAAACTACAACTCCAGGTGCTGTGTTTAGAATTATCTCCCCTAATAGAAACTTTGTGATCTTGGTAACTCCAACATCTTTTCAGATGCATTGATGATACTTGGTAGGATTGTACATAAGGTTGAGAAAGCATGTCACACAAAAGAATCACAACTCTAGATGCCAGTTTTTAGTTATCTCCCCTGACAGTATTTGGTAATGGAAACCTTATGATTGCCATAACTTCAACATCATTTCAGATATATCGATGATATTAAGGAGAATTGTACAAGACGTTGAGAAGTCGGGTCTTGTACAAGAGCTACAACTCTAGGTACTGCAATGTTTTAGGTATCTCCCCTGTCAGTATTTGGTAATAGAGACCTTGTAAGTCCAACACCCTTTGAAATATATTGATAGAACTTGGTAGGATTGAACAGGAGGTAAGACGGTTAGTCGTATACAAAAACTGTAACTTAGAATACTGCAGTTTTTGAGTTCACTCCCCTGACAGTATTTGTCAGTGGAAACCATGTGATTGTCATAACTTAAGCGCCATGGAAGATACATTGATGATACTTGGTAGAATTGTAAATGAGGTTAAAAAGGTGTGTTGCATGTAAGGACCACAACTCTGGATGCTGTGTTTGTTTTTTTTTTGTTTTTTTTTTTGTTATCTCCCCTGATAGTATTTGGTAGTAGAAACTTGTTTGCTGCATAGCTTCATCAGTTAAAATTGGATCTTCCTTAAACTTGCAGAAGTGGAGGACATGGATATTTTGGAGTTATATCCTCCAGATTAATGAATATTGTAGACATTGAGAGACCTTTTAGGCACAGGTGAGCAATAATGACCACCATGGTCCTCTTGTTTATATATGAAGAGTGCAGAGAGCTGAGACAAACAAAAATCACAGTTGAATTCGAAGCTTGATTTTGGATTTTGTGAAACCGTATTTTAACCACAAATATTTTTCATAGATTAAAGCAGACACATCCTCTAATTTCACTTTTGGTTGTATATGTGCTAAAAAGAAAGACATGTGACTAGCGAGTCAAATGGTGAAAACCTTACTGAAATATTCCAAATACTTACATCATTGGTTTTTATGAAAAATTTTAAAAAATGTTTTAAAACCTTTAATTTGAAAATATTCCAAATACATGTACTTACAACAGTGGTTCTTAAGAAATTTTTTTCAAAAATCTTTTAAAAAAATTTAATTTGAAAATATTCAAAGAATGTACACAGAGAGAAAAGGTCTCTTACCTTTTTGTTAGGGTGCAGTGCTTATACATTTTCATATTTAGTTTGATACAATTTAATTTTGAGAAATCAAATTTATGTCAAACTAAAATTTAAATTCCATTGTCTGAAGTTATTTTACTGAAGTTTTATGTGTATTTTGTAATGATCTTTGGAATGTAATTATCAAAAATAAATTTGTTCTTGGTAATTTTTTTTCCAATATAGTAACCTGTATCTTGCATTTTTCATATTTAAAAAAAAGTTTTTGGAATTTAATTATATTAGTTTTCATAATTTAAAAAAAAAAATTCTAGCTTGAAATTTTAAGTCTTAATATCAATAGTAATAGAATACTTACCATTTTTTTTTTTATTAAAATTAGCAGTCTGGAATAAAATGATGAGGATTTAAAATCTAAAAGAATCAGTGACATCATAGGATAGTGTATTGTGGGATAGCTTTTTTACAAAGTATATATAGCAATACCAGTTACTAAGACTTTGAACATTCAGGAATCTCTAAATGGGGTTTTCAACATAATTTTCATTTTGCCAATATCTTTACCGTAATTTGAAATATTCTGAAATTAGGGGATGCATCTGAACATCTTTAAGCTCACTACTGTTTTTTCTTATACTCGTTTTTCAAACAGGGCGTATTGGGTTATGGGGTCTGAAGCCATAAACTTTTTTGTTTCCAGCTAACTCCTCCTACAGTTTACATCCCATCAGGCTGAATCTTGGTTTCTAAATTGACCATGATGTGGAGCAGCACATAATGTTTCGGGGTTACAGTCCACCAAATACTAACAGGGTTATGCCCTTTTGAAAATTCCTGTAAGTTTTTTGTTTCCAGCTAACTCCTCCTACAGTTTACATCCAATCAAGCTGAAACTTGATTTATACTTAGACCATGATGTGGAACAGTGCATATTATTTCAAGGTTACAGTCCACCTAATATTAGCAGAGATATGTCCTTTTGAAAATTTCAGTAAACTTTTCGTTTCTGACTAAATCCTCCTACAGTTTACATCGGATCAAGCTGAAACTTGATTTACAGTTAGACCATGATGTGGAACAGTGCATATTTGTTCGAGGTTACAGTCCATCAAATATTAGCAGAATAATGACCCTTTTAAAATTTCGCTAATTTTTTTAGTTTCTTGCTAGCTTCTCCTACAGTTTACATCCGATCAAGCTGAAGTTTGATTTATAGGTAGACCATGATGTGATGCAGCGCATGTTGTTTTGAGGCCACACTCCACCAAATATTAACAGAGTTATGTCCCTTGGAATATTTCGGTAAACTTTTTGTTTCTGGCCAACTCCTCCTACAGTTTACATCGGATCAAGCTGAAACTTGATTTATAGTTAGACCATGATATCGAGCAGCTCATATATATTCGAGGTTACAGTCCACCAAATATCAGCAGAGTTATTTTCCTTTGAAATTTTCAGTAAATTTTTCACTTCCCCAGCTAACTCCTCCTACAGTTTACATTTGATCGCGCTTAAACTTGATTTATAGTAAGAACATGATGTGGAGCAGCGCAAATTATTTCAAGGTTACAGTCCACCAAATATTGGCAGTTATGCCCCTTTGAAAATTTCTGTAATTTTTTTTGTTTCCGGCTTATTCCTACTACAGTTTACATTGGATCAAGCTGAAACTTGATTTATAGTTACACCATGAAGTGGAGCAGGGCATATAATTTTGAGGTTACAGTCCACCATATATTAGCAGAGCTATGCCCCTTTGAAAATTCTGTAATCTTTTCGTTTCTGGCTAACTCCTATAGTTTACACCTGATCAAACTGAAACTTTGTAAATACTTACACTGAGCTTAAACTCGATTTATAATAAGAATATAATGTGGAGCAGCACATATTATTTTGAGGTTACCAAACATCAAATATTACCAGAGTTATGCCCCATTAAAAATTTCCGTAACTTTGCATTTCTGGCTAACTCCTATAGTTTACATCCAATCATGCTGAAAAGCGATTTATTGTTAGACCGTGGTGTGGAGCAGCCCATATTATTAGGAGGTTACAGTACACCAAATATTAGCAGAGTTATGCCCCTTTAAAATTCTGTTAATCTTTTGTTCCCGGCTAACTCCTCATATAGTTTACATCCAATCAAGCTGAAACTTGATTTGTAGTTTGACCATGATGTGGAGCAGCACATATTATTCCAAAATTACAGTCCAACAAATAGTAGCAGCATTATGTCCCTTTGAAATTTTTGGTAATTTTTTGGTTTCCAGCTGACTCCACTTACAAATTTACACAGGTCTGGAGCACAGAATTGCACAGTAGTCCGCATATGTGCTACATCTTATTACTTGCCAAGGGCGTATGATGCCTCCGCTTGTAGAGCTCTTGTTTGTTTCTAGATACAATATATATATAGAATGGACATAACGACTCCTCAAATGGATGGAATAACAGACGGTAAACGGTAAAAGGCCAGAACTATGTACATTTAAGCACTCTATCCAGATTATCTTTTTAATTATAATTTCTACACAAAACATATGTTGTTGGTACTTATTTGAAAGTTATTGATAGGGTAGTTGTAATGAATACCCACAACTTACAATCCTTTCAGTCCTTTAAGAAATAAGTAACATGTAAGTATTTCATACTTGAAAAATAAAAAAAAAAAAAAAAAAAAAAAAAACAAACAAAAAACTGTGGTATCTGATTATAAATAATGTTACTGTACAGGGAAATTAAATAAAAATGTGGTTAAAAGGGGTTCAGAACCACAGTGATGTGGATCAAATATTCATGATACTGAAACTAGTTACTCTGAATTGTGCAGAATGCACACATGGTGTAGCGAAAATGGCATTGCTTTAGTTACATATCAAGAAATATTGAACAAAATGAAAGTACAGATGATATGTAGTCTAGAGGCTTATAGAAATTAAGGAAACCGCCACCATCAGCACTCTCAGTGCTTTGATTCCAATATTGTCAAATATTGAAACTTATGATAAGGCAATGGCTTTAACAGTTTGTTAGATATCTTGCTTACAAAGTTAAAATGCTGAAATTTTCAAAATGCCATAAGTAAAAAAAAGTTCAGATATTTTTCAGAAGTCAATTGGTTCATCTACATATCCTGTCCTTTAAAAGTTTGTTTTATATGTTTAGCTCTGGCAACCATTTTGTTCAGCAGAGCAGAACCATTTTAGCAATTTTGGCAAAGGGGCATAAGAGAAACATTGATGTGAAATTATTTTGAAATCTTGCCACTGGCCATGGAGATGCCGTTTAAAGGGTTTTTTTTTTTCTATTTTTAGCTCTGGTGACCATTTTGTTCAGCAGAGCAGAACCATTTTGGCAATTCTGGTAAAGGGAGATAAAAGGAACATTTCTGTGAAATCATTTTGAAATCAGGCCACTGGTCAAGGAGGAGATGTTTTTATTTTCTCTATTTTTAGCTCTGGCAGCTATTTTGTTCAGCCGAGCAGAACTTTTTTAGCAATTCTGGTAAAAGGCCATAAGAGAAACACTTCTGTGAAATTACTTTGAAATCAGGACACTGGCTGTGGAGGAGATGTCTTTTAAAGTTTTTTTTTTCTATTTTTAGCTCTTGCATTTTGTTCAGCCGAGTGGAGCCATTTTAGTAATTTTGGTTGAGGGCCATTGGTGGAATACTTCTGTGCAAATATTTTGAAATCAGGCCATTGGCGAAGGACGAGATGTCGTTTGAAGATTTTCTATTTTTTAGCTCTGGCGGCCATCTTGTTCAATGGAGCAGAACCAATGCGGCCATCTTGGATTTTCGATCTACACAATTTTAGCTTGTTTCGATCCAGAAGTCATCCTGTTGCTAAAGAGCAAGTTTCGGCTCAAAGCGATCTAAGGTTTGAGAAGAGATGTCGAAAATTGATTTTTGGCTGTGGTGGCCATCTTGGATTTTCTATCGACTCATTTAGCTATTTCGTGTCTCATAAGTGCCCTAATGCTCATCATCAAATTTCGATTAAATTGGATTATAGAGGAGATGTCCAAAATATGAATTCTCAACATTTGTCCCATATAAATGTATAGGGCCCATACAAATGCATAGGGAAGCAAATTTGACTTTGCCGTAAAAAGGTCAAACGTCAACGTAGGACTATCATTTTAGCAATTTTGGTAGATCTCATGTCCCCAAGGATTTGTGCAAAAATAAGGCCCCAGGGCTTATTTGGTTCTGGAGAAGAACATTTTTAATGGTTTTTACCATATATGGGCATGACAGCCATCTTGGTCAACAGACCGCAACCATTTTAGCAATCTTTCGTTCCCCCAATCTAAGGAGTCGCCACATAAAATTTGAACATCATTAGTCCAGAAGCTTCAGAGGAGAAGTCGTTTGAAATTCTCAATATTTTTCCCATACAAATGTATGGTGCCCATACAAATGCATTGGGAAGCCAAATTGACCTTACCGTAGAAAGGTCAAAAGTCAATGTACAACAATTATTTTAGCAATTTTGGTAGACCTTTTGTCCCTGATGGTTTGTGCAAAGATTCAGCCCCAAGGCATCATCAGTTCTGGAGAAGAAGATTTTTAAAGGTTTTTACCATATATGGGCATGGTGGCCATCTTAGTCAATGGATCGCGACCATTTTAGCAATCTTATGTTCTCCTATCCTAAGGAGGCTCCACATAAAATTTGAGCAACATTGGCATAGAGGCTTCAGAGGAGTTGTTTGAAATTCTCAACATTTTTCCCATACAAATGGATGGTGCCCATACAAAAGCATAGGGAAACCAACTTGACCTCGCCGTAAAAAGGTCAAACGTCAATGCACAACAATTATTTTAGGAACTTTGGTAGACCTCTCGTCCTCCATGATTTGTGCAAAGATTTAGCCCCAAGGCATCCTCGGTTCTGCAGAAGAAGATTTTTAAAGGTTTTTATTATATATGAGCATGGCGGCCACCTTAGTCAACGGACCGCGACCATTTTAGCAATCTTTCGTTCTTTCAACCTAAAGAGGTTCCACATGAAATTTGAGCAAAATTGGCTCAGCGGCTTCGGAGGAGGAGACGTTTGAAAATGTTAACGGACGGACGGACGCACGGACGACGGACGAAAAGTGATAACAATAGCTCATCCTGAGGATAGCTCAGGTGAGCTAAAACAGACATCACTGAAACAAGACTAAGATCCAAGATCTCTTGCACTTATCTCATGAGCCACACAGTCGTCATTTCTCAATAACTCACGTAACTGAGTGTGCCCCAGGCCCAGATGTGACTTAAACCCAGGACTTTCCGCATACTGTTAAATCGTTCAACCTGTGACAATTTGCCCTTTAATAAGGGTGCTTTATTAAGGGTGTACTGAAGTGAGATGTCAAATTTAAAAAAAATCTAACTTTTTTCTGATCTATTTTATTTGAAAGTAGGCCAAATAATTAAAGAAATAGGAAATAATTAAACAATATAGGTCACTGTACAGTATTTTACGACAAGGCCCTAAAAAGAGGGCTGGTCCCGTGCATGAATTTCATTTTTTATTACATGACAAAAAAAAAAAAAAAAAAAAAAAAAACAAGAACAAAAACGTTTTCCTTTGATTAAGCTTCAGATGAAAAGAAAGTTGGTAACAATTCAAGTTTTGAAGCTTATGTCACACCTTTCATCATATTTCAATAAGGAAAACCCGAAACAGCAACAATTTGCTCACATTTTAGGAAAAGTAGGGTTCTTTTGGTTCGGTTCTTATCCACGTCCATAAAACATAACAGACAGATACAAAAATGATTCAGAACACAATAATTTGGAAACAAAGGTATTTCTAGTTCTAACCATTTCTTATACTCCTCGGATGAAAGAATTTAATATTGTTTCTCAAAAATTGAAAAGAGATTGAAAGGTCGCTGTTCAAAAGTTTAAGTTATTTTTGTTTTGGAATTACCTCCCTTGACAAAAAAGAAAGAAAAGCACAAAGTCACTTACTGTAAGCCTGTGTGGCCCTACAGCCTTCATGTACTGTATGATTTTTATCCAACTGAGCCATGTAGTAGATAATCAAAAGAACTAGTTTCAACTATTGAATCATCCATACAGTATAACATATACAAGAGTTATGGCCCCTGAAATTGTGAAAAAACAACAACACCTATTTAAACATAGTGTGTACATTATCTATTATCTGACAGCTTAGATTGACCACCTGGTCAAAGTTCTTGTATTTTTCTTGAACCTGCCATAACAAATTAATCCTGGCAGAATTATGACCCCTGAAATCGGATAAAATCTCAGTGTTTGTTGTTTTTTTTTTGTACAGCATCTATTGATAATCTGCATTTTGTAAAAAAAAAAAAAAATAGATGACCACAAGATTCTGTATCATTTTTTTTTAAAAAATGAGTCATATGATGAATGTCACAGTGAAGGCCCTTTGAAACAGTGAAATCACTGATTCTAAAATTCATTACAAGTCAGCACATTATTTATCCGTTGTTACTCCATGATATAATTAATAACTGGGATACATGAACAGAAGGTACAAATTTTGAAACTTCAAGATGCTTCTGTTTATAAATCTTAATTCAGTTTTAAATATTCTGTCATTTTTATCCTGATATCCATTATAAATGGGTCTGGTAAACCAAATGGCTTAAAATCTTATCTAAGGCACTGCAAGGACCTTCCAATAAGTAATAAACAACAGATGCTTTTTTGTAGAAATAATACCAATACATTATATGGATAAGCCTCTCTTTTAGAGCACTTAAATGTACATAGTTCTGGTCTTTTTCCATCTGTTATTACATCCATTTGAAGAATCTTTATGTCCATTGTAGTTTTTAAAGAATGGTAAATACATTGTGTCTAGCAAAGTAGTGAGCCTAATCCATAAAAAATGTACTTGTAGCTAAATTGAGGTTACAACAGAGAACACATTTTAGTCATTAGTTAAAAATGCTAAAAACTGGAAAATACTACTAAAACATATAGACTTTTTTCTCCATGAAAACATGTTCTAGGTACTCTTTTAGAAGATGTTACCAAGCTGCATCTAATAATAGATACCCACAATATATGTTTTCTTGGAGTAATAAAAAGTATTATTTACCTGAATATCCCTCTTATCTGGAACTCTGCTGTTCAATATGTTTGAGGATTGTTTGTATCCATTCCATTTTAAAATGTAATGTAAAACTTATGAGTCGGGCAAGACAAAAATACTGGCCTAATTTAAAAAGTCATACTGTAGCTAAAATGAGTTTACACCAGAAGACAAATGTAAACATTTCTTGAAAATTAGAATTTTTTCTGGGTAATTTCTATCAGTAAACTTATCTATTTATACATCCCTTGCATTCATTTTCTGTTTTTCCCTGGCGCAAGAAAGAGAAACAAAATACTGGTCCTATTTTTAGAAAATGTACACTGGGTGACATAAAATACTGGTCCTATTTTTAGAAAATGCACACTGTGTAACATACGAGAAAAATGTATCTTGAAAAGCTACATTTTTGGGAATATTTAATAGATAACCTATTTAGCTGAACATTCCTGGTATTTGTTTCATTTTATAAAGTAGGTCTTATATGATTTAAGAAATAAGAACAAAATACTGAGTTAATTTACAAAGTTACACAATGATGAGTGGGGCTGAATAAATACGAGATGACACTAAATACAGCAGTATGGTGTCAGCTGTCTTTATATATATATATATATATATTCTGGCATAGTTCTATTACAGATAAACAGTCATTTTGAGGATTTCTTGAATTCATTTTATGGAGAGTTATGTTCAGTATAAATATGAATAAACACAATAAAAATGCAGGGTTACTCTTCAAAATGCAAACTTAAGTTACCTCAGATAAGTGGGTAGGTCACTCATTTTGATATAAGATATAACTGGACACTATATTATAAAATGTGACACATTCACTGATAAGTTATCTATCTGTGGTTTCTGCATGGTTGTTTCTTTTGAAAATAAAGTTATCCATTATATAACTACCAAATAAAAACAAAATGCAGTGCATCTCTTAAAACCTGAAGGTTTGGTTACCACAAATAAGTGGGTAGGGTCATTGGTATAGGTAAAAGGGGACAAATACTACAAATGTTAACGCACTCAAATGCACCATTATCCTGATAAGGATTCAAATATAGAGCTTTCCCAAAGAAATAAACACAGAACTCTAATCTTGATAATAACATTAGCATTTTATACTACCAATAAATAAATAATTCAGTGGTTCCCTTCTACCTGAATGTTTACGTGGTACAACTGTGTCTAGATATACATGTTGTGTGTGTGTGTGTGTGTGTGTGTGTGTGTGTGTGTGTGTGTGTGTGTGTGTGTGTGTGTGTCACTAAGATTGTGGGGGTTCAATTTTTTCTTGGTATTTTTGCAGCCCATAAATTGTCCTGACATTTTGAGAGGGTGTGTTGGTCTTGATTTTGCATTTTGCATGAGATCGTTTGTTATCAAGAGAATTTCTGTTACTTTTTGAGGATTTCTTTTTGGTTCTGTTGAGCAAGTGAAGCAGGTTCAAATAATGAAGGTTCTCCCTCCCACACCCGACCGGGAATTTCTTAGGCTAGCATCTCAATATTTGTGACATTGGTCAGAGCTAGAGACAATTCTTGTTATATATACTTAAAGTAAAGTGAATGAATGTGTTTCAGTGCATCACACACCAGCTCACTGTAATCACTTTATATTAACATTCCCAAATTGGGCAGTATCAGTTTGGTAAAATTATTTCACACAATTGATGTACTAGTTGTCATCTCAGTAAGGATATAAAATGATAGGTCACTTTTTTCCCTTTGTGTTCACTGCTTGTTTTATCTTTTACAGATACAGAATTTCAAATAATGTGTTCAAATCAGTAAAAACTTATTCCATGAAAGTGTTTCTGCTGTCAGACCTAACTGAGATTGAATTCTGGCAGTTGATTTTTTTAATAAATTTATTGACTTGTGGTTTAACTTCCAAGTCAACAATATTACAGTCATGTAGAGAATGCCTCCAGTGTTGTGGGACTTTTACCCGACCTACTGGTTCATGATAAATTCAGGTCCTGCTTAAAGTTACTTACTTACTAGCAGCTCTCTCTCGGAGGCCAAGGCAGCCAATCAATTTCGCCGGCCCCGATGGGCGGGGGTCGTGATTTCTCAATGCCCGATAATGTGTATGCCGGTAATGGGTACCCGGAGTGACCTATACAATCGTTCGCATACCTGAAATGCATTTTACTGCTTCAGGAATTTTCTTGAGCACTTTAAACAAGTTTTTGATTTTCAGTCTTTGTTTTTTTGCGAGTCTTCACATTAGAAATTGGAAAATACAGAAATAAAAATGTTTAGGCTTTGTCTGTCAACAAATTGCTTTCAATCACGTCCGTGCACTGGTTTTAAGTCTCCGGAAGTAAAGAGTAGCTACGAAATTCTTACATGCGACGTTTTTTTTTTTTTTTTTTTCCCTTTGATAACGGTTTTACGGCCCTTTCAAGAATATTTTACTTATATCGAGCCGATCGTTCATTAAAGGTGGGCGAAAACCGTGGAAAAACCACCTGATCATCCGTAAGCAGAACTTGGCTTTCCCACATGTGACCCGAGCGAAGCTCGGATCACAGCGGTGAGAAACCTAATGGATTAAGAGTCAACTCTCCTATCCACTAGGCTACGGGGGTCCGCGTGCGACGTTCTACGTACGAAGTCGATAATGAAACACTCGTAAGATTCTCTTACGAATTTAGTACGTACGTTTCGTGCGCTTACGAATTTCGCAGATATAAGAAGTTTAGTGAAACGCTGCCCTGGTGCCATACGATGCCCAGAGAAAATAGTACATTGCATCCACATTTTTAGAGGATTCGGACAGTCCATTAGTGAGGGGTCAAACTTCGTAAAAATACTTTTGTGCCATAATTCGAAAACGAGGCCCTCATAAGTTTTTGAACTCGTGGCCTCAGCAATTCATTGCTCTGGGCCTTTACTTTTGCACCAGTTTCAGCCCGATCAATGGAGGTTGGATTAGTTTCAAATAAGATCGCCTTTGTCTATTTTAGACTCTCTGTTCCCGATACAAGACCTATAAGCAGACTACCCGCCAAAAAACCCACAGAGTGTAATGTAAATTTGATGACCCATTTTCACCAGGACGCCGTGTTGGCGCCCCATATCGCTCGCGCTATTCTATTGACCGCGTTCAACTTTTGCAATCGTGTTTGTACTGATAGGCTCTACCAACGTCCCAAATTTCAGCTGAATGAAACGATGGATAAACGAGTTTTTTTTTAAGTTCAAATTTTGGGAGTCCCACACTGCTTATTTGAGCCTTATCCGACCTTCACTGATCGAGCTGAAACTAGTGCCAGAAGAAAGGCTCGGGGCAATGGATTGCTGGGGCCACGTAATCAAAAAATCTAAGCTCCATATTTTCGAGGTATGGCCCTTGATCGTTGAGCCTTACTAATGTTTGACCTCCAATAACTCACTAACGGGCAGTCCAAATTTGTCTGATAAGACGTGATTCGTGACAAATCTATCGAACTAAAATGATTCCGTTTGACCCTCCCCTGCTTATAAGGAAATGGATCCGATACAGTGCTATGCCTATTATAAAGTATATTCTCTCAAATGTTAGGGGCTAAAGATACTCCTGTCTAACACCATAGAAATGGTTCTATGCCCACTATGAATTAAATACGTTCCAATGTTAGGGATGAAAATGACTCACTGTCTGATTCCTATGTAAAGGGAAACGAATCTGCTTTTGTGCCATTGATAAACTAGATACTTTGAAATGTTAAGGGCAAAAAAGACTCCTTGTCCGACGCACACTTATAAAGGGAATTTTACCCATAATGAAGTATAATAATTCCTTTCAGATATCTGCTACCATGATATACAGCCCAGATAAATTTAGATAAATTATTTATATATAATAGATTTTGTTCTCACACTACTTTTTTCATCCAGAGGCATACAAACAAGATATGCATGCTACAGTATTTGTAAACATCTTATCTGGGACATGGCGTCTAATGATACTATTGCAGCTGCCAATCTAACATAGGTTATATTGAAAAGTGTGGGAATTAAGCTTTCAAATAAGGCTTTTCTATGTACATAAGGACCAGCGATTACTGAAATAATGATCTAAAAGGTTGCCTTTGCAAACAAAGAACAATTACAATTAGAAGAAACTCTTGAAGACCAGAGCCAAAGACAGTTAATGATTTTTTATCAGATAATAAAATTTCACGGAGTGGTTTGATGAAAATGACATTGTTATGGGCTAATGATACAAGTACCACAATGATGATTTTAACCTTCATTTTCTTTATAACTAAGGTCAGATGTGACGTTAAACCTGTCTATGACAGGATCACAAAGTGGACAGCTGTTCATTATAAGGTACAAAACAGACAGTGATAAAGTAAGGGTTTATTGTTCACTGTGCATCACCTATAGACCCCTCCAACACTGTGCTTGAGTCACAAGCTTAGGCTCCAACAAACCCATTGCAAAAAAAGAATGATGGCACTTGCTTACAGACCAAACATGTTTCATGGTTATGTAACCACTGGGGGTATACAAAATACTACGAGAATCGATCCATGGTACTGTTGTTTATTTAATAGGTATTCTCACAAGCTCTGGAATAGAATACGAAACTGTGGTGAGCAGATGTTTAAGGGAAAATAGCCAGTCAGAAGCAGCATTCACAACATCACTGGAGGCTCCATTTGTAACTACTGGGGGGTATACAAAATACTACGAGAATCGACCCATGGTACTGTTGTTTATTTAATAGGTGTTCTCACAAGCTCTGGAATAGAATACGAAACCATGGTGAGCAGATGTTTAAGGGAAAATAGCCAATCAGAAGCAGCCATAGACCGACTATTCGTTTTATCGGTCATGGGCTGTGTCCAACTGTACACCCCTAGTACAAATGGTACTTTCATACAAATTACATATATCAATACATTAGAATACCACAGTACACTTATTAAAAAATTAGAGTACATCACAATTAAAAGCATGTAGGCCCAGATAAGACGGTTCCTCCTGAAGCAGTCTGGTCTGCATCTACATATATCTGATAAATTAGAATTTTAAGAATTACCAAATCACCTTCTCCGATTTGTCCAGTGTAGTGGTCTCCATTACTTCTCAAATATTTGTTTAATGAGGACAGTAATATAGACTTAAAGATGAACCCTATTCGGTGACACTGTCTTACCATCACCACCCGGCAAGCATAGTACTCCCTAACCTGCGGGACAGAAATGAGCTTTACCAAAATAACTTATAATATGTTTTGCAAGTTACTACAATCTCAACTGACGAGAAGGATACCATTCTATGGAATCTTGCACATGTGTTGAGAACACCCACGCATCTGTTGAACTTTTATACCTTACAATAGGCGCTAAACGGGTGTTCGCTAGAATACAAGACTGAATGCTTTTCTGAATGCTTTTCGGTAACACAGCCACTTACCAGATTTTATGGAATCTGTAGCGAGTACACCTGTCAGCCCTCACATCTTCAGAAATACTTCTTCATCACACCTTCACTGCTGTGAACAACAAACAAGTGTGAAAGAAACATGCAAGGTGAATAAATACGAGATCGACCGCCATTTTATAAATTACCAGTTTTTAATTTAGACAATTGCAACCGCGTATTTTAATTTCGACATACGGCTTTATATGACCACCAGAAGAATAAATAAGAACCACAACATACGGAGAGACCACAATAGATAACACGTGACAAGAATAAAGTGCTTTCTGCTACTCTAAGAGTGACGATTTCGACGATACAAGAACCGCTTTGCAACTGAATTCTATATCAATGAAATCAGCAGATGCGCATACCGGAAGTAAGAATTGGGTACAACTAAATACCGAGGCAATCCTTACTGACCGAAATGGACACAACAAGTATGACCTTTCCAAACATATGGAAGGGATAAAATCTGGGACCATGGAAGAAAGAATGAAGGTTTACTACAAAGTTGGACTCTGTCACATTCTCCCCTGACCCGGGAAATGACGCCCCGTCATTTTCTAGTAAATCCGAAAACAAATATTCTCAAACAAGCCTGAGCCAGTATTATTTTTTTCTATATATGGATCATAGTTTGTATCTCCTCTAACTATATTAGTCTACTTAATCTGAAAACAAATTATCGAAACTGTATTGTTTTGACATCTGTCCACAATATGTACAGTTATTTTCAACAAAAGCTATAACTTTTGTTCATTATTTCTTCTTCTTCTTATGTACTGGGCCCCTACAAACTTTTGAATAGAAACATACATACCCTCGTATGTATAAACAAACTTAAAAACAATATAATATTAATGAAGTGCTAATTTAATGATATACTTTGTGGAAATCTTGGTGTTTGTCCAAGTACAACTACTTTTTTGATTTCCTTTGCAGACAGTGTATTATTAATCATCTATAATTCATGGCTATATTTTTCTTATATAAACAAAGAATTTTATAATTAATACACATCTCACTATAATAAGAAAGCACACCAAATACTACTAACAGGTTTAGTTTATACTCCTGTAAAATATAAATATGTAGTACTAAGTATAACCTGAAATGCTTAAATTAAAAAGAAGCATACACAGTCACACGTCTTCTAGAATACGAGTAGCATCGGGACCCAGGGTAAAGTTGGCTAGCTGTTAAAGTGCTTTAACCACCCCCCCCCCCCCCCGCGGTGGTTTGCTTTAAACCCCCCGGTGGTTTACTCTACTAACCGTTCTAAGGCGGTGGTCCCGGTGTTAGTCTTACTCTTTGTTGCTTTGTGGTTTATTCTACGAGGCGATTTGTTTTATGTCTTACCTTGTGTCATTTTGTTCTTGTGTTTTTCAGTCCTTTTAGCATTGCGATTACCTCGCTTGGGGAAGAGAGAGCTAATCTTAGTACTTTTCGTACGTTTGTTCGATTTGTGCTTGTTTGGATTTGTCGGTTTCCACTTCCTCTTGGTGTCTGGGAAGGGCTGCGGTTTGTGATTGAGGCACTCCCTGGACTTTTCTCTTACCCTTTTTTTTCACTCTACTGGCCGTTCTAAGGCGGTGGTCCCGGTGTTATTCTTACTCTTTGTTGCTTTGTGGTTTATTCTACGAGGCGATTTATTTTATGTCTTACCTTGTGTTATTTTGTTCTTGTTTTTTCAGTCCTTTTAGCATTGCGATTACCTCGAGAGAGCTAATCTTAGTGCTTTTTATACGTTTGTTCGATTTGCGCTTGTTCGGTTTTGTCTGTTTCCTCTTCCTCCTGGTGTCTGGGAAGGGCTGCGGTTTGTGATTGTGGCATTCCCTGGACGTTTCTCTTACCTTTTTTCTCATTTGGTAGCCACCTAATTTATTCCTGTAATTCATTAAGCACTATAATAAATGATGAAAACAAACATGATTAAATTAAAACATCCATATATTCAGAGACATCAATTTTAACACATACTTACCAATAATATATCATCTTATTACTGTATTTACAATGTTGTAAGTCATCTCTGAGTCTAAATCATTAAAC
This sequence comes from Anodontia alba, assembly GCA_964016985.1. Taxonomy (NCBI): domain Eukaryota; kingdom Metazoa; phylum Mollusca; class Bivalvia; order Lucinida; family Lucinidae; genus Anodontia; species Anodontia alba. Next base: position 42,149,888 of record OZ024835.1, on the reverse strand, counting down.
ACACCTGGATTTAAAAGCATCTGCAACGTTTACAATCTTCTGTCCACTGGTCTATTTGTTATTTGATTCAATTGATAGGAATCAAACCACTTGGGTGGTCTTCTTTCCCGTGTGGATTTTGTTTACAGACTTCTCTTTGATCTTGCTCTCTTCAGATCCTTCCACTGCTCCTTTTTCTTTCTGTAAATCTGCTTCATGTACTATCCCTGGCTTTGTATTCTTCATCATCTAAAATTTTGGAGGTAACTGTACCAATACCATCCATACCCTATTGATTACCCCTTCTATCAGGGTTGCGCTCTGTAGTCATCTGGACTGTTTTACTTTTATCTGATTGCTCTATAGTCGTATCAGCTGTTTCAGTTTCATCTGGTTGCTCAAGAGTCGGATCGACCGTTTCTTTTTTATCTGTTCCAACAGATTTATCCCCCGTTATATTATCTTTACCTATATTTCTATCTGTTGTGTCGGGCGTTCCCATTTGGATATGTGTGCATTATATATTCTATATCTGTATCTTCCTTTTCCTCATCTTCATTATTTTCCTGTAAACTATCCTTATCTCTTTTTGTGGTACCACCTGTCCTTGCTTCATCTACTTCTCTGCTTGCGTCTACATTTGTAGTCCTTGCACTAGAAATTGAAGTATCATCAGTTTTTTTCTCCATTTGTTTCTTCTGAACACCATTCTCATGATCCCCTCTTGTTCCTTCAGTGTCTGTTTACTATCCATGAAACGAAGAAGGTAAAAATTATTTCTATGAAGTTTCATTACTGTTCCCTCTGGGAATGTTATATCGAACACAGGGATGTCTTTATTGTCTCCCACTTTTATTTTAGCTGCCTTGGCTCTTCTTTCATAACCATTTTTATTATAGCCCGTTCTGTTTCTTCGTTAACTATATCCTGAGCAGTTGTCATTATCTGCTTTAAGTCCTTTATATATTCTTTTGTTGTTTGACTTGAACTCTCTTGTACTGCTGTGTCAAATAAGGAATCTGTAGGTAATCTAGGCTTCCTGCCGAACATGTTCGCACTGTGAGATTTTTGTTGTCCCATGACGTGTGAATTGTATGCATAAGTCAAGCATGGCAAATATTTCTTCAAGATTGATTTCTTCTCTGGTTCTAACGTTCCTAGCATATTTAATAATGTTCTATTATATCTTTCTGGAATTGACTTTCCCATTGCATGGTAAAGTGTGCTACGTGATTTAGTCATTCCAGTAAGTTTACAAAGTTCCTTAATGATTTCCGATTCAAAACAAGCTCCTTGACCTTGTATTCTAGCTGGAATTTCATAAGTGATAATAAAATTTTCATATAATGCTTCTGCTGTTGTCTTTGCTGTTTGTTTGTTGTTTTTTTTTTTTTTTTTTTTTTTTTTTGTAGCTATAGCAAGTGCATATTTTGTAAAATGGTCTGTGATGACTATTATATTTCCACATCCTTTTGATGATTCTTTTGTTAAGTAGACCATGCAAACAAGTTAATTAATCTTTGGTAGGACAAGCGGTGGAATAGTACTTTCTCCATTCTTAATCTCACGATATAATATGCCTATAATCATTTTAAAACTATGGGATACTTTTCGCATTACTTGATCTTCTTTTGAGTAGATACGGTTTCTTGGAGGTGGTTTGTCTATGGTTGCTCTGATCCATTTCCATAACACAGCATCTTCTCTCTGGCTTCTCCTTATTTCTCGCTGTTTAAACTGTGCTAAAGGTTGACTTGAACTTTCTGTGGCTTCCAGTTTGTTGACTGAAGCTGATGGCACTGTTTCTATGACAGCATCTACTTGTATAGTATTGCAAATATTTTTTACTGTTGCGTCATCAATGCTAATTCTGTCTTCGTTTTCTTTCATGATTCTATCAAACGGATATCGTGACATTGCCTCTGCGCCCTTATTATTTAATCCGGCTCTATATACAATATTGAAGTTGTACTGTCCTTGTGCTGATGCCCATCTTTGACCTGTTGCATCTAATTTGGCACTTGACAAAACATGAGTCAGTGGATTGTTATCAGTATATACTGTAAATTGATTACTCAGTAGGTAATCTGAAAATTTTTCCGTAACCGCCCATTTCAGAGCTAAATATTCCAATTTAAATGCTGAAGTTCCTTTCTGATTTTGACAGACTTCTACTAGCAAATAATATGACTCTCTTCTGATTATTCTGTTTCTGTAAAATATAGCTCCAAGTCCTTTTCCAGAAGCACCAATATGTAATTCAAATGGTGCTTGAGAGTTTGAATTTGCCACTATAGATGGTAGAGTAAGAATCTCTTTTATCTTGTTGAATGTAATCTCTTGCTCCCGTTTCCATTCCCAATTTTTGATAACTATTGGTTTTGCATATTTCTTTGAGGAAGTAGGTGGTAGTAAATCTGTTAAGGGCTTGGTGATCTTAACAAAGCGTCTATAATAGCCCGCAAAAGCTACGAAGGATCTCAATTCATCACTGTTAGCAGTCTTGGCCAATTTCTATTTTTTCTGTTTTTTTTTTTTTTTTTTTTTTTTTTTGTTTTTTCTGGATCTGTCTCAATTCCGTCACTGCTGACATAATGGCCGAGAAATTTTACGCCTTTCTTCAGGAAAAAGCATTTATCAGCTGAAAGATTCAGATTACATTGTTGTAATCCAGAAAGAACCATGTCCAATTTTTCCACATGTTGTTTAAAGGAATTGCAGAAAATTAAATCGTCCAAGTATATGACATATTTTCATATTTAGCTCGCCTAGAGTCTCCTCCTTTAACCTCTGATATGTTGCAGGATTATTAGATAGGCCAAAAGGCATTTTATTATATTCATAAAAAAAAACAACAATGGACCAACAGTAAAGGCTGTTTGAGCTTTATGCGATTCTTCTACACTGACTTGCTGGTAACCGGATTTCATATCTATATTGTTGAATAACGTTGATCCATTTAAAATATCAAAGACCTCTTCTATTCTGGGTAAGGCATATGAATCTTTAACTGTTTTCTGGTTCAACATACGGTAATCTACACAAAGCCGTAGCTTTCCATTTTTCTTGCGTATAAGAACCACATTTGACGCCTAGGGTGACTTAGATTTTCTTATGATTCCACTTGAAAGGAGTCCTTCCAGGTGCTTTCTTATTACACCTATCATAAAGGGCGGCATCCTTCTATGTTTTTGTTGAAATGGTGTATTGCCTATCAGATCTATCCTATGTTTTATCATATCGCTGTCACCAATATCGGTGTCATCTTTTTGAAATACATTAAATCGCTCATTAATAGAGCTTGAACTTTTTCACTTTCGTCTAGTGTCAAATCTGAATCTGTATGTACTTCTTGTAAAACTTTCTTTGACTCTTTACTCTCAGTTTTTTAGAAGAATGATTCATCCACTACTATCGGTTGTACTTCACATAGTATAGCTTTTGGAGATATTGTCACTGAATTAGTGGTCAAGTTTGATAAGTTAACATGAAGTTCATCATTCTTCTTATATATGTATTGTATTATTGTGGGCGTGACATCAATATAATCTGGAAGTGAGGACTCGGTAGTTTCTTGATAATAGCACAAGTGGTATTATACTCTAGTTCTTTGTCCAAATAACCCTTTACACTGACTGGCTGGTTTGGGCCTATAGGTACTATAGTTGTTTCAGCACTTCGAATGACAGCTATTCTATTCTTGTTTCTCTTTAATTCTCTTTCCCTCATATATCGCATGGCTAAATACCATGGAGTCTGAAGTTGTGCTTTTTGAATTTATTGTTCTCCATGTTGTTTCTTGCAATCACTGATTAAGTCATTTTAAATATTTGTGCCAATAGGTAAAGGTACACTTGAGTAAACATTTGTGTCAGGCACGATCAACAGTAAGCAAAACTGTTCAGAAGAGCTGGTAATTTCTGGACATTCCAAGATTATTTTAACATATCCTATGCATGGTAAATTCTGTCCATCGGCACATTCGACTTTAAGAATGTCTGATATCGGCTTCAAAGTCAGACAACACAATTTTTCTGATAGAATGGCTGACTTAAACTACTGATACACGATCCTGTATCCAAAAGAGCTGTTGTTTCTACGCCATCGATGTAAAATGATGTTTGTTTTGCATTTCCAACTAAATTGGGGCCATTTTGCTTGTGATACATACTGGTGCCTCCATCAGGTCCCGTCATAGAGGTATTTATCGGTTGTCCGGACAATTTCTTGCGAAATGTCCTTCCTGACGGCATTGATAGCATTTGAATTTGTTCTGGGTATCTGGTGTTATTGGCCTGAATGTGTTAGTTCATAATGCCCTAGTTGGTCTATATTGTGCCCTTCCTTTAGCTACATATCCTCTGTTATAGTCTCCTCTGAAGTGCCGTGGCCCACGATATGCTCCTCTTCCTATTTGCGTTAAGTAACTTTATTCATATTCTTTCTTTTCTTCTAAGGACTTGATTCTCTCATTCATCTGTTTCAACAATTCTTTTACTTCCTTCAGTTCCGATGATTGATTTTGGTTGACAGCATTGCACTTCGCACAAGTTTCCTTTTCTTTGACACTAGTTTCCTTAGCGGCTGATATTGCAATTTCATTTTCAATTTTCCTCATTTCTGTTTTGAATTTATCATAATCTTTCACAGTTTCATACTTCAAGTTTTCAAACTGTTTGAGAGGTTGTTTCAGTCCTTGATAAAACACTGACTTTAATATTTCCTATTAAGTTGACCTCAAAACTCCGTCTGTACAAGCTTGTGCAAACAAATCTTCTATTCTTGCAGCATAATTAGTCAAAGATTATGATGGCTTCTGTTCAACTGCGTAAAAGTTCTTGAGAATGATCTCGGGTGAATCTATGTCACCAAAAGTACTTGTAAACTGCCTCAAAATATCCATAATGCTTGCCTTCGTGCCAAGTCGTCGTAAAATATTTGCGGCCTCTCCTTTAGTTGATCTCCATATAGCCAGCCATCAGTATTTGGTCTTCTGCATATTTAGTGTCCTGAACTAAACATTCTATTTCGTACTTCCAAGTCTGGTGCCCATCCTCTCCTTTTCCTTCTTCTCCAAAACATATAGACAGTCTCGGCAAATTACGTTTATCCATAACTGTTTCTCTGTCATAAGTTTTAACAAATTTTTCAAAATGTTGAGGTAATTCTATGCCTTCAGGCTTAATGCGTAAATGCCTTATACCTCCAACCATCTTCAACTCTTCCTCCGTAATATCATCTTTTGTTGCCGCCATTTCGTATTATTGATCACAACATGCACATATTATAATTCATAAATGTTCAATTAAGACACTATCATATCATTATGCAAGTATCTCATTATTCACTGTTCAATTGTGACACTTTTTAATTATTCTACTAATGAATTATGTCAACATTTCTTTATGCAACTTTTATGTATCTACTATATCACACTATGTTATGATCACCTTAGATATTGCTAATTATGTATAACATCGATGTAGAACATTATATATTTCACGTAACTGTCCCGTTCGTCAAAAACTTCAACTGCATTCTTAATCACTAACCAGTTTAAGACGGAACTACCATATCAAATACTGATACAATTCTACATATATTATTTCTCTGTGAATGGTGTCACAATGTGTTATCAACTCTTTATTGTAGACACACTCATGAGTTCACAGTTCTTCACAATATTTATCAAATATTAATATACTGTCATTCGTAATTGTTGTCCAATGTCTCTGTTAATTATGAAATTCCTCCACTATATTCATAACTGAGTATGTTTCTATTGTTATACTATTAATCACAAACACCAGCACTACGTCTCTGTCATAGTAAAAAAAATATTTGCAGATACTTCCTTCAATTTTGAACTTATATACTGAAGACTGATTTCACCATTTAGTAATGAGTGGTTCGCTAATCTCCTTTTTTAACCTCAGTATTTCCTAATATTTTTTTTTATTTTCTATAATTTATTGCATTTAAAGATTCAAAATATGAATTCAATTCCTTAGATTAATTTAAATTCCTTTTTTGTTTTTGGACTAATCCTCTAACTAATCTACAGTACACTTGTTTTCTAACTATAAATACATCTAATTATACTAAATGATATTTAAATTATAATTATCACTGAAACTGTATTGCTGATATGTTGTATTGTTATGTCATTGCTTTTTGTAATTTGTTTTGTTTACTGTATTTTTGTTGTTGTGTTGTTGTTGCATTGTTATTTTGTTGTATTAGTACTATTATTGTGTTATTATTATTATTATTAATATCATTTTTATCATTATTATTTATTTTTTTTTTGTTATTTTTGTGTTGTTTAGTTACTGTATTGTTTTGTTGTATTTCTATTGTGTTTTATTGTTATTTTGTAGCTGTTAAATGTAATGTTTTGTTATTGCTGTGGTGTTTTTATGCTTTGTTATTGTATTGTTATTATACTGTATTGCTATTTCCTGTTGTATTGTTATTTACTGTTGTATTGTAATGTTTGTTGTATTGTTATTTAGTAGTTGAATTTTTAATTTTTTGTAATGTGTTGTTATTGTTTTGTTATTGTATTGTCATAGTGTTGTATTATTTTATTATTAATTTGCTGTTTTGTAATTTTTTTTACTGTGTTGTAGTTTTGTTGTTGTTGTGTTGTATTCTATTCATGTATTCTAACTTCTTCAAATCAACAATAATTTTTAATATATATATATATATATATATATATATATATATATATATATATAAATATATATATATATATATATATATATATATATATATATATATATATATATATATATATATATATATATATATAGAGAGAGAGAGAGAGAGAGAGAGAGAGAGAGAGAGAGAGAGAGAATTAAATCTGTCAAACGTCAAATATCATAGATAAATTAATGCATGAGCTGATAACCTGAAAATAAACATACAAAAATCAATTGATAGTTTTGGATCAATAACCTAAGAAAGGTCAAGGCCAAGATCTTAACAGTAATAAAAGTCAAAGGTTACCAGTTCCAATGCCAAAGATAGATATTTAGAAAACAGCAAAACTACTTCAATATAAAACTTAGACCAAAACTACTTCAGTGAGATAAATAGGCCTAAAATGTCAGGGTCATATGTCAAGGTCAAATGTCAGGACACAATCTATCAAATAAATTAATCAGGGACTACCTTATATATATATATATATATATATATATATATATATATATATATATATATATATATATATATATATATATATATATATATATATATATACATATATATATATATGCAAAAATGGACCAAAACTACTTCAGTAAGATAAATAAGATAAATAGGCCTTAAATGTCAGGGTCAAATGTCAAGGACAGATGTCAAGAACAATCCTTATCAAATAAATGAATCAAAAACTATTTTATATATATAAATGCAAAAATAGGACCAAAATACTTGAGTTATGTCAGGTTCAAATGTCAAGGACAAACTTCAAGACAAAACCTTTATGAAATAAATTAATCAGGAAATATTTTATGCCAGCACAGACATGTATATGTCAAATATCACAAAGATACATTTCTACATTTCAGTCAAAGGGAAATATAATATTTACCAAACTGCAATATAGTGAACTGTTGTTCTCCCTATTAATTTAATTTCAGTGAACTGGTTGCAAAAATAGCGGTCTAACTGTATACCTTGTAGGTGATTTTAGTTATATCAATAAAATTAGAAATCATGCAGCAAATAGTTAGTTACCACCATCATGTGACATACATGCGCTGTGAATTTACTTTTACTCCATACCATACCTGTCGTAATTTTTTCAAAAAAAAAAAAAAAACTAAATAGAAAAAAATAATACTCCTTATCAAACATAGGCAAAAACATTTTAAAAAAATATACAAAATTGTATAAATTGGCCAACTGATGGAAAAATTGTAGTACTCTTACAAAAATAACTTCATTATACTTATATCTATTTTTAACCCTATTTCTCTTAACAACTATATAACTTACTGTAAACACTACACTAGAAATGTCGGAATTTGTACTTCAGTCTCTGGAAATCACTTCTGCCTCTCTGAAAGTCACTGTAATGTTTATGATTTGGGGTTTTATTGACAGGAACAGCACTGGAATACAGTTTATTTGACACTTCTTATGTAGATCCACAGAACTGGAACACTTATCAACACCAGAAATCTATATGTAGATCTATAGAAACGCAGCGTCTGTTCGTGCGTGTTTTTAGTTGTTTTTTTCTGTTATATGCGCATTTTGTCCGGTTAAAAACTTCATGTAGTTTTACCAGATCCATATGTAGATACACAGAACTGGAACACTTATCAACACCAGAAATGTATATGTAGATGCAGAGCCTGACCGAGCTTGTATGATAAAAATCAGTAGTTAATGACTGGCTAAAAATCTAGTACTATAGTTGATGTACTACATCGTCTGGTTAAAAATTTGAAGATCACAAAGCAGCATCACAGTTCTGAATGTAATGGCTTACATTCACAACATCATTGGGGGCTCCATTTGTAACCACTGGGGGGTATACAAAATACTACGAGAATCGACCCATGGTACTGTTGTTCATTCAATAGGTGTTCTCACAAGCTCTGGAATAGAATACGAAACTATGGTGAGCAGATGTTTTTAGGAAATAGCCAATCAGAAACAGCCATAGACCGGCTATTCCTTTTATCGGCCTGGGGCTGTGTCCATCTGTACACCCCTGGTACAAATGCCACTTGCACACAAATTACATATATCAACACATTAGAATACAACAGTACACTTATTAAAATTATTGAAGTATATAACAATTAAAAGCATGTAGGCCTAGATCAGACGGCTTCTCCTGCAGCAGTCTGGTCTGCATCAACATATTTCTGATAAATTAGAATTTTAAGAATGACCAAATCACCTTCTCCGATTTGTCCAGTGTAGTGGTCTCCCTTACTTCTCAAATATTTGTTTAATGAGGGCAGTGATATAGACTTAAATATGAACCCTATGCCTATCCGGTGACACTGTCTTATCATCACCACCCGACAAGCATAGTACTCCATACCCTGCGGGACAGGAATGAGCTTTACCAAAATAACATATGTTTTGCAAGTTACTAGAATCTCAACAGATGAGGAGGATACCATTCTGTGGCATCTTGCACATGTGTTGAGAACACCCACGCATCTCTTGAACTTCTATACCTTAAAATAGGCGCTAAACCGGTGTCGCTAGAATGCCAGACTGAATGCTTTTCTGAATGTTTTTCGGTAACACAGCCACTTACCAGATTTTATGGAATCTGTAGCGAGTACACCTGTCAGCCCTCACATCTTCAGAAATACTTCTTCATCACATCTTCACTGTGCTGTGACCATGCTGTGAACAACAAACAAGTATTAAGAAAACATGACAGGTGAATGAATACGAGATCGACCGCCATTTACCAAATTACCAGTTTTCAATTTAGACAGTTGCAACCGCGTATTTCAGTTTCAACATACGGCTTTATAAGACCATCAGAAGAATAAATAATTACCACAAAATATGTAGACGATACTAGAACCGCGTTGCAACTGAACTCTAAATCAAATAATCAGCAGATTCGCATACCGGAAGTGAGAAGTGGGGTACAACTAAATACCGAGGCAATCCTTTTTGACCAAAATAGACATAACGCGTATGACCTTTCCAAAAATATGAAAGGGATAAAATCTGAGACAATGGAAGATAGAATGGTTTATTACTAAATTGGACCCTATCACAGTAAAATGGGTGTGATAGGAAATGGGTTATATGGCAAAAGACAGATGATGCAAAAATATGTTAATATTAAGGAGTATCGAGAAATGACACAAAAAGAAACCGGAGATTTGACTATGGACTTTTTAGGTCATTTGAGCACGAAGTGCTCATGGTGAGCTATTGTGATCAAAGTGCGGACAAAGTGCGTCGTCCGTTGTGCGACGTGCTTCGTCAACAATTTGCTTTAGATGACATCTCCTCCTAGACACCTGGGCCAACTGACTCGAGACTGGGTCAGTTGGCGACCTAAAGTAGCTAAAATCGTTTTGATCGGAAATCCAAGACTAGATTGGGCAGTCTATGGCACGCCATAGTAAAATCCTCAAGCTCCGTGCTAATGGTTCTCAGTGTGACGGACGGAATGACAGAAAAATAATGTTGCTCTCGCACACCCTTACCACTTAGGGAAGTCATGTAGCAAGTTTGGTTAAATTCCGCCATAGCGTGACGGACGGACAAACAGTGACCTTTTGACCCCAACAGAAGGTCACATGGGGTAGACTGAAAAATAGTGTCGCTGTCGCACACCCTTACCACGCGGGGAAGTCATGTAGCAAGTTTGATAAAATTCTGCCCAGAGGTTTAGGAGGAAATAGCGTGATGGACGGACGGACAGACGGACGGATGGAGGTGTTTAAAATATCCCCATCGCTAAAGCGTGGAGATAAAGATCGTCGCTAGGGCGGCCATCTTGAAAATGTATTTTAACTTCTTTTCCTGTACCGAAAGACCAACTGACTCCAAACTTGGTAGGAAGTATCGTGGTGACTTGTAGATCAAAAATACGAGGCTAAAATTCCGAATCCGAAATCCAAGATGGCCTCCGTCTTGAAAATCTGTTTTGAACTTCTTCTCCTGAACCAAAAATCCAATCGACTTGAAACTTGGAAAGAAGTATCGGGGCGACTTTTAGATTTAAAACAGTTAAAATCATTTCGAGCAGAAATCCAAGAGGGCTACCATCTTGCAACTCTATTTTGAACGGACCCAGGGTGAAGTTAACTAGCTGTAAAAGTGCTTTAAATCCCCCGGTGGTTTGCTCTACTGACCGTTCTAAGGCGATGGTCCCGGTGTTAGTCTTACTCTTTGTTGCTTTGTGGTTTATTCTACGAGGCGATTTGTTGTATGTCTTTCCATGTGTCATTTTGTTCTTGTGTTTTTCAGTCCTTTTAGTATTGCGATTACCTCGTTTGGAGGAGAGAGAGCTAATCTTAGTGCTTTTCGTACGTTTGTTCGGTTTGTGCTTGTTTGGATTTGTCGGTTTCCTCTTCCTCTTGGTGTCTGGGAAGGGCTGCGGTTTGTGATTGTGGCACTCCTGGACTTTTCTCTTACCTTTTTTTCTACTGAACTAAAAGGGCAACTGACTGGAAACCTGGTAAGAAGTTTCGGGGTGATTTGTAAAGTAAAGGTAGCTAAAATCATTCCAATTAGCAATCCAATATGGCTGTACAGCCGCCATCTTGAAAATCTATTTTGCACTTCTCCTGAACCGAAAGGCAAAACTGACTCGAAACTTGTCTGGTACTCAGGTGAGCGACAAGAAGGCCATCTTGGCCTTCTTGTTTCAGCTCCAACAAGCATGCTCCTACAAAGATGAACACTATTGTGCACATATTTGCTGTGTTTACAGGAAAGATAGCCATCTCTAATGTTGATTGTAACCTGAATAACATCCAGGTTGCTAAGTTGAGGGGTCTAGGTGAAACAATCCCCAACCACTTCAGTTGTGCCCTCAGCACAGAAGCTTACAGAGATGATCAATAAACACCCTTTTCTGAATTGATGTACATACTTTTTGAGTGTGCAATGCTATACACAAAACCTCATATCAGCACAGATTAAGTCAATATAAAGAAGCCTATTGAAAATTTAGGTTCAAAATCAAAGGCAGACAACTTAAAAATGTGTCAATGTAGACCCCACGGCCCCCCCCACCCCCCATCCCCCCACCCCCCCCCCCCCCCCCCCCCCCACTCTTATTCTGAAATGTCCATTATATCTTTTATTCAACTGCCAAATATCTTTGAAATCACATAAAAAAATAATGTAGTTTTGCGTAAAGTTGAAAATCGCTGAAAATAGGTATGACTTATAAGCGGGTATTTAATCAAAAGTGACAGCAGTTCAGTTTCAATATTGCCATCATCTCTCAGGTACATAAGTGTATGTAGCAGACTAAACCACTTTGTTTCTGATCAGGCATCCTAATAACATATAATAACATTTTAGTCAAAGGACCCTCAACCATATTGAAATGCCAAACCCACTTCCATCATGCATGTGGTTAAAGAACATGTTACTGATTGGCCTGATATTTCGTCAGCCGATACATAGTAGTATAAGCTAGTAAAGTTAGAAGAAAATCTAAAGTGGCCATAAAACAGGCCTTATGGAGACTGGTCCTTTGATGACCCATTTTCACCAGGACGCCGTGCTATGATTCCCTGCATGGATATAGACATTAATGTTCTGCGCATGCGCATACATTTTCAGCACCGTACGTGTTTTCTTTGGTACCTATAGACGTACAAATGTTTATTTAGTAACGCACCATAACGCCCATAACGCACGTGCTATTCTATTGACCACATCCACAATTTGCAGTCGTTGTTGCATTGACAAATTCTATCATCGTTCTAAATTTCAGCATAATCGGACGATAAATAAGCGAGTTATTACTTTTCAAACTTTTTTTGGTGTCCCACACCAACTGTGTGGACTGCTTATTTGAGCCTAAGCGACCTTCACCGATCGGACTGAAACATATCACAACTCAGACTCATGACATTCCACCGGACACAACTCAGACACACGACATTCCATTCTGGTGACATTCCACCCAGTCACATGATACTGACACCGGACCGACCAGTTCCGCTTTCTCAATGCTGAGCGCAAACGAAAGAGCAGCTACCCAGCTAACACACAACGTTACTGTAACGTTACCTCTTGGTTCCAGACAGATTTTGTTGGACGTAACATTGCGAGAACCTTGCTAGAACGTTCTTTATAGGCTGAATTTAGGGTTAGTCGGAACTAACATAGTGGAAACGTTGTTAGAACTTTCAGAGCTGACATTCTACAGACAATCATATAAGCTTTTTTATAACGATATGTAGGCTTTATTTCGGTTATAACCATTCAGTTATAGTATATTGGTGGCGAAACCAATTTCATTGGTGACAGACAATAATTATAATTATCCTGCAAAAATATATTCAGCCATAAAACTTCTCATTATACACGGAAATAAATAAATAGTATTCAAATGTAATTAAACTTCCCAACTTTCGATAAAAATTTTGATTTTTTGTGATGGTAAACGTTTTCGTTTTGTACTACGTTTTCGGGGCGTTCCAAGAACGTGCGACCCGTATCAGTTGCATCTCTCAATTTATATAGTTTCGTATTTTACTTGGCTTCGTTTTCTGTCGTATTTATTTAAATATTGCAATATTTTCTTATGAACCAGCGCCAACAAGTTTTTTATGATAGTAATCACCTAAAAGTGATCGGTTCTGACGTGCAAATAAACATGTCGTTAAATTCGAAACTAAGCAAGATAATAATTTCCTTTGTTTCGCTCTAAATATTACCGCGAAAATCAACCACGCCTGAACAAAGAAGAAAGTGAGGTGAGTACATGTTCTTTTCAGTCTTACGTTTAGTTATACCATGTAGAGACTTTCCGCTATTCCTTCTCATCTGTTTTATTTGGCTGTATTAATTTTGGCAGTTATTAAACAATCATTTGCCTTTGTGTAAACATCCAAAACAGTTGCCCAACGTCCTATCTGGGATGTAGGAAGGTTTCATTGTAACGTTTAACCACAACGTTGTGCAAACCTCTAGAAAACTTTCCTGAAAAACGTAAGTACAACGTAAATCTGTAACGTTATCAGAACCAAAATAAAACGTTGCAGTAACGTTTCAAGAACGTTTTTTTGTTAGCTGGGTATTACCATTTTTAAAGTTTTTGGTATGACTCGGCAAGGGATCGAACCCACAACCTCCCGGACGCTCTAATAACTGAGCCATTGCGCCAGTAGGTTCGACGATATTCGGCCTGATGATTTGAACGGTTTTTACCATAATTGAGCCAGCGCATGACAAAACCAACAAAATGACTGGGCTTCCAGGGAAAATCAGATCAACATAGGTATCCGCCCAGTCTGATCAGTCTTCGCTGTGCACCCAATGGGTTGCTAAGGAGCTAAGGTTTCTACGTGTAGACAGTGAAAACGGATCAGACTGGTCAGATGCCCAGGCTGATCTGAGTGCGCTTGGTGGAAATGTAATTTTGTTGATTTTTTCATGTGAAAAGGACCCTCACAAGCGCGGGTATGATATTAAGTTTAAATCCATCGACAGATTTCAACCTCAAAAAAAGAAAGTTTTATTTATTTCTTAATTCAGACTTAAAAAAGGGCAAATATAAAGAAATTTAAAATATTCCTGGTTTTCAGGGTGTTGATAGAATGCTTTAAGAGAATTATTTTGCTGAAAACCCCATTAAAAAATTCCAATCCAATCAAAAGTTATGGTGATTAATTTACGATACCTACCTTTTTTCCTGTTAGAGTAACCTCCCTTGGATTGTGTATTGATTAAGGCCCACAATGCAATATTCTGTGATGTCATAGTGGAACTTAAATTTTAAATTGAAATTTTAAACAGGAATATTCTGCATTTCCTTATATGCTACACAGTTTTTCTCCTTAACCATTATTGAAATTGGTCTCTGTCCACAAATAAGCCCATGAATAGAGAATTTAACTCAAAATTTAATCTGTTATTTAAATTTAAAGCTAAATTTTAAAATGTTTAAAACTTGACATATATTAAATTTTTCGTTTTAAGTTGTTTTTTTTTAATATTAGTGAATTTTGGCTGTATATCATATAAATGAATACCAAAAAAGTCAATTTTGGCTAATTATTAAGCATTGTAACTGGATTTTAAATTATTTAAATAAATTTTTTAATTTGAAATGTAACACTTTAAACGGAAAATAAGAGCTAAATTCCTATGTATATTAGTTTAAAGGAGCTGAATAAATTAAACAATATGAAAACTGAATTGATGCAGATTAAAGAACAAACAATATTCGCAATTTAAAAAAGTTTAAAATTTTACTGTTCCCTTATGATGTCATAAAAAGGCTCATGAATATTAATGAGGCAGCCTGAATTCAATCCTCTTGGATGTTAAATATCAAATTTCAAATCGCAATATTTCAGAAACCGTTTAAGATAATCTGATGCGGTTTTCGGCAGTCATCTCCTTACTGAAGTGCCCTTAAATATTTAGTAGAATTAAAACCTTTATATTTGCCCTTTTTTAATGTCGCTTTCAACAATCTTTAAGTTATATCGCGACGGTGTGTGTATGTGACAGGGAGCTCAATGCTCACTTTAAGAGTGCTGCCTCCCTGACATATCACACCACAGACACATGATGTGACATTCCACCCAGTCACATTATACTGACAGCGGTCCGACCAGTTCCGCTTTCTCAATGCCGAGCGCAAACGAAAGAGCAGTTAATACCATTTTGAAAGTCTTTCGTATGACTCGGCCGGGGATCGAACCCACAACCTCCCGGACGCAAGCCGGACGCTCTAGTAACTGAGCCACTTCGAAGGTAATCGGCCTGCTGATTTAAACGTTTTTTACAATAACTGAGCCAGCGCATGACAAAACCAACAAAATGACTGGGCTCCCAGAGAGGAATCAGATCAACATTGGTATCCGCACAGTCTGATCAATCTTCGCTGTGCACTCAATGGGTTGCTAAGTATCTAAGGTTTCTCTGGGTTTGGATAATAAAGCATTGAATTGTAGACAGTGAACACTGATCAGACTGGGCAGATACCCAGGCTGAGCTGAGTCTGCGCTTGGTGCACATGTCATTTTGTTGATTTGTTGGCGGCTCATATATGCAGTGTTGCCGCTAGGACCAATGTGATGGGGCCATTTGTTGCCCAATAACCATTGTTAAAGGGCCGTCATCTATTTTAAGGGATTCTATTACCTTAAATATTAGCAACACGACTTAATATTGAGGGTTATCAAGGCCCCTTGTCCCATTCATGGTTTTAGGTGGAGAAATAGCCCCTTGTCCTCCTCTAGATACAACAATGTTTATTGGCAAGGGAGATATCCTGATGACATAATTGGATCATTTTAACAAATGTTTGTTCCCCAAATGCCTCAGATGCTTTATTTGACATTGGATTTGGGTTGACCCAGCGGTTTCTGAGATGTTCGAAGAGTGCGGACGATGGAGCCTGCCTATAATTTCACCTAAATGCTAAAGACTTCAGGATACAAATCAAAAGGGTTTTGTTTGTCTTTAATAGATTTCACGGCAGTAATCTGAGAACAATGAAATTAAATGCATGATAGTTTTTATAGTTGTAAAATATTGAAACACAAATTTATGAACAAAATCAACATGACACAAAAATTTATGTTGCCATGTCAACAAATATGTCGAATTTATCCCATAAAAGCACATAGTTTTATTTAATATATTCTGTTTACACTGAAATTTTATTTTTTAGAAAGAAAAAAAAAAGCTATAACTTAAGAAAAATTTGCGTTGTCATGGAAACAAAACTGTTTCCTTTATTGAAATAATATGTGGTTTTGATTGATTTTAACTATGAAATGTAAAGGTTTATTATTTGACTGGTTTTAATGTGTTACTTATCAAGTATCTGACTGTACGTAAAAAGCAACATTCACATTACTTAGCTTTGTGTTTCCCTGTCAACAAAACACATACATCGCATACATTTATCCCATAACGAAGACATATAAAAATACATATTTTAGGTAGCGCGGTAGCTCAGTGGTGAGCGCACTGGCCTCTAGAGCTAGAGGTAGTGGGACCCCAGGCTTAGGCGAGGGAATTTTCGGTGTCCGAACATGCTTTCCTTCATGTCATTTGCAGGCATGAAATGAAAACAGTGTGCCTTCCTTCGGATCGGGACGTTAAATGGAGGTCCCCTGTGCAGGGAAAAGCACACCATGTGCAGGTTAAAGAATCGTACGATAATTCGAATTGGTTACTTGTAGGCCTTCATCCTGCAACCCGGGGTGTACAATGTACACCGTCTGTGTCCTCCTAGGAAGTTTAGACATAAAGAAAGAAAGAAAGAAAGAAAACAATAATTTTACGCCATTGCCCATAAGAATATGTTGTTTTTGATTTTCCGTAATATGATTTGGATCGTACTGAAGTACTGCCTTTGCTAACAGGTTAAACAGTATCAAAATAAAGTAAAAGATGAAACAAAGGCTAAAATGTCCTTTAAATTAACACACACACGCACGCACGCACACACACAAACACACAGAAGGTCACCAATGAGACTCAAACCCGTTCTTAGGAGAGGCCACTACACCACAGAGGACAGTATTAAGAACTGACCAAAATGAAAATGCTAGATTTTTCAGTGCAGTTTGAAATGTGAATCACCTTCCCAGTCCCCTCCCCCACCTCCCCACCCCCCACACACAGTTTGAAATAAATGAATTACCTCTCACGTCCCCTCCCTCCCCGCCCCGACCCCCTCACTCATACAAAAAAAAGAATATTCTTAATTTCGTGTACCATTACGTTTTAATTTTAAGTACCTTGTTCTTTCTTTCGATGGCCCATTCCGGAACTGTACTGTTTCTTACTTTGCGCAGATTCTTTCTCACTCCAAGGCATTGTGTCTTGGTTCTAGCTGACAAGTCTGCAAACAATGGTGTTATTGTGTGATACTTTAAAGAAACTTGGCAGTACTACACACAGACTTCCAAACATGAGAAGTCTTTTATTGTAATTCATAGTATTCATTTTTTTCAGGTTTGCATTTAAAGAGAACCAGGACAAGTTTTCTACGTTATATTGGTTACCAACGATCCATAAAAGGCCGTGTAAAGCACTTTGAAAATCGTGTAGTTAAATACAGTAAGACAGTATATGAAAGATTAGGTAAAAGTATTCATTTTTTGTCTGTAAAACATTCCGTTGTAATTTCGTATAGTTTGTCTACATATGATTTTCCCACGCTTTATCCAGCACTGCCGTATAAGCTGATTAAAGATAATCTTCTTAATTAATGTCCAAATATAATTTGGTTTGAAAGCACTTCTGCAAGAGGGACTTTATCTACAAATTCAGAAAGATTGTTGCAAACTGATTTTTCTGTACAATTTAAAAAGACTGTCACTTGCTACTAAAAGATAGGTTACAACATGGATATTCTGCCGCAAACTACATGCATGTGTGTTAAATCAAGTGTGGTTTATAATTTGATTCCCTCTTTAACTGCACGACGGTAGGTCGATCCTCAGACGGCTCTCCGTAAATCTGTTTCAGATGGTCGACACTTGACAATCAATGTCTGTGGTCATGTTGTTTTCTTGTGTTCTCGCTTCAGACTGAGCATTCTGCTTTGTTGTAATGTTTCGCAGAGATAAAGGACCAAACATAGGTTTCTAATTTGGAGCTGCATCAGTATTAAGGGTGTGGTTTTGTGCGAGTAAAACTGGTTTAGTGTTTTTACTGGCCGTTCGAACGCGGTTTCTCTTGTAGTTCATCT
The DNA here is from genome assembly GCA_964016985.1 of Anodontia alba. Taxonomy (NCBI): domain Eukaryota; kingdom Metazoa; phylum Mollusca; class Bivalvia; order Lucinida; family Lucinidae; genus Anodontia; species Anodontia alba. The sequence continues at coordinate 42,131,497 of OZ024835.1, read as the reverse complement.
GTGTTTGCACGTTGGTGGTTTCATATGAGTCGTTTGTTTAGTCATTATTTGTTTCTCATCTCTCCTTCTTTTGGAGCTTCGGGAAGGCCGTGCTTTATGATTGTGACATTTCTTGGGTATCTACATTTTATATTTTTAATATACTCAAGTTCAATCTTACTTCTGAGTAGAAAAAGGTACAATATAAACTTTGACTACAAGGAGAACGTTTACCGAGGCGACCTTTGCCCTTTCAACCTTTTTTTTTTTTTATTGTGGAGTGATTGTTATGTATAAAGAGCAAACTTTAAAACATGTGAACACGTATCTGTAATACGCAGCATTCATAATCGTGATTATTTATTGAATCGTATGCTAGAAAAAATATGACAATATCATCTGGAGTTTCGATAACCGTTTACACCTAAGTACCTGTGGATGGAAAAGAAGACTGCGTTGATCCATACGCTGATCTTACACTTACACTAATGTTGAGGCGCTGCGCGTTAAGTTGATTTTATCGTAATACGAGGGTGAGTCAATAAGTAACCAGCCTTACTTATTTCCGGTTGAGATCCACCTCTTCGTTTTCGATGTAATTTCCCTCTAGTGTGATGCACTTAGACCAACGGTGTCCAAGTGCCATCAGCCCAGAACTGAAAAAGTCAGGGTCCTTTCCACTGGCCCACTCCTCAACTGCCGTCACGACATCTTCATTAGACCGGAAATGAAGTCCACGGATATCCTTTTACAAGTTTGGGAATAGGAAGAAGTCGCTAGGAGCTAGGTCAGGCGAATAGGCAGGGTGTGGTATTAATTCATACCCGTTTCGCTCTACAGCATCCATTACAACTTTGCAAGTGTGGACTCTCGCGTTGTCCTGTTGCAGCAAAACACCTTTAGAGAGTTTACCGCGGCGTTTTTCACGGATGGCGGTTCTCAGCTGGCCTAACAAGTTTGCATAGTACACTCGAGTTATTGTACTTCTCTTGGGTAAAAAATCCAACATAATAACACCTTTTGCGTCCCAAAATACTGTGGCCATCACCTTGCCAGTAGATGGTTGCGTCTTGAACTTCTTTGGCCTCGGGGGCCCAGGCCCTACCCACTGACGACTCTGAGCTTTATTCTCTGGCTCATCATAATAAACCCAAGTCTCATCTACAGTCACCATACGCAAAAGAAAATCATCTTTGACCTAAAACGCTTCAACAAGGCACTGTATACAGATGCTCTGGTTGCCATTTGCTCATCGCTAAGGGATTTGGGGACCCAACGGGCTGTTAGCTTGCGCATACCTAAACGATCATGTAAGATTGGTGAAACGCTACCATGTGAAATGCCTAATGCCTGCTCTATTTCTTCCACCTGAATTCGCCTATCAGAGTATACCTGATCCCGAACTTTCTTACACATTTCTTCGTCGGTGGCATCCGGTGGGCGTCCAGACCTGGCTACATCTTCTAAAGACGTTCTACCGCGTTTGAATTCCCCTACCCAGAATTTAACCTGAGCATAAGATGGTGCAGAAGACCTATAAACATCGGCTAACTCGCCGTGTATTTCCTTGCCTGTTTTACCTTTTAAATACAAGTACCGAATTACAGCGCGGTACTCAACTTTAGATGAAAAGCATGCCTTTGCATCACTAGCCATGTGTGACATTCAATATCTTATAAAAGAATGACTCGATACGTATGCAATTTTGTACCCATGTATAAAACATATATTGAAACAAAGCATGAAAACCGTGACCGTATCGGTCCATCGGAAATGGGATAGGCTTGTTATTTATTGACTCACCCTCGTAAGTCTCAGGATAATTAATGCATCTTGTGAACTCGGTTATAGCTACTGCGCAATGAAACATGTTCATAATATGATTTCTGACTTTGTACGTGACCATGCATATATTGTAAGCCGAACAACGTAATTACATAAACTTCTGTATATTATTATTTTTGTTTGTAGTCCTAGTTTCAAAGAAAGCATATTAAGATAAAGAGAAGGTTTATAAAATCATTGAAGGAAAACAAAAACAAACTAAGAGGCAAATAGCAGAAACGATGGGGAGATAGCATAGGACGCGCGAAGCGAATTTATGTCTTCGGATGTACGCGGAGACCAATGTCACCTTATACATCCTGCCAAATAAGGACCTTCGCTGTCTGAGTACGGAACCACTGGATGCTGTACAATGCACAATGTATGATGATAATAATAATGATAATGAAAATATAATTATATTGTCAGGATCATTAGACCGTACGTTATCGCCCCACATCCTTCCGCACATTTGATTTTCTACACTGAAGAAATGGTATGTTTTCTCTTGAAAAACGGTTCGACTTCTACGGCCATAAAATACAGTGTAACAGTTTTCAACAGAAAACATAACGTTGTGACAGTCGGCGTCATGATATTACGCGCCAGTAACCAAGTGTTATGTAATGTGTGGTCATATCATTTTTATGACATGAAGTTTATTTTTTTATTATTATTTTTCCCTCAGTTACAATGTTTTATCATTATATTTTGTAAATGGGTTCACAGAATTACATTTTAGACAGCATGTACGGATGATACTTAATAGACAGGAATTTACTTTTTCTATTATGTTATGGATTCTTTGTGTTCCATAGAAAAATAAACATGCAAGACTCAAGCGTATTTCTAAAAGTGAAGGTGTTCTGGTGTTGAAAAGTTCCGATTTCAAAGCTTTGTATGTTCGTTTACGTGCACTAATGTCTTTTTTTCCCACACAGATATTTAGTAGAAAGTATTTGAAATCTATTTGAAAGTATTTGAAAAAGGCGATGCGAATAGATGGTAAATATCTCCTCATGCATATCCTGAAAACAGTCATACTAACTTTAAAACTGGTTAAGTCTGATGCATATAACCAACTCTGTCCAAAACTTTTGTAGTTTTTTTTATTTTAGCCACAAAGTGAGAAAATAAATCTTCAGATATGTGAGCCGAGCGAAGATTCAGATCAGCAAGCCGGTCAGTGTACTCTCACCATATACTTCTCTGTCTGTCTGAGAAGCCTTTGATTCGGACTATCCTTAGAGCGCCTAGCGAAGGTTCAGATGAGATGGCGCGGATTTGCTGACTGAATTAAGTCTTTGCTGTCTTAAGAAAAGACTCTGCTTTTTCGTTTTTACGCGTTCGGTGTTTCCGAGGGCCACTTTTATTGATTTGGCGCACATGTCCGAAAGTATATTCTCTTGTTGCGGATGTATCGATTGTGTCCGCTGCATTATGAAAAGCTGAGACTTACTGAATCAAAGCACTGTGAATGCTGACCGCCCCGGTTACCTGAAATTCCATATGGCTCTAGAACTGAGCCCAGTTTTGGCAGTCCTTTTAGTGAAAAAAAAGTCCTTTTTCGTGTTAAGATGGACCGCGGCTCGTTACATTTTTCACGTAACGCTGTAGATTGGGCGCGTTAACTGGTGTATTGATATTAGTCCGCCGATATTGTACCCATTATGATAAAATATTATTCCTTCAAAAGTTTGAAGTTTTTCTTTGGTGTTGTTTATTCATTTGCTATTTATAAGCATCAGAGTGTATAAGGCTAACATGCTTTAATGCTATATTAGTCGTTATCATCCATAGCAGGAAACTATTTGTTAGGTTGGTAGTAACAGGAAAACGGATTGTCGAAATGGGTTATGTTAAATCTGGTGGCGGATTGGCAACCGCCCCAAAAACCAGAACAATACAGCTAACCGCCGCTGTTGAAAAAAAAATATCTGTTTCCTTGGCGAATATAAAGCAACGTCCACAATACGCATTAACAAAAAACTGACCCTCGTTTACCTCAATGATTCCTGCCAAATTGTGATGATGAAGACACGAACTGTAAATAAGTAACTATAGTTTTGACATATCAAAACATGGAAGGGTTGAGCATAAATTAAAAATAACAGGTCAAACTATTCGTTCATCTGCATAATCACAAGTGAAGTGCATTGTAATATAGTATACATGAATACACACATATATATATAACCGAGTTTGCCAGGTATGTACTGGAATATTCACTGCGTGTAACTCCACATGGAAAAAAGGTTTTTTGTAAGTCAATATACACTTTGTTTGTTATTTATACAATTTCATTTATGTAACAATATCCATAACAATTAATAGGGTCTTCACTTTGACAGTAATAATCAAGGATGAATGAGGTTAAGTCTCTTTCTTAATCTTGATACAGTTTTAACAACATATACTTGTACTTTTGACAGTTTGCATTGCATGTGCGCACACTTTCTTTAAATGGCTGGGTATTTGATAATGGTAGTAAAACACACGGACATTGTTTAGCGTTGCTTAGCAACCAAAGTATTATAAAATATTGATGATATTGTCCTTGCCTAAATTAGTCCAATTAAAGATCAAATTAAAAAAGTACGTAATAGTATTATTTTTATAAATTTACAAGCAAATATTACAATAAAGTGTTTTACTAGTAGTTAATTTGTTAAAATGTAGGCCTCATTTTCTGCTGGTTGGTTGATTTGGAGTTAAACGGTCCGATCAACACTATAAAGGCCATGCAGAGCCGGTCAGTTTAATTAACTACCCTTTTCCTGGACAGGCTTAGTCCTCTAAGCGATAACCAAAAAAAAGGTAAGAGAAAAGTCCAGGGAGTGCCACAATCACAAACCGTAGCCCTTCCCAGACCACAAGAGGAAGAGGAAACCGACAAATCCAAACAAGCACAAACCGAACAAACGTACGAAAAGCACTAAGATTAGCTCTCTCTTCCCCAAGCGAGGTAATCGCAATACTAAAAGGACTGAAAAACACAAGAACAAAATGGCACACAATACTTGTGCATATCTTTTCACCAGAAATTGACAACTGCCCTTCTGACCCGGTTTGGGTCGGCGCTGTTTGCCATTATGCTGTGTGTTGTAATAGGTGGCTATATGAGATCTCATATAACTGACATTACTTGTCATGATTGTTTTAATATATTGATAAACCTAGTGAGCAAACTGTTCATGTGCCTGAAATGCTGGAGGAATGGATACTTAGTCAAGCCTAGTCTGGTACCCAAGTTAGTGGATTCTGATCTGGGTCTACATGGTTTGCTCAGCCAATCAATCCAAAATGAGTGGGGTAGATGTGGTTATTATGAAAATTGCAACATATTTCAAAGAAATTATGGCATATAAGAAATTACAGAACCGGCTCGAAAACGGCTCAACTGTACAAAATTCAAGGTTTTTGTGTTATGTTTCAGTGTTGTATGTATTTTCCCTCTTAATGTGAAATTGCTCCGAATAATCAAAATTTCTTCTCTCATAAGGGTTCGCAGATGTATATTCAGCATAAATCATGGCCATTAAAATACTATCTGCTAACTGTCAGGGACTAGGTTCTATGGAAAAAAAGATTAGCTGTATTGAACTATTTAAAAGACAAACAGTGTCACATCAAATGTCTTCAAAATACACACACAACTAAAGTTACAGAACGTATTTTTAGGTCACAGTGGAATAATGAGTGTCTTTTTAGTTCAGGCACATCTAATTCATGAGGAGTTGCCATTCTTTTTAGTAAAAATTTAGATTTCAAAATCCATGATCATGTCTCAGACCCAAATGAAAATTTCTTAATTACTGATTTAACAGTGGAAGATAACAGGTTCACTTAAGTTAACTTGTATGAGCCCAAACAGGATACTCCCTTTTTATGAAAATGTAATAAACATAGCTGAAACATTAGGGAACAATAGCTTAATGATTTGTCGAGACTTTAATGCTGTGCAAGATACTAAATTAGATTATTCCAATTACAAAACTATCAATAATAAGAAACTCACAAACAATTCTAGAAATAAAAATGAACTATAATTTATGTGACCCTTTTAGAGAAGCTCATTTATCACTAAAAAGGTACACATGAAGGAAAAAAATCACCATTAAAACAAGCCTGGTTAGACTATTTTCTTATATCTGAGGATTTACTGTCTTCAGTGAATAAAAGCATTATACAGGAAAGCTACCGCTTGGATCATTATATAGTACTATTAGATATTTCATTTGTTCATTTTAAAAAGGGTAAACCTTTATGGAAGCATAACAATACTCTATTACATAATAGTAACTACCAGTATATAATCTTGAAAATATAAAAGACATACCTGATGATCAAATTCAATTTACTATAAATTAACAGTTATTTCTGGAAACTGTTGATGAAATTAAGAGGAAAATCTATATCTTACTCTTGTTACAAAAAGAAAGAAATAGAAAAAAAAAGAGAAAAGATCTGATTAAAACATAGAGATTTTAGAATCCAACCTTTCAGAAAGTAGTGGTAATAACTTAGATGCCTTAAAAGAAGAGCTTAGTATAATAGGTAAAAGTAAAATGCAAGGAATTTTGATAAGATCTCAAACCGATTTTTATATATATCGTTCGTCTGTCATTACTGACAATGACCAATCCTAATCAACTGTGTGATGTGTTATTAATTGTGTGTTCTTAGATGGCTGATGAGACCAATCTTAGCTCTAAACTGCCTGTTGCAGATAGAACAAGAGAGGTCTGAGGAAGAAAGCTCTGTTGGTGATGCCTTAGCTCTTGCTTTCCGCTGTGCACGTTTCTGCTCGGCTTCGCTGATTCTTTTTGCTTCGTATTCACCAGCTCCCCTTCTTATGAGGCCTCGCCACTTTGTTCGATCCTGTGCAATCTGTTCCCATGACTCTATTGGTATGTTGAAGTCTTTAAGGGAGGCTTTGAGGGTGTCCTTGTATCACTTTTTCTGACCACCATGGGAGCGTTTTCCAAATTGTAGTTCTCCATAGAGGATTTTCTTTGGCAAACGTTCATCAGGCATTCTGGTAACATGACCTGTCTATCTTAATTGTGCCAATTTCAGAAGAGGTACACTCTGCATCCCTACCCTTTTCAAGACTTCTGTGTCTGGAATCCTGTCTTGCCACTTGCTCTTTAGAAGTTTTCTAAGACAGCTTGTATGGAAGTGGTTCAGTCTTTTGGCATGTCGTTGGTAAACTGTCCAAGTTTCGCATGCGTATAATAGTGTTGGCAGCACCACCGATCTGTATACTTTCAGCTTTGTGTCAAGTCTGATTCCACTTCGGTCCCAAATATTTCCACATAGCCGGCCAAATGCTGCACTAGCTTTGGCAATCCTGGCATTGACTTCATCATTAATGTGCACAACTCTAGACAATGTGCTTCCAAGGTAGGTGAACTTGTCTACCACTTGCAGTCGTTGACCTTTCACTGTGATGGTAGGCTCCTTGTAAAGCTTTCCAGGTACTGGCTGATATACTACCTCAGTCTTTTTGATGCTGATTGTGAGATCATAGCTGTCACATGAATCAGATACTTGATCCACACCTTTTTGCATTTTCTCTTCTGTTGGAGCACCCTTTGCCATGTCATCAGCAAAGAGGAACTTATCTAGCACCTCTGTCTGCAGCTTGCAACCTTCTTAGGTTGAAAAGTTTCCCATCAAAGCGATACCTAATAGGTATACCATTGTCACCATCCTGGAAAGCATCTGTAAGCATGGCAGAAAACATCATGCTGAACAGTGTTGAAGCTAGTACTCAGCCTTGCTTCTCCATTTGTCACAGGGAATGGATCAGAAAACTCGCCATCATTTTGGACCCTTGCAAACATACCATCATGGAACTCCCGCACCATTGCTATGAATTTGGCAGACAGCCAAACTTTGCCATAATTTTCCAAAATCCCTCACGACTGACTGTGTCAAATGCTTTGGTAAGGTCGACAAAGGTCATGTAGAGGTCCAAATTCTGTTCCTGGCATTTTTTTAAGCTGTCGTGCTGTAAAGATCATGTCTTTTGTTCCTCTGTCTTTCCTGAATCCACACTGGCTTTCTTTTAGAAGCCCTGACTATTCATTCAATCGATTCAGTAGGACCCTAGCAAGGATCTTCTTAGCAGTTGACAATATAGAGATGTCTCGATAACTATTACAGACTTGAGAATTCCCTTTCCTTTTGAATAGGTGGATAATTGTTCCAGCCTTGAATTCTTGAGGGATGACTTCTTTTCTCCACATAATGTGAAATACTTCTGTCAGTTTCTCTACAACTGGAGGACCTCCTGCTTTATAGATCTCTGCAGGTATTGTATCTGATCCTGGAGCCTTGCCAGATGACAGGTGCTTTCACTGTTTCAGAGACGGTTGGGAGCTCATCAAGCAGCGGATTACATTCCACCTGTGGTAGTCTGTTGATAGCTTCATCATTGATAGATGATGGCCGATTAAGGACACCATCAAAGTGTTCAGCCCATCTTTTCAAAATAGCTTCTTTGTCAGTCAGAAGACTAGTTCCATCTGCACTAAGGAGTGGGTGGTTCCTGAGCTCTGGGGACCATATATTGTCTTGAGTGCATCAAAGAACTTCTTCATATCCCTTCTGTCTGCAAAGGACTGGATTTCATCAGCCTTTTTGATCAACCAGGAGTCTTGCATGTCTCTGAGCCTAGTCTGTACTGTCTTGCATATGTTTGAATAGGCAGTCTTACTAGATACTGAGCTGGTATTTCTGAGGTAAGCCTTGTATTTTTGGTGTTTCTCTTCAAGGAGTCCTTGGATTTCTTTGTCATTCTCATCAAACCAATATTGGTGTTTGCGAGATACTGGTCCTAGGGAATCCATTGCTGAAGAGTGAACGGTGTCTCTGAAGACTTCCAACTCTCATCTACAGCTTCTGAACTGTGTTCCAGTGCATCTAAACGACTGCAGAGATCGTTGACGAATGCTTGCCTCTTGCTGTCTTGTTTATTCTTGGAGACATCCAATTTCTTAGGCACCTTCTTGCCTTGTGGTCGTCGTACCGGTTGAATGCGCAAGTTGAGTTTGCTGACAACAAGCCTGTGATCTGTCCAACAGTCTGCACCACACATAGTCTTTGTCACTTTGACATCATGTCTGTCCTTCCTTCGCACTATGACATAGTCAATGAGATGCCAGTGTTTGGAGCGAGGGTGCATCCATGATGTCTTTCTGCGAGTTGGTAGACGGAAGACTGTGTTGGTGATCAGTAATTCATGCCCTGCACACTTCCTTAAAAGGAGGAGTCCATTGCTGTTGCACTTCCCTACACTTTCAGATCTAATCACTCCTTCCCAGGTTTGGTGGTCTGTGCCTACTCTGGCATTGAAGTCCCCGAGAAGGATGAGTTTGTCTGTCCGGGGTGCTGCAGAAATTACAGAATCCAGATCATAATAGAACTTGTCTTTAACCTCATCTGGGTTGGTCATTGTGGGTGCATAGGCACTTACAATTGTTGCATGCCTCTGGGAAGTCTCAGCGTCATCTGGCGGTCATTTATGCCTTTTTGGAAGTCCTGAGAGCTTGCTGTGACTTGATGGCGAATCCTACTCCTGCTTCACGCCACTCTTCTTTCTTGCGTCCACTCCAGAAGGAAGTGTAGCCAGCACCAACTTCTTTTAAAAGCCCTTACTCTGCAGGGCGAGTCTCACTTAGAGCTGCAATCTCGACTTTGTATCGGTCAAGTTCTCTACCAACTAGAGCTGTTCTTCGCTGAGGTCTGTCAGAACCAGAACTGTCCATTAGGTGCGCACATTCCTAGCGCCTATGGTTAAAGGTATCATGTTATAGAAGATGATTAAACACCACCAACTTTTTTTGTTATCTTGAAAAACACAATTATAATAGTAAAATTATTCCTAAATTAGAAAGAAAAGATGAAACAGACCAATCTGAAATTTAAACTGATGCCAAGATATTTTATGAAGATTTATATTTCCAACAGAGATAATAATCTGATTGATATTGATTTAGATAACCTATTCATAAACACAAATACCAGGAAATTAAATACAGAAGAATCTAACAAGCTAGAAGGACTTTAAACCTACAAGGAAGCGTCCTCAACACTGACAACAATGGCAAACAATCGTAGTCCTGGGTCTGATAGTTTTATAGCGGAATTCTTTAAAATGCTTTGGAAGAATTTAGGCACTTTATTGTTAGCTCTTTTAATTTCGGTTTCTTAAAAGGAGAACTATCCATTACACAACGGAAAGGAATAATTACATGTATATCCAAAGAAAATATACCGAGATATTACATTAACAATTACAGACCTATCTCATTACTTAACTGTATATATGACATTGCTTCGGGAATTATTGCTAATAGGATAAAGGGTACATTACAGAAACTTATACATATTGATCAGACTGGGTTTATTGCAGGCAGATACATAGGAGAAATCACAAAATTGGTTTATGACATGATGCCCATACAGAAGCTAAAACATATCAGGGTTAATTTAATGCGTTGACTTCGAAAAAGCTTTCGACTGTATCATGGGCATTTAGTGATGAGGTATTAAAAGTCTATGGCTTTTGTAACTCTTTACTTTCATGGATAAAGGTATTTAACCGAAATGCAAAGTTGACTGTAAGTCAAGGTGTAAATTTGTCATATTTTTTCCATATAGACCGTGGCTGCCGTCAGGGTGATCCAGCATCACCGTTTCTATTTGTTCTTCGTGCTGAGATTTGAGGAATTATGATAAGAAATAACAATATTAAGGGTATAATAATAAACAATAAAACACACAAATTATCCTAGTATGCTGATGACACTCTTTTTATCTTAGATGGAACTAGTAAATAATTAAATAAAACACTCAATGTATTATCTAAGTTTTCATATTTTCCGGACTTAAGGTAAACTTTGACAAACCTCATGCTGTATGGTTAGGACTGAACAAATTTAGTACTTCAACAATTAAAACAAATGACTTTCTTCTGGATCCCTTTTGTATATATAACATATATGTTATGTTCTGGTTTGTATTTTCTGTTTGTTTGTGTTGAGGTTTTACGGCCCAGTCAACCCAATAGGGTCATGTCGAGCGCGGTCAGTTTACCTAACCACACGTTTACTGGGCAGGCTTAGTCCTCCAAGCGGTTAACCAGTATTGTGCACATTCTTTCGCCAGAAACTGACAACTGCCCTTCTTGAATCAGCGGAAGGGAGAGAATGACCGTAGAAAATATTTCATGATCAATCTCCACGAAAGAATGTTGCCGATCTCGGCGGGGGTCGAACCCACGACCTCCTGGTCTCCAGTCGGACGCGCATCCAACTGCGCCACCGAGACCGGCTTGTATTTTCTGTAAAGAAGTATACAAATAAAATACTGTTTGAACTAAACTAACAGTTAAAACCAGATGGAAATTATCATGGGGTAAAACTGACTTCAAACTTTTGGGAATAATTTTTAATGTAAAATTTGACCGAATTCAACAAATAACTATGCAGAAAAAAATCCAGAAAATTAAATCATTAATTAATTTATGAAAAACAAAATATTTAACACCTTTAGGTAAAAAAACAGTAATCAGATCTATACTTCTACCATTATTAAATCATTTGTTTATCTCTATACCAAATCCTAATGAAAAATTAATGAAAGAATTAAATGATGTCTTCTTTGAGTTTCTATGGGAAGGACAAGCAAAAATAAACTACAATGCTGTGGTCAAACAATATTTCGAAGGAAGTTTAAATATGATTAATCTAAAGTCATTAAAATAACATGAAAGTAATATGTTTGAGACTAGTCATCAATTCAGACTGCTCTTGGCAATCTATCATTCATAAAACAATCAATTTTAATGAACTATTTTCTTTCGGTAAAAGCTATACAGACCTTTTGCTTAAAGATATTAAAAATCAGTTCTGATTAGATGTTCTAAAGTCATATGCAGAAATTTAAAAACTGCATAAACTAGATTCTGAGGACTTTGTTCTTTCAAATCCAGTTTTTTATAACCACTCAATTAATATTGGCGGTTAACCTGCATTCATAAAGAAATGGTATAAAAATGGAGTTATTTATATAAATGATATGATTAATGACGATAGAGAATTTCTTTTGTTTGACTGTTGGTCTTTTGTTTCTTTTTTTTTTTTTTTTTTTTTTTTTTTTTTTCCTTATTTTCTTATCTATTCTGTCAGCTAGTTGTGGACATTTAGTCTCCCGTATATTGAATAAATGACAAAGACAACTGCTGCCCTTCTCGAATCAGTGGATAGAAGATAATGGCCGTACAAAATATTTCAAGAGCAATCTCTACGAAAGAATGTTGCTCGGCGGGGATCGAACCAGGGGCCTCCTGATCACCAGTTGCACACACATCCAACTGAGCCACAGAGACATTTTCTGCTAGTTTTGTAGGAGTAAGATATATTTAAAAAAAAAACGGTAAAAATAGTAGCCTACGACAGACAAACGGACATAATTTTTGACATCTATTAAGATACAGGCGACACGCCTCTTTCTTAATATTGATACAGTTTCAGTTACACATAATTGTCATTTTGACAATTTGCATTGCATATTTAACATTCAAAGTACATGTGCGCACATTTAGCTTTTGGGGGTGTGAAAATATCAAATAATGTGCTACCAGCTGCGCCGTTACAAAATATCCAGCATGTAATGATATAGGAAAAAATGAAATCGGATGCAAAGTATGTATGCTGTTGGACAGTTTTTACATTATCTTTTAGTTTACCTTCGTACCGTCGGATTAGTTTATCTTCATACCATCGGATCAGAGAAAACTCAGATTGCTCCGGATGTTTATTCTTTGAATGAGATGGAATATATATATATTCCTTGATTGAATAATGTCGTTGCTGTTGACGCCAAATTTAGTAAAGATGTCTTCTGACGATCTACATGTTTAGTAGTGAAACGCGTTTAGAAAACATTTTCTGATTAATTCTAAGAAGAAAATAAATTGCGACTTATTTCGAAGCAATCGTGTTCATTTTCTTATATATATATATATATATATATATATATATATATATATATATATATATATATATATATATATATATATATATATATATATATATATATATATATATATATATATATATACATACTCGTATATATCGCAATTTATTTTCTTCTTTGAATTAATCAGAAAAATGTTTTTCTAAACGCGTTTCACTACTAAACGTGTAGATCGTCAGAAGACATCTTTATTAAATTTGGCATCAATAGCAACGACGTTATTCAATCAAGGAAATGACGCCACGTCCATATAGTTGTAAAACGGTATCGTTAAATCTGTTTGTTTAACGTTGGTTTGAAAATGCGTATGAAATAATTTTCTTTCATTTTTCTTGAAGTTATATTTTCAGTTTACGTTTTGTATAATGGCAATATTTTAAATTTTATTTGTTGTTTTTGCACAGTTATTAATATGGCCACTGACATAAAATATTTTAGCAGACGCATCTCGAATTTGTTATCTATGAACAGTGGCCCTGTGGTGAAGGGTGTCCCCATTTCGCCAGTTTATTCTTCCTGACATCCGCAACACTTAATAACATAAATGAGATTTTTTACATAGCATGACATAGATGCTTTCACCTAAAAAGTTTTTTTCCGCATTTGAAAAGAAATTCAGTATCTGTAATTAAATGGTCACGAATTCCACAATTTGGTCTGTTGCATTTTGTTATTTTCGGATTATCATAATTCGTCGTAAATTTTGTGTTTGTTAATTGTCTTTTTAAGTTTTTAGGTTGCCTTCTGCTTTTTATTATTTGATAGCGTTTCAATATTTACTTCATTATTTCATCCTCATAAAGAATAGGTAGATTTTATTTAATTGCACTAAACATTTCTGGATATCTAGGGTTAAATGTTGACACAAATGTTATTTAAGAAATAGATCAGCTCTGGCAGTGATTTGTTGATTAATAAATCACTGTTTGGAGGTCAGTTGTAAAGTAGATGAAATCACGAGCGCGGAGCGAGAGTGAGATATCTACTTACAACTGACCGACAAACTGTGATCTATTACTCAACAAATCACGCACAAGAGCTGATCTATTTCGATTCTAACGCATAGAAAACGGCGGAAAAATGATTGTATCCTTCAGATTCTTCAAAATTCCGCCATCGCATAAACAAATCCCGCCAACAGTTTTGACTGTAACGCTGTTGTTTACATACATTTCTTACGTTGTTGACGAGAAAGCAACGTTACACCGTCTAACGTCGTGGAGACGAAGACTGACGTCAGCAAAGTGTCCAAATGACGCCGGAACGGTGCCAGATAGCGTCGCGCGCTTCCGCCCAGTGATTTGTTGCAGAATAAACCACTGAATTTAACAATTGGCTATATAGGCGAGGAGTGTTAGAATATGTTTTCATCGGTCTTTTTCCCATACTAAACGTTATTCTCCCTTACTTCAGCTCATAGCTTTCTCTATACCTCTTTCAATTACATGTTTTGGATTGTTTTGGCGTGTTAATCCTATTCTTAAATCATTAATACTTATCTTTAGTAATTTTTCATTAACTAACTTCAACACTGTCTTCCTCCTGTAAATTCTGCTGCTGTCTTGTTGTCGCCATTTGTTCTCGGTACCGGTATTAAAATTTCCAAAATAGAAGATACATAATACAGAATAAGATATATGTGAAAGAAAAATAAACAGGATTGCTTCGAAATGAGTTTCAACTTAATTTCTTCTAAGACTCAATCACAAAATATTTTTCTTAACGGGTTTCACTACTAAACGTGTAGATCGTCAGAAGCCATCTTCAGGTCCTTATAGTTGTAATACGGTATAGTTAAATATGGTTTGAAAATGCCTATGAAATAATTTTCTTTTATTTTTCTTGAAATTGTATTTTCAATTTGTATAATGGTAATATTTTAAATTTTATTATTTTTTTATTTATTTATTTTATTTTTATTTTATTTTATTTTTATTTATTTTTTTATTTTTTATTTTTTTATTTATTTATTTATTTATTTATTTTTATTTATTTATTTATTTATTTTTTTTTTTTTTTTGCACAGTTATTAATATGGCCACTGACATAAAGCATTCTAGTAGACGCATCTCGAGTTTTCTGTCTATGAACAGTGACCCTGTGGCGAAGGGAGTCCCCAGTTTCGCCAGTGTATTCTTCCTGACATCCGCAACACTTCATAGCACTAGAAAAGCATCCGCGAATCCCGATCGGTGTGTTCGTCATGCACTGCATAGATAACCAAGGACGCGGGGTTGGGGTTAGGTCTCTGATTGGGCTGCGCACTTATGTGGTTTTGTAGGAATTGTGGTGGCCTAGCACCTATTTAAATCGATAATTTTATAATGAAAAACATGATAATTATTGACAGTTTGCCCTGACGTCATTTTCAATGTCAGCGTTGCCCGGAATTTCATGGCGTTAACTTGATGTACACAGATTTTAACTGGACATCCTGCTGAAGATCATTTATGTGAAAGCGCTTCATAATAAAATATTAACGGGAATGCTGTTACTTTGTTGTTTTATATATATATATATATATATATATATATATATATATATATGTATATATATATATATATATATATATATATATATATATATATATATATAGAGAGAGAGAGAGAGAGAGAGAGAGAGAGAGAGAGAGAATAATATCTCACTCTCTCTCTGTTTATATATATATATATATATACATATATATATATATATATATATATATATATATATATATATATATATATATATATATATATATATATATATATATATATATATATATAAGGAGAGAGAGAGAGAGATAATAAAATCTAGCCCCTTCATGGATCAAAGGGTATATATATATATATAAGGAGAGAGAGAGAGAGATAATAAAATCTAGCCCCTTCATGGATCAAAGGGTATCACACATACCTTTTATTTATTAAGTTGAATTTTAACGAAGCAACCAACACTAATAAGGTCATATAATTTCTACCTTATGGTCGTTTCACAAACGGCTCCTGTTTAAGCAAGGAATCCGACCAGACTGCAGAAGTCCGATCCAAATGCATATGCACACATCATAATCAAAGACTGATTCGGTCCCACAAAAATAAAATAGACGACTCCAGCACGCCACTCAAGTGCATGGTGTTTGTCTTGGTATTATTTTAGACATATGTTTTGGCATTTCGGGTCTGTAAAAGCCCCACTGCGCAGCGAGATCTTTAAGCTTAGTACATTAACATAGCGAGCAAATTTTTTGTTTATAATGGATGTTCAACAACAAATTAACTTTGGGAAGTGGCAACGATCCGGTTCTCCCGGCCTTACCGAAACGAAACATAAGGTCATAAGAAGACATGGGATCGGGCGTCACACGGCAGAGCAGTACTATTACCCACTATTTTAGCTCTTGCACGATGCAAGAATTCGTAAGCGGAACAATAGTACCCGCTTGCTAAAACTTTATGACTATAATTATTAACAATAATTTAAATTAACAGTTCGAAGCGTGCATATCAATATGGTTAAATTAAATTTGTCTGAGTTTGAACCAGAGTACAGCATGACCTACAAAACATGCGCTACCACTTAGCACACAGTGCAGTCAAAACCATGCAACATGCGCCGAGTCTCGTATTTTCACCCGTTGGGTAATTCGGCATCCATAATAGGCTCATGCGAACATCGTATACCCTGATGAGTCCGCACGCACGCACAGTACATGCAAGCATACGTACATGCGTACGTGCGTGCATGTGTGTGTGTGTGTGTGTGTTACTCATCTACTCTACTGAAATATCGATATGCGAAAATGTTTGTGCATACTTTTAAACCGTGCAACAACCATAAAATACGATGAATGCTCACTGACCGTGACGTAGCATGGAATTTCCATGTTTAACACTGAAATTTCAATATTCCCCATGCGACGTAACAGTCAGTTTTGTGCTTGGAACATAATTGACAGTGACGTCACGGCATTGGGTAAAGCAGGTTTTGCATGAATTATGGGGAAAACGTTACTATTAATTTTATGTCGTATACAATATTATAGATGTACATATGTTTTTGGTTAGTATGTTGAAATAGCGCAGTTGGTAGAGCGGAGCGCTCTGGACAAACGAGTAGATGATTACACGAGATGCTAGCAGCACCTCATTTTTTTTTTTTTTTTTTTTTTTTTTTTTTAAATTACTTACTTTGCTTATGGTTCTTTTGTGTATGTTACATATTATATTATTTTAAATAGATATTATTAGACATTATTATGGCGTTGTTGACATTTTTACACAAATGATATGCTTTCAACTTTTTTGTCTCCATATGTATTTACACAGACTGTCAGCACGTGGTAATCATTCAAACTAATAGTTAACTGGACTTACCGGTTTTCTTCCTGTTTTTGTTTAACTTTGAAAGGCTGCACTGAAAATGTTTCATAACCGATAATAGCAAAATACATTTTCCTTCTTAACATATTTTTCTTTTTTATTTAATTCTTAACAAGTATAAAATAAAATAAAAATAATAATTCACTAAGATTCGAACCCACAATGTCCATATTTGTAGTTTAGGAAAACTACCACTGAGCTACCGCGGACTTACGCGTACCGCTTCTTATAATATTTATTGAAGGTAGCTATTCGGATGGCGTTTACCTATTTATTAAAATGGACTTGGTTTACCAATATAAACAACCAGTGACGTCACTGTCAACTTATCCTCCGAGGATAGTAAACATTCATTTGTTTATACCACAAAATGGCCGAGCCTTTTGGACATGGCCACGGGCGTACTTAACGCTTCAGCTGGATCGCCAACCTAAGGTAACGGTATAACTCGATGAATAGTTACTGTCGTGTCAAAGGTTGGATGAGTTCATCCAAAATCCGTTTTTAGGTAAGCATGACAAGAAATAGCATCTCGAGCATTTTCGGACATATCCGTGAAGCGTTCGGCGATAGCACCCGAGAATAGCAAATATATGCACAATACTCTGTAACAGCGGATGGCGTGGTGTTGTGGATACATCACTCACTGAGATATGACAGTCTTGTGTAGAGAAACTGTTGTATCGACATTTTTTAGCTCACCTGAGCTGAAGGCTCAAGGTGAGCTTTTGTGATCACTCACCGTCCGACGTCGTCGTCGTCGGCGTCGTCGTCGTCGTCGTCCGTATGTCCGTCCGTCTGTCCGCCCGTCCACAATCTTTAAACAACATCTCCTCCTAAACCACTGATTGGATTTTGACCAAACTTCACAGGAATGATCCTTGGTTGGTCCTCTTTCAAAGATGTTCAACTGGTTCCGGTCCGTTGCATATCTAGGTCACAGGAGCTAAAAATAGATTTTTTAACTAAAAACGTAAAAAATCTTCTTGTCAGAAACCACTGGACCGATTTCAATATAATTTTGCAGAAACGTTCCTTTGGTGATCCTCTACCATAATTGTTCAAGCCATTCGGATTCGTCAAAAAACATGGCCGTCAGGGGGCGGGGCTTATTTTCCCTATATATCTATATAGAAAACTTTAAAAATCTTCTTGTCAGAAACCACTGGACCGATTTCAATATAATTTTGCAGAAATGTTCCTTCGGTGATCTCTACCAAGATTGTTCAAGCCATTTGGATTCGTCAAAAAACATGGCCGCCAGGGGGTGGCGCTTATTTTCCCTATATATCTATATAGAAAACTTTAAAAATCTTCTTGTCAGAAATCACTGGACCGATTTCAATATAATTTTACAGAAATGTTCCTTTAGTGATCCTCTACCAAGATTGTTCAAGCCATTTGGATTCGTCAAAAAACATGGCCGCCAGGGGGCGAGGCTTATTTTCCCTATATATCTATATAGAAAACTTTAAAAATCTTCTTGTCAGAAATCGCTGGACCGATTTCAATATATTTTTTTCAGAAATGTTCCTTTGGTGATCCTCTACTAAGATTGTTCAAGCCATTTGGATTCGTTAAAAAACATGGCCGCCAGGGGGCGGGGCTTATTTTCCCTATGTATCTATATAGAAAACTTTATGCTATAAAATTTATACAAAAATCCTAGAGCAGTGAACTTGGCTGAAACTTCAACAGTAAATATGCAAATTTGTTTGCTCAGGTGAGCGATATAGGACCATCATGGTCCTCTTGTTTTTTTATGTTTTTTTTTTTTTTTTTTTTTTTTTTTTTTTGTTGTTGTTGTTGTATTTCACTTTGGAATTTTTATATTAATTGTGGCTTAAAAAAATTCGGATCAGGAGGATAAGGGTTGAATCCCTAGCCGTGTCATACCTAAGAATTTCTGAAATTGGTACCAACTGCTCTTTGTCTTAACGTTCAGCATTAGATATAAGCGCTAGAACCGGTCACACCAGTGGCAGTGTAATATGGCTAGTGATAGTATCAGTGTGGCAGGGGTTTGAAGTTCCCATCGTCACATCGTGATGCCGTCACGATAGGACTGAAAGTCTGTTAACAATTGCGTTTAAACTCATCTCAAACAAACAAACACCTGTGAGTGCAATTGCCACATAGTTGTATTGCTTGCGGACTGCAAGAAACTTATCCAGCAGGGCATGAGTGACCATGTAAATACGACTCATTCATTCTTAACCAAAGCATAATTGTTTTCCAACTAAGTTTACATATTTTGCTATGAATTATTCTGATATGCATATTCACGGACCAAGGTAAAAAAGACAGGTCAATTTGCACCAGCTATCAAACGGAGTCGGTGAACCGGAAAGTACCGAGTAGCATTATTTATACCCGTAACAACCTGCTTCACCTTGACCCTGGATTATTCCAATATTAAAAGTACAATGACACGACAGTAAATATTCATCGAGTAATATATATATTCATACAAGCAAACATAAAACATCTTGTGTTCGAGTCACCAGTTGTATCAGAATTACATTTCTTTGCAACTACTAGCTTTCTAAGGATATGACCATATTTTGACAAGCACCAGAAACTAAATTATCTTATTGTCAAATTGTATGCAATGCAAAATACCAGAAACTGTTATAGAACGCGTATACACAATACCCAATCCATGCCTAGCGACTGATAAGCAGTACTGACCATGAAAATCCGTTTACTCAGGTGAGCGATATAGGGCCATCATGGTCCTCTTATTTGTGTTATTCCTTTCTCGCGGAAATCAAGTCACAGTTATTGAAACATTCAGTTCAACTTCTAGATATTAAGGTGACTTACTTAATATTGATAATTATTTTGACCAAATGGTAATAAATGTTATAAAAAAATCAGCTGAACAAAACTCAGGCCTCCAATACAGTGACCCCGTTTCTGGACTTAAAGTTTATTTATGCGGCAACCTGCAATGCATGAATTTTAACCCAATGATAACTTTGCTTTCATCTTTAATTGCATGACGTCGGGCCTCAGATTGAATGGCGGCCCCTTCCTCAGTTTGTTACAGAAGGTCGGAGTCTGACTGTTGGTATCTGTGGCCGAGCCCAACTTGGTATTGTTTGTTCCTCAGGTTGCTTTTAATCGGGAAGAGTGTACTTCATGATTTTGGCTTTTTCTCTGCAGCTTCATTCATATATATTTTTAATATAAGATCAAATACATTCTAGCAAGACAAACAGTTGAAGGATATACATATTCATAATTATTTCACACAAGAAAATGTAAAACAGATACAAAAATTACATTAAAGAACCATTGAAAATCGAAAATTTAATACAACTGCTTATATGTAGTTTCGGCGTATTTACTTCACCCTTCACTGGTAACACTACAGTACCTCTCCAAATGCCATGACCTTTTACAACAAACATTAAAAGAAACAGTGAATTTAAACTGAAACGTATTTTTCATGATTGCATGTCCCCGAAGCCTGATTGCATAATCGTTTTAAGCTCTGTAATAATATTCTTATGCACCTTGTAAAAGTTTAGCTGCGGTTCCTCCAGGTACATGTCTGATGATTCACCGTCGTCAAATTAAATGCAAAAGCAAACTTGTCAACTGTAAAGGTTTTGACAACCAGGAATGTTGTATGCGGATTAGTCACTGAGCTAGATCTTATTTGTATGTTGTAAATATATACTAGCTTGAAATAAAATATTGTTTAAACCAAAAGCATCGATTGCGGTAGAAAGTCCGACATCTCGAACAATTCCCAGTCTTCTTCAGGATCTTCTAAACCAGCAGTACACCAAATGGGTTGTACATGTTCGTGGTTTTTGTCTTGCTTCAAACTTTGAAAGAAGTTGAAAAACGTAAACGTTAATTAAAAATTTCTACAATTAGGGAACAATTTGTCGAAACATATTTTGGACTTTCGCTTATATTTTCAGCATTACGTGCGCTTATATTACAATGAAGTCTAATAAACCATACAACGATTTAACAGACCCATATAAACCATACAGTCCAACAGATGAATCCCACACAAACCCTCTGCCGGACACAGAAAAAAATCCGGACACTCTTTGTGGAATTGGTGGATTCAAGCCGGCATTTCTGCAGGTAAGGTTTATTGTTTTCAAATGAACTATGTAGTAATCATATATAAGATAACAAGAAAGTATAATAGGACATAAAAAATAGAAATATACATAACAGTATTCCATTTTAAATCTTTTCGAGACTTTACGCTTTCGATGGGTAGACATGCTTGTGTAGATCACAAGACGCTCATTCCTTTGTTAGGTTTCCGACATAGTGAGAGTAGTTCTTAATACAAACCTTTCGTTTATCCGCATACAAGGCCGATCAGTGCAATTGTTCTTCAAAATCACATTCAGACTTCATCATAGCTGGTATTAGTACCGTGTGGCGACCGTAAAACGAATTCCGTATAGTTGAAAAAAAAATAGATAAAAAACTGATATAAGAGTCTCGTGTGTAAAGATGCCTTTATAGCGAGACAATAAGACTAAATCTGGTATGAAATCAATTCTGGACACCTAATCTGTATTTCTAGACCATCAATAATAAAGTTAGGCATATGATAATCATTCAAAGTAGCCCCCCCCCCCCCCCCCCCCTCCCCAAAGAATCCCTAATTCGGTATATTTTGTTTCCACAACTTTTGTTACAGCCCTTCCTTCAGTAATACGTCTTATACCTTTAGTGCCTCTTGTCCTTTTAATTCTGGTGCCATTCTTAATGGAATCAAGCAAATACCTTTCAAACAATACATCAACTATGGCAGAATCTGCCAGGTATGACTTTACAATTGGTATAAGTCCGTCCGCAAAGTCTCCAAAGGTCTTAGTGTCATTTTGCCAGTAAAATTTCATGCGTACTTTGAACTAATTCCATCCCATCAATAATTGTACAAGATTCTTGCCTTTCAATTCCTTACATTTTAACGGTTTGTGTTACCCTTCTGCCAGCAAAGCTGCAAAGTGGGTTTTGTTAATAGTAAATGTTCACTTCTGTTGCAACGTCTCCTGTTGTAAGACCTGAGAACTCATTTCTGTCAATCGGATAAAACACCGAATATCTTTCAAATTTACACGTTTTCTTACATCTTCATTATCTCGTTTTGTCCTTGCTGGTAAACTCTCTTTGTTATTATTGTGACTCCATTCATCATCTAAATTGTCATTTTTCAGCAATCAAAACATTTTTCTGGTGTCATCAGCTAACCTTGACCTTTCGTTGAACGTCAGTCCCCACCGGTACATAACTGATTCAATCCTGGTTATTCGTATTAAGCATTCAGTTACCTTTGCCATTTTATTACAATGTTCCAATCCTTGGTCATCAGGTATTTGGTTAAATTTGTGAATAGACTCTTTGACCACTAAAACACTTTTTTGAACCCTTCATACATCGAGCTGTTGCATGTCTGCCAGAAATATCAGGCCCCATCTGATGTTATTTATATGAACGCTAGGTGTGAACCATAGCAGCATATCTACAAAAGCAGACGGGAAAAACGTCTAGTTTCCATCCCGAATCTTGCGATTAACCGCAGTAAAATGTCCATGTACTGACGCCAAAACAGTATGCAAAGTACGCCAGTGTGTCCTTCATCAAATGAAGTTAGGATATCATTTACTGATTTTAAGTCTTCATTGAGTAGCTCAGATGTCTATTTCATATCGTCATGGTCTGATCTATTGACAGCATCTACAACCTCGTCGCACCGTTCAAATAAAGGTGGCTAATGTATGATCCACAGGGCTTCGAATGTCATCTTATGAGCTTTAAAAATTCTATTCCATTGTTTGCTTTTCATAATAATTTTAGCTACTTTTTGAGCGAACAGGCCGCTTTTAACCCACGCATCTGCTAGGCCGGTGCCTTCCATAAAGTGCCCAATCAGTTTTTCGAAGTTCATTTGTGTATAAAAAAGCTCCGAGCATAATGATGATGTTCTCGCATTAAAACGGTCTGTGACAATGATGAAGTTTATCTTGGCTGTATACCTGTTCACCAAAGATAATGACCGTATACCTTCGACCTAACTTTTTCGTCATTTCCCATGCAGTTTTAAATAACTGATCATATTGTATCAAAACCATGAGCATTATTATAGGAAGATGTCCTATACTGATTTTGGAGAGTTTTCTGTGGAAATCTGTTGATTATATTCACTCCACATAAATATTTTCTGGTTAGTTCTGTCAAATGTTGTACATAAAACCATGAAAGATTTTTTTTTCTTTGCATATGCATCTGCTGTGACGTCTTGGTCTTTTGTAAGAGTGCCTGCGCTAAAATCTGAAGTAAACTTTGATTCAGCTTTCGCCGTCCCTGTGTCAGAGTTCTCAAGAGTCAGAAAGTCTTCTGGAATTTGCATGGCTCGTTTTGTAACCGCGCTCTACTTTGAATTCCTCATCAGATAAATCAACAGCTGACGGTACAAATGCCTCCGTTTGAGATGCATGAAATGTGCCTTTGCTACTTAATGTCTCTTCAGCTGTATCAATATAATCATTGGCGAACCGAATGTAGCCGGGCATCTCTTTAAATTCAAATTGTCGTGGAATCATATGCTGATGTTTTTGACATATCGGCACGCAGGACAAATGCGTAACTAATGGAATAACTTGCAGCATAGAGAAGCCGCACCAGGTCTTTATACCGGGTTGCCTGATGAACTGCCAATCCAATACCTTGGTGGTTTGGAGTTTCTTTCCGCTCAAAGCAAGATAGATAGATAGATAGATAGATAGATAGATAGATAGATAGATAGATAGATAGATAGATAGATAGATAGATAGATAGATAGACAGCCAGACAGACAGATAGATAGATAGATAGATAGATAGATAGATAGATAGATAGATAGATAGATAGATAGATAGATAGATAGATAGATAGACAGATAGATAGATAGATAGAGAGATAGATAGATTTCTCCCGGCTCGGCACGACTGAGATACAAAATAATTTCCATATATTCATATTTAACTTGTCCCGTTTCAAAATAAGTGGGTGGGGTAATCCCAGAATGAATTAACTAAAATGTATTTTATATGCTCCATTCTGTTTAAAAATCGGTAATCCCAGAACGAGTTAACTCAAATGTATTTAATATGCTCCATTCTGTTTAAAACTTGGTAAGTTATTATCCTTTATATTTTTTTTCACAACGCAGTTGAAATCGCCCGCTGGATGCGACAGCTTATGCGATTCAGTTCATGCTCCATTTGCTATATTTAGGCAAAAAGGTTAAAATGGGTAATCACATTCTGCTCTGGCTGGCATCATGGAAAAATGGAAAAACATTTTTTTTTTTTTTTTTTTTTTTCCCAAGCTGGCAACGCCCTAAATCTTGTTTGGAATAGAATTTGCTTTAAAATGAGACCGGTGGTCAGCTTGTAACCACAACGTTTAGCGTACCTTCACTTTCCTGATTCTGCCCCTAGTCTACAATGGCGCAGAATCATTTGACCAAAGTGTCAACATCCTACGACAGAAGGCCTCAAGTGAATTCTAATGAAAATTGATCAGGAGGCTTCTGAGAAGAGGACGTTTACGACTTGATACATGTATACAGCCCAAGGGCAAGGCCAGATAACCCCCAGCATTTTGACAGTATCTAAACAGTTTTACTTCTGAATCATATATTGTAAGCCATTAGTCTTTAATATATACTGAGAAAATGATTTTTCATCATTTCACCGTTCAAATGTATAAAAGCGCAAATTTGACCTTGCCATAAAAGGCCAAAGGTCAACCCACGAACATCATTTGAACAAACTTGGTAGACCTTGAGTCCCTGATGGTATATACCTAGATTCAGCCTCAAAGCTTTTCTTGTTCTGGAGAACAAGATTTGTTAAGTGTTTTACCATATATGGGCATGGCAGCCATCTTGTTCAATGGCACGGAACTTTTTGAACAAATTATCAATACTCTTTAGACAGAAGGCCCCATATAAAATCTCGTGAACATGGCTCAAACAGTTGCAGAGAAGAAGACATTTAAAAATTACACTATTTTATACATGTATAAAGCCCAGGGACAAGGGCAGATAACCCCAAAATTTTGATTGTAACTAAAGAGTTCTACTGTTTTAATAATACGTTGCAAACTTCAGCCATTAGTCTTTAATTCATTTTGAGAAATATGACTTTTTCAACATTTTCCCAATACAAAAATATGGGGGTGCTAATTTGACCTTGCCATAGAAAGGTCAAAGGTCAACTTACGATCATCATTTGAACAAACATGGTAGATCTTGAGTCCCCGATGCTATATACCAAGATTCAGTCTCAAAGCTTTCTTGATTCTGGAGAAGAAAATTTTTAAGTGTTTTAAAATATATGGGCATGGCAGCCATTTTATTCAATGGCGCGAAACCATTCGAACCATTCGAGGTCCCATGTGAAATCTGGTGAAAATTGCTCAAGCAGTTTCAGAGAAGAAGACATTTAAACTTACACAATTTTATACATGTATATTGGCCAGGGACAAGGCCAGATAACCCCAAGGAGACAAAAGTTTGATTGTAACTGATACGTTTTACTGTTTTTATCATACACTGCAAGTTTCGGCCATTAGTCTTTACAGTTTGGGAAAATGACTTTTCAACATTAACCCTATACAAATAAATGGGAGTGCAAATTTGACCTTGTCATAAAAAGGTCAAACGTCAACATTAGACCATCATCTGAACAAATTTGGTAGACATTGAGTCCCAAATGCTATATACAAAGATTCAACCTTTCAGCCTTCTTTGTTCTGGAGAAGATGATTTTTAGTGTTTTTACAACATATGGACATGGCAGCCTTCGTGTTTAATGGCGCGGAACCATTCGAACAATTATCAATACCCTTTCGACAGAAGGCCTCATCTGAATTCTGGTGAAAATTACTCAAGCAATTTCGGAGAAGAAATTTAAAAATAACACAATTTTATACATGTATATAGCCCTAGGGCAAGACAGTTAAACCCCTCATAGGACAAAATTTTGATTGTAACAAAAAAGTTTTCACTACTTTAATCATACATTCTAATTTCTAGCCATTAGTCTTTAATACATTTTGAGAAAAGGACTTTTTAACATTTTCCCCACATGAATGTATAGGAACGCAAATTTGACCTTGCCGTAAAAAACAGTCAAAGGTCAACCTACGGTCATCATTTGAACAAACTTGATAGACCCTGAGTCCGCGATGCTATATACCAAGATTCAGCCCAAAGCTTTCTTGGTCCTAGAAAAGACGATTTTTAAGTGGGTTTTTTTATGTTTTTTTTTTTTTTGTTTTTTTCTTTTCTTGTTTTTTTTTTTTTTTTTTTTTTTTTTTTTGTTAATCATATATGGGCATGCCTGCCATCCTCCTTTAAAGGTCCATATTCCTCAAAAATAGACATTTTTATCCAAGAAAGGTTTAAAAAATTGATATATAGTATTGATACGATCATAAAATGTGGCTTCTGACAGCCTGTAAAATTTCAGTTAATCTCTCGTTTTTGAACTGGATAAAAACTGAAATGATTTTTATCATATCTTTGAATTAATTTTGTTGGCAATGTTACATTTCAAGAACGAGATATTAACTGAAATTTTACAGGCTGTCAGTCGCCACATTTTATGACTGTATTGATACCATATATCAATTTATTAAACCTTTCTTGGAAAAAATGTCTATTTTTGTTTGGAAAATGGAGCCTTTTAGAGAGGCTTCCACATAAAGTTTGAAGTAAAATTGGCCCAGGGATTTCAGAGGAGAAGTCATTCAAAGTTGTTGATTGACGACGGAACGATGGACGACGACGGACGGCAAGTGATCATGATAGCTTATCCTGAGCCTTTGGCTCAGGCGAGCTAACAAAGCATGAATGATAATTAGAGCGCCATTTCACTTCTTACATCTATCGCCACTGAAGTGCGCTAAATTCTGTATCTCGAAAATCGGAGACCAAACGACTATAGTTTGTATCCTACAGTAATATATATAGTTTCAAACTTCGCGTTCTGTTTACCTCTTTATGCTTATTTCCTTATATGAATAGTCACTTGTAGGCAATATATAGGTCTCAAGCACATGTACAGTGCCAGTGTCAGATACCTCTATCAATGAAGACATTCTAAAATATAAACGAAGATAGCCAGAAAAATCCACAATCACGAGGCACAGCCTACCCTCGCCACTGAAAGAAGAAGAGGTGAGAATATACAATGATAAATCGAAACCCACAACATAAAAAAAATAAAAATAACCAAAAACTATGAACACAGAAAACCTACAGCTGAAGAACCGCCCTGAAACAGGAAAAACAAGAGGACTGGTATATAATAGTTTTACTCGCGCGAAAGCTCGACCTTCTTTCTGATGCATCTCCAAGATACAATTGTGTGTTCGGTCCGCGTCGGTGCCTTCTATATCATTTATAAAACAACAAAAGAAACCCCATGCAGCGTTGCAATAAATAAAAAAAAATGGCATTTCTGGCGAGCAACGTCTGTTTTCTGACTTCTCTAAGATACTATTTTTGACGTAAAAATCAAATTGCTTGTAACCAACACTTCTTCTCCAGAACTAATATAGCTTTGAGGCTGAATCTTGGTATACAGCATGGGGGACTCAAATTCTACTAAGTTTGTTTAAATGAAGACATTAGGATGACCGTTGACTTTTTTACGATATGGTCAAATTTATGTCCTAGTTGCTGAGTCAACAGAAGACATGGGCCTCTTGTCTAAAAAGTGCGGTATGTATGTTTACCTGTTCCACTACATGTGTAAGCGAAAATCTACATTGATAATACGCTGAAACAATGCAATGCCTTAAATTATTCACGCATAAGAGCTATAGAGAAATCGAAAGCATTTGCGTTCGCGAACTATCAAAATGTTTAGCAACGTTTGGAAACAGTTAATGATTCCGAACAAATAAGGGCATTTTAATTGACTAAGACATTTACAAATCAAAAACGTCTAAGGATATGTAAAGGCAACATAAGTGGGCATCCCGCTGGGAAGTATTGTAGGAGGGTAAGATCATGTGTTCCTGATTTTATTTTCTCATTCTTTTTAACAGGAGTTTAGTATTACAAATGTCTGACAACAACGATTACCGTGCCTTTAAATGATTACAAACACACGAAAGGCACACATGGAAATCCCTTTCTTCGACATTGTTTAATAATTTAGAAAGGTTGACTTTACATAATTTTCTGACTTCACCTCATCTCAGGGATTTGGGGCAAATTGGAGAAACTTTGTAAATGAGACACATTTAAATTTATGATGTTAAAAAACACGTTGAGTGTAATTTATCAAGACATTTGCAAACGTTTAATAAATGTATTAGGAGGAGAAACAGACCTGTAAAGAAACTATTCCCGTCGAGTGCCCCGACCGGGGATCGAACCAGGTACCCCTGGATCTGTAATCGAGCGTCATAACCACGAGGCTAAAAGGTCCGGACCAGTTAGACTGGTCAGTTATGCGCCCTATATATTTACACACATATCTAA
Organism: Anodontia alba; assembly: GCA_964016985.1. Taxonomy (NCBI): domain Eukaryota; kingdom Metazoa; phylum Mollusca; class Bivalvia; order Lucinida; family Lucinidae; genus Anodontia; species Anodontia alba. Next base: position 42,102,754 of record OZ024835.1, on the reverse strand, counting down.
TATTTGTATTTCGCTTTGCCGCGCTACTACAAAGGCAACGGACCATACTGCTTGACATGCTCTTTAAAGGTTGGATTTTTCTGCTGATAAAAATGATAGAAAACGGGTGCAGAATATATTGATTGCAGCACAAAAGAGCAGTATCTTGCAGACAGTATCGTGTCATCACACTGCCACAGCCATGCCACAGTATACATGTTATTTCTGGACGTAGGGATTAGAAATTTCAAATTTTGTTTTCTAAGAAAAACCTGTATTATCGTTTTTCCCCAACAGACAGCAATGTATACTTGTTTATGCGAACCAAATTTTTATGTATTTCTGTATTAAGAGTAGCATCGGAACCCAGGGTGAAGTTGGCCGGCTGTAAAAGTACTTTAAACACCCCGTGCTTTATTCTACTGACTGTTCTGAGGCGGTGGTCCCGGTGTTAGTCTTACTCTTTCAAGACTTTGATGCTATGTGGTTTATTCTACGAGGCGATTTGTTCTAGTCTTACCTGGTGTTATTTTGTTCTTGTGTTTTTCAGTCCTTTGAGCATTGCAATTACCTCGCTTGGGGAAGAGAGAGCTAATCTTAGTGTTTTTCGTACGTTTGTTCTATTTGCGCTTGTTTGGTTTTGTCTTCCTCTTGGTGTCTGGGAAGGGCTGCGGCTTATGATTGTGGCACTCCCTGGACTTTTCTCTTACATTTTTTGTAGCAAAAACAAATTGTGATTTATTGCATTTTTACAGAATAGGATAGGCATATGTGTCGTATATGCAATGTGAATGCACCTACGCTGGACAGACGTGCATCTGAAACACCCTGTGTACAATCAAACAGGTCAATCATATACATTTCTCTACCTGAGGTGTATATTTGAATATACCGGGAGCTCCACATAAGTTGTTGTTTTTGTTGGGGTGTGAGTTCCAAAGATTTCTTCTGAGTTCCACAATAGCTGTTTCCGAGCAAAGAGTTCTGAAGTAGATGCAACTAGAATAAAAAACATAATATACTTTTATGCGAAAGCAAGAAAATGAGACAAATATTTACTCAATTTATCTGAAACCATGGCTTACATCCGTATCTCAGTGTGCAAAAGTATTTTTTTCCTTTCTTTGAGGCCTCTTTCACCAAGTATCATGACGCCATTTACGACTCGTATGTATAATGTGACTTACAGATATTCACATCTTCTCAAAAGCACCTTGGCTGATTTTTGGTTCAGTGGCGGAGTTAGTTTACAGAATTATTTCACATCAAAACTTTTTTAAAGGATTCGACAGAGATTCACCAATGGAGACAGGCTGGCCTCGAACCACTTAGCATAAACAAAAAGAACCTCTTGACGCTGTGTGTCTTTCTGTTTCAGTAAACATTTATGCATGTCATGTGAATCCGCCACCCTTAGTTTTCAAGGTATGGTTGTTAGTTTTAGTTTTTAGTCGATAGTCGGATGTTTACTGTTCTGATATGGTAGTATCCAGTAGCAGTAGTAGTAGTAGTAGTAATAATAGTAGTAGTGGTGGTGGTGGTGGTGGTAAAAACTAACAGCAGTAGTAGTAATGATAGTAGTAACCGGTAGTAGTAGTAACCTGTAGTATTAGGTGAAGTAGTAGTAGTAGTCATAGTAGTAGCCGCAACAGAAGTAGAAGTAGTTGAGAAAATAGTAGTAGTAATCAGTAGTAGCAGAAGTAGTATTGGTAATTGTAGTAGTAAAAGCAGACCCAATAGTAGTAGCTTTAGTGGTAGTAATTGCAGTGGTAGTAGTGGAAAGTAGTAGCAGTTGTAGTTGTTGTAGAAGTAGTAGTAGTAGTAGCAGCAGAAGTAGTTCAAGTAGAACCAGTAGTAGTAGTAGTAGTAGTAGAAGAATCAGTAGTAGCAATAGTAGTATTAGCTGTTGTAATAGTGGTAGTAGCAGTAGCAAGTAGTAGTAGTAGCAGCAAGTAGTAGTAGTAGTAGAAGAAGAAGAAGAAGAAACAGTGGTAGTGCTATTTACAATAACAGTCAGGAGTGTTTATACTCGTATATATTGGTTTTCTGTATTACGGAATAAAACTGCAGTTAGTATCAAATATGCGTAAATTCTTCACTAACGGATTCATATTAGTAATTTTAATATAAGAAAATCTGTCTGTTTGTGCATATCACACCTGCGTTGGGATTTCCCCCTTATATTTTCATATTTCAGGTTTTTGCACGTATAGGAGCCTTTGTCGGTGTTTACAGTGCCAGTGGTCTTCTCACATCTACTTTGACTGTATACGTCAACTCGCAGGTACACACATTCCTACTTGAAATGTAATCTTTGAGAGAATAATGCGAGTACACATACAGAAGGGTCTGCAAAAACACCCTGGTTTAATTTCTTGCTAGAACGAGATCAACTACTGAAGATATCCCAAACCTATAGTATTAAATACAAATGTTTAGTTTTATTGATTATTATTATTATTATTGTTATTATTATTATGTTTGGTATGCGCATATAGAAAATAATATCTATAAGGGATTTCAATAGAAATAAAGATGGCAAAAAAGAACGAAAATCGGAGTCTCAATTGGTTTCATTGAGACTTTTAAAATTGAAGCACTTGTCTCATAAAATGGTGTATTTGGTAAATGCGTACCAATGTGGTTAATTATAAATGAGGGATCAAAGCAGAAAATTATGGTTAACGCAGCGTTGGGCGTTTCCCTTTTTCTGACTAGTAATTGTCTGTCAGAGTTTTAGTTAAGGAAATAGGTATATGTTAGCGAAGTTTAAAATTAATAACCCAAATCCTGTAATAGATGTTGTGCACATAAGATAATCACAACAGATCCTACAAATACTTTTAGGATTTTATTAAACATTTATTTTGAGAAAAAAAAAATAATATGCTAAATTCAAAATTCAATGTTGCCAAGCTAAGAAATTGCATCTAAGTGACTTAATTTGCAATTTCCAAGCAAGCAGGCTACGAAGATCGACCGAAAGTGCTAAGAAAATCACTAACTGAAATTTTGCTACCATTTCAATTGAAAACAAAACAAAACAAAAAAAAAAAAAAAAAAAAAAAAAAAAAGCACGTAAACCATAGGTTTGTACAAAGCTGAATTTAATTGTGTTGTATTTGAGCACTGGGACAGCTCAGAAACACCATATTTATGGTTATAGGATTTCTTTATACCAAGAAATTAGTGGCTGTTGTGATTTTTGTTACATTTTAGTGAACATCAGATATCTAAAATTAAATTAAATTTCATAAAATGCTAATCACTACAAGCCAACGAGCTAATCCTTCAAACTTTATTTGGCTTCATTGCAGCTGTTGTTATGCTTTTGGCGGCCGTAAAATGTCGTCCGAATCTGTTATTCATAGTGCAGTTTTTATTTTTGTTTTCCTTGGAATCATTGATTCCATTCTGGTATCTTGGAAAATCGACTTGCACTTTTAAGCCGGTTAAAGGGGCGTATGAAGTCCTGCAAACCACAGTGCCGTCATGTGCTGAGTCTCAGTAACACCGAGTTTCCGATTTTTGTTCTTTCACGTGTTCTTCAATTCCAAGCTAACATTTATAAATTTTATTAATCTATACTATGAAGACATACTACGAGTACATATAACAGGAGTTATTATTTTCGTGATTTTGTGTGTTCTTTCTTTCCAAAGGCAGTCTATTTTGACTTTTATTTTACTGTGCCGCGATTACATTATATTACTTAAAACATCAATAACTATGCCGTGGCTAAGACATTTAACATCAAACAGCCGTTATTAGAACACATTACATAAAACAACAGCTAAGATGCCGCAGTAAAGACCTATTACATAAACATCAGTTACTATGCCGTGGTTCAGACCTACTACATAAACATCAGTTACGATGCCATGGCTAAGACCTATTACATAAACATCAGTTACTATACCGTGGTTAAGACCTATTACATGAACAGCAGTTACGATGCCATGCCTATGACCTATTACATAAATATCAGTTACTATGCTGTGGATAAGACCTATTACATGAACATCAGTTACGATGCCGTGTTTAAGACCTGTTATACAAACATCATTTACGATGCCATGGCTAAGACCTACTACATTAAACAACAATTACTATGCCGTTAAGACATTGTGCATCAGAAATCAGTTACTATGCCGTGGTTAACACCTATTACACAACCATCAGTTACTATGTCGTGGTAAGACCTATTACATAAATATAAGTTACCATGCCGCTGGTTAAGACATATTATATAAAACATCAGTTACGATGCTGTAGTTAAAACATATTACGTAAATTATCAGTTACTATACAGTGGTTAAGATCTTACACAAACATCAGTAACAAGTCGTTGTTAAAACATATTACATTAAACATCAGTTACAATGTCGTGGTTAAGATATATTACATAAAACATAAGCTACAACGCCTTTATTAAGACCTATTACATCAATATCAATTACTATGCCGTGGTCAAGACCTATTACATAAAACATCATTTTCTCATCCGTGGTTAAAACAAATTATATAAACATCAGTTACTATGACGTGGTTAAGCATAATACATAAAACATCAGTTACTATGCCGTGATTAAGACATTTCACATTAAACATAAGTTACTATGCCATGGTAAAGATCTATTACACAAATGCCGACCTCGGCGACCCAGTTGGATGCGCCGTCCGACTGAAGACCCCTGCAGGTTCAACCCCTGCCGAGGTCGGCAACATTCTTTCGCGGAGATTGATCATGAAATATTTTCTACGGTCATTCTCTCCCTTCCGCTGATTCAAGAAGGGCAGTTGTTAGTTTCTGGCGAAAGAATGTGCACAATACTGGTTAACCGCTTAGAGGACTAAGCCTGCCCAGTAAACGTGTGGTTAGGTAAACCGACCGCGCTCGACATTACCCCATTGGGTTGACTGGGCCGTAAAACCTCAACACAAACAAACAAACTATTACACAAACATCAGTTACTATGCCGTTTTTAACACCTAACATGTGTTTTCTCTGCCGTGGTTAAAAAATATATAGCATAAAACATCCGTTACTCTGCCGGGATAAAGACTTATTACACAAACATCAGTTACTATGCATAAAATAGATCAGTTACTATGCCGTGTTTAAGACACATTACATAAGATATCAGTATACCTATTACACAAACATCAGTTACTATGCCCTGACTAGGACCTATTACATAAAACATCAGTTACTATGCCGAGTTTAAGACATATTACATAAAACACCACTTACTACCCCATGGTTAAGACCTATTACACAAACATCACAAAATATGTCGTGGTTAAGACCTATTACATATACATCAGTTACTATGCCGTGGTTACGACATATTGTATAAAACACCAGTTACGATTCCGTGGATAAGACATATTACAATAAAACTGCAAGCCATACACCATGCCCCGCCACACAGGGACATATTCCCTATGCACTTCTGTAGTATAAGGGCTGAAAACAATCTTAGTTAACATGAAGAGAAGCAATAAACAGTTATTTCATAACTAAAAAAAAAAAAAAATATTTATAAAAACAAAACAAAACAAAAAAAAAAACACCAAAACGTCTAAGTTAAAAATGCAATAAAAAGTGATAAAAAATAATTTCAGGATTCTGAAAAAAAACAATATGCATATCTTCAGACCATCCTAAAAGCATGTGTAAAGTTTTAAAAGGATCGGCCTGAAAATGTAGGAGGAGTTGCGCATACAAGGTACATACTCCCTATACATTTCTGGAGTATTAGGGCTCGAAAAAAGGCTAAGTTAAAAATGAAAAAAAAAATGTAATAAAAAATAATTTCAATGATTCCGAAAAAACAATATGCATATCTTCAGACCATCCTAAAAGCGCCTGTAAAGTTTCAAAAGGATTAGCTTAAAACTGTAGGAGGAGTTGCGGGCAGAAGGTACATACTCCCTATACATTTCTGTAGTATTAGTGCTCGAAAAAAGTCTAAGTTAAAAATGAAACAAATGTGGTAAAAAATAATTTCAGGATTCTGAAAAAAAACAATATGCATATCTTCAGACCATCCTAAAAGCGCCTGTAAAGTTTGAAAAGGACTGGCCTAAAACTGTAGGAGGAGTTGCGGGCAGAAGGTACATACTCCCTATACATTTCTGTAGTATTAGGGCTCCAAAAATGTCTAAGTTAAAAATGAAAAAAATGTAATAAAAAATAATTTCAGGATTCTAAAAAAAAATATGCATATCTTCAGACCATCCTAAAAGCGCCTGTAAAGTTTGAAAAGGATTGGCCTAAAACTGTAGGAGGAGTTGCGGGCAGAAGGTACATACTCCCTGTACATTTCTGTAGTATTAGGGCTCGAAAAAAGTCTAAGTTAAAAATAAAAAAAATGTAACAAAAAATTTCAGGATTCTGAAAAAACAATATGCATATCTTCAGACCATCCTAAAAGCGCCTGTAAAGTTTGAAAAGGACTGGCCTAAAACTGTAGGAGGAGTTGCGGGCAGAAGGTACATACTCCCTATACATTTCTGTGGTATGAGGGCTCGAAAAAAGTCTAAGTTAAAAATGAAAAAAAATGTGACAAAAAATAATTTCAGGATTCTGAAAAAACAATATGCATATCTTCAGACCATCCTAAAAGCGCCTGTAAAGTTTGAAAAGGATTGGCCTAAAACTGTAGGAGGAGTTGCGAGCAGACGAATGGTGGGGGCGCTGACGGACGGACGGACGGACGAACGGACGGACACTCAAAATTTCAGAGGGTATAACATAATACCCCGCAACTTTTTTGGTGGCGGGGCATAAAAATACATCAGTTACCATGTCGTGGTTAAGACCTATTACATAAACGTCAATTTCTATGCAGCGCTTAAGATATATTATATAAAACATCAGTTACGATGCCTTGGTTAAGACATATTACATAAAAATATCAGTTACTATGCCGTGGCTAAGACCTATTTCACAAACATCAGTTACTATAAGTTGTTAAGACTCCATTACATCAGACATCAGTTACTTCGCCGTGGTTAACACATATTACATAAAACATCAGCTACAATGCCGTGATAAGACATCTCATATAAAACGTCAATCTAATATACTTTTACGCGAATGCCCGGCATGGAGTTGAGGGAGTGAGGAGTGTATTGCTATCAAGTCCTTTGACGAAGTTGATTATTAGCTCATGAACTGTTTGATATTGCTTTTGTGGGGCTTGCACATAGAGGGGTGCCGTGCGGGTGCTCATACAGATTAGTTACGAGGGATGTTCGAAATGAATTGCTTATTGTCCTCTTGCTCGATATCCATGTGGGGCACGATAAAGACCAATACATACCTGTATAGAGTTATTCAATATCTACACGATGGTGTAAAAATGTACATGTTAGACTAAGTGTAAGACATAAAATTTGCCATTTGAATACACGCAGTCATTGACACTGCAGTAAAAAGGGTTGGTAGAAGCGTCGACAAAAAAGATGAAATACGGGCTTACATCAAAGCTCGCTCAAAACTTGGTTGTTCTTTGAAGAAACTGATGACTGAAATTTATACTGCTTTTGGACCTTCTTGTGTGTCTTATGACACAGTTCGGCGGTGGAAAAAGAATTTGAGTCTGGTGTAGAGTCCATCAAAAATGCACCAAAATCAGGTAGACCAAAATCTGCATCTCGTAAAGAAATCGTTTCAAAAATAAAGGAAATCATTGAAGGAGATGCCAGATTTACAGTTCGTGATATTGCACGAAAGGTAGGCATATCACTATCAACGGTTCACCTTATTTTGAGGAAGCATTTGAAAGTCAGAAAGATTTCTGCTAGATGGGTGCCACATCTGTTGACTGAAGAGCAAAAGAGGCAACGTGTTAAAGTGGCCAAAAAGCTACTTCAAATGTTTCAAAAATATGACAAAAAGCAGTTTGCCAATGTCGTCACAGGTGATGAAACCTGGGTCCATTATTTTGAGCCCGTCAGAAAGGTTAGCAATAAGACCTGGGCCACTAAACACAGCAAACGCCCAATAATTGCCAAACGTTCTTTGAGTACAAAGAAGGTTTTGTATGCAATCTTCTTGTCTGGTGAAGGAGTCGCAATAAAAGTGCCAGTGAAAAAGGGCAAAAGCATCACCGGAAAGTACTACAAAGACGTAGTACTGAAGAAACTGAAAAAGTATTATCAGAAACGACTCCCTGCCATTGGTTTTAAACATGTCCGTCTTCTACATGACAATGCCCCAACTCATACCTCCGCAATAGTTACGGCGTTTTTGAAGAAAGAAAAAGTAACTGTTTTGCCTCACCCCCCGTATTCCCCAGACCTTGCACCATGTGATTTCTTTTTGTTTCCGAAATTGAAAGCATTCCTTGCTGGGCGGAAATACCAGTCCCGACAGGCACTTGGATCTGCCATTCATCAATACCTTATTACTGTGCCCAAATCAGCGTACCTTGACGCCTTCAAGAAGTGGATACATCGGCTGAAAATTTGCATTTCTAGCCACGGGGAGTACTTCGAGGGCTAACTTGAAATTTGAAGTCTCCAGATAGAAATAAACAATTCATTTCGAACATCCCTCGTATCTACTAGGTATGGCATAGAAATATTATGATAACATGACAGCCCCTCAATTGCGCCGGGTTTTCTGTGCCCCGCTGCGTTCCAGTCTGTTCAGCTTTATACTGAATGTAATGTATTCGGCTCAACGAGACACTATAATGTTATTGTATGAGGACAAACAAACAACTCACGAGATTATCCACTATGATAATGGAAAATTTCTTGTATTCAGGGGTGCATGCACCTAAATCGTTAGGTAATCGACACATATACTGTCTCCTGTACACATGCTTTTACTATTTTGTTGTGGCTGCTGGATACATAAATTTATAGTGAAACTGTGCAAGTGCAAATAAGAATCGATGGAGTATGATTCTATATTTGCGCTCGCTCCTCCTTTCGATGTACCCAAATTTCAATGTTCATTGGTTAGAGATCTTTGGAAATCTTATATAGCTTTTCATTTTCTTTCTTTCTTTGCTGCTGCCGTTTATATATATATCTCTCCATATTGTTTAAATGAATGTAAAAGTATGCTCTTATAATGTCAGAGGATTAGGCAATAAAAGTAAACGGGATCACATTTTTGCATGGCTTAAAGAAAAACAATATTCAATCTGCTTATTGCAAGAAACTCATTCTGGTGACGGGACACACAACGTATGGGAAACGGAATGGGGAAAGGACTGGTATTTTAGTGGAGCGAAAACTAATAGTGAGGGCACAGCTATTTTAATAAATTCAAACTTCGCGTACACTATACAACAGTATAAAGAAATATTGGTTGGAAGAATACAAGCCCTCGAACTAACAGTAAACGATAAAGAATTAGTTATTTTAAATATTTATGATCCTAACACAGATGATATTTTTTGTTTCGAAATGGTAGAAAATTATTTAAAAGAAAATGAAGAGAAAACAAGAACCGTAGGTGGAGATTTTAATACAGTTTTAGATATTGAACTAGATAAGAAAAAAGGACGATCAGATACCCATAGACTTTGTAGAAAAAAATAATCGAAATGATTGATGAATTTAATCTTGTAGATATTTGGAGAGGTAAACACCCAGCATTGAAACAATATACATGGCATTCTTCAAATAGACCACCAATTTTCAGCAGATTAGACTATTTTTTGTGTCGCATATTCTCAAAAACTCGGTTTTATCATGCGAACATAAAACGAATTATAAATCAGACTACAGTGTTGTAATATTAAACATAGACTTATCAAATATAAAAAGAGGTCCAGGATATTTCAAACTTAATAATAGTTATCTTCTTGAAACTAAATATCAGGAAAACATTCGGAAAGCTTAACAGAAATATCTACTTAAGCTGCAAAATCAAAGTATTATTTCTCTTCAGAAAAAGACATAACATTTTTAGAAAACTGACGTCCGATAAGTTTATTAAATGTCGATTATAAAATAGCAACAAAAGCAATAGCAAAAAGCAAAAGATTAAAAAGGTATAACCAAACATTATGAACAACTCACAAACTGGATTTCTGAAAGGTAGATATATAGGGGAACATATACGAATCTTATTTGAATTACTTGATTATGTTGAAGAAAACGAAATACCTGGAATGGTATTTTTTCCGACTTTGAAAAGGCCTTCGATAGCATAGATCATGAGTTTTTAATGAAGTGTTTAAAGCACTTCAACTTCAGTGAAGATTTTATAAACTGGATAAGACTTTTTTTTTTTACTCAAATGCAACTAGTTTTCTTACAAATAATGCTTTCAAACGGAATTCTTCCCTGTTAAACGTGGCGTACACCAAGGTTGTCCACTCTCCCCATATTTGTTTATAATTTGTATGGAATTACTAACTTACCAAATAAGAATAAACAAAAATATTAAAGTTATAACAATAGCAGGATGTGAACTGAAAAATACATGCTATGCAGATGATGCGTCTTTTATCCTAGAAGGTTCAAAAAGATCTTTTGAAACCTTAATTGACATATTAGACAATTTTAGCTTTATATCTGGTTTAAAATTAAATAAAAGAAATGTCAAGTTTTACGAATAGGTGTTACAAAAGATACAAATATAGTATACCTGGAAAAAAATAAAATTTCATTGGTGCTCATATGAAGCCAAAGCTCTCGTGATGGTCTTTACCACAAATAAAGAACGGAATTTCAAATTTAATCTGGATTCAAAAATAAAACAATTTGAAACTTACCTAAAACAATGCCAGCATAGAAAATTAACATTAATGGGACAATTACTGTTATAAAAACGTTTCTTCTCCAAAAAATTAATATTTGCACTTTCTGCGCTTCCGAATCCCTCAAATGTTACAATTAACCACATTGAAAAATTAATGTATGAATTTATTTGGGACAACAAACATGAAAAAATAAAACGAAACACTTTGATACAAAAATATGAAGCAGGTGGAATAAAAATGGTGGACATAAGAAAATTTTTACCATCGCTTATAATAACTTGGATAAAAGGGCTATTAGACCCAAACAGCAATAGTTTATTAAAGAAAATATATTTAAATAGATTAAACAATTTCGGTATGGATTTCTACTTTGAATGTGGCATTCATGAGAAGGATATACAGGCGAATTCTAAAGATAATGCTTTTTTAACAGACATTTTAATAGCCTGAAGTAAACTGAACAAAAACGTGCAACAGTATAATATAGCAATGAAATTTTATGAAATGATATAAAAGCTGGAAATCATACATTATTATACAAAAATTGGCTCCAAACAGGTATTAAATATATAAAAGGTATTTATGATTATAGTTTAAAGAAAATATACTCTTTTGAAAAATTAACAGGCTTATATAATTTACCCAGAACTGACTCTAAAATATATAAGCCTGGTTCAGAGTATACCAAATCACTGGAAAGCTCAACTGAAGCAAGAAAACAGAGATGTTTTTCGAGCCCCAACAGTTTTTTACCAGCTTCAAAAAGCAAACAAACAAATAAACTTGTTTACAATATACTGCTGAACTCTGAAGAGGTTGAAGGGAAAAAGTCAGAACAGAAATGGAATGACTGTTTTTTGGACGAAGAAATAAACTGGAAAAACATATACTGCACCACACTTACGACAATAAATGAAATCAAGATTAGAGATTTTCAATATAAGTATTTAAAAAGAATAATACCAACAAATCAGTTCTTAAACAAATGTAACTTAGTGAGTTCATATTTATGAGATTTTTGTAATATGGAAATCGAAATATTAAACCATTTGTTTTTGGGAAAGCAGGTATGTGCAAAGCTTATGGATGCAATTAAAGGAATTCCTAAAATAAAATAACATATACATAGACTAACTTTTAAAAGCATAACTTTTGGACTACAGAATAGGCAGGATCCAGATATTAAAATAAAGAATTTTATAATTTTACTGCAAAATATTTTATAGTTAGTAATAAGTATCAGAAAGCAATTCCAATGTGGGAGGGTTATAAGCTATATATAAGAAAAAAAAAATACGCATTGAACAAGAAATAGCTCTTATAAAGGATAAACTTTTAGATTTTGAACGAGCATGGGGAAATTTTAAAACATATTTTGAGAAGCCAGAAAGAAAGCAAAAATTAATTATAGACGGCAGAGCCTCTCTCTCTCTCTCTCTCTGTTTGTTTGTTTCTCATAAAGCAATTACCTTATTGTGACATGTTGTCGAAAGTTATTTTCAACACAAAGTAAAGAAGTAATTTGTGAAAGTATGTATTCATGCATGATATAATCTTCTTTTAATGCTATATAATAGTATACTGTATTTCTGGAAAAATTATTAATGTATTTTTATAAATTGCTTTGTATCACATGTAACAGTAATAGATTAAATAAACAACAACAAAAAAAAAACCCATCAGTTATCAAGACCTATTACACAAACATCAGTTATTTTGCCGTGATTCAGACCTATTATATAAAACATCAGTTACTATTTCGTGTTTAAAACATATTACACTAAATATCAGTTAGTATGCCATTATAAAGATCTGTCACACAAACATCAGTAAGTATGCTTGGTTAAGACCTTTAACACAAACAACAATTACTATGCCGTGGTTAAGCCATCAGGTACGATACCTTGTTTAAGACATATTACACAAACATCATGTACTATGCCGTGGATAAGACCCATTAGTTACTCATCAGTTACTATACCATGGTTAAGACCTATTACTTGAACAGCAGTTACGATGCCATGCCTATGACCTATTACATAAATATCAGTTACTACGCTGTGGATAAGACCTATTACATGAACATCAGTTACGATGCCATGGCAAAGACATATTACATAAACATCAGTTACTATACCGTGTTTAAGACCTATTATACAAACATCATTTACAATGCCATGGCTAAGACCTACTACATAAAACATCAGTTACTATGCCGTTAAGACATTGTGCATCAAACATCAGTTACTATGCCGGGGTTAACACCTATTACACAAACATCGGTCACTATGCCGTGGTAGGACCTATTACATAAACATAAGTTACCATGCCGCTGGTTAAGACATATTATATAAAACATCAGTTACGATGCCGTATTTAAAGACACATTGCATAAAACATCAGTTACTATGCCGTGGTTAAGACCTATTACACAAACATCAGGTACAATGCCGTGGATAAGACCTAATACAAACACATCTTTTACTATACCATGGTTAAAACATATTTTGAAATGAGGCACTGCCTAGATGCGTGCAAAGCAACCCCATAAAATGGCCCTCCCAGGAGGTACCATGTTCCCTAAAAATAATTGGCCATGTTTCCTTGTTCCCTAAAAGCAATTTTCTAAATTTCGTCCAAGATTTATACATGTAATGATGCGCATTTCCTTCGGATTGTCAAGAAAAGCCTATGAAAGTTCTGTGCTCTGGACATATATCTATGATATTATAAGTGCCCCTGGTGTCCAAACCAAATATGTACGTTCCTTTTTTCAAACAACATTCTAGCAATCTGCATGTCTTCGTATTTGAATTAAAACGTATGCAACTTTTCATTAATGTGCCGACAATTTAAAACTAACCTTGGCTTGCCGTTCCTGTTGTACGCCACCGTCAAACGATTGATAATACTAGGCTTTTTGCAATTTTTGAAACGCACTGTTTTGAAATCAAGCTTTGAATTTCTCTAGAGATAAAATCGGGATTATCCCTAGCAGACTTGTTGTTTTTTGCATGAAAACTATCAGGAATTTCTTTGAAAAGAATTTTGTATCCATCATCAATTACGCACAAAATATACTGATGCCGGCCCCCACTTTTTCCCACTTTGATATGTGATTTAAACCAATTGTATAGTGATATGTAAAACGTATCTTCAACAGACTCAGTCCCGTTGACCGGACGTTTTTTCTAAATTAGTGCTTTCTCTTACAGACTTACCAGCCTGGACATTTCCCGTCTGATCTTCACTAAGATTCGGCCTGACCGGGCTTAGCTTCATTTTAGATTGTGTCTCAACCCCGTTCGAACATAATACAGACGCAACATTATCTATAATATTTATCTTAATGTTCTTCTTTGCATTTGGACATTCAAACTTCCAGTGCCCTCCCTGGCCGCAGTTAAAACACACCCCTAAACGACCCTGCTGAGGCTGCAGTTGCTGCTACTACGTCTGGTTGGATACCGTCGCCGTCGGTGCCGCCGGCTGCTGAAACCTCGCCCCACCATACGGAAACGACTTGGTCCTCGGCTTACGCCCGCTGTCCGCCTTCGCTTTCCTACTTGCCCTCGCCTGTGCCCTATGTATTCGCTTTTGGTCCTCTTCATCGGTGGCCATCTCCGATTGGATGTACTCCTCGACAACCTTCCAGCCCCTGTCCGACTCATCAGCAATATGGATTACCATCTGTCGTTGTTTCAAGACACTGCTTACTGTAAATAATAGTACAAAATTAAAAATACAGCTTATACGAGGGATGTTCGAAATGAATTGCTTATTGTCCTCTAGCTCGATATCCACGTGGGGCACGATAAAAACCAATACATACCAGTATAGGGCTATTCAATATCTACACAATGGTGTATAAATGTACATGTTAGACTAAGTGTAAGACATAAAATTTGCCATTTGAATACACGCAGTCATTGACCACTGCAGTAAAAATGGTTGGTAGAAGCGTCGACAAAAAAGATGAAATACGGGCTTACATCAAAGCTCGCTCAAAACTTGGTTGTTCTTTGAAGAAGCTGATGACTGAAATTTCTACTGCTTTTGGACCTTCTTGTGTGTCTTATGACACAGTTCGGCGGTGGAAAAAGAAATTTGAGTCTGGTGTAGAGTCCATCAAAAATGCACCGAAATCAGGTAGGCCAAAATCTGCATCTCGTAAAGAAATCGTTTCCAAAATAAAGGAAATCATTGAAGGAGATGCCAGATTTACAGTTCGTGATATTGCACGAAAGGTAGACATATCACTTTCAACGGTTCACCTTATTTTGAAGAAGCATTTGAAAATCAGAAAGATTTCTGCTAGATGGGAGCCACATCTGTTGACTGACGAGCAAATGAGGCAACGGGTTAAAGTGGCCAAAAAGCTGCTTCAAATGTTTCCAAAATATGACAAAAAGCAGTTTGCCAATGTCGTCACAGGTGATGAAACCTGGGTCCATTATTTTGAGCCCGTCAGAAAGGTTAGCAATAAGATCTGGGCCACTAAACACAGCAACGCACAATAATTGCCAAACGTTCTTTGAGTACAAAGAAGGTTTTGTATGCAATCTTCTTCTCTGGTGAAGGAGTCGCAATAAAAAAAGCCAGTGAAAAAGGGTAAAAGCATCACCGGAAAGTACTACAAAGACGTAGTACTGAAGAAACTGAAAAAGTATTATCAGAAACGACGCCCTGCCATTGGTTTTAAACATGTCCGTCTTCTACATGACAATGCCCAAGCTCATACCTCCGCAACAGTTACGGCGTTTTTGAAGAAAGAAAAAATAACTGTTTTGCCTCACCCCCCGTATTCCCCAGATCTTGCCCCATGTGATTTCGTTTTGTTTCCGAAATTGAAAGCATTCCTTGCTGGGCGGAAATACCAGTCCCGACAGGCACTTGGATCTGCCATTCATCAGTACCTCATTACTGTGCTCAAATCAGCGTACCGTGACGCCTTCAAGAAGTGGATATATCGGCTGAAACTTTGCATTTCTAGCCACGGGGAGTACTTCGAGGGCATGAAATGAGTACTTTTGGGCTTACTTGAAATTTGAAGTCTCCAGACAGAAATAAGCAATTAATTTCGAACATCCTCGTATATATAACTTGTTGAACAGCCCTCGTGTTAACTATTGTCGTTTTACACGTGTGACGATTCACATTTTATCGATTTTTTATTTACTTATATTTTTAAACTAGTTTAAACTTGTACGCGCTCTATCGTTATGTTGCTCATAAAACGACACGCTTACATGTATTTTAATGCAAATACAAAATAAACCAGAAAACCAGACAAAGTACCTTCTGTGAGATTTTCTTTCGCTTGAACCAAATCAGCCTGCTTTATGTTTCATTCACAAACATTATCAAGCACTTGCTGTTTACTTTGAATTGTTCTTCGTTTGACTTCCGTTTGAATTTATAGTCATAGGCCGTTATGGCTGCAATTGTACTAAGCTGCATCTCTAAAAAAGATTTTCTGACTTTCACTTAGCTGTTCGACTTCCGAAGATATTAGCTGTTGAATTCCCGTCAGTAGCTCATTTTGGCTGCTCCTGCAACGAGGCTTTCTACTTCGTCCTTCTCCATTACAGCAATTTTGAAGACCGACGCCCTTTCTTCGCGATCAAGAAAAACCGGTTTGTGAGATGCACACTGACAGAATGCCGCCTAGAAACTGAAGTTCTCATACGCTAAATCACGTGGACTCACCCCGCGTGATTGATCAACCTGAACAAGTATACTACACGACACTATAAGCGTGCCGCAACTCCAAGACAAATATTTTGATCTAATCGATGAACCGATCAGTATGTTAATTACTATGCCGTGGTTAAGACATATTACATAAAGCATCAATTACTATGCCGTGGTTAAGACATATAACTTAACACATTAGTAACACTATGCCATGGTTAAGACATATTCAATAAAACATCAGAAACACTATGCCGTCGTTAAGACATATTATATTAAACAGCAGTAACACTAAGCCGTGGTTAAGATATATCACATAAAACATCAATAACTATACCGTTTTTAAGATATTTTACCTAAAACATCAATTACTATGCCGAGGTTAAGACATATTACATAATGCATCAGTAACACTATGCCGTGGTTCAGACCTGTTACATAAAATATCAATTACTATACCGTGGTTAAGATATTTTACCTAAAACATCAATCACTATGCCGTAGTTAAGACATATTTCATAAAACATCAATTACTATGCCGTGGTTAAGACATATTACATAAAACGTCAGTAAAACTATGTCATGGTTAAGGCACATTACATAAAACATCAGTAACAATATGCTGTGTTTATGACATATTACATAAAACCATTAATTACTATGCCGTGGTTAAGGTATATTACATAAAAAATCAGTAACACGCTGCTATGGTTAAGACATATTACATGAAACATAACTTACTTTGCCGTACTCAAGGCGTATTGCATGAAACTCCAGTTACTATGCGGTGGTTAAGACATATTACATAAATAACAATTACTCTGTCTCGGTTAAGACTTATTACATAAATCATCAGTAACACTATTCCGCGGTTAAGATATATTATATGATTCATCAGTTACTAGGCCGTGGTTAAGACATATTTCATGAAACATCAGTTACTATGTCGTGGTAAAGACATAATATATATCCACTGGAGAAAACCCACACTAACCGAGGCAATATTCGAGATCAATATTGGTATTCTGCAATGGATATTACATTATATTCAATGACTCAATATTTAACAATTGTTTGATTAAAATCCAAAGTTTAGGTACACATATTGCAGTTTGAACAACCCCGAGCCGGTGAACATCAGAAATATTCACTGGGCTGAAAACACCTCTCAGCCAGTGAAAAACAGTCTATTTTAGGTTATATAATGATATATTATAGTTTCCATGCTGGTAATGATGGCATATAATGACGGTAATTATTATATTTCATGCCGATATAGATGACACTTCAGTAATGATGGTTACTGCAATCAAAATAATGCATTTTAGTGAAACTTTATTTCAGTTGACATTCGCGGGCAGTGAAGACCCACTTGCATTCTTGTAGGCTGAGCAGAATCTTTACTTCCTCCACACAACGATTAGAGGGCAACCTTTATAGATTTTATTTGTAAAACACTGTACCGACGTTTCGTATTTTCTATGCTAGAGCATTGACAGAATCGTATTTCCAGGTTTCTATGTTGGAGAAGCAGTTTGGGTTCAGCAGTGCCCAAACAGGTCTTTTGATGAGTTGCAATGATATTGGCTACCTCTGTTGTGTCATATTTGCTGGCTACATTGCTAGAAAAGTAAGTTCTAGAATTTATTAAAGAAATGGTTCAAGACAATGATTATTGTCGATTCAGCAAAGACCAACAAAGAGCCCGAAATTTTTTGATATACTAAAAATTGTAAATGAACAAAGCCGTATCACAAAATTTTGAAAAAAAATGTAGATAAGTAAAATTAAAGCTAAATTACTCATCCACAGTAAGACCACACAAATTTTGAATGGAAGCAGTTATCTGGCGATATACTAATTAAATTGATCAGAATAAATAAATAAACGGATATTTTATTTTCGCTTTTTAGTGTGTTCTTTCTTTCAAAGAATCCATATTAATTAAAAATTATTTATTTTACCGTGATTAGCGGTTTAAACTACAGGAAATAATTACCAAGCGAGTTGCAAATCTGATAAACAAACGATGTATTTACTTTATATAAAGGATTTTTTCTTCAGATTCTGTTCTATACTCTTTTGACGTTTTCAAATGACATCAAGAAGTTTTGCTACCTTGCGTCATCTACACTCATCGCGCGGCGTGATAGTGTTTAAAGGAAACATTTCTTTGATCTAGAAAGAAATAATTTCTCCAAGGAATTACAAATTATATTTCACGCAGAAATTAACAAAATAGCAATATTTGGAATAATATGTTTCATACTTTTATCTTTGGGTACGAGGGATGATCTTTAAGTAGTGTCCTTTGAGTTCGGAATCAGTAATAACCAATATGATAAAAAAATTCATTTATTCCATTCCTTCAAAATATTCACTATGGAATTGTGTGCAAACTTTCAGCCTTTTAATCCACATCTGGAATGGTTTTTGATAGTCGTTTTGTGAGTTGCCAACTCGGCTTGCTATCTGGTCATTTTGTGGCTGCTTTATTGTATGTGTCTATCTTTCCTTTTGGTATTGGGGTTTTGATGTGAATCTGATTGTATCAGTTCCTGAGTTCAATTATTTACTTTGTGATATACCCTTTAGACACGGGAAAACAGCTGATCCCACAGAAGAACGACGTGAATAGTTTTACCAGCTAGCATCTGTTTCATCCGGAGGAATAGGAAATAGTCACATGGGGAATAGGGTGGATGGGGCAATTCTTTTTCATGTTCGAGAAACTTCGCCACAATGGCAGCCTTGTGCGAAGGAGCATTATCATGACGAAGCTTAACATACATTTTTCGGCCGACGTTTCTGAAAACAGGGCTTGAGTTTTGTCGACACTTTATCGCTGCAGAACAAAGCATATTTACCACTTGGCATCGCATCCTGAATAGAAGGCCCATAAATTGTAAGGAAGACCGCATACATTTCCACACACTCACTGTCCGACAGGCAATACAAGGTTGTTTGGTAGATTTCATGGCCCAAATTTTATTACTGACTTTTCTCTGTGGCTCAAAAAAGTGTAAACAACTTTCATCACCCATTACAATGTCAGAACCTTTTTTTTTGTCAAATTTTGGATACGGCTTCAACAGTTTGTCACATAACAAACACGTGCCCACTCCTGTTCTTTAGAGAACGAATGTGGAATCCGCTGAGCTGTAATCTTTCGTACGCGAACTTCTTATTTTAAAAATAAAATGCACTTATGATGATTAAATGCCGGTTATCTTAGCTAACATCAGTTTTAAGAAATTCTTTAGTTTTCATTTCTGCTTGTTTGGGGGTTTTACTGATTCTTCGACCCGAATTTGGTTCATTTTCAAGACGCTCTCTCCCATCACGGAATTGCTTTACCTGTCTGGAAAATGTATTATTTGCATATATACTGAAAGGAAAAAGAAACGCAGGGTAGAGTTTTTTAACCATTTTTTACGGTGTTTACTATAGCCATACACTTTTACAGATTGTCCTGTGAATGTGAACCGTGGGTATACGAGTCTTTGGTCGATGTGCTATCTACCCAGTGTGTGAAATCATTCAACCGTGCACTACACAGTGCATTGCACGGACAATACGGAAAGCCAAAATTTCGTGCAAAACAAGCATGTTTAAACCTTCAGTACAAGATTTCCTCACACCATTTGGTACACTTCAACGATACACAACGCTCTTCGATTCTTTTACCGTTTTCTTCTTTTCATTTTTACGCTACTTTGAACTTTTTTTTCAATCATGGTACGATTGACTGATGTTCAGAGGGGTAGGGCAATTGCGTTGCTGATGCAGGGTCAGAGGCAAAAGCAAGTTGCCAATCATTTTGGGGTTAACGTCTCAACAATTGAACGTCTTGTTAGACGTTTAAGGGAGACAGGGCATTTAGCAGACCGACCGCGGTCTGGGCGTCCACGCGTGACGTCGCGACGTCAAGACAGGACAATCCGTCTGGAACATTTGCGGAATCGTCATGTCACTGCTACCGAAACTGCCCTTAATACAGTATGTACGCATAATCGACAAATTTCTCCGAAGACTGTTGGTAGTCGATTGCGTGAGATTGGTCTTCGAGCTCGTCGTCCATACGTTGGTCTGCCTCTGACCCAGGCACGTAGGTTGCGTCGTATGGCGTGGTTGACGGCGCATGTGCCCAGGCTATTTCCGATGAGGCAGTGGAGACGAGTTCTTTTTACGGACGAGTCTAGGTTCACTCTCTATCGCGCAGATGGTCGACGTCGTGTGTACCGACGTCGCGGAGAACGCTTTGCCGATGCCTGTGTTGTCGAACGAGATCGGTTTGGGGGTGGCTCCGTTATGGTCTGGGGAGGCATTGCTCACGGGATAAAATCACAGTTGATTATTGTTGCGGGCAATATGACCGCAGTAAGGTATAGGGATGAGATCTTGCGTCCTGTTGCAGTCCCGCTTGTGCAACAACGTAATCTGATTCTGCAGCAGGACAATGCCCGACCACATGTTGCCCGAGTCTGTCAGGATTTCCTGGCAAACAATAACATCGCACCACTAGCATGGTCACCGTACAGTCCAGATTTGACCCCAATAGAGCACATGTGGGATGAGCTGGACAGAAGGGTTAGGAAGCGCCGAAATCCCCCGGCAACTCTCGCACAACTAAGGAATGCGTTGATCGATGAATGGAATAACATCCCGATGCGAACTGTCAATGCTTTGGTTAACTCTATCCAAAGGAGAATTAGGGTATCAACGACAGCAAGAGGGGAGTACACCCGATATTGATTTTCAGTTTGATTTTGATTTCAAGATTTGGGGTGTAGCTACCAATGAACTTCAATAACTCGAGACTTGTTGATCACAAACCAATGAAATTTGGAACTTTTGTTCCATACATGTACCGTTTTGTAATCATAGTAAAATATTTAACAAACTTTTTCAAACTTGAATGAAATTTAGGAATAAAATTAACCCTGCGTTTCTTTTTCCTTTCAGTATATGTTCACAATTTTATTATAAATTGATTTAGCTCTGTGTCTAAGTTTTAAGCGATTCTTAATGTAAGTTCGAATTTCTATTAAATTTCCCTGGCAATTTGTATCCATATTTTAACACATGCATGTACATATGCAAATTTGGTATAAGTATATAGGCATTGAACCGTTAAAGAAGTACATATACTATTCTTTGCAACTGAAGAAAGGTTCACCATAAAAAAGGCCTAGGATCATCACTTGTACTCCTTGAACATTAGGTCGCTTGCATATAGTATTGGGTCTGTGAAAAACAAGAGTTTTGTTTAAACTTTTGTTTTCAGTAGAATAAAGGTTTTGTGTATTGTTGCTTCATGTAAACCACATTTGTGATGAGCTTAGAATCAGTGTATAATATTATATGACGTTTGAGGAACGATTTCTTTCCTACCATTCTTTCTTAGTATGCACTTGCGGTCTTGGATTCAAAACCATATCTTGTACTACACCAGAACTATATAAGAACTACTAAATGCCATCTGAAATAATTGATCTCTACTATTCTATCAATATTGTACGATATTGATGTAAAGTTCTTTTTTTTTTCCTTCAGGTACATATTCCTCGTGGACTTGGTATCAGCACTGTATTATATGGCATATGTGGCATAATGTGTTCCCTACCGTTCTTCCTTCAGGACCGATCCATGTACGCACTAGTGTCTTCTTCCTCTGTCACGATAAATACTACAGAAACTCGCAGCGGAAAACGAATACCTTTGTGTGACATACAAAATATATCTGCACTTGATCTGATTGAGAGTTGTTCTTTGGATAACAGTGCAGGTACACTAAAATATGTAAACAACTGCTTCTTATCTCCTCCGTCTGGTCATTATAACCTCTGAATTCTTATTCATCTGGGCTCTTGTACATAGTAGAATACATTCAGCCTATTTCTTATTGTTTATATATATATATATATATATATATATATATATATATATATATATATATATATATATATATATATATATATATATATATATATATATATATATATATATATTAGCGTTCCAGTTCGGTCCAAAGAGAAGATGAGGCGTACGGGTCAATTCCTGCTTATATATTATATTTGAAATTGCACTCTAGAATTCGCTTGACTTGACTCTAGAAATGAAGTACTGAAGGACCTAAATACAATTTGCTTCCCTACATCGCCTTCAGCTAACAAGGTGATCACAGTGCATGACAGGATACACAACAACAAAACAGGACAAAACACAGCACAGCAAGCAAGGCCACACAAAGAACATACAACACCAGAACCAACGCCTTAGAACGGTCAGTAGTAAACAACTTCGGGTTTAAATCGATTTTTCTAATACCGAATCTTCACCCTAAATCCCTTTCTTCAGTGTACTACCCGAATCATGGTATCCAAACCTTCAATAGGAAGTATGACTTGGCTCTGGCGGACAATTCGCAAATAATATTGTTGCAGTTTGATGACTCCATTAAATCAGTACGTTGAAACAATTAAGACACCCACTGGAGAGAAGTTAGAATGAGCATACTACCAATAATATAAATACATATGGGGATCCGTCTATACATCCTTCATTATCCTATTACCCTATGAAACGGTCACCAGAACAATTGGGGAACTTAATCTAGAGTAGCGGCCGTAAAACGCAGTTTTGATTTTAATTTTAATTTTGAATAACTGAGCCTGCCGGCCTCGGTGGCTCAGTCGGATGCGCGTCCGAATGGTGATCAGGAGATTGCGGGTTTGACCCCCGCCGGGTCGGCAACATTCTTTCTAGGAATTTTGACCATGAAATATTTTCGACGATCATTCTCTCCCTTCCGCTGATTCAAGAAGGGCAGTTTTCAGTTTCTAGCAGAAGACTGCATCATACTCGTTAACCGCTTAGTGGACTAAGCCTGCCCAGGAAAAGTGTGGTTAGGTAAACTGACCGCGCTCGACATGAACCCACTGAGTTGACTGGGCCGTAAATCACTTAGCCCATTCTGGTTTTGAGTTCAACTGATGCGGGTGCTTGGGGACGTATGCAGCCATAGAACCTACACTGCTGCTATATGTATGCAGCCATACAACCTACACTGCTGCTATATGAAGAGTAAATAAAAACGAGACTCCGATTGCCGTTCTGTTATTTACTGGGTATGCGCATCAGGTTAGAATATCAAAGAATCCAAATTATTCTTTTAATCATATCCAAAGAAGAATTTTCACTTACTGTGAAAGTTTCAATTCTCATCGAGAACAGTCATCAGACTGTGACCTTGACCTCGTGATGTCACGGGACTTGGACCGCTTACCACTAGCCTAGAGGTAAACAAAGGCTTGTAATTATTGCTTAGGTTGTATGCCCTGGTCCTCTTTCATGACGTGTGGAGACTGACTGACCCTGATAGCTCAGACAAGTCAAAAAAGCTATCAGAATCAGTTATATTTTATTCGTAAAAATAGAATTCTGCCCAAAACCGCCAGGCGCCCCGCTGAGTGATGTTGCATTTTAAAGTATTCCTCGTAAATAGACTAACAAAAGACGTTCTGTAAAACTGCTGACTGAGTAGCAAGCAGTGTAGATCCTAATTTGGGTTTACACTATTTGCTCAGGCCTGTCTGTCCGAATACGTAGAGACCCCTCCTCGACCCCCAGCCCCTCTCCGCCGGTCAGAAATCATCCTTGATCCGCCCTTGGTTATCCTAGTGCAAAATGAAACCATATTTCGCACGGAAGAAAATAAACACATCACCTTTCCAACAGACTTTGAAAGCCGTGCTATCACATGTGAAGGAAAAATTGATTCCATACACTACTTTGCTGTTGTGATTCTGGTTCGAAGAAATCTATCGAAGTTTCGGCACATATGATGAGCTTATTCACAAAGGCATATCCTTCGTTTCTTTACCGTTCCCTCCACTCTTGGCATATTTTCACCCTCACCCTCATTTGGACCGAATCAACCAAACACCCAACGTGCACATATCCTAAACAATAACCGTTCAGAAGATGCAAAATTATATGTAGAAAAACATCTCAGAGTGTTTCGCGTTCTTGTCTAGGTCTACTTCATTTAATGAAAGACAAACAGGTGTATGATTTCTTATACATTGTGAACGCTGAGACAGTTTGCAAGTTTTCTTCAAAAAGATTCCTGGAATTTTGAAAAGGGGGAGTTCCAAATCTGCCCAAGCATGGATTTCCTTCAAACTTCGCACGTTATTTGCACAAACCCCAGCAATTATGAAAATAGACTTGTTTTCAAGAACAAAGAAGTGTGGGTTTCAGGAGAGCTCCCTGATGTACACCCGTCATAAATGTATACGTGTGTCAAAACCTACCAGTATAAATCAATAATTCAACATGATGTCTAATAATGTGCATTGTTAAAGTGAAGGAACACAATAAGTAATATTTTACTACCATAAAAAGATTTGTATATATTTCTGTAATAATTAAATTAAATTTTGAAACTCCAAGACTGGATAAATTTTAGAAAAAAAATAAGAAAAACAAGAAATTAATCTTTAAATTTATGAATGTTTTGATTCTTGTCAAGCTATGATTTTTGCATAAAAATATGCAGCATGTGTCTTCTCCTGATATGTGGAGTTTCATGAAATTTAAAAACCGGTTACATTTCCATAAAGTACATGATATGCACTTAGGTCGGTTGAGTGTAAAATCAAATTTTTTATCGACTAATCAAAGACGTCCCAAATATTCTTCTGAAATTCATCATATAAGTAATAGAAATCAGATTCAAATTATTTTTAACACTCCAGTTCTTGACAAAACAGATTAAATACGAATTGATTATGAGAGTAGCTGGTGCGTTACACAGACCAAAAGTACCCAGAATTGCATTCAACATCTGTATAGGTCATGCAATAAATCCCTTGCCATTCTTTTATCAAGAATAATCAGCATTACTCTTTACTTTAGGTGTAAGCAGAGTGGCCCATTATGTGTCCTTATCAATTGTCTCTTTTCGTCACTATAGAAGTGCCTTTCGTCTGTAAAATATGTATAATTCAAGGTGAGCCATAAAAACGGTATTTTCACTACTAAATTTGTGATTTCCTTTTGTAAAACATCAATAGCAGGGCTTTTCTTTATTTTTAGCTCAATCTTTCATTACTTATGTATTAATTGTTACATCACAGTGGAGTACAGGCATTCCTTATTTTTGTTTAACAACAAATTGAATCAGAGCTTAACAGAAACTTTTATTTCCTTGAGCACAATGCTCATCAGACCACATTGGATTCGCTGCCAAGAGCAAAGAAATTCAAGTCATCTATACTATCTTAAAATTGTCCTGTAAAACATTTTTTATTGCACTCTTTCAAAGGTGTTCCACAGAGTGCAATTTAATTATCTCTTTGATTTTCCACAGTTTGAAATAACCGGTTAGTTGACTCTAAGCAAACTAATAGACCCCCAAAACCTAAACCAGAATGAAAAATCAAACATCACCTGAATAAAAATCTATTATTTCGTATATTTTCTCATTTTGCTGTAATTTGGGTCTTCATATTTAATGTTCAAAATCAATTTGTTACCAGTTTTTGATTTTTAAGAAACATTTTGTGAAAATAATTCAGATAGGTATATTTTTTTTTTTTTTTTTTTTTTTTTTTTTTGTATTGAAATGATAGGTTGACAAAAACTGGAATCTAGTTTAATTAATGACCAAATTTGTCAGAAAATAATTATGCAGTTGAATTATGGGGACTACTTAAAACTTATTTAAAAATTAAAGTTCCAATGTCATACAAATATGTGCTATAAGCGTTTTTAGCAGTGGCTTAGTGATTTTATCAGCAAATCGGACATCCAAATTATGAGTTACTAGTAGTTGTGGAGTGCGCTTTTCAGGGTTACCCATATATTCAGATGTGATTTAATACAAAACCGTCCATTTAGGCAAGGGAAATAGATAAAGTGGGATAGGTACCTTATGCATAACAGTCATATCCTAGGTAATACTTGTGCTTAATATTATAAGATTCTATCCGTGACAGAGTCCTATGTAAATTCTCTATAGGCTGAAATTCGCCCTTTATATGAGGGTCGCCGATGAGGCCTCATTGGCCGAAATCTTTTGCAGATTCCTAGACAGTTCCGTTTACAATATCTGTATATAATGTATATGTATATGAAGCTAGTTATTATAAATCCTTGTATTGTAAGATTACAGTAATAGCTCTTCAGATTTTTATTATTATTACTATTATTATTATTATTAAGATTAAGATTATTAATTACGGTCTGTATATTTTCTCTGTTTTCTTGGAAATTGCGACAGCGTCGCCCCGTACCTAGATAAAAGGGTTGAGATTTTGCATTATCTGGTCCTTTGTGATTATATAGTTTATATATTATATGTGAAAATAGTCCGCTTAGGGCGCAGCTAATGGTGGGTAGAGGGCGCAGCTAATGGTGGGTAGGAAGCTTGAGGAATGTTTCAATATTTCATTAGCTCTCATGAATAACTGAATCAATCGAAATCTGTTGTTGCTGTTGTTGTTTATCTTTTGTTTTGTTCTCTATCTCGGAAAGATCTTTTTCTACATAATATTTTGTGGTTTTATCAATTAAATTATATTTACTACACTGCAAAATAATCTAAGAATAATTCATTTAAGTTAATAATTGGACCTGGAGTTGCCGGCACCTGGAACATATGGACTTACAGAGCAGCAGACACACTGCAAAATCGGTTACATGAGCTAGATAGGTGAACATCACTGGACTGCGAAATATGATGGAAGAACTCTGGCAAAGCAACTACGGAAGAAAGACACCGGGTTTACTTCATTGTATTGTACACACTACGTTTGCAAATAGAAAGGAAGGCAATGATCAGACATCGATACAACTACCTAATACATTCCGTCCAAGACATCAAATGGAAGGAAGGACGCGCTTAAAGCAATGGCACCACAATCAAAATACTACAAGCAGAAAGCCAAAAGGACAGTTTCTTTCCCAAAAACTGACCAAATGGCTAGTATTTTTTTTAACTTTTCTGCCACGGAAAACTTTACACTTTAGCGTTTTTTAGCCTTATGTGTACGCTAATTGCTCTCAAGGGTCATTCCTTTTAAAAGATGTTTATCTACACTACAGCTGGTGAAAATGTCATGTGGCGGCCGTACAACGTCCCGTCGTACTTAAATAGTTGAAGTGTAGTCCCTTTATGATAACTGAGCCCATTCCGGCATATTTTAAAATTTACATGGAGGTCAGTGATCAGGCCTAGGCTGGAAAGGGCACTCATGTCGACCAAGAGAAAGTGTTTGAGCGATCTTGCAAAGGCTCTTAGAATTTACATTATACAACCACTTAATAAAATTAAACACACTAGGTAACAAAACACCATCACAAAAAAAAAAAAAAAAAAAAAAAAAAAAAAAAACGGATTTGACACCACCCGGAATGAAATATCACGACTGATTACATCCTGGTGAAAAAATGCTTCAGGACTGGTGGCAAAACTGCTAAAACACAAAACTTTCCAGAAAGGAACAATGCAACGATCAGAAATTTGATAACATTACCTTAAGAAGCCTATCAAGACAATTCAAAATCGGTTAGATTTGACTAGGAAATACTGAAAGACCCAACTGAAGTAGACGCTATCCAAACAAGAACAGGTAGAAAATTTGAACCACTCATAACCCTTTTCATCGAAATCACTGACCTTCTGATGCCATAATTGCAAACACACGCACGCACGCATGCTCGCTCGCACGCACGCACACACACACATACACATATGATAATAAATGATGTTATTAGCCTCTGTGATGGATGAATAGAAAACCCAAGAGACAGAATAATGAACCGTGGAGGGACGCGTTTACAGAAAGAGAAGAAAGGAGATGAAGAAGACAGAATGCGAAGGAAGCATCATGCAATGTCGTTGTCAAGACTAAGTCTCAATAGGATCAACACAATCAGTTGGTGGAAGACCTATCAAACGAAAAGCTAATAAAGTCCACCCAGAAAATGCCTTACTGAAGAACAAAAAATTCTAGAAGGAATGACCTTTGAGGGCAATGGACACACTCACAAAACTAAAAAAAAAAACAGATAAAGTGTCACGTTTCCTGGGCCAGACTAACTACTTTCGGCCAATTAGGACCCTCATATAAATTTTCACAAATTCCGGAATATATAAATTCTCTCGATAGATGGTCTGAGTACAGTTCGGAGCTTTAGAATCAGAAATCTGATAGAGAATCCGGCAATACTAGAATATCAAACAAGTTCAGATGATTGTAAATGGGCTTATCCGATGAATTAAGCCAGTGGTGATTACACACCAGAGAAATAACAGTCACAGTAGTATAAAACCGTCCGTCTCATAGCTATCCAAGCAGTAAGTGTTATGTTGAAAACAATCCTCAACAGACTCCAGCCTAGGCGAAAAAGATAATTGCTGAAGAATAAGTAGATTTCCGAGCAGGAAGAAGTACCACTCAGCAAATATTCAATCTCAGATTCCTAGGTTAGATACACTTTGGGCATCAGCAAAATTTCGACCAGTTCTTCATAGACTTCAAGAAAGCGTATGACAGCATGTGTCAGTAAGTGTTATGGGCAAGTTTCAGGAATTATAAAATCAAGCCCATTATGGAGCGGAAAAGCAGCACCTGTTCATTGGCACTATAGAAAGTGGTTTTGGACCATTCTTGGAGTGAGACAGTGATGTCGTTTGTCATCAATACTCATAAACAAAGTCCTTGTGAGCTGGGCCTTAGTAGTAATTTACCACAGCAGAGTAACATACAATTTGTGAATGATATTGCAGACATCGCAAGAGAGAAGAATACTCAAAGGACAAAACGTTGTGTAATAAGTTGCAAATGGTAATAACTATTACAAAACGGTTTGAGTGTCTTATTCCAACGTGAGACGGACATTGTAACCCGTTTTGTAAGAAAGTTGCAAAATGTAATAACAAACTAATGCTAAACATGTCCAAATGACTTTTATGTTTATAGGTTCAAATAAAGAGCATATAAGCATGTAAGGTTCAGATCACACGAGTATACTTTGGACGTAAATGCGATGTATCATCATATGGCATTATAAATATATATAAATAAACAATTTAAGGCCAAGTTTTTGAAATCGTAGCAAGTTGCAATAATTATTAAAGAAGAGTTGAGGCATTACGATGTGAAATGGACATTGCAATAAAATGAACGTCAAAAAGATTGCCTTTGGAAACAAAGAACACACTACGGATTAGAAAATGGGAGTCTCGGTTTTATTGAGACTCTTCATAAGCAGTAATGAAGTTTGCAACACTGCTTACGCCCTCTAGCGTATACATGAGCAGAACTCCATTTCCAAATATACCACAATGGGCCCAATGATCCCAAAGGAAATGAAATATAATCTGCACTATGGTGATGTACGATGATATATATGGCAACTAAGGATTCTGGGGTATAGTCTTTAATAGCTGCAAAAATCCAAGAATTTTCGTCCCCATATGCCCTATACAAAGTTTTTTTTAGCAATGCTAACAGCATTGCTAGGGCTAGTAATGGGTTGTACAAAATCTTTTAAGCATTGCTAGTGCCAGAAACGGCCTGTACAAATTTATACCCCAGAAACCCAAGCCCAAATCAATAGTTTTTCTATCTCTATATGGCATGTACAAATTTTTGTTTAGCTGTTGCCAAAAGTATTGCTAGTGGCAGAAATGGGCTGTGCAAATTTTTTTAAGCATCCAAATCAATAGTTTTTCCATCTCTGTATGGCCTGTACAAAAATCGTTTAGCTGTTGCCAATAGTATCGCTAGTGGCAGAAATGGGCTGTGCAAATTTTTAAACATCCAAATCAATAGTTTTTCCATCTCTATATGGCCTGTACAAATTTTTTTAACTGTTGTCAATAGTATTGCTAGTGGCAGAAACGGGCTGTGCAAATTTTTTAAGCATCATAATCAATAGTTTTTCCATCTCTATATGGCTTGTACAAAATTTTTAGCTGTTGCCAATAGTATCGCTAGTGGCAGAAATGGGCTGAGCAAATTTTTTTAAGCATCCAAAATCAATAGTTTTTTCTATAGGCCAAAATCGTACCCAGTTTTTCTCCACTCCCATATCGCCTGTACAAATTGTTTAAACTGTTGCCATACCTTACTCCATAAGCATCAACAACAACGCAAAAAGTGCCAGAAACGAGCTATAAAAAAAGTGTGTTGCTCTATTTCATGGAACAACACTCTTGATGCAAACCACAGCTCCTCTCCGGGAAAAAAATCCACTCACTAATATAAAAAAGAACACTCCACACGCCTTATATCTTACTTTTTTTTTCAACCCCAACAGCGTTTAGGGTGCTGGAAGCGACCTGTACTTGTGTTGTTAACTGTTGTATGGTTCGCTGAAGGCTCTCATGCCGCACCTGCCGCAGCGCCTGCTGTGCGGTTTCGTTGGAGTATGGGTTATGGGCTCTGTTACTCTATGTCTATTTGAGTCAATCTCTGGCATTCGGCAACGTATTTATACCGATACTTTGCCCAATTTTTTTCAGCGCCGGGGCTCGCTAACGCTCGCCGGGCTCGCTAACGTTCGCTGATTGGGCTGCGCAGCCTTGGTGTTGTATCGTTACGATTGTTGAGTCACGGTTATTGGAGCATGCTTTACGCTTAGTGCTTCACGCGAGACTTGCTTTCCAATTGAGAAGGCATGAAAAATATAGGACGCTCGTTGTTGTTTGAAGCGCTGAGGGTTAATCGATGTTTATTTGTTTTAATCGTCTACATTCAGCGATGTACATATATTGGCGTCTCATAGAGACTTTCCTAGCACCACAATCTAAGCACACGCTATATTTTGCATAAGTGCCTCTATTTCAAACAAGGCAGCGTACGACATTACTTGTTTTCATTAAGTAATTATGTAGGGCACAGTATTTTGATTTCTTAGTAAGTTTTGACTGGCACGGCTTGTGATTACCAACTTTTAAAAATGCGCATTTCATCTCTGTGATAATATCTGTTTGACTCTTTACATATAATTATTTATTTATTTTTAAGAAATAAAAAATAGGTAAGAAATATAAAAAAATAATGATTGAAAACCAGCCAACAAACAAAACAGGCAAACCAAACGCCTTTGGAAGCCCCCGCAAACAACGCAGCAAGAGAAAAGCCAAGCAAAGCGAGAATAAAAACCAAGCTATTATCGATTATTTTAGGGCATACGAATTTGGTGCAGCGGCTTATAAAGATCTATCATCACTGTTCAACGACAACAAAATTTCAACCATCGAAAAAATCAAAGCGTACATAAAATAAAACAACGAGATCAAGTTCGCTGTGTGTCTCGCCATTGTGTTCTTCCATGGTGAAGGCAATAAGGCTCTTGAAGTTACTTTTAGTCGCTCTCCAATGGAACAAAACATTGTTCTTGACTCGGATAATGTAGATGAGGTCTATGATATGCATGTGGCTTGTCTGCATACATGGGTTGGTTTTGCTACTTGTGGAGGGAGAAATTCTGGTCTCGTTCTCAGCCGCGGCGCTATTATAGTTCGTCGTTGTGAGCTGATGCCGTTTAGCAATGCTATTATTTGCTTCTACCACTAAAAATAGCATCTAAAATAGTAATCTCATTCTCCACCGTGGTGTTGTCTAATCACCCTGGTGCCGTCAAAATCTACCGCGGTTCTATGTTTAGCAATGCTAATAGCAATGCTATTAAAATATCATAACACATTTTAATCTTGTTCTCCACCGTGGTGCTGTCATAATCCACCATGGTGCCGTTATAATCCACCATGGTTCTATGCTTAGCAATGCTAATAGCAGTGCCTATCCTTTTATCACTAAAATAAACACATAATAACACGTTTTAAGCTTCTGACTCTAGGGAAACACTGTTTCAATTTCAATTTAATTCAGATTTTTTTTAAATGCTAAGAAAAAAATGGACAAAACATCCCTATCGTTAGACGATATCGAAGAAATTAAAAAGTCAAAAGGCCTCCTGTCCGCCTCAGAGGTGCAGAAGAAGTATAATATCGGTTGGGGCAGATTACAAAAAATATGGAACGCAGCCCCTGCGAACGCAACCTCTGTGGCCACAACCCCTACAAGAATCACTAATCCCACGGAAAACAAAGAAATAGAGCGCTTTGTCCCACAAGACACTATTCAGCAAGACCCTATCCCACACAGAGAAATCGTAGTGGAGGATTTCTATGCAAGACTTGGGCGGATAGAAGCAACAATGGAGAGACAAAGACAATTAATGCAGAACATATTAGACTCTTTGGATGACATGGCAGACGTGGAGTCAGACATAGCGTCAGACGTAGAGTCCAACACGCAATCTAATTTGGAGAATAAAGAATCCTCCACATTGCGTGACATAGAAAAAGAGTATGCGAGAATCCCTAGAGCTTGTCAAAACACTTGCGTACTACACTATCGCTGGGATCGCCTTATGGCAATTGTTGTGTAAAACCAGGGAACATATAGACAAAAACACGACTCCTGTATCGACTGCGTCAACAATATCTGTGCCAGCAACATCTGCGTCAACAATATCCGCGTCAATTCCAACAAGACCAAGTTTGTTTATAGACCCATTTGTCTTTGCTTAAGAGCCTGCAAGAAAAAAGCACTAAAAGTGTGATGCCGAAAAATCCCCCTATTGTAACAAACAAAGACGGACAACAGATCCTATATGGGCTGGAGGGCGCGCCACCAATTGATTATTATTACACCAGCACCATATAGGATCTGTTGCCCTGACTGATACTGGGTCAAGTTACACCTGCGCCAAAAGCGTTTGCGTTAAGTTATACCGGCGTCAAGCTACCCCGGGTGCATACCCAAATGCATACGTTGTAATACCATCTGGGGCTGTGTATCTTTTTATATCAAGCCGCGAGAGCGTTGCTTTTTTTACCGTTAGTCCATATATGTTATGGTGTATTGAGCGAAGCATATTCATACTGTGCTCGTACTTCTTTTTGTTGAAGAGTGCATCTTTGTAGTTCTCAAAGTTTATCTGTTTCTTGAGTACGTATTTTTTTACGCCTTTCGCTTTCTTGATGAGTTGTTCGTTTGATCTTAGTATTGAAAACAACTTTGGATGCAGCCCATTGTACTCCGCTAAAGTGCTAGCGCATTCATCCTTCATCTTACCGATTACTTGTTTATTTGTATCGTTGTATAGAGGGTGATCCTTAGGGTAGTCAGAGAAGTCATAATCGTCTTTGGATTTGGATATGTCTTTGTATATGTCATTAGTCTTGATGTCCACTTATAGTGAATCTGTATCAGTGTATAACAAAGTGCAGTTATCGCCGTACCTTTTCTTCAGGCCGTTGTAGTACCAATCGTACATTAGCTTCTTTGACAAATCGAGGACTTTAAAACCCACGTAGATTGGTTTGTTTAGCGTTAGATTCGTTTTGTTCACATGAAGCGCAAGTAATTCCTCGGAAAACCTCACTCGGCGATTGAAATTTGGCTGGGCTATGTTTTTGCGTAGCTTCTCGTTCTCAGTGCCATCAGTTCTCACCAATTTGATGTCAACACGTTTGCGTAGATTCTCCATGGTTTTACCGAAGACGGAGTTGTTCATGAGTTTGTAAAAGTCTTTCTCAAAGGCAGACTTTGCTTGTTTACGGAGATCTGTATTGGGGCGGACGTATGGTTCCGGGGTTTCTCGTTGAATTCAAGCACCCTGTGGATTTTGGTGACATTCATACCGAGAGACAGGTAGAATTGGAGATTCCTGTAGTGAACCACATATTTTTTCTTGTTCATGAGATTGGGGACGAGCTTGGAACAACGCAGTATACTTTTGCTGTCAATGAATTTAAGGTGACCTGCACAGAAGGAGATATATTTTTCAGCGTTGTTTGCAATGCATGATATGTTACCTTTGGCTTTATGTATTTTTTTTTTTTTTTTTTTTTTTTTTTGCATTATGAGATGGCTGTCGTATCCCCTCAAGTTGTGGAATACCACTGGGATTTTTGTCTTGCCTGGTTTGATTTTGAGTTTAAGGATGCAGGATTTGTGTGCTGCACCTCTGTATCCACCTGTGAAATGACAGTGGTCTCTTACTTTTGGATTGTTTTTTGTTATTTCTTGTTCACATATCCAACATTTGGTAGCATTCTCATAGTCTTTAATGTTTTGCTCTGTCATGATTAATGGTTTGGGGTAAGCAAAGATGTTATTGATATTGCTAACCTCACATTCTAAGTGGTTAAGAAATACTTCAATGACATCTTTACCTCTGTAGATTACAGATTTTTCAGCTTGGCCATCACATCTGACAACTTGATGACCAAATCCGCATGCTTCGTGTTCACTATTGATTTCTGATTTATCACCTGCTTTTTCTGTTTTTGGTTTGATTATACTTTCAAAGTCGGCATAAATGACATATGGAACAGGCATTTGGTTTTGGTAGTTTTTGAATTTGATGTGGCTGCCTTCTGTTGGCATATCTATTCGTGTTGAACTCGTATTGATGCCATAGCAATCTTCTTTGTGTTTGGTAAGGAAGTCTTCTTTGGTGAAGCCATACAAGCAGCGGTCACAGAAGTAGGTTTTATTTTTACATTTGTTTTGGTCAGCGAGCAATCCATTGAGATTTCTAATCCCACAGTAGTGGTACTTTGTTTCTTTTTTCTTGGGCTCCACGGTGTCCTCATAATCTGCACGGTCATAGTCTTCGTCCACCGTGCCATCGTCGTCGCCGTCGCTGTAATCAACCTCGACGTCTTCTGATATCAAAAGCAGATTGACTCGGGGTATTTTTTAGGCTGGCCAGAGATATAGTATGGAAATATTCTTATCTTGTTCTTCTTTGATGACATTGCATAGCCATACACATTGACTGCAAGATCGGAGTTTAGTTTTTCCAGTTTTGGTATTTGAGAAAGGGGTGTAGGGAAATAAATACCTTTGAAGTTCAGCTTGCCTAGGTGTTTTTTATAACGGATAACTTGGTTGAGTTATGCTCGTCGTAATATAAAATAGACAACAAAGCCCATTCCAGACATCTGTCGTCTTCATTTTGCAAATTGATTATTGCTTTTTTGTTGGCCAATACTTCAGGCAAAGGAATATATGACGAGTTTTTAAGCGGCTCATACTTCGCTATGTTCAAATGTAGCTTGACACAGTGAGTTATTTGCAGCCCAGAAGCAGTGTTTGTAAATTTCTCAATCTACGTTTGTAAATAAGCGGTTTGCTTGTCATAGAATTCACTTAACCTTGACCCACCAAGAACTGCACATTGCTCGCCGTGATTTTGTCCAAGGACAAACTTTTGAGTCCCATCGCCTTAATCGTGGAAGAATTCGATAGAGAGACCGAGTGAGAACTTGATTCCGTTATATTCTTCTTTGTCGGCTTTGATTTGTTCGATGAGCAGGGATTTTTTGTCTTTGAACAACACAGAGGGATCTTTGTAAGTAGACGCGTCAATTTCATATGCTTTGAAATAATTGCACAGGGGCTTGTCAACCAATTCCAGCTCTGGATTGTGTTTAACGCTAGGTTTGCTGGCTTCGCTGGCTGCGTTGGCTTCGCTGGAAGCACTTGCTTTACGAGCTTTGCGGGCAGCTTTTTTCTTGCGGCGTCTTTTGCGGAGGTTTTATAGAACGTTGGATTGAGGTGGTTCGTCGGTTTTGGTGGGTAACTCAGGCGGTGCAGGCGATTTAGGTGGAGCCTCAGGCGTATTTAATGTTGCTTTGCGTAATTGCTCAATGGAAATAGACCGCCACGATGTAACTGCAAAATATTCTAAGGTCGATGAACTCCTTTTTTTTATATTTCGCACTTCTTTTTTATAATTACCTATTTTTTTTTTATTTTTTAAAAATAAATAAATAATTATATGTAAAGAGTCAAACAGATATTATCACAGAGATGAAATGCGCATTTTTAAAAGTTGGTAATCACAAGCCGTGCCAGTCAAAACTTACTAAGACATCAAACTACTGTGCCCTACATAATTACTTAATGAAAACAAGTAATGTCTTACGCTGCCTTGTTGGTAATAGAGGCACTTATGCAGAATATAGAGTGTGCTTAGATTGTGGTGCTAGGAAAGTCTCTATGAGACGCCAATATATGTACATCGCTGAATGTAGACGATTAAGACAAATAAACATCGATTAACCCTCAGCGCTTCAAACAACAACGAGCGTCCTATATTTTTCATGCCTTCTCAATTGGAAAGCAAGTCTCGCGTGAAGCAATAAGCGCAAAGCATGCTCCAATAAGCGTGACTCTACAATCGTAACGATCCAACACCTAGGCTGCGCAGCGCAATCAGCGAACGTTAGCGAGCCCGGCGAGCGAAAGCGAGCCCCGGCGCTGAAAAAATTTGGGCAAAGTATCGGTATAGATACGTTGCCGAATGCCAGAGATTGACTCAAATAGACATAGAGTAACAGAGCCCATATCCCGTACTCCAACGAAACCGCACAGCAAGCACTACGGCAGGTGCGGCATGAGAGCCTTCAGCGAACCATACAACAGTTAACAACACAAGTACAGGTCGCTTCCAGCACCCTAAACGCTGTTAGGGTTGAAAAAAAAGTAAGATATAAGGCGTGTGGAGTGTTTATTATATTAGGGAGTGGATTTTTTTCCCGGAGAGGAACATCAAGAGTGTTGTTCCATGAAATGGAGCTGGGACACTTTTTTATAGCTCGTTTCTGGCACTTTTTGCGTTGTTGTTGATG
This sequence comes from Anodontia alba, assembly GCA_964016985.1. Taxonomy (NCBI): domain Eukaryota; kingdom Metazoa; phylum Mollusca; class Bivalvia; order Lucinida; family Lucinidae; genus Anodontia; species Anodontia alba. The sequence continues at coordinate 42,065,614 of OZ024835.1, read as the reverse complement.
CTTATGGAGTAAGGTATGGCAACAGTTAAAAAAATTTGTACAGCCCATACGGGAGTGGAGAAAAACTGGACACGATTTTGGCCTATGGAAAAAACTATTGATTTTGGATGCTTAAAACATTTGCACAGCCCATTTCTGCCACAAGCGATACTATTGGCAACAGCTAAAACATTTTGTATAAGCCATATAGAGATGGAAAAACTATTGATTTGGATGCTTAAAAAAACTGCACAGCCCATTTCTGCCACTAGCGATACTATTGACAATAGTTAAAATTTTTTGTATAGGCCATATAGAGATGGAAAAACTATTGATTTGGAGGTTTAAAAATTTGCACAGCCCATTTCTGCCACTAAGGATACTATTGGCAACAGCTAAAACATTTTGTACAAGTCATATAGAGATGGAAAAACTATTGATTTGGATGCTTAAAAAAATTACACAGCCCATTTCTGCCACTAGCGATACTATTGACAATAGTTAGAAAATTTTGTATAGGCCATATAGGGATGGAAAGACTATTGATTTGGATGCTTAAAAATTTGCACAGCCCATTTCTGCCACTAGCGATACTATTGGCAACAGCTAAACAATTTTTGTACAGGCCATATAGAGATGGAAAAACTATTGATTTGGATACTTAAAAAAATTACACAGCCCATTTCTGCCACTAGCGATACTATTGGCAACAGCTAAACAATTTTTGTACAGGCAATATAGAGATGGAAAAACTATTGATTTGGATACTTAAAAAAATTGCACAGCCCATTTCTGCCACTAGCGATACTATTGGCAACAGCTAATAAATTTTGTACAGGCAATATAGAGATGGAAAAAATATTGATTTGGGCTTGTGTTTCTGGGTTATAAATTTGTACAGGCCGTTTCTGGCACTAGCAATTTTGTTAGCGATGCTTAAAATTTTTTGTACAACCCATTTCTGGCCCTAGCAATGCTAAAATAATTGTGTAGGGCATATGGGGACGAACATTCTTGGATATTTTGCAGCTATTAAAGACTGTACCCCAGAATCCTTAGTTCCCATATATATCGGGGAGACGTTTACCGCCGCCACATGGCACTAACACCAGCTGCAGTGTAGTAAACTAAACGTCAAAAAGATTGCCTTTGAACACCAAGAAAACATTACGGATTAGAAAATGGGAGTCTCGGTTTTATTGAGACTCTTCATAAAAAGTAATGAAGTTTGCAACACTGCTTACGCCCTCTAGCGTATACATGAACAGAACTCTTTTTTAAAATATACCATAATTGGCCCAATGATCCCAAAGGAAATAAAATATAATCTGCACTGTGGTGATGTACGCTGACACGTTCTACCGCCGCCACACGGCACTAACCAGCTACAGTGTAGTGAAATAAACCCGTTTTATAATAGTCACAAAGTAGAAAAAATAATACAAAACGTGTTGAGTGCCTTATTACAATGTGAAATGGACATTGCAGTACGTTTTGTATTAAGCTGTCAAATGTATTTTCTTACTAAAATTTCTGGATGCTGCTAAAGGTGTCTTTTGCCATATCTAAGATTCTGCAATATTTAAGATCCGGTAGAACTGCCATATTTAAGATTCTGTACAACTTGGTATGTTCATTTTTCCACCAGTCCTGAATATATTTACACACAATATGCTTTTGTAAAATAAACCACGCACCGATTAGTGCCAATAACCACTGTCTGGACAAAAGTATATGATGATGGACAAGCAAGATTGTCATTTGGTTGTTTTAACATCATACAGAAAGTTTATTATAATTTGCAACCTGATTTACATTGTAATTAGGCACCCAGACCAGTTCGTTTTGCACTAATTATTACAATTTGCTTTGATTTCGAAAACTTGGCCTTGAATTATTCACTTATGTGTATTTATAATGTAATATGAATACACCATTAAGCCCAAACTAGGTTACACATGATCTTGATATATATTTACATATTCCGTAATGGAATCTATAGTCATGGCAAGAGTGCCACTTGGACATCTTTAGCATCATCCAGAAAGTTTATTACAATAATTGGCAACGTTATAACAAAGCGGATTACAATGTCCATTTCAAAATGTAATTCGGTACTCAACCCGTTTGTAATAATTATTTCACTTTTCAACGTTACAACAATATGGGTAATTTTGATCTTGTATGCTTATATCTTCCTTAATTGAATCTATAAACATGACAAGAATGTCATTTTGAAACTTTTAGGATCATCCAGAAAATTTATTACAATTTGCAACTTAATTACTAAACGAGTTGCAATGCCCATTTTACATCGTGATGATACACTCAACCACGAATTTTAAGTTTGCATCTGGCTCACGGCTCATTATTTACGGTAAAGGATTCAGCGTCTGGTTCAGGATTCAGCGTATGATTAAAAAATGACTAACGTATTATTCAGCGTCTGGTTTAGGATTCAGCATCTGGTTCACGCTTCAGAGTAGCATTAAAAATGACAAGTGTATTATTTAGCGATTGGTCCAGGATTCAGCGTATGATTAAAAAATGACCAGTGTATTATTCAGTGTCTGGTTCAGGATTCAGCGTACGATTAAAAAAATGACTAGTGCATTATTCAGCGTCTGGTTCAGGATTCAGTGTACGGTTAAAACATGAGCAGCCTATTATTCAGTGCCTGGTTCAGGATCCAGTGTACGATTAAAAATGACCAGAGTATTATCCAGCGTCTGGTTCAGGGTTCAGCGTACGATTAAAAAATGACCAGCGTATTATTCAGCGTCTGGTTCACGATTTAGTATACGATTAAAAAAATGACTAGCGTATTATTCAGCGTCCTGTTCAGGATTCAGCGTATGATTAAAAAAGACCAGTATATTATTCAGCGTCTGGTTCAGGATTCAGCGTACGATTAAAAAAATTACCAGTGTATTATTCAGTGTCTGGTTCAGGATTCAACATACGATTAAAAAAATGACCAGTGTATTATTCAGCGTCTGGTTCAGGAATCAGCATACGATTGAAAAATGAGCAGCCTATTATTCAGTGCCTGGTTCAGGATCCAGTGTACGATTAAAAATGACCAGAGTATTATCCAGCGTCTGGTTCAGGGTTCAGCGTACGATTAAAAAATGACCAGCGTATTATTCAGCGTCTGGTTCACGATTTAGTATACGATTAAAAAAATGACTAGCGTATTATTCAGCGTCCTGTTCAGGATTCAGCGTATGATTAAAAAATGACCAGTATATTATTCAGCGTCTGGTTCAGGATTCAGCGTACGATTAAAAAAATGACCAGTGTATTATTCAGCGTCTGGTTCAGGATTCAACATACGATTCAAAAAATGACCAGTGTATTATTCAGCGTCTGGTTCAGGAATCAGCATACGATTGAAAAATGAGCAGCCTATTTTTCAGTGCCTGGTTCAGGATCCAGTATACGATTAAAAATGACCAGAGTATTATCCAGCATCTGGTTCAGGATTCAGCGTACGATTAAAAAATGACCAGTGTATTATTCAGCGTCAGGTTCACGATTCAGCATACGATTAAACAATGACCAGTGTATTATTCATCGTCTGGTACACGATTCATTGTACAACTCAAAAATGACCAGCGTATTATACAGCGTCTGTTTTAGGGTTCAGCGTACGATTCAAAAATGACCAGTGTATTATTCAGCGTCTGGTTCAGGATTCAGCGTACGATTCAAAAATGACCTGCGTATTATTCAGCGTCTGGTTCAGGATTCAGCGTACGATTAAAAAATGGCCAGCGTATTATTCGACGTCTGGTTCAGGATTCAGCGTAAGTTTAAAAAATGACCAGCGTATTATTCGGCGTCTGTTTCAGGATTCAGTGTCTATTTCAGGATTCAGAGTACGATTCAAAAATGACCAGCATATTATTCAGCGCCTGGTTCAGGATTCAGCGTCTGGTTCAGGATTCACAGTACGATTAAAGAATGACCAGCATATTAATCAGCTCTGGTTCACAATTCAGCGTACGATTAAAAAATGATCAGTGTATTATTCAGCGTCTGGTTCAGGATTCAGCATACGATTCAAAAAATGACCAGCGTTTTATTCAGCGTCTGGTTCAGGGTTCAGCGTACAATTAAAAAATGACTAGCGTATAATTCAGCGTCCAGTTCAGGATTCAGCATATTATCAAAATATGACCAGTATATTATTCAGCGTCTGGTTCACGATTCAGCATACAATTAAAAAATGGCTAGCGTATTATTCAGCGTCTGGTTCAGGCTTCACCAGAAGTTTAAAAAATGACCAGAGTATTATTCAGCGTCTGATTCAGGATTCAGCGTTTGGTTCAGGATTCAGAGTACGAGTCAAAAATGACCAGCATATTATTCAGCGTCTGGTTCAGGATTCAGCGTCTGGTTCAGGATTCAGAGTTTTAAAACTGACCAGCATATTATTCAGCGTCTGGTTTAGGATACAGCGTACGATTAAAAAATGACCAGCTTATTATTCAGCGTCTGGTTCAGGATTCAGCGTACGATTAAAAAATGAAAGCGTCCAGTTCACAATTCAGCGTGTGATTGAAAAATGACCAGTGTATTTTTCATCGTCTGGTTTACGATTCAGCGTACAATTAAGAAATGACCAGCGTATTCTTCAGCGTCTGGTTCAGGATTCAGCATGCGATTCAAACATGACCAGCGTATTATTCAGCGTCTGGTTCAGAATTCAGCATCTGGTTCAGGATCAGCGTACGATTAAAAAATGACCAGCGTATTATTCAGCGTCTCGTTCACGATTCAGCGTAGGATTAGAAAATGACCAGCGTATTATTCAGCATCTGGTTCAGGATTCAGAGTATGATTCAGAATTACCAGAGTTTTATTCAGCGTCTGTTTCAGCATTCAGCGTAAAATTAAAAAATGACCAGCGTATTATTTAGGTCTGGTTCAGGATTCAGCGTACGATTCAAACAATCTTTCTATCTATCTTTTAATCATTTTTTTTTAATTGATGTCTTTTTTATTGCATAATGTTTATTGCTTTGTACGAGTATTTATTGTCCCTGAAGAAGAATGTAAAATTCGAAAGGTCTGGTAAGACGTTCATCTCTCTCCCAACGCTAATAAAGCAATACTTTCTCATTTGTATTAACGCTCAGTTTGTTTTTCTGTTCTGCATAAATGTAATGAATTGTTTTCAGAAGCCCTCTATAACCTGGAGAAACTTTGGATCAAGAAAGTAGCCTACACTCTAATAGCAGTCGGTATGGTTTTTCAAGGAGTAGGCAAATCAACACGCTATCCTTTTGTTACCCTCTATATCGATGATGCGGTGGATAAAAGGAAAACTGGTTTTTACATGGGTATGTGTTTTCCTAAATGTTAATCTAAGCCTATATAAAGTGTTAACAGTCTGTCAGAAAAGCAGGATTATGCAGTGTGTGTGTGTGTGTGTGTGTGTGTGTGTGTGTGTGTGTGTGTGTGGTGTGTGTGTGTGTGTGCGTGCGTGCGTGCGTGCATGCGTGTGTGTGTGTGTGTGTGTGTGTGTCTCTCTCTCTCTGCTAATGAGAGCTTTGCTGACAAGTAAAGTAAATGCAGACTTTGTGGTTTGTTTAGGAAACAACCGAAAATTCAATTACTGTCTTACAAGCATCAGAAATGATCCTGGTCTGTAATTCTCTTTTGAAATTTGATTAAATCTTAAATTATAATATTTCCAATTTTCAGTATCCTCATGTTCCGTAGAATTCCCTATATATAAATGCGCTTGCGCAACGGAAAGAAAGACTCTATCTGACGTGTTATTCATCGAACAGTGTAACGCCGGATTACAGCGTAACACTGTTCCGTGAAACGTGAAACTCGTTTGTTTTTTTTTGTTTTGTTTTTTTTTTATTTAATTATTTATATCATTTTTTATTATTTTATTATTTTGTTTTTTTGGAAAAACGTAGTGGCTCAGTATATATATATATATATATATATATATATATATATATATATATATATATATATATATATATATATATATATATATATATATATATATATATATATATATATATATATATATATATATATATATATATATATATATATGTATCACATGACAAGTTATTCAGTGAAATAACCTATTTCATAAAAATCACATGACCACACGTGTTATAACACCTGAAAGGCTTCACATTGGTTTGCCTAATTATCCCCATTAATATTCGTATTAATCCGCTTATTGATAGCAACCAAGAAGATGGCGTCTGCCGATACAACCATCACTTTTTAAATAGATCCTGCCTTCAGTTTTGAGATGAACAATAAAGTTCACTTTGATGGAAGGGAAAGACACAACACAATAACAATGTGAATAACACGGCTTTCAAAATTGTTCATGGTGGTTTGAATTCGATTTTTTCTGGCAACATATTTGGAGACACTTTCAACATCAATGTTGTCAAACAGTGGTTGAAAAATCCTCACTTCAAAAATAGCATCGGAGAATAATTTAAGACTCTAACAGTCAATAAATGTATCAACTTAAAATCCAAACTACAGTTAAAATGTTTTATATTCTTGAAAATCTGTCATTAATTTGGGTGTGTCAATCACCGTATAAACTGTATTGATCAAGGTCAATGACCTTATAATACGACAGGTGACTGCGAGAGATTCCCCTACTGATTCAGTGACGTTCACTGTGACGTTTACTCGCTTGAGTAAGATTGAAGGGAATATTTATTTTTGAATTGGTTAGTTCGAAAGAAATATTCATTAGCTTAAATGAAAATCATCATCATTTCCTGCAGTCTAATGAAGTAAAAAAATGGCATGTTTGTCTTGTTTCTTGTTCCTTACATTTCAAATAATATGCAAACTATTTTTTAATGTGTAGTACTATTGAATCCTTGGTAGTGAGTTGATTCGTTTAGCTATGGAAAGCCGTTATCTTTATATATTTTGTGCATTTATGTCGTCCGAAGAATTTTGTGATAAAAAGAGCCTTCCATTCGTGGTTATTTGACATTTATGAAACTTGTTGGGTAATTTCGGTATTTGGCTCGCCAGGAGGCACTTAAAGTACCAAAAGGATCGTTACTGCTGCAAGTACTTCAAAAAATCGTAATTGTATGTACACACACACACACACACACACACACACACACACACACACACACACACACACACACACACACACACACACACACACACACACACACATATATATATATATATAGAGAGGATATTTACTCTTTTGCTATGAATACCATTAATATTTTCATCTAGTGTAATGAAAACATCAATATTTTCACTTATGCGCAGCACGCGTGAAAATTTTAATGTTTTCATTACACGAGATGAAAATTATTATAGTATTCACTGAAAAAGAGAAAATTTTCTTTTTATTTTATTGTTAACACGCCAATGCGCACTTCTGACGTCATAACTACGTCATAAAACAAAACATGAAGGTCATGGCGTCGACGTTCAATGCTTAACATGTGAAGCGCTGGAGAGACAAAAACAAAAGTTTTGGTAAATTAAAATTATCTTGTTACCAAACTGTTCCTTACATTCTAAGTAAGAAAATGCATACCAACACTTTATAGTTTTGTTCAGAAACGGAGAAGTTTGAAGAGTTCAAATAACCAAAGCGGGATCGGATCTGTTAGTGAAACAATGAAAGACAACCGAAGTAATCCAAAACGAGGACAGAAAATAACATCGACTTGTTATTTTTCACTAATGAAAATATCATATTCTTTAACATGTGAAAATATCATTTTTATTCATTTCGAATATACTTTGATTTCAGAGCTTGCAATAATATATATATATATATATATATATATATATATATATATATATATATATATATATATATATATATATATATATATATATATATATATATATATATATATATATATATATATATATATATATATATAAGAGAGAGATAGAGAGAGAGAGAGATTTCAATGATGTATATGCTGAGTTGTAACATTTATCGTTGCTGTCTATACATATTCATTAGCTCAGCTGAAGTGCTCGTTGAGCCATTGTGATCAGTTGTCCGTTGTCCGTCGTGCGGCGTCAACACTTTCCTTCAAAAGACTACTTCTCCTACACCCTCAAAGCTTGACAGGAAGTATCAGGGTGACTTGTAGATCAAAAATAACTAAAATTGTGCCGATCAAATATCCAAGATTGCCGCCATGCCGGCCATCTCGAAAATCTATTTGCACTTTTTCTCCTGAACCGAAAGGCCATTTGAAGCGCAACTTGGCAGGAGGTATCGGGGTGACTTGTAGATCAAAAACGGCTAAAATCATTTAGATCAAAACTCCAAGATGCCGCCATCTTAAAAATCTACTTGCCCTTTATCTTCTGAACCGAAAGGTCAATTAACTGGAAACTTAGTAAGAAGTGTCAGGGCAACTTGTAGATCAAATATAACTAAAACTGTTCCGTTCGGAAATCCAAGATTGCCGCATTTGCGGTCATCCTGAAAATCTATTTTGAACGTCTTCTCCTGAACCGAAAAGCCAATTGATTCGACACTAGGTAAGAAGTATCAGGGTAACTTCAGATAAAAAAAAAAAGATCGGAAATCTAAGATGGCAGCCATGGCGGCCATCTTCAAAATCTGTTTTGTGCTTCTTCTCCTGAAACAAAAGGCCAGTTGACTCAAAACTTAGCAGGGAGTATCAGTGTGACTTGCTGATCATAACTGATTATAATTATTCCAATCGGAAATCCAAGATGGCCGCCACAGCGGCCATCTTGAAAATCTATAATGATCTATTTCTTTCGAACCGAGAGGCTCAAATTTGTTAGGAAGTATCAGAGAGACTTGCAGATCAAAAAAATAGCTAAATCGTTCCAACTGGAAATCCACAATCCTTGAAATCTATTTTGCGCTTCATCTCCAGAGCCAAAATGCCAAATGACTCGAAACTTGGTCGGACGTATCGGGGAAATATGAGATAAAAAAAAAAAAAAAAAAAACACAGATAAAAATCGTTTTGATCGGAAATCCAACATGATCGCCACAGCCGCCATCTTGAAATTCTATATTGAACTTCCTCTCTTGAACCGAGAGGCCAATTGAAATTTAGGAAGTACCAGAGTGACTTGCAGATCAAAAATATCTAAAATCGTTCCAGCTGGAAATCAAACATGGCCGCCACGGCCACCATCTTTAAAATCAGTTTTGGGCTTCATATCCTGAGCCAACATGCCAATTGACTTGAAACCTGGTAGGGCGTATCTGGGTGACCTGTAGATCAAAAATAGCTAGAATTGCTCTGATCGGAAATAAAAAAAAATGGTCGCCACAGTCGCCATCATGAACTCTATTTTGAACTTCTTCTCCTGAACGAAAGGCGAAATTTGATAAGAAGTATCTGAATGACTTGTAGATCAAAAATAGTTAAAACTGTTCCGATTTGAAATCCAAGCCGTCATTTTGAAAACCTACTTTGACTTTTTTTTCTCCTGAACGAAAGTGCCGATCGACTAGAAACGTCATTGGAAGTATTGAGGTGACTTGTAGATTAAAAATAGCCAAAATCGTTCTAAATGGAAATCCAAAATGGCCACCATCTTGAAAATCTATATTGAACTTCTTCTGTCGAACCGAAAGGTCAATTGACTCGAAACTTGTCCATGACAAGTTTTTCTCTTAGAAAAAAAGTGGCAAAAAAAATCATGCTCAACTGATAATTCAACCAGATGTTTTATGGCTACTGCCCTCAACTCTCCTACACTAATGAGTCTGTTCACAACAGGTGGTATTACCAGATTTACCTGGGCAACTACTTTTCTCTGATAACACTGGTTCCCTGCACTGCAAAATATAGTCTTAAAATCTTTATTTTTTAACACAGGGAACCATTTAAAATTTGTAATTTGATTAATTTTTGATGCAGATGTAGATTTTGGTATCGGTTTTGAGCTTTTTCATTGCGTTTTATATTTAAGAATTTTGTGTGCAGGTTTCTAATTAACTGTCTTATCAGTATTACTTAACTAATTGCATAACAGAGCATCATTTTATTGGCAACTGGGCAGAGTTTTATGGTCTCATTCATCAGAAAGATATGAGAAAGCAATACCCCACTAACCCGACTTTGATATAGTAATAGTCGGGTTAGTGGGGGTGAAATTCTGTAAGAGAAAAAGATGGCATGCTGATAATCAGGTGAACGATACAGTGCCATCTTGACCCTCTTGTCATTTTGTTCTTCCATAGGTATTCTCACAGGAACTGGGATTTTTGGACCAGCTTTGGCCTATCTGCTAGGAGGAGTGTTTAGCAAAATCTACGTCACACTTGAAAGTTAGTGTTGTTTTGGTAATTGCTACTTTAATCTACGTACAAGAGAATATAAGCGGATTTGTATAATATAATTGAAATATAATTGAAACGGACTGTCAGGTGCAAATATTCGGTAAATTTGCTGCTGACAGATGTCTGTAGATGGACCCTTTTAGGCTATCTTGCCGATGACAGCTACTTTCTCAATCCCCAAATCAATACCTTTATTGCAGAGAAACATCAGTTTGCCTAGAGTTTTATATCTTGATTGGTGTAACAACATCCATGGAGAAATATTTCTCAAAATAGACAATGCACAAAGCACAAAACGAGCCCTTGTGCTATACGTAGGCACCGGCCAAGATCAGCCTGTGCATTCACAGCCTGATCAACACTGAGACTGAAGATAACGATGATAATCTAAGTACCAAATACAACCTAAGGGTTCTGAAACATCTAAAACATTATGGAACGTTTCGTCAAGTCAGGGTAGGAAAACTGGAAAGAAACGAAAGCGTGAAACCAAAACCGAAGCAAAAGAAATGCACAACAGAAATGTCGAAATTAATGACAAAGAAAAGATGGCACGGGTATTTCAAGTCAATGAGTCAAAAAAATTCTGACGTGTTTAGCTTTGCTCGTGGAGAAGAAAAAACACTGTGGTTTACAACACCGCTATCTATACTCAGTCAAAAAGACAGGTATGAACTTATAGGACAGTGTTAGTTGAACAACAAAATTATAGTCTTCTCAAAACATACTCAAAACCATATTCCTGAATTTAAGAACTTTCAGTGAACAATTTCAATCAGAATTTAAAATGTTTAAAGAAAAAAAAAGACAAAAAGCAAGATCCAAATCTTATATCGCGGTAACATTGAATCAGAACACTGGTTTAGTATTTCGAAAGTATATTGTATAGATGGAAACGTTAACTGGTACAATAGCATGTATAGTGATTAAGATAAAGAAAGAAGCAACAGAATTATGCAATAAATCTGAACAGCTGGCCTTTAGAAAATGCCCAGTACAAAACCAAGTAGGGGATTCTGAATTTGGACTATTGACCACAGCTTTTGCTGTTTCGATTTGTTAAGGTAATAACCCATTTATGAAATTTATGTATGATAAAAAACAAAATGCGTAATTGAATGTCTTGAAAATCAGAATTTTATCAATTTTACGTTTAATATCAACACCACCTGGAAAGTTAAAATTTTCAAAGTTACCTATACTTGCCTTAGCCAGTTTATATATTTCCAAATAAAACGTTTAAAACAGATCACCAATTTTAATCATCTCGACATTCATGATATATAATATCGAAATCAGACGCCCTCGTAATGTAGGCATCTGGGCTTTGTGGTGATACGTGTTTTATTTTCCTGCGAGTGCAAGTGAAATAAACAGGAGTAAATTCTGTCCTGTTTAGAGTAGACCAAGGGGAGAGTCTTTCCTTTTAGACCCGTCTTTTTTTCTCAAAAGTAAAAAAGACAAAATATACTTAGCTTGACAGCCAGCAAGTAATGCTCTTTAACGTTGTTTGTAGGAAGCTGCAAGTAAATCGCCATTTTGAACGCCTAAAACTGTTTGCAGACTAAGTTAACCCTAACTATTAGCAAATGTATACTGAAAGTCAATGAAAACGCACCCCTAACGAGATCTTAAAAATATAAATCTGGTACAACAATTTCAATGTATATTTGTATTTTAGTATATTAAAGCTCCAAATTACTAGCATACTGGTCCTCTACCTCATTGGTGAAACATCTCAGCGAAACACCTTACAAACACTATCATAAAACAAAGAAAAAGGCTAAATCGCGATCAGAACACACGAAAACTACAAACAGGACCACGATAAACTCTACCACAGACATTGGTAGTCAGGCCTTCTGAACCAGATTGATGAGCGTGCATTATACAGTCTGAAGACCGACTCAAATAAAAGTAAAAAGATTGCCTTTGGAAACAAAGAACACATTACAGATAGAAAATGGGAGCCTCGGTTTTATTGAGAATCGTCATAAGCAGTAATGAAGTTTGAAACACTACTTACGCCCCAAAGCCCGTCATAGTTTTAGCAACATTCACAATTTTATGTTACTAAACTCCGTGTCTGAACGAAATATTACTCAGACCCTGTATCTTCACTTGACTTCATCTATAGACTACAGATGTGTTTGACACCTGTTGTTTGAAATTGATTCAGCATTATTGTTTTCTTTATTGCACAGGTGTTGACATAACTCCGAGTGATCCACGTTGGATAGGCGCTTGGTGGCTAGGATTTCTGGTATTCGGATCATGTGCAGTATTATTCAGTATACCGATCATGTGCTTCCCGCGCAGATTAAATACTAAACGACAAATTCAAATGGACGAGATAAAGGACAAAATAACTGAAAAGAAGTCCAAAAGAAGAGTTCTTCTGGTGGAAGTGAAGCGTAATATTTTAAACATTTCTACATTGTCTATACCATAATAATTTCAACTCAACATGCATACTTTAATTTAGCTCACTTTGGTTGGTCGAGACCATATTTAAGTCGGCATTTAAACTTCGAATAATGTTTTCAGCCAGATTCGCAGAACCATTTTCTTTGTGTACATTTATAAAATCATTAAAGTCTGTTTCCAGTGTAAGCATGATCGAGTTAAAATTATTAAAGAATGATTTTTTATTGTCATATAAACACTGGCGTTTTACTCACCTACTTAACATATAGCCCTTAGGATTTTATTCAGTTTGTGAGTAATTTGGTTTATCGATATGTAATATCGATAAAATCCACAAAAAAAAGTGCAATCCCATAATATTCAAATTCTTCTTGATGCCCTTAAGCACGCTTTAAGGGCGATCCTTTGCCCGTTCAGATACATATGGTAATTACCTATAATATTCAGAAATCTTAACTTCCCACCTTGTCCTGAAATTTGAATATTTGCTAGATATGTCTAAAAACCGCAGGATGAATAACAAACAGTACAGACCCTGATCAGACACCGCGCTCCGTTGCGTTTGATCTAGATATACACTACATACACTATGCTCTGGTCGTATAAATACGGTATATGTAATAATTACTCATTCATTAAAGTAGTTGCGGTCCTGGTACCTAAGCCATAATCCAAACTCATAAACCCGTAAACGAATGACGAATCAGAATGTTCAGACCAACAGACATGAACCCCAGAATAAAGGGTCCGCCTCAGGCGTCCGCGGATAGTAAGCATTACTTGGTAAGCAAGCTTCGCCCACCATGCCCATAGGCCTGAACGAAGGAAATATCGGTAGAAGAGTATGTCCGGGATTCGGGAAGTCTACTTACGGCACGTCACTGTCAAAAACATCAGAAACAATTCTGGAAACTGCCACATTGTAGGGATTAACCAGATCATGATGTCTCCCATAGAACTTTTTAAGTGTTGCTACCAGTTTGGTTTTTTGATACCCCTGGCTCAACAACTTTGTAAAGAGCACTTTCCCACGCTCCATGAAGTCCTGATAATTTGAACAGGCTCTGGCATAACTGATTAACTGTGAAACGTAAACGCCGTATGCTGGTGCAGAAGGAATATTACTGCTCAGGAATGGAAAGATAACAATTGGAAAATTGAAGTCATCCCGTTTGTCGTAAAGCCTAGTAGTTAGCTTTCCATTGTCAATGTAGAGATAACAACCCAAGTATGAGGAGGAGGCCGCAGTCTCCGTTGTTTCCTTTATTTCAAGTTCACGTGGATAGATGAATTCCAAATACTCTGCAAATTTGGTGTTTTTCAGAGACAATACATCATCTATATATCTGTAGGTGAAATATTTTGAATTGTTGTGCGAGGTGTTTCTTGCCTGCTTGGAGGAGACGTTGTACAAACTCTGCCTCATACGAGTATAAAAACAGTCGGCAAGTAACGATGCACAGTTAGTACCCATCGGTATGTCGGTTGTTTGCTGAAATATTCGTCCGCCGAACTCCACAAAAATATTGTCGATTAGATATTCCAGTATCTTTATGACATTAAAATGATTAAATTGCAAAGTGTGTATTTTGCAGGTTTATATGTAAATCTATTCATGGTCAATATGTAACGCATGTATGGAGCGAATCATTGGGCCCCACGGCTAGCGGTAATGAGTTTCAATATTGATGGCATTCGCATTCAATATATATAATACGCTCATCTGAGCACTTAATCTCTATATAGCTCTTTAGCTGCGAGGAAAACCTTTGTGTTAATTCCGTGTTAATTATGGAGTCAAAAGGCACCTATATGTGTTAAAATAATTCCTCCGGCAACAGTGAGTAAAGGTTAAATTCTCAACATTCAGTGGTCCACAGGGCTTCATTACCCCCGTATTGGTTCAGACGGTCTTATCTTTGGCTAAATGGTATCATCTTCGTATCATGCGCTAAATGTAAATTTGATGAAAGTTTGTTACCGTACGGTCACGGTGGCTATCCTAAATAACATTTCTAAAGCACTCTTAGTACCTTGAACCTGTTCCAACAACGGTCCATACTTTACTCGGGCTCAACGTAATTCTACTAATATATTTTTCTTTGGCTCTGACTTTCAGTTCGTAGTCGAGTCTTTACCATAGTGTTGAGAAATTAATATATACGTAGCAAAAAAAGTCAGGGATATTTTTATTCTTGAGTGAAATGTATAACAGGTATTAATCCAATCTGTGTAATAATAAAGTTTATTCAATAACAATAAATTTTGTAGAACTGAAATCAGTTCACTCTCTTGTACAGAAAAAAAAAAAAAAAAAAACATGCACAATACAATAGTAGGGTTGAGTGAAAAATGTCACAAATACACAATGCTCAATTTTCACCGGTGAGCTTTGCTCATCACCTGAATTTGAGCGCTAATCCTTTCAAAAGTGAACAAATTTCTGGTTAACAAATCTATTGCTTTACTATTGACAACATCTGTTCTACTAGCGTTAAACTGCCACAACGTCGACATCCGCCAAACGACGCGCGCTTACGCGCTATTGGAATGCTCGAAGCTGGCATGAGGCAAGTCGAAGTTGCTAGACGTTTGGGGGTTTCACAGAGTGTGATCAACCTCCTACGAACTCGGTTGGCACAAACCAACAGCACGTTAGATCGACGTCGAAGTGGGCGCCCGAGGTCTACGTCGCAAGCCCAGGATCGGTTCCTGCGTACGTCAGCCTTGAGATCACGATCAGTAAGCGCCGAACAACTGCGCGAACGTCTCTCAAGAACTGGAACAAGAGAGTCTGTTCAAACCGTGCGGAATCGACTTCACAGCGCTGGACTTAGAGCTCGGCGGCCTTACGTTGGGGTGCCACTTTCCGGAGACATAGACAAGCCAGGCTAGCATGGACAAAACAGCATCGTCGATGGACTAACCAACAATGGGCGACTGTACTCTTTACCGACGAGTCACGGTTTCTGCTGGATATGCTTGACAGACGACGTCGCGATTGGCGTCGCAGAGGTGAGAGGTACGTGAACTGCACAATTGTTGAACATGACCGGTATGGAGGAGGAAGACATGGTATTGGACGGCATACCTGTTCTTTTCCGTACAGAGCTGCTTGTGCTTAACGGAACTCTAACAGGCCAACGCTACATCAATGAAGTGCTACAGCCGGTTGTTCTGCCTTTTGTTCAACAACACCACGTAGTGCTGCATGATGACAACGCAAGACCTCATCGGGCGAGGATAGTACAGCAGTTCCTGCAGCTAGTACAGCAGTTCTGGCAGCAGAACAATGTGGATCATCTCGATTGGCCTGCTCGATCCCCTGACTTGTCGCCAATCGAGCATGTTTGGGACATTCTCGGCCAGCGTGTACGACAGAGAGTTCCACGACCAAGAACGCTCCAAGCTTTGGGCGCAGCCTTGCAGGAGGAGAGCTAGAGATTGCCAGACTCATCAGGAGTATGCGTCGTCGTTGTGTGGCCTGCATAGATGCAACAGGTGGACATACGCGATATTGTCAGATTTGTGAGGTTTTATTGGTGACCCTAGTGATCTTCCATACAAATTTTCTCATTCACATCTAGTGCTACAGACTCCAACGGATGGACTGCTCACTGCAGGGGTTCTAATGTTGTTTGGTCTTCGTGTGGCCAAGCAGCTGCTCGCTTCGGGGTTCTAATCCTGTTTGGTCTTTATATGGCCTTGCAGCTGCTCGCTGCAGGGGAGTAGCTTATAAAATAAGGGTTTGGACCACCACTCCATCGGGCACCAAAGGGGCTCCAAAGGAGATAAAACTTGGCAGCTACGTCGAGACGCTCCCACGTAGACAAACAATTCTGTATGTACGTCTAGGCGGCTTCCTCGGGCGTGCGGCTCTTCCTGCGGCCCCCAAGTGAGCATAGTGAGAGCCCCTGCGGACGGCCCCACCCTCGCCGGCCCGGGGCTCTACTATAGCGCATTTTTTGTCAGGGATACCGATGTTTCGGCTACTATTTTTGGAGGCACGCACACGTCCCTATTTCCAGTGGAGACCGATGGCCGGACTCCGAAGGCAAGGGTTGGGGCCCGCCCCACCCCCCGGCGAGCCCCCAATCCTCGCCGACCCGGCTATTAAATGAGGATATACCACTACAAGCAACATGCCTAAGGGACACAACACATGCAAATGGCTGACCTTGAGCTCAACGGAGCTCTGTGGTAAAAGCTGTCTTACGGACTTTTGTAAAGTTCATCTGGTGAGACTCCGTAAAGGCTCACTCACTCAGCCCTGCCGGGGCTGTGGGGTAGGGGTTACTAACAAGCAACAGCTCTGTTGTCAGTACGGGTATAGGATTGAGCGGTGTCATGCAGCAAGAGCGGCACGAAAGGAATTTGCGCGCCTCGCCGCCATCGAAATTTCTATTTAGAGAAAGCGGCCCAAAGGATATACCCACACCATCTTCCATTTAGAGATAGCGATCAAACGGATATACCCACACCATCTTTCATTTAGAGATAGCGATCCAAGGGATATACCCACACCACGACAGCATGGATGACGCAGTGAAGCATCTCGCTAGACAGCTTCGATCGGGGGCTATTACGCCACAGACCTATGCGGAAGGCCTGAGCGCTCTTGCAGAGATCCCCGCTCTTGCACCAGCGGCGTGAGTCACCCAAACCGGTCCCGCGCAAGCGGCGTGAGCCATCCACACCGGCCCCGCGCCAGCGGACCACCCCTGCCCCGCGCGACGTGCCGTCACCCGACACGGCTGGGGAGCACGCCTACATCGAGGAGATCCTTTCACAAATGCCCGACGAGCGGCCCATCCCGGCCCCACGCCGGCGAAGGCCTATCCGGGCCCCGCGCTAGCTGGTGTTCCGCCAGACTCGCTGGGTCATTGGCAGCTTCCTGCGAGGATGGCAGATGGATGTGCCTCAAGGGCACCCCATGGCGCAGACCCCAGTGCTTTCTTAGAGAGGGTGCGACCACAGATTCGGGCCAAGCTCGAGGAAGAGATCAAGGCTCTGAATGGAATTAAATTTCAGCTGGCTCTCAAGGTCCAGCTTCGGAAGGACAACCCAGACGGTAGTGAGGAGTACACAGACCCTGTGCTGCGCCACAAGCAGGAGGCTATTCTGCAGAACAGTGAAATCGAGGGGGCCCTCAATCAAGCTTTCCCCACGATCCAAGAAACTCTGGAGAAGTGGACGCAGAGAGGGTCAGGCTGGGTTGTAGATCGAGTGGAAGTCTTTTGGCTGAACATCGCCAGATATCAGCCACTAAGAGGCGGCTCCTACATTCCACTACTAGCAGTGGTGCGACGTAAGAAGGCAGTTGTCAATGTAAAAGACAAGGATGACCACTGCCTGTGGTGGGCACTCAGATCAGCCCTATTCCCAGCCTGGGACCATGTTGACAGACCGTCAAAGTACCTTACTAACGACGGCCTGGACTTCGAAGGGATCGATGCTCCCACACCAATCTCTCAGGTGCCAAAGGTTGAGCTACAAAACGACCTGGCCATCAACGTCTTTGGGTGGGAAAAGGGGGTGATTGTTCACCACATCAGCAAACAGCCCGAAGACATGCCAAGGATCAACCTGCTGCTGATTGAAAAGGCTGGCAAATTCCACTACACCTGGATCAAGGGCCTCAATCGCCTGCTCCACGACCAGAGCAAGTGCAGTAACCGCAAGCACTACTGCGAGCGCTGTCTTCATGGCTACACAAGGGAGGATCTGCTAGAAGCTCACAAGCCAGAGTGCCGTTGGATCGGCCAGACAGCTGTACGGGTGGAGATGCCAGAAGAAGGTAAAAACAAACTAGCCTTTCAGAACCACCACAAGCAGCTGCCAGCCCCTTACATCATCTACGCCGACTTTGAGGCTCTCACCACCAAAGTTGAGGGACCTGAGCTCGACCCCACGAAGAGCAATACTCAACGGACACAACACCATGAGGTTTGTAGTTATAGCTACGTCGTCGTTCGATGTGACGGCCAGACAGAGCTGCCAGTCGAATATCGCGGTCCCAATGCAGCAGGGCACTTCTTAGAATCACTGCAGGAAGAAGAGAGCAAAATCAAGGGCGTGCTAGCTAATCCCCAGGCCCTGAGGATGACGCGGGGGGACTGGCGTGCCTTCCGCACCGCTGAGACGTGCCACGTATGTGACAAACCTCTCGAATGTGACTCCGTGCGTGACCACTGCCACATTACAGGTAAATATCGAAGAGCGGCCCATACTGCCTGCAAGCTGCGGCTGAACCCCATAACCACCGCCATCCTCGTGGTGTTCCACTACCTGCGGGGCTATGACTCCCAGCTGCTGATGCAGGCCATCTCGAAGGTGGAGGGCGGGATAGGTTGTATCCCCAACAACACGGAGAAGTATGTCTCCTTCTCCCTTTGGCAACTGTGCTTCATTGACAGCGCCCAATTCCTGCTAGCCTCTTTCGACAAGCTGGTTGCGGCGAACCCGCCAGAGGCTTTCCGGATAACAGCCCAACACGAGCCCAACAGAGAAAGACGAGAGCTCCTAATGAGGAAGGGTGTATACTCTTACGGATACATGGACACCTGGGATCGCTTCACCGAGCCCAAACTCCCCGCCCCCCCCCCCCCCCCAAGGAGGTCTTCTACAGCAAGCTCACTGATGCGCATATCAGTGACGAGGACTACGCCCATGCACAAAAGGTCTGGGAGACCTTTGGGTGCAAGACCCTGGGTGACTACAGCGACCTGTACTGCCGGCAGACGTGCTGCTGCTCGCTGACATGTTCGAGACCTTTCGGTGGACCTGCCAAGAGCAGTACGGCCTGGACCCTGCTCATTATTACACCAGCCCGGGCCTTTCGTGGGACGCCTTACTCAAGGAGACAGGCGTTGAGCTAGAGCTGCTTACGGACTATGACCAGCATCTGTTCATTGAGAAGGGGATGCGAGGAGGCATCTCAATGGCCTCAAAGCGCCACGCCAGAGCAAACAATCCCCTGGTAGAGGGGTACGACCCAGGGCAGCCAAGTAGCCACATCTTATACCTCGATGCGAACAATCTCTACGGTTGGGCTATGAGTCAATATCTCCCCACCAGCGGCTTTCGGTGGGTGGATGACTGCCAGCAGCTGGCAAAAACTATCGCAGAGCAAGCAGCTGACGGCCCCGAGGGCTACATACTTGAGGTGGACCTGGAGTACCCAGAAGACCTACACGACGCGCACGATTCATATCCGCAGGCACCGGAGCGCATGGTAGTTCAGAAGGAGTGGACGTCGGACTATCAGCACGACCTCCTCGGCGTTGGGGTGGCGCCAACAGAGGTTGAGAAGCTGGTCCCAAACCTCCGCAACAAGGACCGCTATGTGCTTCATTATCGGAATCTGCAGCTGTACCTGTCTCTGGGCTTGCGTCTGACTGCGGTCCATCGTGCCCTGACGGTTCGACAAAGCCCTTGGATGGAGCCATACATCCGAATGAACACAGAGCTCCGGAAGAAGACCGCCAGTGACTTCGAGAAGGACCTCTACAAGTTGATGAACAACTCGGTCTCATGGAGAACCTGCGGAAGCGGGTTAATGTGAAACTGGTGCGTTCGCATGAGAGGACAAGCTTAGGCGCCTCATCGCCAGCCCAGCATTCGCTCGGGCCAATATCTTTGATGACGACCTGGCTGCTATCCAGATCCACAAGAGCCGCCTAGGGCTCAATCGCCCGGTGTTCGTGGGGATGAGCATTCTGGATCTCTCCAAGCACCTGATGTACGACTTCTACTACAACCAGCTCCGGGGGCAGTACGGGGATCGTTGTCAGCTCCTCTACACCGACACCGACAGCCTCCTCCTCGAGGTCCAGACAGAGGATGTCTTCAGGGACATGGCCGCCCACGCAGAGCTCTACGACACCTCAGACTACCCACCGGAGCACCCACTACACAGCATCGCCAACAAAAAGGTATTGGGGAAGATGAAGGACAAGTGTGCAGGGCGCCCCATTGCCGAATATGTCGGTCTGCGCCCTAAGATGTACTCAATCCTTGAGGCCGGCGGGGGAAACATCAAGAAGGCAAAGGGTGTGAAAAAGAATGTCGTGAAAAAGCACATCAGACATGAGCAGTACAAAGAGGCTCTCTTCTAAAAACGAACCTAAAAGCACCGTTAATAGCTTCTATGGTATTCCGAGCAAACCTTTCAATGATTTAGAATGTGACTGTTGCCGAAATAGACGGATTATAGTTAGCGACAACTCGAGCCCAACAGAGATAGCATGGACGTCCTGCGGTCAGAGCGCCATCACATCTACGGGCAGCGCCTGAATAAGGTCTCGCTCTCAACCTTCGACTCCAAGCGCAGAAAATGGGGTGGACACGCTGGCCTATGGGCACAAAGACGCCCTTCCGGCTGGCGCTGCTGAGATGGATGCGTACATCGATGAACTGCTCAGTGCTTGAGAACGCCATCCGGAGGCTGAGTGTCGGGCGGCACTACGAGGAGTTCCTCCCTGACAAAACCACGCGGCGGGCCGTCCTGCAAGTAATACAACACGGGCTCGTCGGGCTTGGTCACCGAGTGCCCCAGCCGGTACACCCCAAGAGACCACACGGGGTCAGTTGCGCGGCGCCGACCGCCCTCCAGCTCGCCAGGCTGGTACAGGCAGCAAACACCAACACCTGAAGGGAGCCTCTGCTCCTTGAGACCAACAGGGCGGTCGGGAACTACAGAGGAGGGCTTTTGCGCCACGGTCTTGGCTTTGATGGCATCAGAGGGCCTTTTGCCAGTCAACCAGGTGACCTCACCATTCAGAGCCGCGACAACTGCGGGCAATCGCTTAACCCACTCTGTTGACCTCTGACCCGAAGGGAGGCGCATCTCCTGGGCATACTGGTGTTCAAAGAGCCGCACAGCCAGTGTCCTGTTCCAGCGCTTCACGACGCCTTGGTCCCTGTGAATATCGACCCGACCGTGCCGGACCTGGACAGAGTGCTTTGCCAGCAGCTGGCTCACCGCACCCATGAACTCGCGACCAGGGTCAACCGGAAGGAGCTTCGGCCACTTCAATGGCCCCCGTCTGTAGATCCGAGACAGAGCATCGGCGACCTCCGCCGCGGTCTTGCTAGTCAGAGGCTCAGCCTCTTTGAAGCGAGAGGCCACATCAATGACCGTGAGAGCGTAGCGGTAGGTTTTCCGCCCTACGCGGTCGTGTGGCAGAAAGAGCAGATCCGCATGGTGGACCTCGTTCGGCGTGGCGATGTCAAACTTCGGCCGCGGTACGCGCCGTGGGGCAGGCAGATAGATCTGCCAGATGGCCTGCCTTTTGAGCCAGTCCTTGGCCGGCTGTTCAGTCACCTTGGCTGCAGACGCCAGCTTCTCGATGGCTGCGAGCCCCTTCCAGTAGCCTCGGGGGCTGTAGTATAGGGCAGAGATCTTACTGTCAGCCATTGCTACTAAGGTATTCCAGCAGCCTGACCAGCCTCCAACATGCGGAAGCCACAGGCTCAGGAAGCTGTCCAGCTGTCGCCCGGAAGTTCGTCGGGCCAGCCAGCACCCCCGCGGCGAACCGAATGGCTGCCCGTTCTTCTTGCCGCCAAAGCAACTTTTGCGCGATATCGATCATGGTGTGGGCCAGAGGACCAGGAATCTTATGGCGGCGGGCCGCGTGCCCGACCTCCAGCAAAGCGAGATACAGTTCGTCGGCCAGCATTGCTAGCATATTCCCTACGTCGAAAACATTCAAACGCGCGATGAAACACGGATTACTTGGCGAGTCTGTAGGCCACCAGGCCGGTCGCGGCCATCCCCAGGATGACGAAGGCGATTTCGTGGTCTTTCTGTCCGTCACTCGGGTGATAAAAGTCGGCGAGCTGGGGCTCGGGCCCCAGGGGGTCGAGGTTGTGCCTGGTGACCTGCGCATTTTCCTGCAATTCGGCGTCAACGTCCCGGAACGTCTTAACAGCATGACCTTGCCGGCGAAACTCCCCGTTGATCCAGTCGAGGCGCTCGGTCCGTTTCCCGGACCATGGCCCCTGTGCGGCCTGCAGCTGCTCGACGTCTAGCACCACCATGCCGACGTCACGGGGCGTTGGGTCAAGCTTGGGGGTGCTTCCCTCATCGCCATCTTGCCGAGCCGGGCGTATCCCATGGCCAAGCCAGAGACGACCTCGCTGTGGTAGAGCGCGTTCACGATCATCTTCCCGTCGGTTGCTGGAGTCGTCATGGTTGCTCATTCAGTATAGAACGGATCGGGGCCAGGCTTTAATTGCCGGTCTGGCCGAGGTGGTTTATACACACGCCGCTTGGGCGCGGAGTCAACGGGGCCTGCCGCGGGACTTCTCGTTTGTCGGAGAAACACGAGCGCCCCGCCCACAAGACAAGCCCCAACGATCCATGGCGTCCAGCTGGTTAGTCCTTCACGGCGTTCCGGCCGGGAAACCGCTTGGTCCGCCTCCTTCGGAGGAATATTGGCAGGCGTGCCGGTGGGGGGGGGTGCCAAATGGTTCCTTGGCTGCTCGAAGCTGCTCGAGAAGTCGTTCTTCTTGCTTTGCCTTTCGGGCGGCAGCACTTGCACACCCGGCTGCTATTTTTTTTGGATCCTTAACTTTCTCTGTAACTCTTTCCACTGGAGGACTCCTCCGCCGTCTCTTGCTTCAAGCAGGTCAGCGCAACGGTTAACGGTGCTAAGAACATGCCGTAGCGGTGGTAGAGCTCGCAGGTAGCACTGCTAAGCGCGTGTCCAACAAACGGGTCGCTCTCGAGGTCTGCGATAAGCCCTGGCTGGTTTTCGGTTGGGAGAAACATGGCCGCCATCCCCGCATAGAGCTGGAGCGCCGCAGACCCCAAGGTCTTCGTCATCGCCGCCCCCAGCCTGGCTTCGTAGCGGGCATACAGCTTCTCGATTTCGATGTTATCCAGAGTGTCGATCGGCGGTGAATGTTTTCCCGCGGACCATCAGTCCATACTGCCCGGCTTGGCCTCCCGCCGCGATGGCAGCGAGCCGTTCGCGGTGTTTTTACACCCGTTCTTCCTCCTGCGGCGTGTCTGCCGTCGCCGCTGGGGCGGCTGCCGGTGGAGCCCCTCGGCTAGACCAGCGCCCTACGGGTCAGCAACTGACATCAGCTCATCGATCAGCAGGCTGATCTGTTTTCAGCAGAAGCTTGGCGTGGTTTCTTTCGGCTAGCTGCTGCCGCACCAACGCCCGCTGTTCTCGAGTCGGTATCACGTCGTTCTCCCGCAGGCAGTCTTCAAAGCTGTCGCGATCCTTGCAGTGGAAGAGTGCGACCCAGCGCGTCTGCTCGCGCAAGTTCTTCAGGACTTAGTTGTATTTCCGGGTGAGGACCCAGACGCTTATGTCGGCGTGGCGGCCCGAGAACGCCAACTCTGACAACAATGTCTTTCTTCTTCGTCAGAGCCTTCGTGGCCGAGCAGTCGTCGATTATAAAAAGTGTTGGCTCGCCCTTAAACACCAGGTAGAGCGCCCGCAGGTAATCGTGAAGGCGCTCACCGGGATCCAGAACGTAGACTTCAGGGTCCGTCCAGAGCCAGGGGCACTGCTTGTAGGTCTTGTTGTGGTCTATGGTGGGGCACAGGACCACGATGTGTCGAAAGAACCCCCGGTAGGGGCCTTCTTCGAGCAGAGACAGGATGAAAACGGTTTTTCCGCATCCCGTCTGCCCGCAGACAATTGCCGAATGGGCGCCCTTGGGCAGAAGATGATTAATAAACAGCTGAGACGAACCGGCCATCTTCGAGGTTCAGCTGCGCGTCCATGATGATGTAGAGATAGATGTTCAAAGCGCCGGCCGCCTCTGCCGTCTTAGTCAACTGGATGGTCACTCCTTCGCTCGCATTCTCTATGCGGCGGCCACTGCCATGAAGCCGGTAATCATCAGTTGTCCTGAGGTCAAGCCACAGAGCGAACTTGGAGGTCAAGAACTCCCCGAGAGAGACGTCAGTGAGACCAAGGTCTTTCGCCACCACTGCCACCTCGGGGTGGCGTTTCCTGTCGGGTGCAAATAAAATCCTCGCCTCGTCCCACATCTGATAGGCACGCATCCGCTGACTAAAGAGCTGGTTGGGGATCCCCTCGATCGTGACCTAAACCTTCGTTATTTTCGGGTTATAGAAGGACTCCGTGTTGCGAGCGAAGGGCTGTTGCGCGGTAACGTCCTCAAAGAGCATCAAGACCCCCTTCATGCTGCGGGCGGGCACGTTGAGGTTAATATTCCAGAGGGAGTCGCTCTTGTCTCTGCTTATTTTTCGGTGCCTCAGAATCCGGTCATAGAGGATCGCGAGGCGGCCGTTGTACTGATTGGCGATCATGCGTGCCAGCTCTGGCTGCGTGACGATCTCATCCTCTAGACTGATGTTTTCAATGTCGTATGAGGCGTCGGCATCGCCTGTGGCCCGAATTGCGCGACTGTAGTCGTTGAAGGCGAGTTCGTACTCCAGTCGGTCTCCAAGCGCGCTTTGGTAGAACGGCATGTGGCCCTCGAGCAGCTCGAAATCGAGCGGGATGCCGAAGGCATCGGAGATGGCCTTGTCGGCCGCGACTGTCTCATCTTTGTTTCAGGCACCGATGCGAATCCGCGTTGCGTTTCGGTTACCAGACGTATCGATGCCTTGGTACTGGTCATTTTTCCTCTCCAAGGCCGTCTTCCAGAGATCGCCGTAACAGTTGAAGACGTCACTTTCGTCAACGGACATCACCTCGTTGCCGGAGATCTTGATCGCAGTCTTCTTCAGGATGTCGCGGCCCAGGTTATGAACCACGGTCCGGCTCGCATCTTCACTATTCAGCGTGATTCTGAAGGCCAGGCGGGCGGTCCCTGGAACGATCACGTCGTGCGCGCCGAGGTTCGGGAATCGAACCAGAAGCTGTTGATTCTGATCAATCTTGCTCGGGTTATTGGTTATCACGACAGACTGCCGCACGCCTTTGACCCCCAGGGGCTCGCGGAGGCACCTGTAAGGATTAAGCTTGCGTCCGAATTTGCTCGAAGCCATGGTGTATTTGAAGCCACGCAAATTAGCATCCACTGTCAACGCCGCGATGGATGACGTCACTTTCGAGAACCCCACGTTCGATCCTGACGGACCTGGAATAGACGATGATTTCGACCTCCCCGACCCCCCTATGGAGCCACCGCCGGACGTCCAGCAGCTGCTAAACGCGTCCGGAGACAATTTGCAGAACTTGCAGGACGAGTTAAGACAGACAGAGCTCGAGACCCAGAAGAAGCGCCTGGTTGATACTTTCTACCGCGAGGTAAGCCGCACTTATGGGCTGCGCCCCGAAGGTAGGACCGACTATAGCCAGTTCGGGATCGACCCCGACGGTAAGACACTTTACTGGGCACCTGAACGATCTCCGTTGCTGCGACGAGGGGAGGATTCCGGTTTCTGGCTCTAAACACGCTGTCCCGAAGGTACAGGGCTGGTGGCACCTATGCACTGCGGAGATCGCTGGGGCTCCCTGATTATAGATCGGGGGCATCGCGGGGGCTCGGCAGAGAGGTCGTGGAGACACTCTAGAGTGCAGAGGAAACCCTCCCCAAAACATTGAGGCAATCGAGCTGAAGGATCTCTCCGGCGTGGCTGATACCACAAGTCAAAGCGTAGAAGACGTCAAGAGCATTAATGATCCGCAAATTGACGTCGCGTGGGTCACACAGGCCAGAAGAGAACTGGCCGGAGTTTGGGAGGCCATGACGAGATCGAGGGACGAGCTCGCTAACAACCTCGCGAAGCTAAGCGCCATCGAAAACCGGAAATCCGAAGTCGAAAAGTACTTGGCCAGGGAACGCCAAAAACTGACCGAAACGGACGACACCGAATTTCAACAATATATTTGAGACCGAATTGAGAAGCTTAAAGGCGAGCTCTCCGACATCAAGCTTGAAAGGCAGGCGAGGCTCGAAGCCCTCTCCACGAATAGAGCAGCTCTCCGGTCGCAGATCAACAGAATTCGTGAGACTATCAGGCGGCTCCTATATGAAGACAAGACGCTGGCTGAGAGAATTCGACCTCTCTTCCGCGAACAGGGGATAACGATCGCGAGGATCCTTACAGCAATCGGCATCGCGATAAGCACTCGTCCTTGCTGTCACTGGCGGAGGATGGCTGCTTCAGATCCAGCGATCACGATTTCGTTGTTGTAGCCCTGGACATTGCCCGGGTGGAGGGTCATGTCGCTCGGGGCGAGGTAGAGCCCTAACCCGAAGACACAATCCAGCGGCGTAGAGGCGTATTGCAGCGTCTTCTGGTAGCGAGCGATGCTGCTGGGGATGTCGACTGGAGAAGCAATTGCATCTTCGACGTTGGCTAGGAACTTCTTTTGAGCGTCGAACCCCGTCCCGGCCTTGAGAATGTTCGAGCGTGTCTGGGCCTGCGCTCCCAGGATAGCCCAAACATACGTCTGTATACTGTCGTTGAGGCGCTCCACACCCGCTTGCGTGAAGCCTTCTGATTTATCGGGAATGAACATCGTCCACGCCCCTGATATATCCCGGTTATGGCGGATGGAGTCCATCGGATGGAAGAAGGGGCCATCGGAGTAGTGCGCATGCCGGTAGGCGCCCGCCGTCTCCATATACGTGCTCCAAGATCCGAGGCCTTGGCACCAGTGGTCTAGCTTTTGCCTCCAATTTGTATCAGGCGAAACTCCGAACTCGGTGCAGAGCCGCTTGTAGGCCCTGGCGTCGTAGGCGTTCTGATACCAAGAATGAGATTGGTCTCCAGGAAGGGCGACTTTTAGCTCCACAAGCAGACGCCTGGTCGCATAGTAAACATGGAAGCGATACAGACTCGCAAGGAGGGGATCTTTAGCTTGGAGATGGTCATCAGCAGAGACCCCGCAGCCAGCAGTCGCGCACCAAACCGCGCAGTTCAGTTGGCACTGCCGCCAGGTCATCGGAGCGTGTTGCCAGTTGCCCCACGCCTTGTTTCCCATATTGATGTCTCCAGTGAGTGGGGGGTTTTGATAGTCGGCGAAGATGTCTGGGAAAAAGGCCTGAAATTCACCTCCCTCATCATCAACCATAATCTTCTGGCTGGCCAGAGACGCCTGCTTCTCTTTGAAATGCCCTCCCCCCCCCCCCCTGCCCGATATGTTGCAGAGCTTTTGAACGAGTAGGCCCTCTTGTCAATCACTATGTACATCACACTCACTGACATTCAAAATGGGGAACCGGTCTCTGTTCCCGGCACTGCGTGTGGGTGGGGGGGGGGGGGCTGCAGATTTCCTAAAAAAACGCCTGGTGCTGGTTCGCGGGCTAGTCGACCTCCTAGAGTTCTCTCGAGAGTTCTTTGAGCCCGGCCAGAGCTACGTTGCAGACAAGACTCATCGTTTGTTCACCCATCGGGAGATCTGCGTGCATCTTGCCGAGGTCAGTACGTCGGAGAACCTCCACAACAGTCGCCCCTCCACACTGCTGAAATCCATCCCCGTCGAGAACGAAAGGTGCGGGGGTGGCCGGACAGAGACATTCCCCGTCTTGCAGTACAAACGGCTGGCATCGGGGCCTCTTTCCCAGCTGACGCTCACGATATTAGACACGGGCGGCAGAGTTAGATTTCGACTATTTGAGTGCAGTCCTACACATAAGAAGAAATGGGTGATGCGGGTGGCCCAGGGAGCGCCAGGAAATGCCCTGGGGTGGCTTTAGCCGATCTCGGGGATACCGAGGGATTCGAAAAGGGTGGGGAAGAGGGCCAGCTGTACGCTTTCGAGCTGTCCGACGGAGTGTACAAACGAAAAAAGGTCACCACCCAAGAGGGAGGTGGGGCGCAGAAGCTCGGAGAGTTGAGCGACATCGATGTTTCATATGCCGTCCGCAGACGGCTCCACCAGCTTGCGTTTGCCGGGAGCAAGTGGGTGGCCTTTGCAGACCCCACACAACAGACAGGGTGGCTGATCGATATTCGAATCTCCTCTCCCTACGTCGCAACGGGGCAGCATCACAAGATTCGAAAGGTGACGAACAGCGGTACCCGGCTGTGTTCCTACGTTCCTGAGACCAAAAACGTGGTCATTTCCGAGCAGTACACGCTGAAAACGAGCAACAGCCGGTAGGGGATTCTAAAAATGGTATCCGAGTTCTCCCCAGCGGGAATCATCGGCGCGGGAATACCTACATCAACAATCCTTCTCGAGGTGATCCTCGGAGACCCGCCCGACGGCTTCGTAGAAGTTTTGCCCGGCTTCAAGCTCAAGTGGACCAGCGTGCACGCGCAAAAAGAACTTGGGGCCTTCATCAAATCTCGGGAGCGACCTCTGGTGCGCTTTACCTTGGGGGGAATCCAGCACGAAGCCGAGCACCGCTTTCTGGATATCAGCAAGATTCATGTTGGTCCGGTCGAGCTCAAAAGGCTGAGGTTCACGCCCGCAGGCCTCATCTCAGACGAAGGCTCGGTGGTCCTTGGCCATTTGAACTTGTCCGACAGTGATGATGTCACACCTTAAAGAACGATGGGACTTTACCCACCACTTGAGACGACTGGAGACAATCATCGACTTCAGCACGTGGCCGACGTCAGATCCCGCCTGGAAAAGGAACGGGACTTCAGAGCATCGCTGTATAAGAAATACCGACGGAGGCTAATGTCGTAAACGGACGACACCGGGCTTTCGGTAGCCAGTGCAGCCATGGCTGCCACGGGTGTCGGGCTGTTGACGACGATAATCGCTGCGCCTTTCGCAATTGGCTTACAGGCCGGAGCGATTGCCTGTGGGTTGCTCGGAGCCGGCGGGAGGTTCATTTGTCGGAGGCTCGAAGCCAAAGCCACCAAACATGACCAAATCCGGGTCCTGGCCGTCTCAAAGCTCAACACAATCGCAGACCGTATTTCAACTGCGCTGACTGACGATAAGATCTCCGAGGCGGAGTTTCGCCTGAATCTCTCTGAATTCGACAAGTACGACCAAATGAAGGCTGAGATTCGCCGTGGGCGTCAGAAAGAGGGTGGGGGTCTGTCCGAGAACGAGAAAAAAGCGGCTTATGAACCTCATGAGAGACGAGGCGATGCTAACAGCCCGTACCAAGCTCTTGGAAAAGCTCAGAGCTGCTGGAATCAGTAGCACCTCTTTATATCTTGTTCGCGGGCTTAAAAAAAGGAGCGCAGGCTGGTTAGGGCCCTTTGAGCTGGTTCAATCCCAAACCCACCTTTGATCACACCCTCACTTACTACGATGGATCCCCCTCCCCCCTGTTCACCCAGTTTTACACACACTGACATCAGCCTTCTCGTCTGGTAAACGGTAATATTATCAAAGGTAGACAACCACGTCTGTTTTTTTGAAACTAAATATCTGTTTTACAACTTCCTCGATGTGTTTTACATATGTCATTGGAATATTAATCGTCTGCTTATGTTCATCGATTTTCTGGTCAGTAACGATAAAGTTTGTCAGTTAAAGTTTTTGTTGTCAGGTTTTAATCACACTGACGATTTCATCGCAATGCACAGAAAACGAAATGTCTCGATACTCCTTTTTCTAAGCGAATATCGGATTTTTGCGAGGCGAATGGGCCAGTTTTGGAGACGTTTCTTTTTCTGAACAGCCTACTGGCAGACGACATTCGTCCAAGCAGAAAGGATGTGAGAAGTTACAGCGGTTTGCCAAAGCCTGACCAACCTTTTGCGCGGCACGATGTATGGCTTACGGGTAAGTGCCTCTTTCTTGCGCTCAGCCCCGGGCCGGCGGGGGCCGTCCCCAGGCGGTTCGGGGGCCATAGAGGAGCGGGCTGGAGGCTGGCCAGGCGTCTGAATAACGGGCTCGGCCCGGAGGTCTGTGCGACGGTCGGTTATATGAATTTCTGGTGTTCCACCTAATCCTCCTACTTAATTTCACATTTTATAAGAACCCTTACCATGCTAATGGGCAGATTCAGCAGATGCTGGCCCACGGTACTTTAAAACCCCAGGAGCTGGGTAGAATTCTTTACACGCACATCCCAGTCCTGGGGGCGAACCACCTGTCTGTGCCAAATCCTGTTTTCTGAGAAAAATATATCAATATGTCGTCTGCTGAAATTTTTACTCAGAGCGTTAAAATATACAATCAGGGATGAATTTGAAAATACGCATAAATTACTACTGTTCATTCAGCACACATAATCCTATGTCGTCGAAATATCCGCCAAGCAGAACGGATGCGGGCACCAAATAAATCGGATATCGGTGAATCAGGTAAGTGCCTCCCTCTTTTTGCATTCAGAGCCCCAAGGCCGGCGAGGGTGGGGGCCGTCCGCAGGGGCTCTCACTATGCTCACTTGGGGGCCGCAGGGGCTCAGGCCTCAGGAAGAGCCGGAGCGCGGCCGCACGCCCGAGGAAGTCGTCTAGACGTACATACAGAATTGTTTGTCTACGTGGGAGCGTCTCGACGTAGCTGCCGATTTTTATCTCCGTGGGAGCCGCTTTTGGGCCCGATCTGGGCTGGGGGGGGGGGGTGGGGTGGTCTAACTCTTATTTTATATACTACTAGGGTTCTAATGCTGTTTTGTCTTTGTGTGGCCTTGCAGCTGCTCGCTGCGGGTTCTAATGCTGTTTGGTCTGTGTGTTCTTGCAGCTGCTTGCTTCGGGATTCTTATGCTGTTTGGTCTTTGTGTTGCCTTGCAGCTGCTCGCTGCGGAGCCCTAATGATCTTTGGTCTTTGTATGGCCTTGCAGGTGTTTCCTGTGGGGTTCTAATGCTGTTTGTCTTTGTGTGGCCTTGCACTTGCTCGCTGCGGGGTTCTAATGTTGTTTGGTCTTTGTGTGACCTTGCAGATGCTCGCAGCGGAGTTCTAATGTTGTTTAATCTTTGGATGGCCTTGCAGTTGCTCGCTGCGTGGTTCTAATGCTTTTTTGGTCTGTGTGTGGTCTTGCAGCTGGTCGCTGCGGGGTTATAATGCTGTTTGGTTTTTGGTTGGCCTTGCAGCATTCGCTGCGGGGTTCTAATGCTGTTTGGTCTTTGTGTGGCCGTCCAGCTGCTCGCTGCGGGGTTCTAATGTTGTTTGGTCTTTGTGTGGTCTTGTAGTTGCACTCTGCGTGGTTCTAATGCTGTTTGGTTTATGTATGCCTTGCAGCTTCTCACTGCAGGGCGTTTTGTATGTTTATTGTTGTGTTTTGTGGATCCTGTCTGCATTTTGACCATCTCGATGGGAAAGAAGGAGCTGGTTGCTTTGCTTTTCTTTGGTTTGTAGCATGTGTGCTGCCTGGTTTGTCTGCTCTTCCACTTGGTGAAATTGATAGGCAAAGTTCTGTAATTGTGACTCTTTCTGTGCATAATCTATACTATTTTAACAATATTCTACCCATGCAGTAAATCTGAATAGGAAATGCAGGCCGTACCGACTACGATGACCACCATGATGCAAACAAAACTAAAAGTATTTCTTTTGCTCAACTCGACAGTTAACCTACTCAGATCGAATTCGTCATTTCTGTTGTTGTTTTGGATGAAATGTCATTATCGTAATGTCGTTTCATGTCATTTAATGCCTTGTTGGGATTTCCGTGGCCTTTTCTGAGTATCTCTACATCTACTTTTGTGACAAATAAGTTGGATGCTAATTCTCATGGGCTAAAGTGTCAAGAACAATCAATGAAATGTACTTCAGCATGAATAGTGTAATACCTATGTAGGAATCACAATATTCATCTCAGCTTAATTACACCTAGTAGTACGGTCAATTATCTTAATCTATTAAATTTAGTATACATTTACTATTTTTAAATCCTATCATTAACAGCTGTTTTACAATTCAGAGCCACATCAGTTTCTCCACATCAAAGGGAAAGATAGGCAAATGTATTAAACAGCCACAAAAAGAACATATAGCAAGCAGAGTTGGCAACCTTTTTTTTTTTTTTTTTTTTTTTTTTTTTTTTCCACAATGCAAGACAGTTTGGAAAATCTATATATAAGAAAACATAATAATAATAAAAAATAAAATAAAATGCGTAATTTGCAAATTTATTTGGTTCTAAAGTAACACATTGAATGCTTCTCAATCATATGAATTACTCCTTAAAAGCCTCAACTAAGGAGACTTAACATCCTTATAATCACCCTATAATCTTTCAGATAAGATAAGCCTTTGATGTGCATTCTCTTATCAGGACTGTATATTGGGGCTGATCATGAGAGGGGGGGTGGGTCTAGCTAAAGAAGGAAAAAAATGTGTTGTTCTACCGAGTATGCACAACCTTATTGTTTGAGCAAAAAGTGAACTATATATCTTTGTTCAACACATTAAGTGGGACACAGCAATTTCAAGAATTTACATGTGTACCTAGAAAAGCCAGTAAAACAGTGTAGACGCTGATCAGACGCCGCAGAACTGTTCTGCGGAGTCTGATCTGGGTCTGTACTGTTTGCCAAACACCAATCTACCCAAAAGTCAATGAGACAAGACACATAATTTCCTGTAAAATTTCGCATGTGCCCCCATGAAGATTCAGGCCAGAATGCGCAGGTTGAGTATAGATTTCGCTTGGCACATGAGCAGCCTTATAGATAATAAATTATAAAATAACCCTGTCTCAAATAAACAGAGAGAGAGAGAGAGAGAGAGAGAGAGAGAGAGAGAGAGAGAGACTAGAATATGTGTACAATGAAAAATATATATTAATGAGATTCCATATCTGAGACAAAATATATAAATAAAGAAATTGTAAATTAACCCTGTCTCTAATAAACAATAGAGAGAGAGGGAGAGAGAGACAAAAAAGAAAGAAAGAGATTAAAATACATACACAATGAAAAATGTAAAATAAATAAATAAATAAATAAATGTGTGAGACAGAGATTCCAGATATATCTATAATAATATGTAAGTTAATCATTTCTGTACAACAAAAGATGAGCAAATAAGAGAGAGAGAGAGAGAGAGAGAGAGAGAGAGAGAGAGAGAGAGAGAGAGAGAGAGAGAGAGAGAGAGAGAGAGATTAATATGAAGATACAGATTTCTGACAAGCTGTCATCTTGAACAGGTGACAGAGTTAAAGATGAAGTATGCAGTTGTCTGTCTGACTGATTGACTGATCTGATTTTTAACGTTACCAGGCAACTGAGTCACATGGAGGCAGCAGTTGTGCTGCTAAGATAACATTCTATATCTTTGAAATGAGATGTTACTTCTCACTCATTCTGCTCATAATTATCACATTCAGATTCAGTCAGTGGACAATTAAACAAATGATTATTTGATTAACACTTTGTCCCACATTATTCACACAAAAATTACCTTTGAAGGGTCCTTATTTAATAAATATCTGTGAGTAATTACCTGGTACTTAATCAAATAAATCTAAAAAGTATAAAAGGAAAATAAATAAATAAATAAATAAATCTATTGGTGTGTGTGTGTGTGTGTGTGTGTGTGTGTGTGTGTGTGTGTGTGTGAGAGAGAGAGAGAGAGAGAGAGAGAGAGAGAGAGAGAGAGAGAGAGAGAGAGAGAGTATGTGAATAATGAATATATAAATATCTTTTTTTTATTTTTAGAAATGTTATTTAATCATCTCTTCTCTGTTATGATTTTGGCTCATAAGAAATTATACTCAAGCTTTAGATACATGTATGTACAGTAAACTGAAACACTAAAAGTTAACTTCCTTGTGCACATCACTTGAGGTCAGAGGGCAGCTCTAGTTCTATCTCTAGCTCAAAATAGTATAGTGCACTTGGTCTCAAAGTATCGTGCACATGTTTCTCAGAATTAGGGCAAAGTAAAGTGCACACCTATCTCTGGTCTTGTGCAAATCTAGTGCACTTTATGTCAAGTTTATCT
Source organism: Anodontia alba (assembly GCA_964016985.1). Classification (NCBI taxonomy): domain Eukaryota; kingdom Metazoa; phylum Mollusca; class Bivalvia; order Lucinida; family Lucinidae; genus Anodontia; species Anodontia alba. The sequence goes on along the minus strand of OZ024835.1, from coordinate 42,031,126 downwards.
CTGACCCATCTGTACTAAGCATAATTATAGTAAATACAAGGCTGAGACTCAAAAAACAGAATAGAAAATATCTGAAAACCTTAGAAGTTTTACATTAATAATATATTCTGACCTACCCTAGGCTCCTTACCAGGGAACATGATACTACTTTTATCCATTCTTGTTTTGATAAGGGTGCCTAACATGCTAATAAGCATAATACTATCAAGAAAATTAGGAGGCTTAGACTACGGAAAGAAACAAGAATGGGAATGCCTTTAAAATTACAATAGTTTGCCATAGGAAAGGAAAATATTGCCCAAATCCTCGGATCCTAACTAGGAGATTATATGCTCATAATTACATGTATTTGGGTGTTAGCCAGGTTACCTGTCCTACTACTACGCATATTTATATCAAGTACATTAGAAACAGGGTCTCAAGAAATATATGTTAAAAATAGAAAATTCATACAAAATTCAAGATATCTATAAGGAAGGTATTTCGACCCCACAGGCGCCCCTTCACGAGGAGCATGACACTTCCTTACTTTATTTGTAATTGATTCCGGGTACCTATAAAACTACGAAGCAAAACAATTTCAATTTAAATAGAATTAGAGGCGTAGACATCAGAAATGAAATTTCCACTGGATAATGGCTATTTTAATTACATTTTGTCAAAAGTAGACACGCTTACCCGTCTGCGTCCCATACTAGGGAACGTGACCCAACTTATCTCCATTCCGTTCTGACCTAGGGCATCTATCAAGCTACTAAGAGGACGTTTAAAACGGCTTAGTTTCAGATATTTGTGTGATTTTTCACCAAATTTTATTGGCATATATGGAGTAGAAAAGGCAGTGCCTAAGCTCTTATCTTGCTCATTTTGGTTAATCGATATTGACCACATACTGGATATGATTAATTTGTCTTGTATTTTACTGACTTTAATTTTGGCAAACCATAAGAATTAATTAGTATTAATGCATATGCAAATGAGCTTATTTGTATATTTGTATATGGAGTACAAGCAATAAGCCAATGTCTAATCTTTTATTTTGCACATTTTTAGGTAACCTATATTGGCCAAAGACTGGGATATGATTAATTTGTCTTGTAATTTTATTGACGTTTTTTGGCCAAAAAATGTATTATTATTCATGCATATGCAAATGAGATAATTTGTATATCTTTTCAGTACTATATTAAATACCAGAGTCTTTTCTTTTATTTGGTACCTCATACTTTGATTTATATTGAATATAAACTAAGAGTGATCAATTTGTATGGTGTACCATCTTGGTTCAATATACTACCTTGGGTTGCCATGGAGATGTCGACATTTTAAGTAGCCTATACGGTTTGGTTTTCATTCATCTAGCCCCATGTAGCAATTTGGCATCCGTGCGAAAAAGTCCTGTCCAGGATATGCAAGTTGGGGATAAATTAGTATAATACAGATATCATTAATTATCCCCTTCTACAAGTATTTTGTACGTAAATGACAGCAGCATCTTATGTGACGTCATCATGACGTTAATTCTAAAAAGAAAAATTGGAAACATGTTTTATCTGAAAGAACCTATATTTTTAATGTTGAAAATATATTTGGATCAATTTTAACAAGATCTGCACATGGGAGCCCAAAATTCGACACAGGGGCCTACACTAACTAATATATATATTATATACTATATATATATATACTATATATATATATATATAGATATATATATATATATATATATATTATATATATATATATATATATATATATATATATATATATATATATATATATATATATATATATATTCGTATGACGTACAATATAGTAAAAAGTCAAAAAAGAGACAATGAACTGAAGTAATCTAAAATTTTATTGTTTAATTTTTTGTGAGTGCTTTCACAGCTAATGCTGATCTTCATATATATATTATAATATATATATATAATATATATATATATATATATATATATATATATATATATATATATATATATATATATATATATATATACCGACGGGTCATTCAGAGAAATCAAGCATAATACTGTTCCATGAAACTTGTTTTTAAAAATAAGCGTAGTGGTGCAGTGGTTATGTCTCCTGACTCTGAAGGGCTAGGCGCTGCCGTCGAAGCCGGCGTGGGTTCGAGCCTCACTCAGTCCAGTGGTATTTCATATTTCTCCCTATACACTTTTTACTGAAGTACTTGCATCAGTATTGATCCTGGGCCGGAATTCTTTGTTGAAGTTTGTTTAAATCTTAAATTATAATAATATTTTCAAGCTTCAGTATCCTATGGATCCAGAGAGTTCCTGGTATATAATGAGTGCGCTAGCGCACCAAAAATATATCCTATCCGACGGGTCATTCAGAGAAATCAAGCATAATACTGTTCCATGCAACTTGTTTTTAAATAAGCGTAGTGGTGCAGTGGTTATGTCTCCTGACTCTGAAGGGCTAGGCGCTGCCGTCGTAGCCGGCGTGGGTTCGAGCCTCACTCAGTCCAGTGGTATTTCATATTTCTCCCTATACACTTTTTTCTGAAGTACTTGCATCAGTATTGATCCTGGGCCGGAATTCTTTGTTGAAGTTTGTTTAAATCTTAAATTATAATAATATTTTCAAGCTTCAGTATCCTATGGATCCAGAGAGTTCCTTGTACGTGTATATAATAAGTGCGCTAGCGCACCAAAAATATACCCTATCCGACGGGTCATTCAGAGAAATAAAGCATAATACTGTTTCATGAAACTTGTTTTTTAACAAGCGTAGTGGTGCACTGATTATGTCTCCTTACTCTAAAGGGCTAGGCGCTGCCGTCGTAGCCGGCGTGGGTTCGAGCCCTACTCAGTCAAGTGGTATTTCATATTTCTCCCTATACACTTTTTTTTGAAGTACTTGCATTAGTTTTGATCCTGGGCCGGAATTCTTTGTTGAAATTTGTTTAAATCTTAAATAATAACAATATTTTCAAGCTTCAGTATCCTAGGGATCCAGAGAGTTCCTTGTATATAATGAGTGCGCTAGCGCACCAAAAATATATCTTATCCGACGGGTCATTCAGAGAAATCAAGAATAATACTGTTCCATGAAACTTGTTTTTTGACAAGCGTAGTGGTGCAGTGGTTATGTCTCCTGACTCTGAAGGGCTAGGCGCTGCCGTCGTAGCTGGCGTGGGTTCGAGCCCTACTCAGTCAAGTGGTATTTCATATTTCTCCCTATACACTTTTTTCTGAAGAACTTGCATTAGTATTGATCCTGGGCCGGAATTCTTTGTTGAAGTTTGTTTAAATCTTAAATTATGATAATATTTTCAAGCTTCAGTATCCTATGGATCCAGAGAGTTCCTTGTATATAATAAGTGCGCTAGCGCACCAAAAATATATCCTATCCGACGGGTCATTCAGAGAAATCAAGCATAATACTGTTCTATGCAACTTGTTTTTAAATAAGCGTAGTGGATCAGTGGTTATGTCTCCTGACTCTGAAGGGCTAGGCGCTGCCGTCGTAGCCGGCGTGGGTTCGAGCCTCACTCAGTCCAGTGGTATTTCATATTTCTCTCTATACACTTTATTTCTGAAGTACTTGCATCAGTATTGATCCTGGGCCGGAATTCTTTGTTGAAGTTTGTTTAAATATTAAATTATAATAATATTTTCAAGCTTCAGTATCCTATGGATCCAGAGAGTTCCTTGTACGTGTATATAATGAGTGCGCTAGCGCACCAAAATATACCCTATCCGACGGTTCATTCAGAGAAATCAAGCATAATACTGTTCCATGAAACTTGTTTTTTAACAAGCGTAGACGTGCAGTGGTTATGTCTCCTGACTCTAAAGGGCTAGGCGCTGCCGTCGTAGCCGGCGTGGGTTCGAGCCCTACTCAGTCAAGTGGTATTTCATATTTCTCCCTATACACTTTTTTCTGAAGAACTTGCATTAGTATTGACCCTCGGCTGGAATTCTTTGTTGAAGTTTGTTTAAATCTTAAATTATTTTCAAGCTTCAGTATCCTAGGGATCCAGAGAGTTCCTTGTATATAATGAGTGCGCTAGCGCACCAAAAATATATCTTATCCGACGGGTCATTCAGAGAAATCAAGCATAATACTTTTCCATGAAACTTGTTTTTTAACAAGCGTAGTGGTGCAGTGGTTATGTCTTTTGACTTTGAAGGGCTAGGCGCTGCCGTCGTAGCTGGCGTGGGTTCGAGCCTCACTCAGTCCAGTGGTATTTCATATTTCACCCTATACACTTTTTACTGAAGTACTTGCATCAGTATTGATCCTGGGCCGGAATTCTTTTTTGAAGTTTGTTTAAATCTTAAATTATGATAATATTTTCAAGCTTCAGTATCCTATGGATCCAGAGAGTTCCTTGTATATAATAAGTGCGCTAGCGCACCAAAAATATATCCTATCCGACGGGTCATTCAGAGAAATCAAGCATAATACTGTTCCATGCAACTTGTTTTTAAATAAGCGTAGTGGTGCAGTGGTTATGTCTCCTGACTCTGAAGGGCTAGGCGCTGCCGTCGTAGCCGGCGTGGGTTCGAGCCTCACTCAGTCCAGTGGTATTTCATATTTCTCCCTGTACACTTTTTTCTGAAGTACTTGCATCAGTATTGATCCTGGGCCGGAATTCTTTGTTGAAGTTTGTTTAAATCTTAAATTATAATAATATTTTCAAGCTTCAGTATCCTATGGATCCAGAGAGTTCCTTGTACGTGTATATAATGAGTGCGCTAGCGCACCAAAAATATACCCTATCCGACGGGTCATTCAGAGAAATCAAGCATAATACTCTTCCATGAAACTTTTTTTTTAACAAGTGTAGTGGTGCAGTGGTTATGTCTCCTGACTCTAAAGGGCTAGGCGCTGCCGTCGTAGCCGGCGTGGGTTCGAGCCCTATTCAGTCCAGTGGTATTTCATATTTCTCCCTATACACTTTTTACTGCAGTTCTTGCATCAGTATTGATCCTGGGCCGGAATTCTTTGTTGAAGTTTGTTTAAATCTTAAATTATAATAATATTTTCAAGCTTCAGTATCCTATGGATCCAGAGAGTTCCTTGTATATAATGAGTGCGCTAGCGCACCAAAAATATATCCTATCCGACGGGTCATTCAGAGAAATCAAGCATAATACTGTTCCATGAAACCTTTTTTTTAACAAGCGTAGTGGTGCAGCGATTATGTCTCCTGACTCTGAAGGGCTAGGCGCTGCCGTCGTAGCCGGCGTGGGTTCGAGCCTCACTCTGTCCAGTGGTATATGGTTCTACTCCGTTGACGAAGATTATCACTATATATGGTAAAAATATTTAAAACTCTTCTTCTTTGGAACCAAGAAAGCTTTGCGGCTATATCTTGGTAAATAGCATCAGGGATGTGAGGTCTTAATAATGATCCTAGGTTGATCTTTGAACTTATCATAGCGAGGTCAAATGTATTGAAAATATAAATGAAGATTTCTAGGAACTGTCACAATTATGAAGCACAACCACCCCGAGGCACCAAAGGAAAGAAAGAATAGGATCAAATAATGACATAACAAACGTCACATATGACATCACCGACGCACAAACAAAGACTAATGGTTGAAACGAACACTATATGATCGAAGTTCCAAGGCTCCAAGTATCTTGAAATCTTTGAATAGTTTCTCTGAAACCACTGGGTAGTTTTCACAAAATTTCTTGTGGAGTCTTGTGTCAAAGAGAGTTTGTTTAAAGGTCAGACTTAACTGACCAAGATGACCGCAATACCCATAGATTTGAAAACCATTTAAGCTCTTTTTCCCCCAGAACCAAGATCGTTTTGAGGCTGAGTCAAGGTATTGGGCATCGGAATAGTAGATCTAACAACTTTGTTCTGATCGTTTTCTTAACATTTTCAGGTGAGGATAATTTGCTTCTAGTGTGGCTTCCTATATATGCTAACCCTAGAATGGGAAAGCTATACAATTTATCTTGATATGGAAAGAATGTTTGGAGATGCCTGTATATAAAACATCTGTATAGCAGATATGCATACATTGCATTTCGCGAAACCAGGCATATTTCTACGGAGGCCCAGTTGATACTTAACAAATCCCAAGTATACAAAAACTTGATTTTTCAGATTAAGTTTATAGACAATAAAGAAAGAACGCTCAAAGGAGAAAGCAGAATGTTTGTTTGTTTGTTTTGTTTTTTATCTCATAATATATATGCAACTATGAAGCCAAAAGTGACACTGAGGCTGTTTTCTGCATTTTAAGGAGCATACCCTGGTTTACTGCCTGAAACTAATTTTAAAAGTTTACATGCAAAATTGTATTTCAAATACACCATCTACCTTTTTGTGTTTGTATTCTTGGTGAGGTTGCGGCCCAGTCAACCCAATGGGGTCATGTCAGGCGCGGTCAGTTTCCCTAACCACGCTTTTACTGGGCAGGCTTAGTCCTCTAAACGGTTAACCAGTATTATACACATTCTTTCGCCAGAATCAGCGGAAAGGAGAGAATGACCATAGAAATGATTTCATGGTCAATTTCCACGAAAGAATTTTGCCGACCCGGCGAAAGCCGAACCCGCAACCTCCTGATCACCAGTCGGACGCGCATCCAACTGAACCACCAAAGCCGGCTTCTACCTTTTTCGATGTCATTTTAAAGAAGATTGACAGATATATATTAACACCAAAAACTGTCTGATTTCAGATTCAATATTGCCGCTACTGTAAGCTTATAAAAAAACGTTTGTTTTGGAAATTTTACAATAATATTTTGAATGATGCATTTTAAAATTTACCAGACACCTTTCGGGGCGTTCGTGCTTATGATTTCTCCGTGGCATCATATAGCGGTTATGACGTCATCAATATGGCTACCATCAATGCTAAATCTTTAAATCATTAGATTTACAAATTATACCACAGAGACTCCTGGCTTGATAGCGATACCCTCCCCAACCCTAGGGAATTTCGCAGACATGTTCTATCTTAAAGAGCCATGTTTGCACCCTGTATCTGGTGGCCTATGTATGAAACAGCCTGTTATGTATGTAACCACCTACTAAATTGAGTGAAAGAAAGGTCAAAATTTGTGACCTAAGAAGAAGCATTTATCTTACTCAAATGTAATAAATATGTAAATATTTTTAAAGCTTAGCATGTCAGCTAAAACAGAATGTATTTGGATGGCAAACCCCAGTCTCCTAGAATGTAGCGGACGTTACCGAATGAAGATTTTTTTCCAAAAGATGCAAAATAACTCAACATCGTCAAATTTTAAGTCTTCTCTGGACAGCATTTAAAATCTAATGTAATTGCAGGTTATAGAATTTTTAATATGTTTTCACATAAAATAAATTATACAATCCTATTTGTTTTAGCACGGCGGTAATATTCTGTTAATCAAGTTAACACCCAGTTATAAACAACAAAGAGAAGCTGTTTTCATTACAGTATTGTTTAAAAATCCATCACAGCCATTTTGCTTTGCGTTTAATTCTGGCTGCACCTGATAAATATGACCAGAATGCAAAAATTTTTCAAATATTGTTTGCGCATTTTACAAAACGCCTGAAACAAGGTAACGTATGTAACAAAACAATCGGCTTCTACATCGTGGTTTTGGAGATATATGTGCGAGAAAAATCTGCAGAAACATGTCATTTAAATAAAAAAGTTCTTTGCTACACTTTCAAGTATTTTTATTATTTATTAATTTCGTTAGCGTATCAATGATGAATTGTAACATCCATAATAGTATGCCTAACCACCTCGAAATGGATAATTTCTCAATGTACATATAAAAACCTGTTAAAACAAAATAAAATAAAAAAAAAATACATGTTTAAGACCTTTTTGTTAGGACGAGTTATTCATTGAACAGAAATTTTAAATCATCCTGCATTATCTTTGCAATACGTAACATACTTAAAAAATATGATACAGGCTACAGTGATTTTCTTTTATTGGCGTATTGCTAAATTCCAAAAACTGTTTAGTTCAGTCATCACTTATGTCGAAACACTTCAAAGAAAAAAAATCATATGTAAAAAAGTGTTACGTTCATGACATGTATTAGTATGTGTATCTCCATTAACAATCTCTAGGTACTGAAATGCCGGTTATTACAATCAGGGAAACGGCTTGGTCTCCAGTATTGCACTCATTTGAAATGTCTGCCTGATAAGAGGACCAGAAACGAGTTGTGGGAAAGTTAAAAATACGTGTCAATTATTTAAAGCAGATTTTATTATATAAAAATAAAATAAAATGTTTGATTTGTTACAGTTAGATTCTTTTGTTAGATTCAAACCTCCTGTTACTTTGTTACACCAACAATACACAGTGAAAGTTCATTTGATGCATTTACTTTTGGTGCATAGTTTGATTAAAATATGACATCTGATGCTTACAAAAGTAGCTCTGTTGAATGAAGAAGCGTGGTATTTTAGCAAAAATAAAATTACATAAAACTGGTGACAGGTAATGTGTTTAACAAGCTGTTACTACATTATACAGTCAGGTACAAAATACAAACAACTCTTAATTGATGCTGAAATGACTGATCTTTGAGATAGACTATGTCCGCGAAATTCTCTATAAATAGGGTTGGGAAGCAGGGTCAAAGATAGCCAGAAGTCTAGACTACTGGGCAGTTAGTGATCACCTCCCAAACCATAGGAAATTTCGCTGACATGACTTATCTTAAAGCGCAATGCTTACTGCGTAGAATAAAAATTGTTTGCGTCCTGTATCTGGGGGCCTGAGTGTGTAATAGACTGGTACGTATGTTACCCCCACTAAAATAGACTAATAACACGGAGCACTGCATTGAAACATATGTTTGTAATCTCTATGAACCATATACTTAATTACCAGTGTTAGCAATCTCCGCTGGTGGATATTCCGGAGGAAGCAAGCTGAATCTGACAAACTTCCCCCAACTAAGGCAGCATTAGAACAAACCATTTTAAGAGCTCATTATCATTGTATCGTGTTGGTAAATGATGTGGTGCCGAATCCAGTGCTGCCAAATCCGTCGAACTATGGATGGCGTATGCAAGATTCGAGCTTTGTACCCGTAATGACTACCTTGCCACCAGCTTAGGATGCCATTCTCATGCTTGTCAAATGTGACTGCTCAAAAACAAAGTGTACAACAGATCGATGCAAATGCAAGGCCAATAAATTGATTTGTACAGAATTATGAGTATGTGGGTCAGAAGAAAATGCTTGTGAAAACACAGAAAGTCATGCGATCGAGGGTATTTCTTCAGACGATGAAAAATAGAAGGCAGCCATATACTCTAGTCGTAATTTTGATAACGTCACAAAACAATCTGATGCCACATGCGATGCGACAACATCTTGATTTTTATTTAGTAGGGTCCGAAGAACACACACAAAAAAAAACAATGTTGTCGTCCTCTTTTATTTAAGACGCGCGGATTTCTCATTTGCACTTGACTATTTCATATGTAGCGCTTATTAGGTCACTAGTCTTTTTATTTTATTTTATTTATTTATTTATTTATTTTTTTTATTTATTTATTTATTTATTTTTTTTTTTTTTTTGATGCCTAGGGAAGACTGTATTTCTTGATTTAGGAACTTGCTATGTATCTTCACTTATATGCTGGCCCCAGATACTGAGCGATTCAGGATCATTTTGGTCCTCTTTATTATTTTCAGACTTTCTGCAAGCTGTAGGAAGGGTACTAGGAAACCCAGTGTATACTTTGATATCATTGTCAACCTGCCTTAATATTGTTGGCGTAGCCGGAATTCTCTCATTTATTCCAAAGTATTTTGCCTATCAGTATTCTATACCCCTTTGGAAAGCTAATATGATTCTAGGTAAGTAAACCAACATTATCTATTTTATGCTGCAATGAGTAAACCACGCAAAAACAATTAATTGATTGTTTGTTTGTCTATTATTAGCGCTTGCATGAGGAGTCTGACAACTGCTTTAACTGTACCAAGGAAAACTACAAATGAAATGCATCATAATTTCAAAATCTTTGTGTGGTAAAACAGTTCAAGACAATTGACGTTAATTCATTTCACTGGTATCGGTTATTATATTTTCACACAAACTAACCAGTGCATGCCACCTGTAAGTAAATCTATAAACATTATTATTTTGCTTTAGTAGAACGAAGACCCGGGTCAATTCAAATCGAAGAAAATGAATAAACAAAAGTCTTTACTCAAGCTTGTCCTGAAAAGCTAATATATTTCGTCAAATTATTTCTAAACCACTGTATGGTGCCACATATACCATTAATTGGGATTTCTATCAATAACAGACGGCATTTTCAAAAAGAGATTACATTTGTGTGTGTGTGTGTGTGTGTGTGTGTGTGTGTGTGTGTGTGTGTGTGTGTGTGTGTGTGTGTGTGTGTGTGTGTGTGTGTGTGTGTGTTTCTCTAAACAATTTCAGATTTCAATGTTGATGCCTACATTGGCCGTAACTATCTAGTCGTCTTGCACAGAGAACTTGACGCTTACACCGTTTTCACTTTTGTGCTCTGAATGTGTTTTCATTGCTCTCAGGACCATTATTTTTAGAGTCTATGGAAAATCGGCATAGCAGTTGTCATAATATTGCAATTTGACTGTTTAATTGTTCATATAGATTTGAATGAATGATGCTAACCAACCATTGCACCAGTACACGGTCCGATTACGGCTGGCAAATGTTGGGACTACCACAAAAATGTGTCAACGTTATTTTGTGCCAAAGCCACATCCAACCTCGAAAATCGGTAAACAAATCGGAAACTGATTCATTAATTGTTTAATAATCATAGAGATTATGAAGACTTCTGACAATTCCATTCCTTGTAAATACAATTTAACTGTTCCCTGCTAGAACTGGCTTGGTCAGAATTGTCAAAACCAATTTAATCACAGAATTATTTTTGTGTGCGTGTTTGTGAACAAGGAGACTTTGCTTCACAATTTCGTATTTGCCATTAATACTACAGGTCTGAGATCCGCTGAGACAATTAGCATTGTAAAACAAGCATAAATTATAGGACACAAACTAAAACATACGGGAGAAGAAAGTTGTTCAAATAAAATACCGCAAATTTCTGGCGGGTAGCTCCCAGACCACCGAGGCAGCTCCAACGCTATGATTGCATTTCCAACGATACTACTGTACCATTGAACAATACTGTCTGTATTTTTACGAAATGCGACACCAGGTTGAATTCTTTTCTGATAAGGAATCTAAGAAACGCAATCGGTCTTTCCTTCCTACCTCTATTAATCCAGTCGCTGAACTCTCCATTTGAGACGAAAATCCCCCTCTTGTTCGAAGATAATTTTGGTCTCAAAGTAAAGCTTGCTATCGTTTGCCGCAAACAGTAGCGTCCTATGGGGAAGATAATTCTGTACCATGGCAGCCTGAGATTGAAGACGTGGGTCTTTAAATAAGAAGTTTACCACACAATCCTTTGATATTCTACGAATTGCCACGGTTTATTAATGAACTCAATCTGGTGGTCTAGTAAAATCATAAATTCCATCAATAGGACAAAGTAAAACCTACAGTCGAACCTCAATAGCTCGAATACCGATGGCTTGTTTATCATGGCTAATTCGAACTCTTTTATGATTCCTTACGAAATTCTTCCGACAACTCCAGAAAAACAAATATTTGTGGAAATTTTCTTCTTTTGAAATTGACTGTTGTGTGTACTCATTAAAATCGCCTTGTATAGAAGATCGAAAAGGCTTCTCTCAAATATCGCCATTTGCTTCCTGACCTGGCACCATGATTGATCCTCAGTGGCTCGAACTATCCGTGTCTCGAACAAGTTTCTATGGTCCCAAAGATGTTCGAGCCCTTGAGGTTTGGTTGTATTCATTAAAGCAAACAAATAATTATTATTTAGTAAAACAAAACATACAATGTAATAATAAGAGGACGTTATGTATCATTTCTTACGTATGTCATTGCATATTATTATATAACCTAAAATAGTCTTTCATCGGCTTAGAGTTGTTTTCAGCCCAGTGAATATATCTGGATCCGGCTTGCGCGCGCCTTCCAGTGAATATCAGTTTATAAAACTGGATATAAACTTTTAGTGAAGTCGCCAGTAGTGACGTCGACGTCTACGCGCGCTTTTTAGCTCATCTGAGCCGAAGGCTCAGGCTGAGCTATCGTGATCACTCTCCGTCCGTCGTCCGTCTGTCCGTCCGTACACACCTTTGAACGACTTCTCTTCTGAAATCCCTGGGCCAAATTTCTTCAAACTTCATGTTTCTTTGTTTGTGTTGAGGTTTTACGGCCCAGTCACCCCAAATGGGTCATGTCGAGCGCGGTCAGTTTATCTAACCACACGTTTACTGGGCAGGCTTAGTCCTCAAAGCGGTTAACCAGTATTGCGCACATTCTTTCGCCAGAAACTGTCAACTTCCCTTCTTGAATCAGCGGAAGGGAGAGAATGACCGCAGAAAATATTTCATGATCATTCTCCACGAAAGGATGTTGCCGACCTCGGCGGGGTTGAACCCGCGACCTCCTGGTCTCCAGTTGGACGGTTCAAACTTTGTGTGGAGCCTTGTGTTAAAAGGGGATTGAAAATATGTACAAATGGTCATGGTCCGTAAATCAAGATGGCAGCCATACCTATATATAGCTCCCATAGACTTATAATAGGGTAAATTTTAAAAATCTTCTTCTCAGAAACCATGAAGCCCAGGGCATATATATTTAGTAGGTAGTAATGTTTAGTGGTCCCCTACTTAAATCCTGCTAATCAAGCCCCTGGGGCCCAAACAGGCCACGCCCTTGGGGTCATTATCTCCCATAGACTTATGATGGGAAAAACTTTAAAAAAAAACAACACTTCTTCTCTGAAACCATGAGTGACACAACTTTTATATTTAGTATGTAGCAATATTTAGTGGCCCCTACATATATCCTGCCAATCAAGCCTCTGGGCTCAAAACCGGCCATGCCCCAGGGGGGTCATATGTTTATATAGAGTTATAAGGCTTATAAACCTTCAAACATCTTCTTCTCTAAAACCATGAGGCCCAGTGCTAAAAGCTTAAGTATGTAGCGATGTTTAGTAGTCTCCTACATAAATCCTGCCAATCAAGCCTCTGGGGTCCAAACTGGCCACGCCCCGGGGGTCATTATCTCCCATAGACTTATAATGGGAAAAACTTAAAAAAAATCTTCTTCTCTAAATAACGAGGCCCACAGCTTATATATTTAGTATGTAGCAATGATTAATGGTCCCCTACATAAATCCTGCTAATCAAGCTCCTGGGTTCAAACTGGCCACACTCCAAGAGGGTCATATATTTATATAGAACCATATAGCTAAAGTACATTTAAAAATCTTTTTCTCTCTAACCATGAGGCCCAGAGCTAACAGATTTAGTATGTAGCAATTTTTAGTGGTCTCCTAAATAAATCCTGCCAAACATGCCCTTAGGGTCAAATTGGCTACGCCCTGGGGGTCATTAGCTGCTATAGACTTATAATGGAAAAAAATCTTCTTCTCTGGAAGCATGAGACCCACGGATTATATATTTAGTATGTAGCAATGTTTAGTGGTCCCCTACATAAATCCTGCCAATCAAGCCCCTGGGCTCCAAACCGGCCATGCCCCAGGGGGTTATATGTTTATATACAGCTGTATAGCTGAAGATCCTTCAAAAATCTTCTTCTCTGAAATAATGAGGCCGAGAGCTGACAGCTTAAGTATGTAGCGATGTTAAGTGGTCTCCTACATAAACCCTTGGGTCCAGACCATGCCCCGGGCGTCATTAGCTCCCATAGACTTATAATGGGAAAAAATTTTAAAAAATCTTCTTCTCTGAAACCATGAGGCCCACAGCTTATATATTTAGTATGTAGCAATGTTTAATTGTCCCCTACATAAATCCTGCCAATCAAGCCCCTGGGTCCAAACTGGCCACATCCCGAGAGGGTCATATGTTTATATAGAACCATATAGCTAAAGTACCTTTAAAAATCTTCTCTGTAACCATGAGGCCCAGAGCTAACAGATTTAATATGTAGCAATATTTAGTGGTCTCCTACATAAATCCTGCTAACCATGCCCCTGGGGTCCAAATTGGCTGCGCCCTCGGGGTCATCAGTTTCTATAGACTTATAATGGAAAAAAAAAATAAAAAATATTCTTCTCAGAAACCATGAAACCCAGGGCTTATATATTTAGTAGGTAGGAATGTTTAGTGGTCCCATACATAAATCCTGCCAATCCAGCCCCTGGGCTCCAAACCGACCATGCCCCAGGGGTTATATGTTTATATAGAGCTATAGAGCGGAAGATCCTTCAAAAATCTTCTTTGAAACCATGAGGCCGAGAGCTAACAGCTTAAGTATGTAGCGATGTTTAGTGGTCTCCTACATTAATCCTGCCAATCAAGCCCTTGGGTCCAAACTGATCATGCCCCGGGGTCATTAGCTCCCATAGACTTATAATTGGAAAATTTAAAAAAAAATCTTCTTCTCTGAAACCTTGAGGCCCACAGCTCATATATTTAGTACGTACGAGTTTAATTGTCCCCTACATAAATTCTGCCAATCAAGCCCCTGTGTCCAAACTGGCCACACACCGAGCGGGTCATATGTTTATATAGAACCATATAGCTAAAGTACCTTTAAAATCTTCTTCTCTGTAACCTTGGGGCCGAGAGCTAACAGCTTAGGTATGTAGCAATGTTTAGTGGTCTCCTACATAAATCCTGCTAACCATGCCACTGGGGTCCAAATTGGCTACGCCCTGGGGTCATCAGCTCCTATAAGCTCCTATAGACTTATAATGGAAAAGAAAACTTAAAACATCTTCTTCTCAGAAACCATGAAGCCCAGGGCTTATACATTTAGTAGGTAGGAATGTTTTGTGGTCCCCTACATAAATCCTGCCAATCAAGCACCTGGGTCCAAACTGGCCATGCCCCAGGGGGGGGGGGGGGGTATATGATTATGAAGAGCTTTATAACTGAAGAACCTTCAACCATGAGGCCGTGAGCTAACAGCTTATGTATGTAACGATGTTTAGTGGTCTCCTACATAAATCCTGCCAATGAAGCCCCTGGGGTCCAAACTGGCCGCGCCGGGGGTCATTATCTTCCATAGAAATATAATTGGAAAAACTTAAAAAATCTTCTCTGAAACCATGAGGCCAACACCTTATATATTAAGTATGTAGAAATGTTTAGTGGTCCCATACATAAATCCTGTCAATCAAGCCCCTGGGCTTCAAACCTTCCATACCCAAGGGGGTTATATGTTTATATAGAGCTATAGAGCTGAAGATCCTTCAAAAATCTTCTTCTCTGACACCATGAGGCCGAGAGCTAACAGCTTAAGTATGTAGCAATGTTTAGTGGTCTCCTACATAAATCCTGTCAATCAAGCCCCTGGGGTCCAAACTGACCATGCCCCGAGGTTCATTAGCTCCCATAGACTTATAATGGGAAAAAACTAAAAAATCTTCTTCTCTGAAACCATGAGGCCCACAGCTTATATATCTAGTATGTAGCACTGTTTAATGGTCCCCTACATAAATCATGCCAATCAAGCCCCTGGGTCTAAACTGGCCACACCCCAAGAGGGTCATATGTTTATATAGAACCATATAGCTAAAGTACCTTTAAAGCTCTTCTTCTCTGTAAACATGATGCCCAGAGGTAACAGATTTAGTATGTAGCAATGTTTAGTGGTCTCCTACATAAATCCTGCTTACCATGCCCCTGGGGTCCAAATTGGCTACGCCCTCGGGGTTATTAGCTCCTATGGACTTATAATGGAAAAAAAACTTTAAAAAAAATTCTCCTCAGAAACCATGAAGACCAGCGCTTATATATTTAGTAGGTAGTAATGTTTAGTGGTCCCCTACATAAATCCTGCCAATCAAGCCCCTGGGTCCAAACTGGCCACTCCCCAGGGGCTTATATATTTATATAGAACTATAGGGCTGAAGAACCTTCAAAACTCTTCTTTTCTGAAACCATGAGACCGAGAGCTAACAGCTTAAGAATGTAACGATGTTTAGTGGTCTCCTACATTAATCCTGCCAATCAAGCCCCTGGGGTTCAAGCTGCCAACGCCCCGGGGGTCATTATCTTCCATAGACTTATAATTGGAAAAACTTAAAAATCTTCTCTGAAACCATGAGGCCCACAGCTTATATATTTGTTATGTAGCAATGTTTAGTGGTCCCATACATAAATCCTGCCAATCATGCCCCTGGGGTTTAAACTGGCCACACTCCAGGGGGTTATATGTTTATATAGAGCTATATAGTTGAAGAACCTTCAAAATCTTCTTCTCTGAAACCATAAGGCCCACAGCTAACAATATGTAGCAATGTTTTGTGGTTTCCTACGTAAATCCTGCCAACCATGCCGCTGTGGTCCAAATTGGCCATGCCCCGTAGTCATTAGTTCCTATTGACTTATAATGGGAAAAACTTAAAAAATATCTTCTTCTCTGAAATCATTAGGCCCACAGCTTATTAGCTCACCTGAGCCAAAGGCTCAAGTGAGCTATTAGTATGCCAATGCTCCGTCGTCCGTCGTCGTCCGTTGTCGTCCGTTCACAATTTCAAATAAGTATATCTCTTGTAGATAGCTAGTCTTGATCAAATTTCATGTGAAGCATTATCAGGTGGGGGAAAAGGCTGCATAAGATTTTGGGGCTGATCGGATTGGAATTCTGGTTTCCATGGCAACATATACCTCCCATGGACTTATAATGGGAAAAACTTAAAAACTCTTCTTCTCTGAAACCGTCAGGCCCAGATCTTAGATATTTAATATGTAGCAACGTAAGTGGTCACCTACATAAATCCTGCCAACCATGCCCCTGGGGTCCAAATAGGCCACGCCCCGGGGCTCATTAACTCTCATAGACTTGTAATGGGAAAAACTTAAAACAATCGTCTTCTCTAAAGACATGAGGCCCAGAGCTTAGACATTTAGTATTTAGCAACGTTAAATGGTCACCGTCATTATCCTGCCAACCATGTCCCTTGGATCCAAATTGGCCACGCCTCCGGGGCTCATTAGCTCCCACAGACTTATAATTGGAAAAGAACCTTCAAAAATCTTCTACATTGAAACCATAAGGCCCAGAGCTTAGATATTTAGTATGAAGCAATGATAAGTAGTCACCTACATAAATCCTGCCAACCATGCCCCTAGGGTCCAAACTGGCCACGCACCGGGGCTCATTAATTCCCATAGATTTATACTGAGAAATACTTATAAATCTTCTTCTCTGAAACCATAAGGCCCAGAGCTTAGATATATTAAGTATGTAGCAATATTAAGTGGTCACCTACATAACTCTTGCCAACCATAGCCTTGGGGTCCAAATTGGCCACACCCCGGGGCTCATTAGCTCCTATAGACTTATAAAGGGAAAAACTTCAAAAATCTTCTTTTCTGAAACCATAAAGCCCAGAGCTTACTGTGCTTTCGACATCTTTCAGAAAGTCGTTTTTTGCTTGACGCTTTACACAGAAGAAGTAAATTTGCAAATTTTTGTCATGATTTAATGCAAAACTATTTGTCGTAACTACCTATGTATAAAAAGTTTTATTCTAGTTATTGGTTTTGAAAAAAAAAACAAATATTTTCACTTTTTCCCATAGTAAAAATGAAGCCAAATCATGCAGAAATCTGTAGGGTAGGTAGCTTGGAGCCAAATTTACAACAACTTCCACTTGTTCAATTTTTTTGAAATTTTCACAATATTGTTGTAAAACGTTAATATTTCAAATTCAGCAAAGAAAAGTAAAAAATATTTTCTTAGACAAAAATTCCAAAAAATCACTTTACTATAGAAATTGCATAGGGCAGACCAACTTTTGGCTGTAACTTTAATTTTTGTGTAAATTTTTGAGAACAAAACACAGAAACATAAACGACAAATGGTTTCTGACAAGATATGGTTAATCAGAACAAAATATGTTTATTTAAAATAAAACGCCAAGCAAAAAACGTCTTTCCAAGAGATGTCGAAAGGACAGTAGATATTTAGTATGAAGCAATGATAAGTGGTAACCTAGGGTTCAAATTGATCACGTCCTAGGGCTCATTAGCTCCCATAGACTTAAAATGGGAAAAACTTAAAAAATCTTCTTCACTGAAACCATAAGGCCCAGAGCTAAGATATTAAGTATATAGCAATTTAAAGGAAATGCGGACCAAATTATGCCCCTTTGTGGACTTAGGCATTGTTGCATAGGAAAAGCTTGTAAGCAAAAATCTCAGGAACCGCTTGAGCTAGGTTCTTGGAATTTTGCAGGCTGTTTGGAACTTATGTGAAAATGACCTGGTTAAATTTTGGTATAATTCTATGACAAATTGACCAAATTATGCCCCTTTGTGGACTGAGGCATTTTGACATAGGAAAAATTGTAAGCAAAATATCTGTTTGATTTATGGCCCTTTGAAAATTTCAGCATTTTAACCTTGTAAGCAAAATATCTCAAAAAATGTTTAAGCCACTGCCTTGAAACTTGACAAGGAATGATGAGTAAATGACCTGATTAACTTACAGCAGTTAACTCAGGTGAGCGTTGTGGCCCATGAGCATCTTGTTATATTAATGTGTCTGGTGCTGACTGTAATTGCCACAGTTATCAAGAGAAAAGACAAACTACATAATAAAACAATTAAAATTTTGAATACGATGTTGATATCGCCTCGGTCCAATATTGGTATTCTCTGGTGGATATGGCGTCGTATCTAATACCTCAATAATCAATAATTGTATAATATGGGCTGCGCCATATACGTGTCTTCGGGCATATGCCGGTAGGAAAGGTCAAGATCAGCATGCGCATCTACACATTCTGGTTTAAAATTATGAATAAAAAGGAGAAAAAAAAGTAAATTCCTTTTAGATATCATTGGTAAAATTTATTAGTCTGTATAAAATACCAAAGCCCACAAAAGTGTGCTCATGGCGGTACCATGGAATAAGCAAGACGAAGGCTATAGTATGCATATATCCATATTTTCTCATGTAAGCAGATGGATCTTCTAAAGCATGTTCTGATTTTTTCCCTGCAATATTGATTGTTCATTATCTAAACAATAGCACAACAAAACATGTGAAAATGATGAAAATAAAAAAGAAATAATCAATAAATAAAACGACGCAATGCACCTGCAAAGAAACATCCTGATGAGAAGCTTTGTGTATCCGTACCTTCTGGTCTCTGCACACTATGAAAAATCTCAACCACATCAATCAAAGATCGCGGGAATATTGACTTGCTGTTGTAGGGCCGTAATGATCATTGACCTTACGCTTATAGCATTCTATAAGTTATTTTATATCTTGCCTCAAACTATGTTAAGTCATTGATATGAAAAGAATATTCAGTTTTTACAAACATTGGTTTTCATTTGTTATTATTCATACGAGACTGATACGGCAAGCGAGAGGGAGACGTCCTCAGACACCGGTGATGAGGCTGTTATTTTGACAGTGATTCTGATTTAACTGGTATTATATAGTTCGTAATATGGTTGCCTTTCATTGTAATGTTTTGAGCAAAGAAAAAATAAAAAATGTAATTATTAAATATTTAAAATCCCAACGAAAGGTATAAATTGTATAAAAAAAAAATGATAAAATAAGTACTAAAATATTGACACAATGGTACATGGTGCCCATACACAATCTTGCTTATTGGTATTGACGACTATAACACCAATTTGTCCAGTGATGTCAAGACCTTATATTTCAGATATGTTCGCGGCGACACTGCCGAATGCTTCACGAATAATACCCGAAAAGATTAGAGATGCTATATTTAGTCATGTTTTACCTAAATACGGATTTTAGGTGGACTCGTCTGACCTTTGACACAACAGTAAACATTCATCGATCTATAGGCACAACCTGAATAACAAAAGTCTCGTCGGTTTCGTATACACACGTTTACTCTCCCTCTAGGGGAGTGGGGTATAATTTATGCTTCTACAGTAACCAACAAAACTATGCTTTTCCAAGTCGCAAAGAGACATAAAGAGACATTATTTTAATGCTTGGTATACGTATATCCATGAAAATAAAGTAAAAAACAAATGAACCCTAATCAATATGTGATAAAAAGAAGGTTTTTTTCTGTAAGCTGGTAGTTTTTGGGTCGTTTTAAGGATAGATTTCTTAGGATTACCAATAGCTTTTGTCTACAAAACTATCTCGAACGGGAGTAGATTTATGCAGACTGATTCGGTACCACATATGAAAATATAAAACCGGAAGTATACTTCATGGCACATTTTTGGCACATTTTACTATTTTTGTTATATGTCTTTTAGGCTCTTATAAACTACAGATATTATTTGAGCCGCGGTGATACATTTAAACATTTTAAATGTTAGCTTCAAATCAGATACACCACATTTGGTAACGTATTTTACTCAGCCATAATTGACCGCTTTACGTTGACGAATCCATGAACCTCCAGTTTTCTTTCAATATATCTAAAGTGCTTAGTCTAAAATGAAGTTTTTAAAAGTAAAACATATTTTAACTTGCAATACTTAACCTATAGATGATGTGCTATTCTATTCTGTAGTTCACACCTTCCCCAGAAAAAAACGACAGTTCAGTTGTTTATAGAGTCTTAATCCAGACGGTCCCTTAGGCAGTTACCTGTTTGACGTCACTCTTCCCGCTCTTTTAATCACGTGTCAGTTTCTTTGATGATAAAACCCTAAAAACTGAGCTAAGCGGGTATAGGGAGAGGGGAATTATCTTATATATAGGTTAAGTATTGCTAGTTAAAATATGTTTTACTTTTAAAAGCTTCATTTTAACTGCACAATACATTAACCTATAGATAATGTGCTAGAATTTGCCAAATAGGTGGGAAGGAGCTCCCAATTCTAAAACCAATATATATAAATTCCCCCTCTTCTGGATTAAGGCTCTGGAAACTCAAGGAATAAGATACATTCTTGATATAAATCCTAAGACTATTCTTAATTCCTAACATATATATTTAAAGGTTATTAATTACCTTAATAAATGTACTGTAGGCTTTGGAGCTGTCAGTCTTCTTTAGGCATCAAAGGCTCTGTTCTCCTGACCCCACACCACTTTTTGGGCCACAACTATTGGACCCAAAGTATGAAGATTTTCCAGTTGCTGAGACATATCCCTTAGATAGAACTTAGCAAAGATAGAAGATTGGTTCCAGACTGCTGCTTTGAGAATTTCATTGAGCGGAACCTTATCAAAGAAGGCCCAAGAAAAAGATAGTAACCTAACTTCATGGGCTTTAATCTTTTAAAAAAGAAATGTCTCTACGAGTGAGTTTCCTATATGCAAGCTTAATAGTATAAGATATCCATCTCGAGACCGAAGCCTTAGAAATATCTTGTTTGCCTTTAATTGATAGAAATAGTGTAGTTCTATTTTGGCGATAAGGGCTGGTCATTTTGAGATAAAACTTTAAAGCCCTTATCGGACATAACAGTCTGTCCGAGTGTTCCCTTTTGCATGTACGAGCTAAATTAGGGATAACTATAGGATCTGGGCAGATGGACGGAAGCTGAGCCAAGAACCCAGACTGATTGAATCTTAAATGGTTTGAGTCCATTGCCAAGGTATGCATCTCGCTACATCTTTTGGCAGTGGCAAGAGATCAAAGAAAGGCTGTCTTAATCGTGACGTGAAGTTTAGAAGCCTTATGTAAAGGTTCATGTGGGGCTTTCTGAAGACAGACTAAGACCCAAGATAAATCCCAGTATTAGATATCATAGACTTAATTTAATAGTACTTATTTGATACGTTTTTCTCAGAGAAAAGGTAGATGAGGAAATCGGCTATTACATTAAGAGGGGCCGAGACCAGATTAACCTTCTTTCTATGACACGAATTGGAATATACGGTCCATTTCGCGTCATAGACCTTCTGAGTTGATGTTAGTCTTGATTTTGAGACAAAATCTGCAACGTTTTGCGAAAATGTCTTATTCTTATCTCTGATTGATTGTTTGATAACTCCCAAGCGTGAAGGTCGAGTAATGGAAGATTTGGATGTTGAAACTTTCCTTTTGCTTGTGTCAGTAGTTTTGGAAAGAGCGGTAGACGACCTGGAGTTGACACGAGTAGTTGTAGAACCTCTGAGAACCACGGACGTTGGGACCAAAGAGGAGCTATATGAACTATTCTGCACTGAGATTGGCGTATCTTGGCCAGGACAGAAGGAATCAATATTGCTGGAGGAAATGCGTAAGCATAGGCATGAAGAAGATTCCAGTTCATGGAAAATTCAACCATCGCTAAAGTCTGATTGTCCAGAACTGGGAATACATGCAGAAGCAATTTGTGATTGAAACGTGTCGCAAACACACATTGGGGTATTTGAACATTTGGAAAATTGAGTTTGCTATGGATTGATCCAATACCCATTCTGTTTTGATAGGTTTGTCCACTCTCGATAAACGGTCTGCCAAAACATTGAACCTGCCTGGGATATGACGAAACCTGACAATTATATGTTGTTCTAGGCACCTATTGAGGATCTTCCGCACCTCTACACAGAGGTTAGGAGAATGTCTTCCTCCTTGCTTGTTGATATCAGAGACCATTGTTGTGTTGTCGGTAGAAATCATGACACAAGAATGGTGAATATATTTTAAGGCTTTCTTCAGTGCGAAACGAATGGCCATTATTTCCAACATATTGATATGGAGCTGAATTGGTCTTCCGACCAGCGACTATGAAAGGATAGACTAGGCACCAACTGAGTATCTTCCACACCTCCACATAGCCGTAGCGTGTTTTATGGCTTCAAGACACCTAGAAAGAGTTTGTACAACTTCATTTATCGCTCTATCAAAGGACCAGGTCTCATGCTCCGAATCAGAGCCTGAATCTTTTGTAGAGCGTTGGATGACATGTTCAGGTTGAGGTATTGTCGGGACATTAGTTATCTTTGCAGGCTGTAGCGTAATCGGAGTCTCTACAGCCTGCGGAGTATTTCTACTCCTTTTGTATCTACCATAATCAATCGAATGATTATCAGATGCGGAAGAAGAAGAATAAGATGTCGATCTTCTTCTTCTCTTCCTGTGAGATTACTTGGATCTTTTAGACTTTCTGCGTTTACGAGTCTAAAGATGATGACCTAGAAGAGGAGGAGGTAGAGGACGATCTATGTTTCCTCCTCTTCTTAGACTTATGTTTTCTTCTGGATTGGTCCCTCCTTGAGACATGTCCAGAATGTGAAGTCTGTGAAGTCTGTCTGTTGTCCGATCTCCAGTTATTGTCAGGAGGTTCATGACAACACTGGGATCGGACATATTACTGAAGTCCGGCTCCAGGGGTAATAGAACTCTTCTTGAGTTATTTGTTGGGTTCTGAATTTCATGTCTGTATGAGTGTTCAGAACCCAAATTTGATTTAGTTGTTGTGAACTCCATGCCAATGGCATGAGTATGTCCAGTGACCGGTGGCCGGTTGACCGGTGACTTGCTGACCGGTGAATATTGACCTGCCTGGAGTCTGAATTTCTGTCCAATGACCGGTGACTGGATGACCTGTGATTGACTGACTTCTATTTATCTGAGTAATGACCGGTTGAGTGGTGACTGGTTGAACGGTGACCGGTGACTGGTGGCCGGTTGACCAGTGATGTCTTGTTGTCTTGTGGGTGAATGACCAGTGGCCAGTTGACCATTGACCGGAGGCCAGTGGACTTGCACTTCCCTGTGTACAAGTACCATTGAAGTTGCTATCTGGATGGATCCTACCCCGGGCAGCAGGGCCTTGTGGGGTGGTGATCCCATTCAATAAGTTTTCGTCTGATGACTCAGACAAAACTTGCTGCTTCTTGTTGTGCTTTTTCTTCATAACCCACTTTCTTGACGAATAAGTTCTTCTCTTGTTGGCAAGCTTTCGGGTCTTATTAGTCCAGCTGATACACGATGAACAGTTGATTCCCTAGAACACGAAGAATAGACATTTATCATGATTATCCCACCGCGCTTTGATATGACCACATTCGCAACGAATAAGTATCATGAAAGTCGCGAAAATTCATTTCAACGAACGAGCGAAGAATAAATTCAAGAAATCGAAAATCAATTTAAAAAAAAACGTTAAGATGAATGGTGGAAGGCATGATAGAGAAACATGAGAAAAACAAAGATTTAGAAATTTGACCGGAGAAAAAGGAAGAAAACATAGGGGTTTTTTTCACCCGGAGAAAAATTCTTTGTTTACTTTCTCGTTCACAGAAAAGAAACTGACACGTGATTAAAAAAAAAAAAAAAAAAAAAAAAACGGAAAGAGTGACGGCACACAGGTAACTGCCTAAGGGACCTTCTGAATTAAGACTCTATAAACCACTGAACTGTCTTTTTTCTGTGGAAGGTGTGAAATACAGAATAAAATAGCACATTATCTATAGGTTAATGTATTGTGCAGTTAAAATATTTTGTTTACTTTCTTTTTCTCTCTTTTTTTATTTTTCTTTTTGTTTGTTTGTTTTTGGTGTCAGTGTATCCGATTACCTCAAATTGCAAAAGGAAGGAAACGTTGATTACCAAAGAGCTTATTGGTTTCGTAGACTCATAATAAGAAAAAAATATCAGCCTAGTGTCTTTATTTCAGTGGCCTTTGTAATTAGTACTGTAGACTTGGAGTTACCTCGATGGTCTGTGAGCTAACCCACTAGAATATTACAATCTAATTTGTTTGCTCAATTTTCTTCGCATTCTTCTTATAATTCATTTTTTGCCCAACTAGTCTCAGTGGGTCTTTGGGATATATTGACAATTTTTTAATTCCGTGATCAGTTTTCTTTAACCGTTCCTGTCCAGATCATGCTGACTTCTACAGAAAATTCTAGCAGAGAAGAAAGTTAAATCAGTTATACGGAAATGCAATGTCAGAATTATACTTGATTACCAAACTATTAGTCATACAAATTGGCGATACTTACCTTTGTTTAGCGTCGTTTTCGACGTTGCTGCTAACACCAGATGTCCCGGATGTTCGATATGCATTATTAGGACACTACAGTACTTTGATGACACAGTAAAACAGTACCTTAGTTGACATTTATACAAGAGATTCCGATTGCTGAAGGTTGAGTTCAATCTACAGATCATATTAATCTGATAAGTAATTTCATTTTATAGTTCAGGAGATACAAACCGCGAAGGCACTATCTTGCACGTGTTAAACTCTTTGACTAGACTGCGAGCTAAAGAAATAAATGTGAATATGAAGGCTCTGATCAGATTGCATATGTGCAGGCTGAGTAGTCTTTTCATTGTTCATCGCGTATGCTACAAGTTCAGCTTGGATATGTGTCTTTTAGCTGGTCGTATCAGGCGTTGATAAATGCTGTATTCTCAGGCGGTGATCATAAAATATCCTACTTAGACAAAAAAATACAAGAAGTATTGACTAGAGAATAATGCGGTCCCCAAATTTGGACCGTATAATAAAAAAAACCTCCATATTCATCCTCTTGCTTCTCGACACATTTCTTAAATGATAGCATTTGCATTTTTCTCTTGGGAAATTATTTTAGTTAATGTTCTTTTTGATACGTTATACCATATTGACCAATCAAAAGAACAGAAGTCGTAAGACATATTAACTAATCAACATCTTGGAAGTTCACAGATAATGCGAGATTTTGTATTTGCCAAAAAATCTCTTTTCATACACAAGAACATAAGGAGAACGGATTTGAAAATAATCCACTTTAAAAAATTGGCCGATATTAATGCATCTTTGGAAAATTCTGACATTGTTTTTTTTTTATTTTTTTTTTTTTTTTTTGTTGTTGGTTTTTTTTTCACTTTCAGTGGGTTAACAGCATGCAAATAAACATCACCCCCTGAATCATTCATACTACCGATTTCCCGACTTCGGAGATCAGACGCAACATTAAATGTCCCCTGAAATTATGGCGACAAGTAAGAGGACGATTTTTTTCATTACGAGAACAAGAAATATGAGCTGAACGTTTTGGAAGAAGCAAAGCACTTCACTGCTATTTTCACCGTCCTCATTCTATTAAATAGCATCTCCCAATACTAGAAAAAAATACATTTACCCTGGGAACATCGCACGAGAAACACAAAATCCGTTTACAATCGCCTATTCCTTGGCTCCTGCGCTGTCAAATAACATCGTGAATGTTTCTGTGCATATCCTGAACATTCCTTGTTTTCTAACAGACTAAGATATTATTCGAATCAAACAGGCTTTCAAAGAATATTGTCTCAAATACGCATGGGATCGTATCGTATGAATGCAACCGACTTCAGTATGTTTTTGAAAGATGCATCCGACTTAGACGGTTTTTCTCCGAAAATGATGCAACGTACTCCGTAACATGCGACAAAATATGATGCAGCGTTGTGTACCCGGCCTGGTAACCTTATTATATGTAACGAAAATCAGTCCCTTTATATTTTGGTGGCACTTCACTCTTCTTTTTAAAAAATATATTATCCTCCAGATGTAAATGTATCCGGACAGGGATAGTAATGGAAACATATAATATAGTGTTATGTTTAAATTTGAGTCTATTTTCAATTTATCAATTGAAGTAAAATTGCAAAGAAAATGGCTAACGTTAAATACTGGGAATCCGGTTTTCGAGTAGAAATGCAAACATCAACTGGCTCAGCATCGGAACTGATATTTCTGTGAAAACTGATGCAAGCTTGTAATTCGAAAAGGTAGCTTCAATCGCTTATTCTTTGGGTTCTGTGGACCCCTTGCATAGTGGGTCAGCAGCAAAGTCGGGTGCATCCTCCAAAAACACATACTGAAGTCCGTTGCATCTATACGATGATACGATGCGACCCCAAGTGCGTTTGAGACAATATTCTGTGAAAGTCTGTTTGATTTGAAGAAAATCGTTTGCTATTATGAAATAAAGAATGTTTATGGTATGAACATAAACATCCACGATTTGATAGACAGAGCAGGATCCGAGGACTCGGCGATTGTAAGCGGGTTTTGTGTTTCTCATACGGTGTTTTTAGGGTAAACGTATTTTCCTGGCATTGGGAGATGCTATTTGATAGAATGAGGACGGAGAAAATAGCAGTGAAGTATGTTTTGCTTCTTCCAAAAACTTTCAGCTCACAGTTCTTTTTCTAAATACGAACAAAATGAGAAAAAAAAATGTCCCTTACATGCCGCTAACATTTCACGCGACGTGTAATGTTGCTTTTGATTTCCAAAGTCGGGAATTCGGTAGTATGAAGGATTCAAGGGGTGAACATGGAAATACAATAAAATTCTTTGGCGATCATGGAAGTTTAAATACATTAACTGACAATACAAAATAACGTCTGTTGCAAAACAGAACTGAATATATCTATTTGTCAGTGGTTCAGTTTTCCCTTCGCGGCATAAATGAAAACATATATAATTTAACATCCTCTGCATAATTTAGTATCCACCTCGCATCCTTTGAACCCGTATGTCGGAACCTATCGTTGCTGCTTTCAACCGCTGTCCACATTTCTCTTTTCATTTTTTGCTCACCTGAGCCGAAGGCTCAGGATGAGCTATAGTGATCACTCTCCGTCCGTCGTCCGTCCGTCCACACCTTTGAACGACCTCCTCTGAAACCTCTGGGCAAAATTTCTTCAAACTTTATGTGGAACCTTGTGTTAAAGGGGGTTTGAAAATGTGTACAAATGGTCATGGTCCGTAAATCAAGATGGCCGCCATGCCATATATAGCTCCCATAGACTTATAATGGGGAAAACTTTAAAAATCTTCTTCTCAGACACCATGAGGTCCAAACCTTATTATTTTTTATTATGTAGCAATGTTTAGTGGTCCCCTACATAAATCCTACCAATCAAGCCCTTGGGGCCCAAACTGGCCACGCCCCGGGAATCATTATTTCCCATAGACATAATGGGAAAAACTTAAAAAAATCTTCTTCTCTGAAACCATGAGGCCCACAGCTTATATATTTAGTACAGAGCAATGTTTAGTGGTCCCCTACATAAATCCTGCCATTCAAGCCCCTGGGATCCAACTGGCCAAGCCCCAGGGGGTCATATATTTAAATAGAGCTATATAGCTAATCAACCATCAAAAATCTTCTTCTCTGAATCCATGAGACCGAGAGCTAACAGATTAGGTATGTAGCGATGTTTAGTGGTCACTTAGATAAATCCTGCCAATCAAGCCCCTGGGGTCCAAACTGGTCACGGCCCGTGGGTGGGGTCCGGGTCATTAGCTCCCATAGACTTATAATGGGAACAAGTTTAAAAAAAAACAAACATTTCTCTGAAACCATGAGGCCTACGGCTAATATACTTAGTATGTAGCAATGTTAAGTGGTCCCCTACATAAATCCTGCCAATCAAGCCCCTTTGGTCCAAACTAGCCACGCCCCGGGGGTCATTAGCTCCCATAGACTTATAACGGGAAAAACTTAAAAAACACTTCTTCTCTGAAACCATGAGGCCTACGACTAATATATTTAGTATGTAGGCATGTTTAGTGGTCCCTACATAAATCCTGCCAATCAAGCCCCTGGGATCCAAACTGGCTACGTCCCGGGGTCATTAACTCCCATAGACTTACAATGGGAAAAACTAAAAAAAAAAAACCTTTTCTGAAACCAGCTTATATATTTTGTATGTAGCAATGTTTAGTGTTCCCCTAATTAAATCCTGCCAATCAAGACCCTGGGCTCCAAACTGGCCACATCCCAGGGGGTCGTATTTTTATATTGAGCTATATAGCTAAAGAACCTTCAAAAATCTTCTCTGAAACCATGAGGCTGAGAGATTATAGATGAAGTATGTACCAATGTTCAGTGGCCGCCCACATGAATCCTGCCAATCAAGCCCCTGGGGTCCAAACCGGCCACGCCCGGAGGGGGTTGTCATTAGCTCCCATAGACTTATAATGGGAAAAAACTAAAAAATCTTCTCTAAAACAATGAGACCCACAGCTTATATATTTAGTATTTAGCAATGTTTAGTGGTCCCCTTCATAAATCCTGCCAATCAAGCTCCTAGGGTCCAAACTGGCCACGCCCCGGTGTCATTGACTCCCATAGACTTATAATGGGAAAAACTAAAAAAAGTATGTACCAATGTTCAGTAGCCTCCCACATAAATCCTACCAATCAAGCCCCTGGGGTCCAAACTAGCCACGCCCGGGGGGGGGGTCATTAGCTCCCATAGAATTATAATGGGAAAACATTAAAAAAAACACTTCTCTGAAACCATGAGGCCCTCAGCTTATATAGTTACTATGTAGCAATGTTTAGTGGTCCCCTAAATAAATCCTGCTAATCAAGCCCCTGGGCTCAAAACTGGCCACACCCCAGGGGGTCATATGTTTATATTGAGCTATTTAGCTAAAAAAAAACTTAAAAAATCTTCTTCTCTAAAACCATGAGGTCAAGAGCTAACAGGTCAAGTATGTAGCGATGTTTAGTGGTCTCCATCATAAATCCTGCCAACCATGCCCCTGAGGTCCAAAGTCGCCTCGCCACGGGGGTTATTAACTCCTATAGACTTATAACGGGAAAAACTTAAAAATATCTTCTCTGAAATCATGAGGCACAGAGCTTATATATTTACTATGTAGCAATGCCACATAAATCCTGCCAATCAAGTCCCTGGGGTCTAAACTGGCCATGCCTCGGGGGTCATTAGGTCACATAGACTTATAATAGGAAAAAAACTATAATAATATTCTTCTCTGAAGCCATTACGCCCACAGCCTATATATTTAGTATGTAGCTACGTTTAGTGGTCTCCTACATAAATCCTAGTAATCAAGCCCTGGGATCCAAATTAGCCAGGGGGTCATATGTTTATATAGAACTGTATAGCTAAAGAACATTCAAAAGTCTTCTCTCAAACCATGAGGCCCAGAGCTAAAACGTTTTGTATGTAGAAATGTTTGCTGGTCTCCTACATAAATCCTGCCAACCATGCCCCTGGGGTCCAAATTGGCCACGCCCTGGGGTCATTAGCTCCCATGGACTTATAATGGAAAAAAATCTTCTTCTCTAAAACTATGAGGCCCACAGCTTATATATTTAGTCTGTAGCAATGTTTAGAAGTCTCCTACATAAATCCTGCCAGTCAAGCCCCTGGAGTTTAAATTGGCCATGTCCTGGGGGTCATTAGCTCCCATAGACTTACAATGGGAAAACCTTATAAAAAAAAAACTTCTTCTCTTAAACCACGAGGCCCACAGCCTATATAATTAGTCTGTAGCAATGTTTAGTCGTCCCCTAGATAAATCCTGCCAACCGTGCCCCCGGGGTCCTAACTGGCCTTGCCCCGGGGTCATTAACTCCTATAGACTTATAATAGGAAAAACTTAAAAACATCTTCGTCTCTGAAACTGTGAGGCCCATAGCTAATGTATTTAGTATGTAGCAATGTTTAGTGGTCCCCTACATAAATCCTGCCTATGAAGCCCAAAGGGCCCTAACTGGCCATGCCTCAGGGGGTCATTAGCGCCTATAGACTTATAATGAAAAAAAACCTTAAAAAATCTTCTTCTCTGAAATCATGAGGTCCACAACTTAAATACTTAGTATGTAGTAATGTTTAATGGTCCCCTACATAAATCTTGCCAATTAAGCCCCTAGGGCCCAAACCGGCCATGCCCCAGGGGGTTATTTGTTTATATAGAACTATATAGCTGAAGAACCCTAAAATCTTCTTCTCTGAAGCCATGAGGCCCAGAACTAACATATTTAGTATGCAGCAATGTTTGGTGGTCCCCTACATAAATCCTGCTAACCATGCCCCTGGGGTCCAAATATGTCACACCCCGGGGGTCATTAGCTTCCACAGACTTAAAAAGGGGAAAACTTTAAAAAAAAATCTTCTTCTGAAACCATGACACCCACAACTTATATATTATATGTAGTATGTAGCAATGTTTAGTGGTCTTTCACATAAATCCTACCAACCATGTCCCTGAAGTCCAAATTGGCCATGCCCTGGAGGTCATTTATTAATATAGACCTATATATCTAAAAGAAAAAAACTTTTTTCTGAAACCAAAGGGTCCTAAGCAGGTCCGATCATCATGACTCTTGCTCAATTGATGATTTCTAGGTCAAGTTTGGACCTGGATCACTTATGACCTATATTTTATGGTCCAATGACTTTCTTAAGTGTTTCCATTTAGGTCAGTTTCTCAGTAGCTGTTGGTCCTACAGCAGTGATACTTCGCACTTGCAGACATCTTAGCATAGCCTCTTGTTTTGGACCAAATATGGCCCTTTGAAAGTTTCAGCATTTTAATCTTGTAAGCAAGATATTTCAAAAACTGTTCAAGCCATTGCCTTGAAACTTGACAGGCTGATAGGAAATGATGAGTAAATGATCTGATTAACTTACAGCAGAACTGAGGTGAGCGTTGTGGTCCATGGGCCTCTTGTTGTGTGTGTTTCGACAATTTTATAGTTTTGTGTTATGTGTAGAGCTGCTCGAAATAGGATGATGGCTGTGTACACAAAAGCCCTGTATAAACCTTCCCAACAGTTTCAAAATTGGTTCTAAGGCGGTTTTGTTTGCAGTTTGTTCTGCTTTTAAGGAAGCGTCGATTTATGTTGTCCCTAAATGTCACTAAACCTTATCCGGTGCATTTGAAGGACTGTATTCTTTCCTGTGTATCTCTAATCCTTTGTTTCTATCTATGTGCACATTGTATCGCTGACATCGCATGTAGCTGTGTGTAAACAGCAAAGTCACTATATAGTTGTGTCGATATATGTTATTCTTTTCAGCTGTCAGCAATATCATGTCAGTCTCTATAGGATCGTTTCTTGGCGGACTGTTAACTCGGAAAATCAACATGACCCCACAAAATACGATGAAAGTTATGATGATATTCTACGCTGTAAATATTGCAAGCATGACATTCGGCTACTTTCTTGGCTGTGAGCAACCGACATTAATAGGAGACAGCAAAAATGTGTTAGTTGCTTTCTGCTGTTATTTATTCAAAGAACAACGGACGTTTGGTGAAGCCTTTTCTTTTGTTGTGCAAATATAAATAGATAATTTCCTCTTAATGTTCTTGTGCCGTTTTACATGATGCGCGGAGGGGAAAAAGTGTCGTTATGTCACATACAAACAGCATAGATCAGTATGCAAGTACCGATTGATCAATGCCTTTTCTTTTCGTCGTTACATTTTATACCTAGGCAACCAAGGCTCTGATTCAGCCTGTACGTGTGCCTTCGTTGCTCGTGCATGACATAAGGACTTTTCTTCCGTTCCGTATCGTTTGAATGTGTTTGTAATACTGGGCGGTATCTTTTTAAATATTAGATTTCTAAAAAAAAATATAAAACATATAACTGATGAAAGATATTCTTGAGAACACCCGATTGATTGAATAAAGATATCTCAAACGATCACTTTCTTTTAGCATAACTTATATTCTGTTCTGTCATTTACGCCATTGAAATGCAATTTATGAACAGAGTACTTCAATCTTATTAATATATGGATGAACACTTCAGGTTAAACTAAGGTACACCTGGGAGAATCAGTACCTAAAGACCACGCCTAAACAAGCTACTCTGGTCCAGAAAGCTTGACAATTCAGGCGTTTCTTTTTAATTGTCATTTTTGTGAGTGTATTCATTGCTCTCAAGGGACATTGATTTTAGAATCTATTTATCCTCACTATACTTTGGTGTTGGTGCCGCGTTGCGGATGTAATTTATCTTACGTCGTCCCGTACATCAGTAAAGTGTAGTATATATTTATCATTAATTGACCTGATTCCCGGACTTTCGAAAATTTGTCAAGGTCAGTGATGAAGCCTAACTGGCGGAAACTAACTAGTATGGCCCAGAAAACTTGACGCTTTAGGTGTTTTAAAATTTTTTATTATTTCTGAGTGCGTTCATTGCTCAAAGTGGTTATTCCTTTTATGTTTTTTCTTATATTTTATTTTAGATAAATCTAATACCTAAAAGGATACCACAAAAAAAAATCAGTTTTTAAAGGTAAAAAATCTACTTTTAGCACAGAGATAGCATATACTGGTTGCTTGGTTTCCGATATCTGCCGTCGGTAGAATAGCATCTGAACTAAAATCTGATGCTGCTGCCTTTAAATTTACATTTTACATTTATAGACAGCAAAAAGTATATAATATTTGATGGTTTATGTATTTTTATTATTATTAAATACAAAATCTCATCTAAATAAATACATTTGGCATTGTGGGGTTGCTAACCATAAGCTAACCATAACCTCACTATCGGAACTACTTGAAGCTAAAGCAAACAGGGAATAAAACGTCGACCCTATGCAAAAACGGCGTGGGGGATAAAGCGTCAACCCCATGTATTGAAGATTGTCTGAGGAAACAGTTTCAAGCCAGTGTCTGGGGATAACCGCGTCGACCCCATCTGAAAATAGTCTGGGGATAAAGCATCAACGCAATGCATTGATTGTCTGGGGAAAAACAGCGTCGACTCCGTGTATGGGAAAAACAGCTTCGATCCAGTGTCAGGGACAGCATCGACCCCATAGGAAAATAATCTGAGGGATAAGGGTCGACCCCAGGTAGCGTCAGTATAGGGGAAAGCGTCAACCCTGATATCAATAAATAGCAGTCTGGGGGATAAAACGTCAACTACATGCATTGAAGATAGTCTTGGGAAAAACATTGATCTTGTGCAGAAGTAGTCTGGGGATAAAGCGTCGACCCAATGTATTGAAAATAGTCTGGTGGAAAACGTAGACCGCGTGCAAAATCAATCTGATGGATAAGGCATCGAACCCAGGTATTGAATATAGCCAGGGGGAAAAGTATCGACACCATGCATTGAGATAGACTGGGGGGAAACGCGTCTATCCAAAGTAAGGTTTTACGTAGAAATATGCAGGTAGCCTACTTTAAGTACGGACTCCATTACTCAATTTTTGCTAACCCTAGCATCGGAAAGATATAAGATTTATTTCGATATATTTCGATATAGGAAGAAAGCCTGGACATGTCTGTATACAAACAACTGTATAGCAGATTTTCGTGGAATTTGCACGTTTCCATGGAGGCCCAGTTGATACTTACTTAACAAATTCTAAGTATACAAAACCTTGGTAGTTCAGATTAATATCATAAAAAAAGAAAGAAAGAAATCTCAAAACAGAAAGCAAAATGTTTATTGTCTCATGCGCATATGCAAACATGACGTCATTTGTGACGCATTTACGGAAGAGTACCCCGTTTTCCTGTCTGGTATCAATTTTTAAATAGCGCATGCAAACTGTTTTCAAATAAACCTTCTACCGTTTTTCTATAGCCTATACTAGAAGGTATACAGAAATGGATTAACAGCGATAAATGTTCGACTTTTCGTCCAGTATGGCCGCTACAATAAGCCTGTACGAAAACGTCTGATTGCAAATTTTATGACACCATTTTGAATGACACATTTTAATTTTTTACAGAAATCTTTCTTGCATTCGGGCGTATGGTTTTTCAATAAAGAATATTCGTATAGAACTCTGTATTGTACTTATGTAAGTCTTAAACATGCATGTTGAGGAGACTCGTCTCGCATTTCATCATGTCCATAATTTCAAAACCTTTGTTGACGAATTAAACTGGGTAAGAATGTATGAAGACCAAACATAATAAATGACGTAATTTCCGCAAGCCAAACTTTTCATTAAAATTCCATTAAATACACGCTATATTCAGACATCAACTGTAAGATTAATTTATCGCCAGTTGGGTGTATTTTACCTGTTAGTATATACATGCGTACTATACGCTTAATAGAACTTACAGTTGCTTGGCAAAACTCTAAACCAGTATCATGCAAAATGCATGCGTTTCTCCAAAATGCCATTTATTTCGCATTGATATACAGCGGTTTTTGTATGAACTAATAAACAAGCTTTAAATATACGAAAAGTCAGCCATGTATCTTTCCGATTGTAGGGTTATGTATTTTTTGCAAAAAAAAAAGGTAAGAGAAAAGTCCAGGGAGTGCCACAATCACAAGCCGCAGCCCATCCCAGACACAAAGAGGAAGAGGAAACAGATAAAACCAAACAAGCGCAAATCAAATAAACATACGAAAAGCGCTAAGATTAGCGCTCTCTTCCCCAAGCGAGGTAATCGCAATGCTAAAAGGACTGAAATATACAAGACAAAATAACTCAAGGCAATACTTAAAACAAATCGCCTCGCAGAATAAACCACAAAGCAACAAAGCAACAAAAAGTAAGACCAAAACCGGGACCACCTCCTTAGGACGGTCAGTTGAATAAACAACTGCGGGGTTTAAAGTACTTTTACGGCCAGCCAACTTCACCCTGGGTCCTGAAGCTATACTTAATACAGAAATACATAAAAATGTGGTTCGCATAAAGGCTCCCAACTCAGTCAATGCATCAAAGCGAAAACATAAAAATCAAATTAATCACTATAATAAACAAAGAAGAGTACTCATGGCAATTCTACTGTGTGCCAGAGTAAATGAAAACCGACAGTTGAACCACGGCGGGCCAAGCCAAAGACATATCGTCAAGCCCAAGAATTGAGAAACCCGACTACTTGGGTTTAACCAGATTTTAATATAAAGTCTTATTAGTTTCTTCACATGTACCTATGTATTTTGCGAAGACGACCCCTAGCACCGGCTTAAGCAGTATTCGATTTTCAAAGCAACCAGAATGGGGTCAAAGTTCCCAAAGGAAATAAAAATACAAGAGGGCCGATATAGTCCTGCATCGCTCATCTGAATACTAGACAAGTTTCGAGTCAACTGGCCTTTCTGTTTAAGAGATGGAGTTCAAAATAGACTTTCATATATGGTCACGTGATAATGGCGACGAACTACGCGTTTATTTTCTCTCCTTAAACAATTTTGAAATGTAGTGGGTTTTTCGTGGATTGGTGGAGTTCTTTTATGGATTTTAATGCCAAAAAAAATGATGTAACTATTGGACATTATTTGCTTTTGTGACATAAATTAATGCACAAATGAAATATTTAAATATAATACTGCTTTCAATTTTTTTATTCTAGTTCACAACCTGTCAATCGTGCATTACAATGTTCAAAGTATTTTCTCTAAGCTGGAAATCCTCCACCCGGAACTATTTGAATTTGATATTCTAGCGTTCACAGAAACATGGCTCGGCCCAACCATAGATACTGATGACCTAATTCTACAATCATACTACAGACCTGAGCGGAAAGATCGAGACTTAGACACTCATGGTGGTGTTGTGTTATATGTTAAGGAAGGTTTACACTATACGCGGCGGGATGACCTAGAACTCCAAAACATTGAGAATGATTGGATCAAGTTAGCTAACAGTCATTAACGCATATTGCTTGGACTATTCTATCGTCCTCCAAATTCTGATGCTGCTTATCTTGCACACATCGAAGACTCAATTTCACTTGCAGTTGATACAGGCATTCCTGAACTAATAATTACTGGTGATTTTAACCTTAGTCTATTTAATCAACAGGCTTTCAGAAAAATCCATTCAATTTGTACCCAGTTTTCTCTTTACCAGTATATTGATTATACAGAACAGTCATCGTCAGTAATAGATCTATTATTTGTCAGTAACAAGGACCACTTAATTCACAGTGGAGTTGCCGATGCTTTTCTCAACCAAGATTTAAGGTATCACTGTCCAATATATGGTATCTTCAAATTCTCCAAACCTAAGGTCAGCTCATTTACACGACGTATATGGTATTATGACAGATGTGATCTCAACGTACTTCGTAATAAAGTAAATGCTGTCGACTATGCCACCTATGCCAATAATATTCACTCTAATGTAATGTCTGTTGCTACCGAATGCATCCCTAATAAACACGTCAGAGTAAGACCAACTGAACCCGCTTGGATTAAGTCGAAAATAAAAAAGATACATCAGGTAGCGAAAAAGAGCTTATAAGAGAGCTAAAAGAACAAACTTAGCTAACGACTGGATTAAATTTAAAACGCTGCGTAACAAAACTATAAGTGAAATTAGACGTTCCAAAAAGTCTTTTAATAACAACATCGCGGCTAAACTCTCTTCACCAACACTTTCTTCCAAAGACTGGTGGACTACGCTTAAAAGTTTTATTAGTCCAAACTCAACCACATCAGTCCCTCCCCTTTCACTTAATGGAGTTATATACACAGACGAAACTGACAAAGAAAATATTCAAAATGACTTCTTTCAAAGCCAAACTGTCTAAAACGAGGAAAATGCTGTTCTTCCAGATTTACCTCCACCTGCTTCAATTGTACCCCTTGAAAGTATTGTTTTCATGGCCGATGAAGTCGAATCTGTTTTGTAATTGCTTCCTACTGGTAAAGCCTCAGGTCCTGGCCTCAGCAATTGTCTGCTTAATGTCAATGTCTTTTTAATCAGTCCAGACGCATGGGCACTGTACCCTCCATATATAAGAAAGCTAATATCAGTCCAGTCCAAAAAAGAATGATTTATATATTGTCTCTAATTACCGCCCTATATCGCTCTTAAATGCTGAGGACAAATTACTCGAAATACTTATGTTTGAATACCTGTTTAACCATCTACGAGATAATAATTTACTTTCTTCTTTACAATCTGGCTTTATACCCGGAGATTCTATAGTAAATCAGCTTACATTTCTCTACAACACATTTTGTCAGGAACTTGACTCAGGTAAAGAAGTCAGGGCTGTGACATCAGCAAAGCTTTCGACAGAGTGTGGCATGCTGGACTTCTACTTAAGCTGAAATCTGCTGATGTCGCAAGAAGCGTCCTGACTTGGTTTAAGAGTTATCTCTTTGACAGAAGACAGCGTGTCGTTCTTCCTGGTGCTAACTCGAACTGGACTTTTATTCGTGCAGGTGTGCCCCAAGGGTCATTATTGGGTCCTTTACTATTCCTGCTTTACATAAACGATATTGTATCTGAAATTGACTCGAATATTCAATTATTCGCCGACGACACTAGTCTTTTTATTGTCGTCGATAACCCTTTGACAGCCGCTGGCCAGCTTAGCATTGACCTTGAGAAAATATCGCAATGGGCAACAACCTGGCTTGTATCTTTTAACCCTACTAAGACGGTAGCAATGCTGTTTTCTCGCAAATTAAACAAGACCTCACCATTCACCTATCTTCATGCAAATCACAAGATAACAGAAGTTGACACACAAACACTTAGGCCTGTACCTCTCGAAAGACTGCACCTGGCACAAACATATCAACTATATAACCGAAAAAGCACGGACTAGAATAAATATCATGAGACGCTTAAAATTTAAGTTGGACCGTTAATCTTTGGAATAAATATACTTAGTTTTTATCAGACCTCTGCTTGAATACGGTGACATTATTTGGGATAATTGCTTGCAATCCGAAAAACAGGAACTTGAAAACAATCAGATTGAAGCAGCTAGAATAGCAACAGGTGCAACCAAACTAGTCTCACTGCATTATATAGAGAAACAAGATGGGACTCTCTAGACGAAAGACGTAGGAAACATAAACTGACATTATTCTATAAGATGACAAACGCCCTCTCTGCGCTCTACTTGTCCTCTCTTGTTCCACAAACTGTCAGCAATGCATCAAGTTATAATCTGAGAAATTCTAGTGACTTACAAACTGTTGAAACTCAAACTAGTTTGTTTTATAACTCATTTTTACCCTCAACTGTAAGAGCATGGAACAGTTTACCTGCTACCGCCAAGCAGTCAGACTCAACTAATTCTTTTAAGTGCTTTCTTAACAAAGACTAAGATTCAATTCCAAAATACTATTATGCTGGGAGTAGAAAAGCTCAAATATTTCACACCAGACTGCGAACAAACTGCAGCTCTCTAAAATTAGATCTCTTCTTAAAGAATATGTCCGACTCTCCCTTATGTCTTTGTGGCAGTGACTGTGCAACACTTCTTTTCTTTCATTGTGGAAATTACCAGCTTCGTCGAACTGTACTTCTTGATGCTGTGTCCCAGTACCAGAATCCTGGCCTAAATCTTTTACTGTATGGTGATAAAGCTTTGTTCCCAGAAATTCATACAACAATATTTGAAAAAGTACAAGCGTTTATTTTACATACTAAACGTTTTCAACCTTAATGAGTTTAGAAATGTACATGTAGCAGTATAACCACACTGACTGGCTATTTAAGGCAATTCAAATTACCCCCTAAAGGCGCCACCCATCTTCCATCCGATTACTAGGTTTATATACATAATTTTTTTCTCATTTCCTTAACTGACTCTATTTATTATGGTTATTTTTTTCTTTCTCTTTTTCAATTTGTTTACATTTTAAATGTTTATTTTGTTTCATTTGTTGTAAAAACATGTTATCGCCATAATGTCGACAAGTTATTACATGCTTGGGAGAAGAATACTATAAGCACTCGTGTTTTCGTTCTAATCCCTCATTTATTTGAGAAATTTATGTGTGTATCACATGTACTATTAACAGATTTTCAAAATGGGGGCCATCATTGATTTACAATCAGAACGATTCTAGGTATTTTTATTTTCACGTCACCTCGATGCTTTCTATAAAATTTCGAGTCAAATGGCCTTTCGGTTCAGGAGAAGAAAATCGAAACATATTTTTAAGATGGCGGCCGTGGCGATGATCTTGGGTTTTCAATCGGAACAATTATAGTTTTTTTTGATCCACAACTTATTGTCACCCCGATACCTCCTATAAAGTTTCGAGTCAATTGGCCTTTCCGTTCAGCAGAAGTTCAAAATAGATTTTCAAACTAACTAAATCTACAAATTATCCCGATACTTCTTTCCAAGTTTCAAGTCAATTGGCTTCCCCGTTCATGAGAAGTAGTTCAAAATAGATTTTCATGATGAAAGCCATGGCAGCCATCTTGGATTTTTCTACCATAACGATTTTAGATAATTTTGATCTGCAAGTCATCTTGATACTTCCTACCAGGTTTCGAGCCAATTTTCAAGATGACCGCCGTGGAGGCCATCTTGGATTTCCGATCGAAACAATTTTAGCTATTTTTGATCTAGAAGTCACCCAAATATTTCCTACCAAGTTTCGAGTCAACTGGCATTTCGGTTCAGGAGAAGAAGCTCAGAGTAGTTTTTTCCAGATGGCGGCCATGGCAGCCATCATTAATTACCAATCGGAACGATTTTTGCTATTTTTGATCTACAAGTCACCCCAATATTTCTCTCCAAGTTTCGAGTCAACTGGCCTTTCCGTTCAGGAGAAGAAGCTCAAAATAGATTTTTTTTTTCTAGTTTTAGCATTGGCGGCATTCTTGTTCATTGGAGCAAAACCATTTTAACTATTTTGGTTAAGAGTCACTTAGGCAACATTCCTGTAAAGTTTGGTTGGAATTGGCCTTGTGGTGTAGGATGAATAGTCATTTAAAGCAAAATGTTGACGCCGCACGAGGGAGGGCGAACGACGCCCAATGCACGACGCACGAAACAATGCGGACATTGACCGCTCAGTTAATAATATTCACAATGGTGAAGTACGGAGAGGCGTTTTACAATGGCCGCTACATGGCACTTAACACAAGCTGCATTGAAGTAAATTAAAAGTCTTAAAGTTTGCCTTTGGAAACAAAGAACATGCAGAAGAACGGAATTCGCAGACTCGATTTTATTAAGTCTCTTCGTATGTAGCTATGAAGTTTGCAAAGCTGCCAACGCCACCTAGCACCGGCTTAAGCAGTATTCGATTTTCAAAGTAATCAGAATGGGCTCAATGATCTTGAACAACAAGCATTATCTTTCTGAAGATATGTACACAACATGTCTTCTGCTACAATTTAGCTTGGCGATTTGATTTTTGGAAGACTGTCTGTTCTAAGACGTTGCTAATATTATTGATATAAGCGATCGATTTGTACATTTGTATTATTCTTTGATTTGACGGGGTTACGTATATACATTTTTTTTCAGCGCGTCCTCGTCTCTGTATACACCGTTGGATGATAAATGTGCCGATGTGTGTTACTGCAGTGATCAACACTACTTTCCTATCTGTGGTGACAATGGTCAAAGCTACTACAGTCCTTGTCATGCTGGTTGTAATGTCCAGGAAATCATGGTAAAGTGATTTCCCAAGGACTTTCTTGGGAAAAGTTTAGATAACAGTAGGTCTTTGTCATGCTGCTTGTACTGTCATGGAAACCATGGTAAAGTGATTTCCCAAGGACTTTCTTAGAAACGTTTAGATAGCAGTAAACGTTCTTGTTCAGTACTGAATTACGCTTGATGACGAGTGTCACTTATATTCATATTTGCCAAGCTTTTTATCCATGATAATTGTTTAATAATTATTATCTGTTCTCTATCTTACAAATCAGAACGGCATATTTAAGTGCTCGAGAAGTATAAAAGGGGCTCTTATGTATTTTATTATTTGAACATGAAAGAATCTCTAAACAAAATAAAAAAAAAAGTAGTAGCAGTATAACCGTACTGATGAGTTTCTGATTTACAATTATTATAGACTTTATTAATCCTTACGAAGCCTTTTCTTCATACCATGCGCTATATATAACGATGGACCAATTCCTAGTTGTATTACTTTTACTTATTACGTTTTACAGTCCGATCATGTATCTATGACCTAGTATTTCAACAACAGGAACATGTAAAAATCATCCTTACGGTTGTATGTATCAGCCGCTATGTTTACTCCTGAAATGTACAAACTGTTTTCAGGAATTCCAAAACTGTACATGCATACCATCAGGACACGCTATATCTGGATTATGTGAGCAGGGATGTTCAGCAAAGCTTTATTCCTATGCAGTTATTACTTTCATAGGCTCTGTGTTTGCAGCAGGCAAGATCATACCTACGTTTATCGCTAAAATAAGGTAACACAGTTTACAACGCAATCAAAATGCCTTATGTCATATCCTGATCATACTGCACGGACCTGAACAGGGCTTTCGCTCCTCATCGGTATATTCTACATTAGGCAATAATTCTTAGGACAGATAACGAAAGGTTTCACAAGACTTTACGTAAAGAACAGGCTGAATTAGGCCCTCGTTGGTCACATATGACATTATCCTTATTCTGCATTGCACATCGGTCATCTTATAAGTAATAAAAAACGCAAACACAATTTCCAGTGCATATCAAGGATAATGTGCTATATTTGTCATAGACAAGTTAATCTCCATCAGACATGGG
This sequence comes from Anodontia alba, assembly GCA_964016985.1. Classification (NCBI taxonomy): domain Eukaryota; kingdom Metazoa; phylum Mollusca; class Bivalvia; order Lucinida; family Lucinidae; genus Anodontia; species Anodontia alba. The sequence continues at coordinate 41,988,942 of OZ024835.1, read as the reverse complement.
TCACAAGAGGCATTATCTTACTCCTCCATTAGCCTAACGTAATGTAATTTAAATGTTTAGGAAACAAATGAACACAAACAAATATAAACAAGGATTTATGAAACAATTACCGCGTGAGTACTCCAAAACTTATCAGTGATATATCCATATCACTCTATCTATCCATACTTTTGGAATGATGATGACTAGCTTTCTTCCGCAACTGTAATAATTTTGTGAATTGAAATGCACATTGCATGAGGCGCGCTTTGGAAGACCAAACATCTGTACCGAATATAATCGTGCATAATAATTGCAGTGACTATATAAGTTTAAGTACATTGGCCAAACTGTATTGTCTGTGTCTGTCTGTGTCTTGGGCATGTTTTACACACACTTTCATCTTTCCACACTTCCATGTCCAATTTCTCTTTCATTTGCAGATGTGTCGATGAGAACGATCGAGCGGTCGCAACAGCACTTTCAGGTTTTCTGACCGCCACTATTGGTAAGTTGATACTTCTAATGTATGGACATGACACAGCTGTAAAGGTAATATCTACAAACAAAGGTACTCAGGAAACACAGCGATTACGACGCACAGTCGTCTCAAATCATCGTAAAAAGAAGAGGGAAATATGAGGGAGTAGCAATGACTAGATTAGGTATTCAACATATGCAACTAACGATGCACAAACAAATAAGAACTGCAGAACAGGAACCGCATTGGAACGGTCAATAGAAATAAAACCATCGAAAAGGCACTACGTAATGATCCGCCATTGCATAGTAACAAAGCATAGAGTGGCGATGAATATGTTTGACTGGGTAATAAAGTAATACAGTTTATGCCTAAACTTCACATTCTGTTTGTTGAAAAAAAAGCATAGAAAACCATCTACCTGCAAAATAAAATACTTCAATATACGGTTTCGTCCAAACCCGTTGATTTGTCCTCTTGATATTAAACAATCCATTTTTGTCGCTAAACAGAGGCAGTAATTCTGATGAAAATTGACGACAAACCAATAACCCCAAGCAAGATATTGTCAATATTATTTGGTATATAAAGAATTCGTCCAAATCTATAAATTCAATCGTAGTATATTAAGTAGAAACCATTTTGCCAGTAACCAAGGGCAGAAACTTTGTTAAAAATTGACGGAAAAGGTTGAGTAAAATCCGAAACAAGATATTGTCAGTATCATGGATATATGAAGTCTCGACTACATGTACATCCCCTGCTTCGTTCTCGTGATATTGAGTGGAAGCCACTTTTGTCAGTAAGCAAGGGCAGTACTTCTGTTAAAAGTTAACTGATTTTGCCCATTAACAATACCAAAGCACTCACCCTTGATATAAGTGTATATGCAAAGTTTCAATAAAATGCATAAGCAACTATTAAGCTTTGAGAGTGGAAACTAAGCGCTGACGGACGGACAAACACAGAGGGGAAAACATAATACCCCGATAGTATCGTGTGGCGGGGTATAAGAACTACTGCAAGGCTTAAACCAGTTTTATTCGCGCGAAACCACGCCCTTAATTCTGATACAGCTCCAGATGTTTGGTATATGGGTCCTCTACTTCATCAGTGAATCATTACACTGAAACAAATATAATCACAAACGTTGTGATGAAAGAAAGTTCAATGACGATCTGAAGCCAGAACCCAAGAGTACACAAACAGGACTACGGCAATTGATAGTCAAGCACAAACCTTCATAATCGATTGTGGAGAGAGTCGTCATTTAGTATGTTGTAGCCAATCATTTTATAGCGAGAGACAACCTTTTTTTAATTGTTCTGAAAATTAGTTTTGCCAAAAATCCTTCTAAGTCTATAAAATTCCAATAGAGAGTCTAGCAGAAGTGTTTTCAAACAAACGTATATTTGGGCATTAATTCATTAATTTTATGATACGAAATGTAATGTGCCCATGTTTAAGATGTTTAGTAGTTTTGTCCCCAGCATAGTGGGGGCGGGGGGGGACATTTTGTTTTCAGTGCGGATCCCGTCGGCGTCGGCGTCAGCGTCGGCGTAGCCTCTTATCTGCACTATATCTCCTTAATGAATAGATGGATGTTGGCTAAACTTACATGAATTTATCATTGGGTTGTGAAAAAATGTTGATTAGATTTTGATGACCTTGACCCCGTTTCAAGGTCACACGAGGACAGATTGTTGGAAAAAGCTGGAAAATCGCTTGTCCGCACCCTATCCCCTGAAGGGACAAATGGATTTTGACCATACCTGCACATCTAGATTGCTGGGACATGTAAAAGAACTGATTAGATTTTGGTGACCTTGACCCCATTTTTTGAGGTCACATGATGGCTTAGATGTTTGGAAAATGGCTTGTCTGCACCCTATCTCCTGAATGAATGGATGGATTTTTACCAAAACGTGTACATCTATATTTTTGAGACATGGAAAAAACTGATTAGACTTTGATGACCATAACCCCATTTTCAAAGTCACAGGAGGGCTCAAATTGTTGGAAAATGGCTAGTCTTTAACCTGTCTCATGCAGGAATGGATGGATTTGACCAAACTTGCACAACTATATTGCTGTGACATGAAAAAGAACTGATTAGATTTTGGTGACCTTGGCCCCATTTTCAAGGTCACACAATGGCTTCGATTGGTGTCTGCACCCTATCTCCAGAATGAATGGAAGAATTTTGACTAAACTTGTACATTTATATTGTTGTGACATGGAAAAGAACTGATTAGATTTTGGTGACTTTTATCCCATTTTCAAGGTTACACAAAGGCTTAGATTGTTAAAAAATAGCGTGTCTACACCCTATCAAGAAAGAATGAATAGATGGATTTTGACCAAACTTGCACAACTATATTGTTGTGACATGAAAATGAATTGATTAGATTTTGGTGACCTTGACCCCATTTTCAAGGTCACGGGAGGGCTCAGATTGTTGGAAAATGGCTTTTCTGCACACTATCTCCAGAATGAATGGATGGATTTTGACCAAAAGTACAGCTATATTGTTGAGACAGGAACAAGAACTGCTTTTGGTGACCTTGACCTCATTAGATTTTGGTGACCCTTACCGCATTTTCAAGGTCACACTAGGTCTTAGATTTTGGAAAATGGCCCCCATCGACCACATACACACACACAAAAAAGATAAATTATAGATACAACCTTTTTCAACGATAAGTCTGTCTGATAGGTGGGGGACATACGTTTTCCTCCGAAAACACTGTTCTAGTTCAAATCTTATTTCGATAATTAGCTACTGACCTGTCTAGACGCCGCTCTAATACGATACCAAGGAAATGCTACAATCACGAAGCACAGCCTTCCTGAGGCACTAGAAGAAGAAGAGACGATAAACAAATAATGACAAAACAAACAACACGTTTGCTACAACCAACGCACGAACAAAGAATAATTGCACAGATGAACCTCTTTAGAACGGTCTTAGACGTCATCTTAAATAAGTCATCTAATATCGAGACGTTGAATGGAATGCTTCAGTACAATAATATAAGCCTGATTTTCGTGAAAAAAAAAAAAAAAACAGAAACAGGTGTACTTGGATGGGTGTGTGTTGGGGGGAGGGGGAGGGCACAATTTGTACACATCAGTATACCCATAATTTGTTGGTGGTATTATTTATTATCAAACTGAATACCGAATCATAAGAAACGAAAGAGCCTTACAAACTTTCTGACAAGACCACAGAATATACATGTAATACTTATGCTCCTCAGCAGTGAAATAAGCATGTTTCTCATTACAAAAAAGATCAAGAGAGCTTTTTTAGTTAAAACTAGAAAATGATCTTTTATCAGTTTTAGACCAAAGATATTTTACCGGATATTTCATATATTGCCTCACAGTATTTAAGCACATATGTTTTGAAAACATGAAGTTTATAATTTTGGGAGTTTAGTCGCAGTTCATGGACAAATGTTTGCGATATGGTCTTTTATGGAAGTTCAGTAATCAATATAACGTAGGAAGTTTTCTTCAATATTAACTGCAAACTGACAGACTGCCTGGCTATGACTTCTGATCTTTGGAAGCCTGCGTGTATGTTTAGTACGGATGTAGTGACACAATGACAACACATATTGACAACATTGTACGTCACACAATGACAACATTGGTTGCAGCCTTTTCATTTGAAAAAAAAATGCTTCCAATGCTTCAGATGACGGAAAGAAAATTTAGGTTGATGCGGTAAAACGGTTTATCGGGACCCAGGGTGAAGTTGGGTAGCTGTAAAAGTGCTTTAAACCCCTAGTGGTTTACTCTACTGACCGTTCTAAGGCGGTGGTCCCGGTGCTAGTCTTATTCTTTGTTGCTTTGTGGTTTATTCTACGAGGCGATTTGTTTTATGTCTTACCTTGTGTTATTTTGTTCTTTTGTTTTGAAGAGAGAGCCAATCTTTGTGCTTTTTGTACGCTTGTTCGATTTGTGCTTGTTTGGTTTTATGGTTTCCTCTTCCTCTTCGTGTCTGAGAAGGGCTGCGGTTTGTGATTGTGGCACTCCCTGAACTTTTCTCTTACCTTTTTTTTTTTTTTTTTTTTTTTTTTTTAGATAAATTGAATTATATAAATCGATTATTTTGAAAACAACTACTGCAAATTGTAAGCGACACTTATTGAAGTCAGAATGGCAGTTAGCTTCTTTATAGATAATATAAATATATAACATATATATATATATATATATATATATATATATATATATATATATATATATATATATAACACCCTCTAAACGAACACAGCATCTTATAGCTGTCCGAACCTATGGTATTCTCATACGTTCGCACGCTCATTGCGCGGGTCGGTTCTTTGTTCTCCTCCTGCGCTGTCATACTCGAGAGAGTATCTCATATTTGTAATGAAGAAAGAGAGTTGCAATATTCAGAAGCGAAACATGTTTTTGTTTTCTTTTTGTTTAGGTTGGATGCCTGGTCCGGTTATTTTTGGTCGTATTATAGACGGTACATGCAAGTTGTGGAAATATATATGCGGTGAGCGGCAATCGTGTCAGTTATACGACATTGTATATTTCCGAAATGCCTTACATACCTATGGAATCGTTGCCAGAGGCTTGGGCTTCCTGGTTATCGTTGGACTCTACATCGCCTTCCGGATTACCAAAAAGGAACAATGGAGAGAGGAAAAACCACAAAGTGAAAAACTGAAAGTTAACGGGGAGAAGCATGCAGAGTCAGGGGTACGTGTAATAATAAATGACTAGTATAAAACACACACACACACACACACACACACACACACACACACACACACACACACACACACACACAACATTATGACATAGACGAGCAGCAATGAGCAATGCCAGAAAACTGGAAACATATGTGTATGATACAAAGATAACTGTCTGTTGTTATTTAGATTCGAATTTACATTTATATTAAACCGCGAGCTTATACCGCATTTACTCTAAATATTTTATAGCTAATTTTGATAAAGACGCTACATTAAACGGCGAGTCTATATCACTGACCATTAATCCAGCAAAGTTATACACGTGACCAGGTAGTAAAACGAACTTGAAGAAAAGGTAGAATAATGGTTAGCGGGTAGTGGATTCTGGTGGCCGTGTGCATAATTTTGGGGTGCATTAGGGGAAAAATTAAGGACATTAAGAAAAATTGGTGTTGGAAAAAGCATTTTGCCTTATTCCACAGAAATATTATATACAGACATAGACTTCATAAGTAGCATTTGTACATATAAAAAATCCTCGAAACTAGGATTCATTACTTTATATAGAGATGTATCCACATTTCAATTAAGCAACAAACATCATGATACGCTTAGGCCGATACTAGGGGTGCGGGGGTTGTATGCAGGCATGTAAACTGTAACTACATTGCTGTCATGTGAAGAAATATAAGTGAAGATGCCCAGGAAACGCCACAATCACGAAACACAGCTGTCCCTAGGCACCAAGCGAAGGAGAGATGAGGAACAAAAGATGACAAAACAAACGCCACATATCAATTCACATACGCACAAAGAAAGAAGAATTTCAACAGAGCCTTGGACCGGTCAGTTGGAAAACTACTGGAGGGCTTAAACCAGCTTTACTCTTGCGAAACCTCGCCCTAATTCTGACGCAGCTCCAAATTACAAATATATGTTCGGTCCGCAAAGGGGAAATGTCGAAACAAAACCTTGGCTTCGATTTTCTTTCTTTGATTCCAAGGACAATCTTTATAGATTTTTATTCTTTTTCAGACATATAAACAGCTTGCAGGTACTGACTGACCTGATAAGACAACAGCTACAGCTTGTTCGATACACTGGTACAATAGTAATAACAACAACACCAATATTAATGCTATTAACATTTCGGAAATCAATATAATAAGATTATTTGAGATACGATGTAGCCAATAATCAGATTTGACAAAGCATAAGCAGAACATTAAAAATATTACTGTGCGTATTAATATACGTATTATTATACCTGTAGACATTGAGGGAATCTTTCGTATCATTATCAGGTCCTGTATAAGTGAAAAATCGAGGTACTAAACCTACATTGACGTTTTAAGCCTCGGTCGAGGTTCTAATAGGCGTAAATTTGTGAAAACAAACGCTTGAAAGCGCTGTTTTGCTGGAAATTGCACTTCGGCTACCGGTATGAAGTGTTGGTAACTTCCACGTACATGACGCTCGATTCTGCGAAGAAAATCCAGCATCCATCCTAGCGTTTTTTGCAAAAACATGTGTTTTATTGTGTATTAGTCGGCAGTTTTGTAATTTGGTCATCAATAACAGGTAATACCAGCAATTTTCACATTGTTTGTATTATTATTGATGGACCATGATACCTGTATCTATCTGAAAACAGGTCGCTTGTAACTTAGGAAAACGCAAATAACTCTGTTGGCCTCCTAAACTACGGAGGCCAATAAGAAACATGATAACTGTACATTTGTAGATAATTTTGATTTTACGATGACATATATATTTACAAACTGTGTTGATGATAATTTGGCGTTTTACGCCCCTTTCAACATTACTGAAGGTATATCGAGACGATGGAATGATGAAAGGCTCTGTGCAATGAAGCGCCGTATAGTCATGAGCTGAATTCCGCCTCTAGCGGGATTCGAAACCGGGACCTCGTGATCCGAAGTTCACACTCGGTCACACAGACGTGTGTATGGAGTTATTATAAGAATCTGTCATTTCTAGCTGGCATAGACGTTTTCAAGCCACTTCCGGCTTACACCACCATATTGAATATTGAAATATGCGTCCGCACATAATGTAGTCCGGCCTATTTTGAGTTTTGGATGCGATTTCACTCAAATTATGTTTATTTGATTTTTTTTTACATTTTCTCACGCATGTTTGTATTCATGTATTGGTTAATGTTTAAAAATTCCATGAATGATCAGATGACACGTTCCTTTTAAAAGATGCAAAATGAATACCCATGAAACTGAACAAGTATGCTATAAATGAATAAAGCTATTAATATCTTTATAGTGCCGTGCAAATTTTTAAAGCAGACGACATTTCGAATTTTCCCTTATTTTGCAAAGAAACCAGACTAAGCATTCCATATGAATCATCTGCCAGCGGATGAATCGCATAAAATTCTCTGATAAAATATGAGAAAAAAAATGAAATTGACATCTGTTACAGTCGTAATATGCAGTTTGATGGTTAACGTATCAACAGACGTGTATCAATACGCCTGCGTTGAACTAAAGACGTAGCGCGAGAAACTAGACCGTAGGCTACTGTTACCAGCAATATAAACACTGTCTAATCAGTTATTACTGTTCAAATTCAATATAGATTCTGAAGATTTTTTTATGCTTGATAATCAAAAAAAAAAAAGAAAAAAAAAGGCTCATAATCATGCTGCAAAATGTTTTCTTCGATATTAGCTCAGTGAGTAAGGTAGGTTGTAAAGTTGATCTGCGTAATTTGTTGTTAGCTATTAATATAACAGGCGCTGCATCATGACCCGCGTGTCAAAAATTAACCTGGACAAATTCAGCAGATATTTTTCTCGTAAAACATAATTTGACATTTCATACAAATTGTCTCAAGAGAGGAATCATTTTGCATGAAATGTCAAATGCTGTCTCCTGGGGAAAATAAGAAAAATATTTCAAAATGTGGTATGCTAAAAATTTTACACGGAGCAATTGCACATTTGATTGACGTGTGTAGAAAATTCAATACCAGTAGGATTTAAGGAACAGGGTTTTATGACCTGTTTGGTCAAGCATTACAAGATGTCTTTCTCGCTGTTGTTGATTTGCTTAACATTAAAATAAATTAGCTGTGGCATTTTAATTAAAGGATGCTTGGGTTTAAAGTGTAACTATAATAATCAGAAAAAAAAGAAAAGTGTTGAAAATCTATATTGCTATCTGCAGCGCAACGCTAACTACTCAAGATACTCCGGTTGTCTCCCCTTATTGAATGCTCGATTGTGAAAGTGAAAGTAGACAACAAGTTGGCTTCTTTAAAAAGAACCCAATGAAAGGTCCGCATCTTGTTTTAAATTTGCAGGGTTGCACAGCAGATTTAATGACGCTATTTGCAACCACTTCTAAGTACATGTGTTAAGTTATTGCAGAAGATTGGTTTAAACATATTTATTTCCAAAATGTTTACATGTACAACACATACAAAAATACAACGATAGGATTAGAACGAAAGCATAAAAGCTTATTTAGTTCCTTTCCTAAAAATGTGATCATTGTCTGAAATATGAGTATACGAGTAAATCCAGAATGGTTAATTTCCAATAGTCCTCTTCAAGTATCAACAATTTATTAGTGAATGATAGTTGTGAAATGATGAGCAAGTATAAATTGAGAATAAGAAGAGAAAAGAGAAAAAAAAATGACACAAATGATACAACAAAAAGCAGAGAGGAAGAAAAAAAATGAAGAACTGTGGAGCAGATCTATACGAAGACTATGGATATAGTAAGAAGTTACTGGGGACTGTGAGTGGTGCTGGAGAGGTCCGACTAATATCATCGATGTATGCTCCGAATCACTGTCACTCTATAAAATTCCATTTTATCTGGTACAGATAACAACTGATACGAGTGCAACCGATTAACTTTCGCTTAAAATCTTTTTGTTCTTTGGATATACCTTTGTACTGCCTCAAAAATGACCATGTTAGATTCATTAGATAAATTAAGATCGCCATTTAGGATTATGTTAAGCGTGATATTGCCATGCTGTGATATAGTGGCCATTAATTCTTGTCTATGATTTCGATATAAATGGCATCTAAAAAAGAAGTGGTCTGCATTTTCTGTATCACCACATCTACAATTACAAAGAGGAGATTCTATGATGTTTTTCGAGTAGAGATCATAATTGAGAGAGCTGCAACCAGTTCGAAGTCTAGTATGAAGTATCTGCATGCTTCTGTTGCCTGTATAAAAGTATTTTGGAACAATTACTCTGCCCTGATTTAATTGTCTCTTAAAGTCATCAACTGTATCTACAATCCTGTCAGAGCAGGGGAGATCGTTCCAATCACGGATGACTGCAGGAAGAAAGGAATTATAATACTGACTAGTGCGAGAATGGATTGTTCTAATATTATTTGCGTTACGCAAACTGTAACGTGAAGTGTTCTGGTCAGGCCGAGGAACCAGTGAAGAGAGATAAGAGGGAGCAATGTCGTTGTACATTTTGTAAAACAGGACTAATTTATGCTTTCTTCTCCTTTCATCTTGTGTTTCCCATGCGATCTCATTATATAGGTTTTGCACAGAGACTAGTTTAGTTGTTCCAGTAGCTATTCTAGCAGCTTCTAATTGTATTTTTTCTAAATCATGTTTCTCTTGTTGAGTGCAGTTGTCCCAAACTACATCGGCATATTCTAGTATTGGGTGAATAAAAGCAATATAAATTGTTTCTAGGGACTTCCTATCTAAGGTATATTTAAATTTCCTCATGACATTTATTCTCGACCATGCCTTACTCTTAACATATTCTATATGTTTATGCCAGGAGCAGTCTGATGATATGTAAATTCCCAAATGTTTATGAAACTGAACTTCGTTAATTTCTTGATTCGCCATAAAAACCGGAGGATGACTATATCCATGATTCGAGAGTCTAAAAAAGCACTTAACGAGTCTTTATCTGATAAACTTAAATCTGATTCTTTATCACCTAAACAGTGGTGGTCACGTCTCAAGTCTTTTATCTCCCCTTCTTCTCAATCTTCTAGTCCTCCATTAGAGAAGGACGGTCTAGTATTTGTTGAAGAGGAAGAGAAAGCTAACGTTCTTAATGACTTCTTCCGTGACCAAACTCTGTTGAATGATCATGATGCTGTACTTCCTGAAATTGTTCCATATCAGGTTGAACGTTGTTTAAGTTCTCTCGTTTTTTCACCAGATGAGGTAAAACATCTTAAAATCCCTCCCTGTTGGGAAAGCTTCTGGACCCGACGGAATTAGTAATCGAATTCTCTCTGCACTAGCTGATGAGCTTTCTATTCCTGTCTGTGCTCTTTTTAACCAGTCCTTACAACATGGAACCGTACCTGTTTGTTTTAAAGAAAGTCATGTTTGCCCAATACTCAAAGGTGGTGATCCGGCAGTTCCCTCTAATTACAGACCAATTTCACTTTTGAGTAACTTAGACAAAGCTTTAGAAAGGCTTGTTTTTAAATATCTGTACAATCATTTTCTTGACAACAATATCCTTACATCGTTCCAGTCTGGCTTTAGATAAGGCGACTCTACTGTTAATCAATTAACATATTTATATGATACTTTCTGCCACGCATTAGATTCAGGGAAAGAAATCAGAGTAGTTTTCTGTGATATCAGCAAAGCATTCGACCGAGTATGGCATAGAGGACTAATTCATAAGCTTAAGGCAGCAGGAATAACTGAAAATGTACTTCAGTGGTTCACCAACTATCTGGAAAATAGAAAACAACGTGTTGTGTTATCTGGGGTCAAGTCTATCTGGAATTATATTAAAGCTGGCGTTCCGCAGGGGTCCATCTTAGGCCCTCTTTTATTCCTGCTATACATAAATGACATTGTCACTGAAATTCGATCGAATATCCGACTTTTTGCTGATGATACTAGTCTGTATATTATTGTAGAAAATCCAGATGCTGCTGCTGAAATCCTTAATACTGATCTTAACAAAATATCAAATGGGCAAAGTCTTGGTTAGTGAAATTTAACCCAAATAAAAATGAATCTCTTATTATCTCTCGCAAAATAAACAAACCTTGCAGAAGATTTATCACAGTATTAGCTCTATATCGCATGTGATAACTGGCTTTTTGCATGTGTGGCAATATGTTTAAAGGCTTGAGGTAATCAAGCTAACGCGACAATCTCTAATTACGCTGATAGTTGAATTAAAATTGTCATAAGTTTTGTGTTTCTGTTTTATGTGACACAATTACTGGTCCTCCTCTACATCCCTACCAAATATTATCAAAATATCTCAAAGGGTATCAAAGTTATAGAGCGCACAAGGATGCATTTACGGACGAACAGACAGACGGACGGGTGCCATGCTGATCGCTATATCCCCCGCCGGAACCTATCGATCTGGTGATAAAAAGTGATCTTTCTTGACTAAATGTGAACAGAAAGTCACATTTTATATAAGCTGTTCCTTTTTAAGAAGAAAAAAAAATATAGAATTAACTTTCATGGAGAAAGCTTTTATTCTGCCTTGAATGCAAAAATATGAAACGCGAATCTGAAATAGAAATCTAAATAAAACTGACAGGTTTTATCAGACTTGTCTATGGGTATGCATGTTTTACACTTTCTTAAGCCGGAACTTAGACGCGAAATCTCCACCAAGAAAAGGGAGTGAAAACTACCGAGCAGGAAAACTTCAAGCCACGATACTGCAAGGTAGCAAACTGTCTGACAACTGTTCAAATTACTTACTTAACCCCGCCCCCTACCCCTACTAAGGTAAATCCCCCTATCAGAGGTGTGGATTTGTAGCACATCTATAAATACTGATTGGAAAGGCTTTCGAAAAGCTTACGATCGCTTAAAAAACTCCAAGCTAGTTGCAAAAGCTAATACTTATTATCTGAGTTAGGTTCATTTCAGCTAATTCAGGCCTGGATGAGACTATAATCAACAAATTTACTGTTTGTGAGGCAATTTGAAAATGGATTATCCTGTTCGCCAATGTGATTACTATCTTGAATATATAATCAATATAATCAGAATCACTTCAGTAATTCTAGTTCTCTTAATGGCAATGCTGCCTATAACATAATGGCCGTCTTGAAAATCTATTTTTGATATCTCATCTGTAAGCAGCGGGTGTCTGAAAAGACAATGAGTGACGAGTTTGGTCTAATCTGGGCACATACTGTTTGCTCAGGCATGTTAGTACGATTGTTTACGGTAGTTAGTGCTTTTGATCAATGTCAGTGTTATCATTCCTTAAATAGAAAGCATTCTGATCTGGAGCAGGGTCTAACATGTTTGTTCAGACCTTTTTGTTCGATTATTTACGGTAATTTCGGTAAGACACGCTTTATGATAACGGTCAATCGAAAAATACCCCATCAAGCCGGAACTTAGACGCGAAATCTCCACCAAGAAAAGGGAGTGAAAACTACCGAGCAGGAAAACTTCAAGCCACGATACTGCAAGGTAGCAAACTCTCTGACAACTGTTCAAATTACTTACTTAACCACCCCCCCCCCCACCCCTACTAGAGGTAAACCCCCCTATCAGAGGTGTGGATTTGTAGCACATCTATAAATACTGATTGGAAAGGCTTTCGAAAAGCTTACGATGGCTTAAAAAACTCCAAGCTAGTTGCAAAAGCTAATACTTATTATCTGAGTTAGGTTCATTTCAGCTAATTCAGGCCAATTTATTGTACACAGCGCAGAGATGGTCGGATAACAAAAGTGTCCTTGTCAGTTTTGGACTGGTTTACGTCCTTTTCTAAAGCAGAGGATGAATGCTATTTTGTAAGTTATCTGCAGTAGACTTATCTCGCATGTCTGATAAAATTGAGCTATATTTCTGTTTGTAATTGTGATACTTATGCGCATGTAAGTTCAGCAAGCGTAAGCAATGTTTGCATGTCAATCTTTATGGTAATAATAATCCAGAATGTGCATTTGGAAATTGCAATGCGAAAATCTTAAAAAGCGATTACGGAAAAAAAAACTGCACTCGGAAAACTCCGTAAATGCGGTTGAAAATTACTCGGAAAACTCCGTAAATACGGCCGAAAATGGCTGGACCAATTGGTAAATTTCAGTTTCTCGAGCCCTGGCTGCATGTATGCAAAATCGATAAGAGAGGGTAATGCCGGAGACAAAATGGCAAACTATTTGTGATTTCTATTCATATCTTTCCTGTTAAATATCTCAACAACTCATCAAATTGAAGCTACATTTAAAACGGCAAATTACAGAAACTGCATTTACGTTTATCATTCAATATAATTTATTGATGCATAATTCTGCAAAATTAGCCCCTTTGACTTAGCATATTTCTTTTCAAAACTACCAATTTTGGCCATTTTACTTATTTACATGATTTGTAAAACGCAAACATTTTGAGATTAAGTATTCCTTTTGAAACTTCAAAACATCGAGTGGAACTTCATAGCACTATATATAAACATCTGCAAGCATTTCATAACTGAATTTGTAGTACTACAGTTTTTTTAAAGAAATTTAAAACCTTATTACGGGTGTTCAAACACCCGTCCTTTAAAATAGTGAAGTCCGGGCGGGCGTCGTCAGGCAGGTTTACCTTTTGGTTAACTTTTCTGATAAACCCGTCCATAATGCCGTTAGACGTTTTTCTTGTAAAGGTCTTATACAAATTAAGATTTTTTTATGAATTTCTGATAGAATCTGTCATTTCAGTGCCTCTGGCGCTTTGATTTCAATCAGGAAATAAATTGATATGTAAATTGGGCCGTAGGGGTTGGATGGGGCAAAGTATGTCTGACGTTTCATTCAAGCCCTTGAACTGACTTAAAATGTTGCCTAAACTGGATAAAGTGCATGCAGCAAACGTAGGAAGCAGGGTATGACACAAAATCGTTTCCAACACAATACTCTCCATTGTGCGACATTAGTAAGACACAGTGACTGCGTTGTGACTTAACGTCTAGTCTGCAGAGTGTAACATCACCAGATATTGACATCTTACTTGGTTGTTGTCAGGAATGCAGTTTCTTTGACTGGATCAATTGTCGTTGGTAGTGACATTAATGTAGGCTATTAGCTCGATTTGAAAATGGTTTTGTTCGTCATTCGATTTAGGTCGGCCATACTAAAATTAGTTTAGAATCAACGGAACCACCAAGAAGGAAAAGTGACGTCACATAACTCACACAATGGAGAATACTGGGCGCTCAGATACTGGGCGCTCAGATACTGGGCGAGAACTATGGAACCCCGGAGGGGACATTTCTTTTCCAATATTAAACAGAAAAGAAATAAAAACAATAAAAGTGGAATGGAAATGAAAACAAAAATTATGTCGTTTAAACGATATAATATATCGTTTATACGACATCTTTATCTTTCCATTCCAAAAAATAGAATGAAAATTGAAACAAAAACAAGAGGCCCATGGGCCACGGCTCGCTCACCTGAGTGAAATAGCTACTGCTGATATGCAGATATTATACGTTTTTTTCAATCCTGTCATTGCAAGTAATAAAAGGATCATCATTTGAGTGGGGATCTGAATGCTTTCTATGTTATTAAGCCTTAGGTGAGGAGGCAGGGACTACCCCCTGGGGACCCTTGGTCGGTGTCATTGAATGCATTTTATCATCATGAACAACAATATATATGGTTTAGGGGTGGGGATCTGAACGGTTCCTGCCTTATATGAACTGAAGGGGTCGAGCATACCCCCAGGGGACCACAGGTCAGTGTCATTGAATATGTTTTATCATAAGGAACAACAATATATATGGTTTATTAGGTGGGTTCTGAACGGTTCCAGAGATATTAAGGCTTATATGAACTGAAGGGGTCGGGCATGCCCCAAAGGGGCCACAGATCAGTGTCACTGAATGTGTCTTATTTTAAGAAACAACAATATATATGGTTTAAGGGCGATATTCTGAATGGTTCCTGAGAAATTAAGCCTTATATGAACTGGAGGGGTGGGGTATACCATGGCTGGTGTCACTGGATGCATCTTATAATAAGGAACAAAAATATATACGGTTTAGGGGTGGGGATCTGAACAGTTTTTTATATATTCTGCTTTCATGAACTGGAGGGGTGGGGCATTATCCATGGTGGACCCCCGGTTTATGTCATTGAATGCGTCTTATCATAAGGAACAACAATATATATAGTTTAGGGGATAGGAACTGTTTCTGAGATATTTGGCCTTTAATGAACTGGAGGGGGTGGGGCATATCCCCAGGGGACCATAAGTCTATGTCACTGGATGCATCGTATCATAAGAAACAACAATATATTGCCTAGGGGAGGGGAATTCTGAACAGTTTCTGAGATTTAAGGCCTTTTATGAAGGGGGTGGGGCCTGCCCCCAGGGGACCCCAGGTCACTGGATGCATCTTATCATAAGGAACAAGAATATATATGGTTAATGGGTGGGGATCTGAATGGTTTCTGTGATATTAGGCCTTTTATGAAATGAAGGGGGTGGGGCATGTTCTCACAAAGGCCTTTTGAAACCCATTTGCAAAACTTCATATCCATATCTATCATACCTCAAATTTCAAACCAATCCGTCCAGTGGTTACTGAGAACTTGTTTGTTTGTGTTGAGGTTTTACGGCCCAGTCAACCCAATGGGGTCATGTCGAGCGCGGTCAGTTTACCTAACCACACGTTTACTGGGCAGGCTTAGTCCTCTAAGCGGTTAACCAGTATCGTGCACATTCTTTCGCCAGAAACTGACAACTGCCCTTCTTGAATCAGCGGAAGGGAGAGAATGACCGTAAAAAATATTTCATGATCAATCTCCACGAAAGAATGTTGCCGACCTCGGCGGGGGTTGAACCCGCGACCTCCTGGTCTCCAGTCGGACGGCGCATCCAACTGAGCCACCGAGGCCGATACTGAGAACTAGTCCGGACAAAATTCGGGCAGATTTTGGCATGCCCCAGAGGAGTCTTTGAGGCCGTCATTTTAAAGTTGAACCCTTTGAAACTCTCTTGCACAACGTCATATTCATATCTATCATATCCCCAAATTTCAGACCAATTCTTCAAATGGTTACTGAGAACTTGGGTGGACAAACTTTGGACAGAAAGAAAAAGAAAAAGAAGTAAAAGAAGAGGAAAGAAGACGAAAAACAGAACAAAACCAGTAAGTCTCCCCACTTCGTTTGGGAGACTTAATTGGAGTCATAATGCTTGTGTGCGGACAACCAGACGGACGACCGGACGGACGGACGACGAACAAAAAGTGATCACTATAGCTCATCCTGAGGATGAGCTAATATACGGTAAAATATGTCGTTTAAACGACATATTTTTGTTTAAATTTTCCACTCTTAGGCCCTAAATAAATTTGTTTTAATTATAGCTTGTATTTTATTAAAGAGAAACATATCGACCACACTTTTTTCGGAATGGAAAGATAAAGATGTCGTTTGAACGATATATTATAAATATTCGAAAAGAAATGTCCCCTCCGGGGTTCCGTAGACAACCGAGTTTGCTTCCTTCTCTGCTCGCTACTCTCACTACAGATGCATTTTTAGCATTTTAGCCACTTTTAGAATAGTTCCTTGACTCTTATTAGTTTTCAGATACCCATGGACGGGTATATATGTATTTGCGTGTGTGTCAGGGTGAGGGTAGGGGGGGGGGGGGATAAAATGCCTGTGAGGCACTATCTGCCGGTCTGCATATGAAAATAGTAAAAATGAAGAAACAAAAAAAACAGATTAAAGTAGGCCCTAAATAAATTTGTTTTAATTATAGCTTGTATTTTATTAAAGAGAAACATATCGACCATTTTCTACTGTTCTACATAAACAGAGGCTATTGGCTTACGTTCATAATATATATATACAAAATGGTGATTCTGGGATATAGTGGAATATATCCAGTCCTGGAAGCCTGAGGACTGCTTTTTATATATGCTTTGTATAAAGCATATATATAAGTTTGTACAAAATTTAAATATTCCTACACACAGACTCGCAGGTGCATTGTTAGTTGGAAATTTTGGAATATATTCCTATCTAACTGTCTCTGGTGGAGATTACCATAGTATTTTTTACTTATATTTAAGAAAAGAAAACATATTAAGTATAAAAGAAAAAAGCAAAATGGCAAATGAGATTAAAGAAATCACAACCGCAGAATTCGACAGATTGCTTGAAGAACAAACACCACAATATAGTAAATGGAGTGACTTGGAAATTAATAAAATATACACTGTCACAAATACAACTATGGTAAATACTCAAAAAGGTGAATCAATGGTTTTATCTTTATTAAATAATGGCGAAATATGGGCACCTGATCATCTAAAAACTAGAGTTATAGAAAACAATCTTAGCCCACCATTATATATAAGACCTCGTGGTTTGAAACCATGTAAAAAGAATCCATCAAATAAATACCATGCATATGATCTGGTAGTTAGGAAGTAGAATTAAGGAATAAAAAATATGTATCTATATTTTTTTTGTCAAAAAAAACATCTATACATAATATTTAATCTATATTTATATCCCTCAACCTCTGACATTCAACAACATATATATATCGATGTCTCAATCTAATTTTACTGGCACCACAATCTACACATACTCTATATTTTGCATAAGTACCTCTACCACAATTAATGCAGGGTATAACTTTACTTTTTTTCATTAAGTAATTATGTAGTTTACAGTATTTAGATCTTTTAGTAGGTTTTGACTGACATGGTTTATGATTAGCAACTTTCAAAAATGCACATTCCATTTTTTCTGATAATATTTACTTCTTTTTTTGTACTTATATTATTTTTTTTTAAATAAACAAATATATAAAAAAGTAAAAAATATAAGTACAATGAGTGAAGTAGAATATTTGTTAAACCTTCATAAAGAAGGGAAAATTGATGATAGTGCTTTAAACAAAGCCTTGAATGCATTACAGTCAACAACTAAAACTACCCAGTCAGTTCAACCAAGTGCATTAGAAAATCTGCGTAAAAAGCGTCGTAATAAGAAAAAGAAAGAAAAACGACAGAAGCAGAACTATGCACATCTGAAAAAGGCTGTTATTGATGAACTGAAACAGGTTTTATCTCAAAGATAGAAAAGAAAGTCTATTTCAGAGTTAAAACTGGTTGACAAACCATTGTGCAATTATTTCAAAACATATGAAATTGATGCACATAAATATAAAGACCCTTCTATTTTATTTAATGATAAAAAATCTATCATCATCAAGCAAGTCAATCAAGATATTAAAGAGTATAATGGCATCAAATTCTCCATTGGTCTTTCAGTACAGTTTTTTCATGATGAAGATGATGGAAAAAGAAAGATTGTTGTTGGTCAAAACCATGGAGAACAATGTGCTGTTCTTGATTCAAGCAATGTAGATGAATTCTATGACATACAAACAGCTTATCTACAAACATGGATTAAAAAAATTTACTAATACAGCTTCAGGATTAAAAATTGATCACTGTATAAAACTATACTTGAACATAGCAAAATATGAACCACTGAAAGGCTCATCATATATTCTTTTGCCTGAAGCACTGGCAAACAAAAAGGCAATAATCAATGTGCAAAACGACGATGATAGATGTTTGGAATGGGCTCTTAAATCAGCTTTATATCCAGCAAAGAACAATGTATCTAACAAATACAGCTACGCTAAATGTCCTGATCTAAACATGGATGGTATTGACTTTCCCACTCCTATCTCTCAAATACCAAAAGTAGAAAAACAAAACAACCTGGCAATAAACGTATATGGTGCTACAGTATCACCTAAACTAAAAAAGGTAAACACCTTTCCCTATTACATATCAGCTCAACCAAACACAATGCAAAGAATCAACCTCATTCTTATAAGTGATGATACTGATGAATCTACAAAGCATCACTACTGTTGGATTAAAAATCTTGATAGATTACTTCATAACCAGAACAGCAAACATGGAGGGAAGACATACTTCTGTGACCGCTGTCTGTATGGCTTCGCAAAAGAAGACTTACTGATCAAACACAAAGAAGACTGCTGTGGCATCAATACGAATTCAACACGAATAGATATGCCTCCAGAAGGTAGTTACATCAGATTCAAAAACCATCAAAACCAAATGCCTGTTCCATATGTCATTTATGCCGACTTTGAAAGTATAATCAAACCAAAAACAGAAAAAGCGGGTGATAAATCAGAAATAAACAGTGAACACGAAGCTTGCGGATTTGGTTATCAAGTTGTCAGATATGATGGTCAAACTGAAAAACCTGTAATCTACAGAGGTAAAGATGTTGTTGAAGTATTTCTGAACCACTTAGAATGTGAGGTTAGCAATATCAATAACATCTTTGCTCACCCAAAACCATTAATTATGACAGAGCAAAACATCAAAGACTATGAAAATGCCACCAAATGTTGGATATGCGAACAAGAAATAACAAAAAACAATCCAAAAGTAAGAGACCACTGTCATTTCACAGGTGAATACAGAGGTGCAGCACACAAATCTTGCAACCTTAAACTCAAAATCAAACCAGGCAAGACAAAAATCCCAGTAGTATTTCACAACCTTAAAGGATATGATAGCCATCTCATAATGCAAAAAATACACAAAGCAAAAGGCAACATTACCTGTATCCCAAATAATGCAGAAAAGTATATCTCATTCAGTATTGCACAACTCAAATTCTTAGACAGTTTCCAGTTTATGGCATCTTCACTGGAAGATTTAGTGAAAGCCACTAACAAATCAGATTTGAAAATAACAAAAAGTGAGTTTGGTGATAAAACAGATATAATTCTACGTAAAGGTGTTTACCCATATGAATACATAGACAGTCTAGACAGGTTTAATGAAACACAACTGCCACCTATAGATAAATTTTATTGCAAACTTTCAGATGAAAAGATCAAAGATGTAGATTATGAACATGCGCAAAAAGTATGGAATGAATTCAACTGTAAAACTATTGGTGATTATCATGATTTATACTTAAAAACTGATGTGGTTCTACTCGCTGACGTATTTCAAACTTTCAGAAAAACATGCATGGATTCATATAAACTTTACACTATTACACTGCACCTGGCTTATCTTGGGATGCTTTACTCAAACACACAAATATAGATTTAGAACTTTTAACAGACCTGGATATGCATTTATTCATAGAAAAGGGTATGCGTGGTGGTATAAGTATGGTATCCAAAAGACACGCCAAAGCAAACAATCCTCATACTGCAGATTATAATCATGAAAAAGAAAATAACTACATCATGTATTATGATGCAAATAACCTATATGGGTGGGCAATGAGCCAATCACTTCCATACTCTGATTTCAAATGGAAGACAAGAAATAAAGATGGGAAATTTGATAAAAGACAAAAAGGAAAAGGTTGGATACTCGAAGTAGATTTAGAATATCCAAAACACCTACATAAACTACACAATGACTATCCACTTGCGCCTGAAAAACTATCAGTAAAAGAAGAATGGCTCTCATCTTATCAAACAGAACTGCTAGAAAATAAAAGGATGATAAACATAACAAAACTTGTCCCAAACCTCATGGACAAGAAAAAATATGTAGTCCACTACAAAAACCTCCAACTTTCCTTATCTCTAGGTATGAAAATTAAGAAAGTACACAGGATACTGGAATTTAATAAAAAACCTTGGATGGAACCTTATATCCGTCTAAACACAGAACTACGAAAGAAAGCAAAGTCTGCATTTGAAAAAGATTTCTACAAACTTATGAATAACTCTGTCTTCGGCAAAACAATGGAGAATCTCCGTAAACGAGTAGACATAAAACTAGTCAGAACAGATGGCACTGAAAATGAAAAGATAAGAAAAATCATAGCCAAACCAAACTTCAACAGACGTGTAAAATTCTCTGATGAACTATCTGCAATACATGTCAACAAAACAAAGCTAACACTAAACAAACCAATCTATGTTGGTTTCTCTGTCCTTGATCTATCAAAACATTTGATGTATGACTGGTATTACAACAAACTGAAAAAGAAGTATGGTGAAAACTGCACCCTGTTGTACACCGATACAGATTCCTTACTAGTAGACATCAAAACTAACGATATATACAAAGACATGTCTGAAACAAAAGAAGACTATGACTTCTCTGATTATCCTAAAGACCACAAACTTCATGATGAATCAAACAAAAAAGTAATAGGCAAAATGAAAGATGAGTGTGCTGGTACTCCCATAGCAGAATACATCGGTTTGCGTCCGAAGTTATATTCTATACTAAGATCAGACGAACAACTCATCAAGAAAGCAAAAGGAGTAAAAAAAATATGTAATCAAAAAACAGATAAACTTTGAAAACTACAAAGATGCACTCTTCCACAAAAAGAAGTACACACATAGTATGAACATGCTACGTTCAATACATCACAGCATATATGGACTAACAGTAAACAAAACAACACTCTCACCTCTTGACACTAAAAGATGCACAGCACCAGATGGTATTACGACATATGCATTTGGGTATGATTATCAGCCGGGACAATAAGTAGTTCCTCTTTAACAAAACCTCTCTTTGGTGCTGGTGCCTTCAAATAATATACTCTTATGCCTTGTGTAATAATATGATAATCAATTTTGTGTATATCCACAGACCATATAGGATCTGTTGCCCGTCTTCTACCACCACCTTCTAATTCACCTGGTTGATACAAATACCTAACATTGGCATATGGACAAATAGGAGCATCAACTTTTCTTGTTACAATAGGAGGGGCTTTTTTCGACTCCGCATTTAGTGCTTTGATAACTTCAGGCAGTCTCTTAACCCATTCTCTGTTACGCTTGTGAGGATTTTTCAGCTCTTTTGCATATTGATAGCCAAAGAGTCTTTCAGCTAAAGTCCTGTTGAATCTCTCCACTACACCTTGGTCTCTATGTATTTCTGTTCTACCTCTTCTAATTTTAACACTATGTTTCTCCATCAGTTGTGACACAGCACCCATAAATTCTCTCCCTGGGTCTACCTGTAATAACCTTGGATATTTCAAATGTCTACTGTATATTTTCTCAAAAGCTTTAGCAACTTCTTTGCTGTCTTTTGAAGTTAAGGGTTCTGCTTCTTTGTATCTTGTCCCCACATCAACCAATGTCAAAGCATATCTATATGTTTTGTTTACTCTACCAACCTTGACAGTGTCATGTGGCAAAAACAACAAATCTGCTTGATGTACTTCATCTTTAGCAGACACATCAAATCTTGGTCTGATTATTTTCTTAAGTGCAGGTAAATAAATCTGCCACACAGCTTGTTTCTTTAAGAATTCAAGTGCCTGCTTTTTACTGACCTTTGCTTCTTTGGCTAACTTTTTTATTGCTGTACGACCCCTCCAAAATCCTTTGGGGCTGTAGTATATTTTTTCCATGTTTTTTTTTATATAAATATTTTAGAATCTACAAAAACTTATAAGCAATAAACCCAGTCACTGTCATGCCTAATACAACAAATGTAATCTCTCTATTTTGCTGGTCAGATGAAGGTGTATAAAAATCACTTAGTTTAGGCTCAGGTGGCAATGAGTCAAGAGACTTGCCAGTTATGTAATAATATTGTTTCATAGCCTGATCTACATCATCAAAAGTCTGTACTGCATGGTGTTCTTTTTTTATTTGATCGTTGATAAAATCTAATCTCTGCATCCTTTTTTTATTCCATGCAGTCTGTGCCGCTTCTAATTGTTCCACAGCTTTGTCATGTCTCTCTCTTTCTTTTTCAGCATCATCACTTTTTCCCATATGAGAAAACAAATAATTACTACCAGAGAATGCCAATGCATTCACAACTGCACCGCCTATCATCATTGCTACTGCACTTGCCATTTTTTTTACATGTATACAAAACAAAATAATTTAAATTTATTTATTTCATAATATCAGCCGGAATAATACCCTGTTTAATCAGCATATCTCTGGTAGCCATAGCTAACAATATATCTAAAGACAACATTCCAATATCACCCATGTTGAAATCAACTTTGGGTGGTGACCTTCTTAATAGTTTTCTAGCAATCTCTGCATAGCCAACTGTTAAAACAGTTTCAACACCAGCGTGGTATATCATGTTAACAATTTGTTTTCCGTCAATAGTTGCCATTTTTTATTTTTATATGTGAAAAAATATTTTTAAAATTAAAATTAATTCATTTCAAAAGGATCTATATCAGACTTTGGTGTTGATTGTTGTGGAGGCTGTGTAACTTGCGTTGCTGGCACTGATTTATTATACAACATGAAAATACCTATACCAAAAATCAGCACAGCACAAAGTGGAATGTAGTTTTTATAAACATTCACTTTTAATGTAGATTCTGTCTCTTGTGGTTCTCTTGTTACTCTTCTGACTGTTTCTTGCTCCACAGGAGCTTTCTGTTGCTCCGCAGGAGCTTATTGCTGTGCTTGCATCCGTTTCCATCTCGCTTCAGCACCCTTTTTTCCAGCTGCTACTCTTTTTGGGTTCTTTTCTTTTTTAGGTTTTGGATCCTGATTATTGGTCTGATTTTCCTGATTCTGATTCTCCTGATTCAAATTCTGATTTTCCATTTTTATTATCCACGATATTTTTATTAAAATCAATATGCCTTGCAGTTGTTAACATAGCCGTAAAATCCGCTAGATACATCCCATACTTATAATACAACTCACAACAAACACTTGTCAAGGCATGATTAATAAAAGGATCTTCTTCTAAATCTTCTATTAGCTTAGGTGGGTTGGTTACATTGAAATATCTTGACACAGCCATAACATACAAATTTATAAAAGAGTTACCCAATGTCTTAGTCATACTTGCACCAAGTCTGGCTTCATATCTGCAGTAAAGTTTATCTATTTCTTGAGGAGTCATTTTATCCAGATCTTTTAGTTGAACATCACGTCCAAAGTAATGACGACTTCCGCCTCCAACGACAATAGCTGATAATCTTTCTCGTTTTGTGTCTTGTACAGCTTCCTGTGATGTTGCATCTTGCGGTATAGCTTGTGAAATATCTAATAGTTCTTCAGCGTTCATTTTTATTAAGTTGATCATTATTTTTTTAAAATTAAAATAATTGTAAAATACCAAACATCCAACTGATATATTCACACAAGCAGAGGCAATTGCTATTAGTTCAAGTAGCATTTTTATTTTTTATTACTATCATTTTATCAGCAATCTTATTTTTGCTAATAGCAATGCTATTTTTACTATTAGCAATGCTATTTTGCTATTAGCAATGCTATTTTTGCTATGAGCAATGCTAGTAGCAAAGATAAAAAAATAAGGAATCAATCAACCAACCAATAACCAGTAGGTTGGTCAGTTTTTAATATTAGTTTACGGTGCTTAACTTTGGCTAATTCTTTTTTTATTCTTTGTCGTTCTTCTGTTGGGATAACATCATTTTCTCTTAAACAATTGTCAAAACTATCTCTATCTTTAGTATAAAACATGCAAACCCATTTTGTTTGCTCACGTAAATCTTTCAAAACAGAAATATATCTCTGTGAAATAACCCACACTGATTGGTCTGCATGTCTGCCAGAGAATGCCAACTCTGACAGCATATCTTTTTTCTTGGTTAATTCTTTTGTGGCAGAGCAGTCATCAATGATGTATAGTGTTGGTTTACCAGCCAATTTATCAAAAAACAACCGTAACAGTTTCTGAAGTCTTTCTGTTCCATCTGGCATCACAGGATTCACTATTGTTATGTTTTTGTCTTTTGGTTTTCGAACATCGCCAATCCAACATCTGATTTTGTATGCTTTGTTCCAATTTATTGTTGGGCAAAGTATGACTATTTTATCAAACACACCAGCATACTCTGATTCAAGCAAATCTAGCACAAATTCTGTTTTTCCACAGCCTGTCTGACCACAGATGATTGCACTATGTGGATATTTTGGCAATTCACTTAAAGAATCAATAGAGAACTTCTTTGAATCTTCCATCTTCGAAATTGATTTGGGCATCTTGTATTATAAAAAGGTAAATATTTAAATTTTCATTTGATTCTTGTTCTTTTTCAATTTGTATGGTGACCCCTTCACTGGCATTCTCGATTCTTCTACCGCTGCCGTGTAATGTATTGTCATCTGTAGAACGCAAGTCAAGCCACAGAGCAAATCT
The DNA here is from genome assembly GCA_964016985.1 of Anodontia alba. Lineage (NCBI taxonomy): Eukaryota > Metazoa > Mollusca > Bivalvia > Lucinida > Lucinidae > Anodontia > Anodontia alba. The sequence goes on along the minus strand of OZ024835.1, from coordinate 41,963,593 downwards.
AGTAGTAAAATACTTTTCAATGTTAGTATCGCTAAAATTCAAGTATTTTGCAACTTTGTCTGTCTCTTTGTCTCTTTTTGATGTTAGTGCAAAGTATTTATTAATTTCATCCCACAGTTGGTATGCAAGCATACCTTTACTATACAACTGATTAGGCACACTTTCTATGGTCACTTCTACTTTTGTGATTTTGGGGTTGTAATAGTCTTCGGTGCTTGTTCTGTTTGGGTCTTCAAAAAGCATCAGAATACCCTTCATGCTTCTTGCTGGAACATTCAGGTTGATGTTCCATAGTGTGTCAGATTTGTTTTTTGTTATTTTTCTGTGTCGCAAAATGCGGTCATATAAAATTGCTATTCTACCGTTGTACTGTTGTCTTATCTGCCGTGCAAGTTCGATGTCTGTAACTTTGTCAAATTCTAAGCAGATATGTTTTATCGTATAACTGCTATCAGCGTCTGAAGAATTAATTGCTTTATCATAGTCATTAAATGTCAGCTCATATTCCAGTCTATCACCAAGTCCTGCTTGATAAAAAGGCATGTGAGTTTCAAGTAATTCGAAGTCCAGTGGTATGCAAAATCTGTTACTATATGCCTTTGAAACAGCTTCGTCTTCAGCATTAGCAGTGGCATTACCAGCGCCGATTCTGTGTTTTAACATGTTTGATTCGCCAAGACCTTGATATACCATGTTCATTCGCTCTGTGGAAGAATTCCACAAGTCAACATAGCAATGGTAAATGTCACTGTCGTCAATAGACATGACTTCATTGCCGCTTATTCTTATAGTGGTTTTCTTGATGATGGCTCTGCCGAGATTTTGGAAAACTGTAGCGTTGGCATCTTTACTTGTTAGTTCAATAGTAAAAGCAAGACGTGCACTTCTGGGAACAATAACATCATTGTCACTCAGGTTGGGGAATCTCACCAAAAGTTGTTGGTTTTGATCAATGGTGCTGGGATTGTTAGTGATTACAACGCTTTGGCGAATTCCTTTGATGCCGCGGGGTTCTCTCATTTTTCTGAAAGGATCGAGTTTGTTTCCGTATGAAGACATTTTTATTTTTTAGTCAAATTATATTTTTAAAAATAAACAAATAATTCAAAAATGGCAGAAGGTGGATTTGATGAGTTTGAGAATCCTGAGTTTGACAAAGATGATTATGATGATGACATTGACGAGAGAATGCCTATGGTGCCTGATGATGTTGATCAGAGAATTATTTCAAATCAGAATGATAGTATTGCAGATTTAAGAGGACAACTCAGACAGAATGCTCTTGACGGTCAGAAACAAAAACTCGTGAAGATATTCTATGACGAAATAGGAAAACGATATAAAATGGCTCCAGAAAAGATAGATTACAACCAGTTCAGGATATCAGATGATGGGAAAACTCTGTACTGGGTTGTTGGTGATAAAGAAATCAGAGTAACTTCAAAACAGGGCCCAGCAACATTTCTTTCTCTTAGTTCTTTGGTAAAGGAATACAACAGAGCAGTAGGATCTGGTGGAACACAAGCAATACGACAGTATTTGAATTTACCAGAGTATAATAGTAAGACTCAGCCGCTGCCTAAACAAGCAAGACAGGCTTTGGAAAGCACACGAAATGATTTGGTGAATGTTGAAGAACATATACCACTTAAAGATTTATCAAGTACCACTGAACTGCAGAGTTTGACAAATACAATAGGGGAGTTACATGAAACTGTAGAATCATTAGAAACATCGATGACTGATTGGGTTTTGGAGCTGCCAGATGTTGAAAATAAACGTACACAAACAGAAGGATTGACATTGCGTGAGTTGCAAGGACTAGACAAGGCGCTGCAAAGTATCCGTGGTGAACTTACTAATAACTTGGCAAAACTGACTGACATCGATAAAGACATAGCAAAAGAAAAACATAAATTACAAGAAGCTGAAGATGAAATCAGCAAAAGTGATATAACTGCACGTTTAAAAAATCTTGAAGATGAAAGAAGTGCGAGACTTGAAGCAGCCACTGCAAACAAAGAAGCATTGCGTGGTCAAATAAACAGGATAAAAGAAACCATAAATAAAGTTTTGAAAGAAGATTCTACTCTTGGTGAGAGACTGAGGACATTATTCAAAGAACAAGGCATCACCATAGTTAGTGTTTTGACTGCAATTGGTATGATTATAGGGGTGATCGTTAAGGCTGTTATTCCAACAAGTGGGGGAGCAGCCACACCATCAAAGCCACCATCACAGGGTGGAGCCAAAGAATGGGTTAAGAAACAACTACATAATCTTGCTAAATTACTTGCAAACCTAGCTGGTAAAGCAGCTGCTGCCTTGCCTGGTGTAATTGGGTCAATAGTATCATGGGTTCTTTCTGCAACGGGTAAGGTTGTTAATTGGTTTGGGAACAATTTGTGGGCTGTTGTTGCTCTTGTTGCAGGGTTGTTGTATGCGGCAGCCAAGGAATACATTAGTAAATCTCGTAAATGATTAAAGCAGTAAGGCCTAAAACAATACCACCTACAATCAGTGTAGTTTTATTGTTTTCGTGTTGTTCACTGCTGGTGTATTCATCTGGCAATGGTTGATTTGGATGTTCTTTTTTCCATCCTGACCAGCGTTGATCTTCTTGTTCTTGGTGTATTTTCTTTGCCTGAGCACGTGCTGCAAGCCATCTTTTTAATCCAGTTGGATCTGCACTGATTCCATCAACCCAACTCTGTGGCAGATTGTGTGATTTTGCGTATTCTTCTACCTGCTTATGATACTCCTGTTTGGATACTGGTTCAGGTTCAGGCAAGGATTGTTTTGTCTGGGTTCCCTTGACAGGTTGTGTATGTTTTGGTGGAATCGGTGCTGCATTGGTACCATTATTTAGTCCGAGGTCTTGAGCATCATTTGCTATGACAATTTTATTATTATAATCTTGTATTGTGCCTATTTGTAGCTCCATGTTGCTGGGAGACATGTACAGCCCAGTACCATAAACAAAATCAACTTTGCTCCTTGCATATTTTAGTGTGCTTTGATATCTTGCTATTTGGCTGGGTAAATCTACAGGGCTGTTTATTGCATCTTCAATGTTGGCGAGAAACTGTTTTTGTGCATTAAATGCAGTGCCAGTTCCCAATATGTCAGTCCTCGTTTGAGACTGTGAACCAAGAATAGCCCAGCAGTATGTTCGGATGCTGTCGTTGATACGTTCAACACCTGCTCTTGTGAAGCCATTTGAATTATCCAGAATGAAAGTTGTCCAGGCTTTGGTGGCTTCGGTGCTCTGTGCAATATAATCTATATGGAGTATATCATTGGTTGTGGCGTGTGTGAATGAATACTCCTTTTTGTCGTATTCGACTCCTTTATCAAATGGGTGGTATCCAGCACTAGTCCAGTAGTTGTATATTCTTCCAAGGCCTTGATTGTCACTCTGTTTTTGCCTCCAATCAGCATTAATGTCAACGTAGAATTCTTTGCATATTCTCACATAGGCACTGCGATTATAATTATTGTCAAAGGCATTCCAGCTTGTGTCTTGTGGTAGGGCTATAGCCATTTCAAATAGTATTCTTCTTGTTTGGTAGTAAACGTGAAACCTGAACAGGGAACCAATCATGCCTGTATCATTCAAATGGTTATTGAAGTCAACTCCACATCCAGTCGTTGCACACCAGACAGCAAAGTTTAACTGATTTTGCCAAAATGACATCCAGTCTGTTCGCCATCGTTGGACAACAGCATCTGACTTAACATATGGAAGAATGTATTTTTCTGATACATCGGGGAAAGAAACCTGAAAGTTTTTGCCGTCCGATGTAACAACTATATTTTGATTAATAATAGTAACTGTTTTTACTTTGAACGCACTCCAGTGAGCATAATGTGCCTGCTCGCTATATGCAAACTCTTTTGGAATCATTTTATTTTTGTTTTATATATTTTTTTATAATTTATTTAAATTCTGCCTTCCCTAAGTTTGTCAATTTCAGCTGTAAGTCCCTCTATATGCGAGGCGACGTACTGTAACGTGACTGCGTCGTCGATTTCGAGAGGATTACCTAAGCCCTTTATTCGGTGTTTTTGCATGTCTATGTCTTCATTTGTTTTCATGAATTTTTTGTCAGCAATTTTAGCATAGTCATAAAGAAATTTGGCTGTGACTGCATCATTCTCATGCTCGATATTATGTTCTGGGTTTCTTGGGTGGCCAACGTTTATTATTCGGTTGTTACCCATGTCCAGATCCGAGGTAAAGGGTTTGGTGCCATCAAGTTGTTGCTGTATGTTAGTTATTTGTGTTTGAATTGCAGTAAGTTTATTTTCTAGATCCTTTGTTTTATATTCGATCCGTTTGTTCATATATTTTTTTATTGACGGCATCATTTGCATCCCGCGGATTTCTCAGATCTCTAATTCTATTTTCATTCATATCAAGATCTTCCATTATTTCAAGCAAGTCTGCAGACTCGTAATCTGCTCCAAATATGCTCATTGTATCAACACTTCTATTATAAATGGTAAGTCATGATTGTCCAAAACAGTGTTATTTTGATCTGTTATGCGCACAGATAGTTCAGTTATACATCCATTTATTAGCTTCTTGAAGATTGGAAATTCAAATCGACAAGAAACAACTTTCCCAAAGGGTTTATTAGAAACTGGTACGATTCCTAGTAATGTGCTTGGTTCACCATCTAGAAAATTATTTGTTGTATTTATTTGGTCAAGAAAGACACGAAGCTCTTTAGTTTTGGCGATGTCAATCATTTTGTGTCCTGTGTGTCTGCCAGCTGTGAGCCGTCCATGTTTTAAACCAAGTAAAGACAAAATTCCACTGGACAATTCGATTTCCTTGTTCAGTGGTATTTCTAATGTAACAAATCCGTTGGTGTAATTCACAGACAAGATAACAGATTCATCAGAAAAAATCTGTCTTAGGTCATTAAAATTATATAAGCCAGGTTCGAGGTCAATCCTTTTGCTTTTGGTTGCTAGATATTGTTTGCCTGTGACATTATACCAGCCAACCCAGTATGTGATACATTTTAATCTTATCATTTTGGTGCTGTCTCTGTTATCTATGTATTTCTGTAACTGACATGGCTTTTGAACGTTTGTTAAAGTATGAGATATCATTTTTATTTTATTTTGAAATATTTTTAAAAACGATATAAAAAATGAAACAGCCAACTGCGTTATATCCAGAGTTGCCTACTGAAGAACGGCAGAATTATAGATTACAAAAGATTTCTGAAATAGAGAAACAATTAATAACAGAGAGAGATGCAAGAAAAGCATTGTATAAGAAGTATAAAAGGGGAATTAATATTACAGATGGAGTTGATACTGCATTAATTTCTACAAGTGTTATTATGGCTGGTGTTGGGTTAGCTGTACCTGTTATGTTACCATTAGAGATTGTTGCAATTGTCTGTGGTTGTATGGGTGTTTGTGTTAAGTTATTGAGGCGCAAATTAATGTCAAAGACACAGAAACATTATGAAATTAAAACACTGGGGAAAAGCAAGTTAAATTCCATCAAAGGTTTAATTTCCACAGCTTTAAACGATGGACAAATATCAGAACAGGAATTTAAAATGGTTTTAGACGAGCTAAACAAATATAATGACTTGAAAGATAAAACGCATGCTAAACAGTCTGGTTTGAGTGGGCAAGAAAAAAATAAATTAATAGAAGAAGGAAAAGCACAGGCACTAAGTGCCATTCAAAAAAAGATAAAAGACACATAATTTTGTTCAACAAGTTTGTGTTTGTCAACGAGCCACCGCCAGTGTATCAAGAAACGCAAAATTAATATATATTTCTGCATCTGTTTACAGTGTGATAAGGTACCTTTTCTGGCAAACTGCCCTTTTTACGGATATGTACATACATACAAACACACCAGATGGTTGTACTTTGATTATATCAATTCTTCTTTCTATTTTTCTCAACAGTGAGAAAGAGAGTAAGAAGAACACATAATATGATTATATCGATTCTTCTTTCTATTTTTCTCAACAGTGAGAAAGAGAGTAAGAAGAACACATTACAATATTTTTCCAAATATAAAAAACTGTGGCACTAGTCAGTTGCGAACTGGGGGCCTTAAGATTATGAGACGAATGCATATTATCCATTAGGTCACAGCTCTTGTTTAATTGCACAATCATGATTTAATTGATAACTCGTTCACATCGCTATCTACCGGATACGAGATTACGTGGGACTTCCGGATTGGCGTAACGAATCACGAGACAATTATATTGTGAAAGCCACTGGCTATTTCAGATCCGTCTGTGGATGAGGGCGAAGAAATGCTGTTCAAATTGTCTCATTAACTGGAGATAAACTGTCCAGTGTTTGTTAGTGATTTTGGATGACTCTTCACATAACTGATAAAGACATTGAAGAACCCTTAATGTGATCACTCTCACAAGATATTGATATGAGTGTTTGTAAACACATTCCATAGTAAATATTTATCAACACTGTAGTATTTTTATCGCAAACTAGAGAGGGGTCAGCCTTGATAACACAAAGCATATATAAAAAGCAATCCTCAGGCTTCCAGGACTGGATATATTCCACTATATCCCAGAATCACCATTTTGTATATATATTCATATTTTGGGCCTGTAAACTTTATACGGAAAAGTGGGGTTTTGTTGGGGTTATATTTCTCCTCTTCAACACTTTACAAACATATTGTGGGTACTCCTTAAAACTGCATTCATAATACTGTTTAAAAAAGATAGATTGTGGATAATCGTTAGAACCTTTCCGACGAGGTGGTTCTAACAGGTACCTACAATCTTTGTTTGGACTAAAAGCAAGGAAGATATTGGTAAAAATAAATAAAGTATAATTACTTGCATAGCCTTGAATTCAAAAAATACCAATATTTTTCATAGATTTTTACACGTAATGGTGACAGGTGCACACTAACATTGACGTTTATACTGACATACGGGATGGGCGGTACCAACGGATGCCTATTGTAATGTTCTCTGTGATGACAGGATGGCTGAGCTAGAAAGTTGCTACGCGGAACAATCAGTTGTATGTATGTTTGAACAATATGAGAACAGACACTGAAAGTTGGATCCCCGAAAAACTCGACTTTTACCCATTAGTGGCTTTTTGCCTAAAAGCGTTATTCCATTATGTTGACATTCCTATAAGATATATTTTTCAGGGCTTTAAGAAATGATATTTTAGGGAATGTTTTATATAAATTGTAAATGCTTGTTACAACCGCCTAGAGTTTAGTGAGCCCGAGTATTAATTGCATAGCCTTGTTATCGCGATGCTAGCTTAGTGCAGCGCCCTTTGTGAAGCTCTTCAAACTTTGATAATTAACTATTCAAAATCAGGTTCTTCAGTGTTCTAAATTGTTCGAAGTCTTCTGGAGTTTGTCGTTTTGCGCCTGGTTTGGTGGGGTTTGCCTGTTTGTTCCCTATCCTCTGTGACGGACCATTCTGGCTCTTCCTCGGGTTTCCACATAATTGGCTGTTTCCAAGACATGATATTTTACAAAGCTAATATGTCTATATTTCAGTAAATATGAGCTTCAAACCAGCATGTACACGTGCTTGTACAGTATATACGGATTCTAGATCTTCGTGCGCCTACGTGAGCGTGTGTGCATGCATCGTGCGACTGTGTATGAGAGTGTGATTCACATACCCTTACTAAAATCACTGAAAAAGGCAACCAAAAAGCATAAAATTAAGAAAAAACAAACAGAAAAACATGGTTTTATCCACTGAAAACAACCAATAATATTGTATGCTTAATATACGGATTTTCTATGATGTCCTTTTTTGTCCACCGCAGGAGACGACCCAGCTATAGAAACAGTGATTGCTGATGTTGTAAGCGGCTAAATGATCTCCCTTTCTCGCAAAATGGCTGCAGATGAACACAGGGAAGACCTGTCAGACAGAACTGTTGTGGAATTCGCTGTTTTTAGATCTATTGTGATTTAATTATTTTCCACAGAATTCGGAGATTTTTTTGGCATAAAACATGTGTTTTTACAAAAAAAAAACAAAAAAAAAAAAAACGCTCAGTTGAATTTCAGCATTATTTACATAAATGGGTTGCGAAGCAAATAGGCTAGAAAATTTAGTACTTACGTATCATCTTGCAATTGTTCCTGTGTAAACACGCGTGGCACAATCGTGCTGTTTTCTACGCTTTATTGAATATCGATCGAGGTTTAAAACGTCGATGTAAGTCTAGTACCTCGATTTTTCACTTATACAGGACCTGATTATTATTTTATTTTTTGTGCTCTATTTCGACATGTCATATTTAAACACAAGATATATTTGATAAAGACTGATTTGAGAAATTCTGTTCTATGTGTTAATATTTTACGGGTTATACCCGCTTAAAGCAAATATTATGAAGTGATATCAAGTTTCCGTCTGTGTAACAGTGAATGCTTCTCATGTAGAATGCATATATCTTTGTTCTGTATATATCCAAAAACATTTCACCTAAACAGTTCTCTTTCACCAACACTGAAAATGAAAAATAAATACATCATTAAAAAAGAAGAACCTTTGCTAAACTCTCCCTAACCGGGAGGATCGCTGTTCAACGAAAGTTTATGTTTCGTTCAGCATCAAGGGAAAAGCTGGACAGGAATCGCCACAGAGATGGAGAAATAATACTTGGGATTTAAAAAAAATGCCGTATCATCAGGTATAATCATAGGGTCTAATATTGCTTGTTGTCTGGTGGACGCGTCCAGAGCATATATTAGAGATTTAATAACTGAGACATCTGAAAAGAGGTGATAGTTCTTATTACTCAGGTCTTTATTGAGGTCCCCAAATATAATAATATTTTAGTGTTTTTATACCCGGCCACACGTACCACACTTGCTTTCAGGCTAACTCCTCCTGCAGTTTTCACCAGTATGAGTTAAGACTTTGAAGTGATACAGCACATATTGTTTCGAGGTGACAGCACACCATTTTGTTTTGATAGTTATTACATATCAAACACGGCCATCTTCTGCACATGTTTTGTTACCCTGCAGTGGCGGGGCATCATATCGTGTCTAGGATGTTTTATTCCAAGTTAGGCTTTAATTTAAAATATGTAAAAAAAATACGTCAGTCCTTCTCGGACTATAAATTGTTCCAATGAGGCATTTGTCTCTCCCTTGTAAATACACTCATAAAGATTCCTCGAAGTAAATTTCTATATCCAGCCTTCTCTTGTATACTAAGGAAAATTTGATACATTAAAATCCCGCCTCCATTATTTGCGATAAGGTACTTTAAAAAAAAAATATATATATATATACGAGGGATGTTCGAAATGAATTGCTTATTGTCCTCTAGCTCGATATCCACGTGGGGCACGATAAAAACCAATACATGCCTGTATAGGGCTATTCAATATCTACACAATGGTGTATAAATGTACATGTTAGACTTAGTGTAAGACATAAAATTTGCCATTTGAATACACGCAGTCATTGACCACTGCAGTAAAAATGGTTGGTAGAAGCGTCGACAAAAAAGATGAAATACGGGCTTACATCAAAGCTCGCTCAAAACTTGGTTGTTCTTTGAAGAAGCTGATGACTGAAATTTCTACTGCTTTTGGACCTTCTTGTGTGTCTTATGACACAGTTCGGCGGTGGAAAAAGAAATTTGAGTCTGGTGTAGAGTCCATCAAAAATGCACCGAAATCAGGTAGGCCAAAATCTGCATCTCGTAAAGAAATCGTTTCCAAAATAAAGGAAATCATTGAAGGAGATGCCAGATTTACAGTTCGTGATATTGCACGAAAGGTAGGCATATCACTATCAACGGTTCACCTTATTTTGAAGAAGCATTTGAAAGTCAGAAAGATTTCTGTTAGATGGGTGCCACATCTGTTGACTGACGAGCAAAAGAGGCAACGGGTTAAAGTGGCCAAAAAGCTGCTTCAAATATTTCCAAAATATGACAAAAAGCAGTTTGCCAATGTCGTCACAGGTGATGAAACTTGGGTCTATTATTTTGAGCCCGTCAGAAAGGTTAGCAGTAAGATCTGGGCCACTAAACACAGCAAACGCCCAATAATTGCCAAACGTTCTTTGAGAACAAAGAAGGTTTTGTATGCAATCTTCTTCTCTGGTGAAGGAGTCGCAATAAAAGTGCCAGTGAAAAAGGGCAAAAGCATCACCGGAAAGTACTACAAAGACGTAGTACTGAAGAAACTGAAAAAGTATTATCAGAAACGACGCACTGCCACTGGTTTTAAACATGTCCGTCTTCTACATGACAATGCCCCAGCTCATACCTCCGCAATAGTTACGCGTTTTTGAAGAGAGAAAAAGTAACTGTTTTGCCTCACCCCCCCCCCCCCCCCCCCTCGTATTCCCCAGACCTTGCCCCATGTGATTTCTTTTTGTTTCCGAAATTGAAAGCATTCCTTGCTGGGCGGAAATACCAGTCCCGACAGGCACTTGGATCTGCCATTCATCAATACCTTATTACTGTGCCCAAATTAGCGTACCGTGACGCCTTCAAGAAGTGGATACATCGGCTGAAACTTTGCATTTCTAGCCACGGGGAGTACTTCGAGGGCATGAAATGAGCACTTTTGGGCTAACTTGAAATTTGAAGTCTCCAGATAGAAATAAGCCATTCATTTCGAACATCCCTCGTGTATATATATATATATATATATATATATATATATATATATATATATATATATATATATATATATATATATATATATATATATATATATATATATTCAGAGCAGCCGTCTATAAGCAGGTTCTGATTGGATGTTCTGTTTCTCCTTCATACAATATACTTGTTCTTTGAAGGATCTTCGTAGAGAATCCCTATTTATTCAGATCAGCTGCCAAATCAAACAGTCTAATCATGACTTCCGTTATTCGCATGCAATATATATATTATTATTATTATTTATTTATTATTTTTTAATCAATTCAAACATTTACATAATAGTTACAAATACAATATTTAGACATATCCATATATTTATGTTTTTGTTGATTCTGAAGCGGTTTCATTACATTTCATACACTAAGTAAAATGAAGGTATACAGGAAGACAATAACGGAAAGAAGAAAGAGAGAGAAAAGACAGATATTCTATGTTCACTGCTTTCGTTGCGAACAAATAACGCGCAAAATAATAATATTCTTAACAATGGTAGCCTCCCACACTTATCCTTTCTGACTATATTATCATTTTTAATATAAACATGTATCTAACAAGAATACGTCGGTGACTCTCGGCATAAAATGAGAAAATGCGTCTTTGGTAGACGTGGGTAGTGATGACCCTGATTAGCTTGCACCTCTGCGCAGTCCAATCACGGCCATCGATGTCTCTATGACTTTTAAACGGATATAACACATTCCACGACCAGATGCCAAGACACAGACACTCAGATACATATATAAATGTTTACCACCGTAGATAATAACTTTGCGGTTCAATGCATACATCGCTCGGCTAAGCATAAAGAATAAAGCGCACATTAAGGATTATCCGCGGAGTGAACTGAACATGGCTGCCATTTTCTGGCAAAAATTAAAAGCACCAAATTAAGATGAAGTGGGTAGTGACTGGACATGAAAGAAAAAGCCAAAATATTAAGCTTATATCTAAGAAGAAATACTTAAAATTTTAAAGCAAACAGTTGAACGAGTTTGACAGGACCATTAAAATAAAAAGTAAATTTTGGGGTTCCATTTTGTGCACAAAAATCTGAGTAACAGAAACAGTTACCACTAAACAAAGACTACATTTAGTATCTGTAAGCTTTGGTCTAGGGTAGCCGGAAACTATTTTTAATTTTTAAGGAAGAAGTGGTAATAGTTTTTCAACCTATACAAGGCATATTGAAATCTTGTGTCCAAAAACTTACATGGTCGCCGTTTACACAACAAACGAAGATGTACAAGTTTGAAAGCTTAAGTCGGAGTCAGTGGTACTTGATCGGTTACAAAATATGACGAGACACAACCTGCAATTTAAAAGATATGACATGACGTGTTCTGCTCTTCGAGATGATGATGGAAAGTACCTAGAAATCTCATTTTTCATAGGGTTTACATTTTTCTCTCTGGAGCCTAAGCACAACTTCCTAATTTCTAACCTATATTTAGACACGAAGAAGTGCTGGAATAGTACATATCGTAAAAATGTCAATAAAAAAACATATATAGAAGGCACTGAAATATAAAGCAACATTTTGTTTATTTGTAAAACACAAAACATTTCAAGTAACTTCGAAGTTTAGTTTAAATATGAAAATAAGCTGTGAAATACAGTCAAACCTCAATAGTTCGAAGTGCAAAGGACTGCAGGAATTTCTTCGAATTATAGGTAGTTCGAATTTCATAATCGGTAGTTTTCGGATATGTTCGGATTATTTTTTATTCAATATCGTTGAAGTAATAGGAACATCTGCCGAAGCATTAAAGATAATGAGCTGCTTTAAGATTGAGCTAATTATTATTTTACGCTTGACAGGCCAACGTATGGAACCAGAAAATAAAAAGAAAACATGAACTTACATTTTTATTTACAACCATTTACAATAACGAAAATGAAGGTCAAATGTAAAATAACGAACCAATTTACTGACGAAATATTTAACCTTGCAAAACGCGGTGCAGAAAAGACAAACGTTGACAGCTAGCGAAGCTTTGTATCAGTCTGCAAAAAAAACTGGCTGATACAGATCTGAAAGGGCTAACTCCACGTTTCTAGCCAATTTTGTTTCGCCTTTTTGCCCCTACTTTCACTTTAAAAAACGTCCATAAACATTCAGGAAATTCGTCTCAGAATTGTTATTTTTGTTGTAACCGTACTATTACAGATCCTTCGTATTTACACGTTACATGAATCACTGATCTTTAAAATCATTAAAGTTCATTAATGACCCAAAATTAAAAAACTTAAAAAACATCAAATAAGACATCATATTATTATTATTATTATTATTATTATTATTATTATTATTATTATCATTGCTAACGATCTTTACTCAATCAAGGATCATCACTCAATAGTGTGACCGTTAATCCGGTGCCAATTACCTATAGCGAATAAACCCGTGAAGTCACTCGGGTATGTAACAATCGAACTTGCCGCACAAAGAAATCATGATCATCGTGCGTGACCTTAATTGGCAGTTTGGAATTTCGAATTTGGTAGGGGATTTTAAAAGGAATTTCTTTGATTGGGTCCGACGAATCTGTTCGGAATATTCACCCTTAATCCGGTGTCAATTACCTGTAGCAAATAAACCCGTGAAGTCACTCGGGAGTGTTACAATCGAACTCGCCGCACAAAGAAATCATGATCATCATGCGTGACCTTGATTGGCAGTTTGGAATTTCGAATTTAGCGGGGGATTTTAATATGAATTTTTTTGATTGGGACCGACGAATCTGTTCGAAAAATTGATTTTTTCGAAAAATTGAAATTCGAAAAATCGGTGATATTTTTGCAATAAATTATAGTAAAAAATCCGGACCATCAATCGTCTTCGAAAAATCCGGTTCGAATTACCGAGGTTCCACTGTATGTGATAAGTTACCGTTTTTGGCAAATTGGTTTTCGACTTAAGAAATCTATACAGTACTTTGACAAAATGCTGCAACATCAGAAACTGACATTTGTTTTATATGTTTATAATTATTTTATAGATTTGAGGATTGCCTTTAGTCGGATGTTTAATTTATTAAAATCAATTAAGTAATTTTGATAATATGCCATGCCACACACGGAGACCGCAGTGAATAACGGGACATGTGAACTTCGATACCGGGACTTTGACAGAATGCCACAACATCAGCAACTGACATATTTTTACAAATTTATCTTTTTTCATAGATTGGAGTATTGCCTTTTGTAGGGTGTTTAATTTATTAAAATCGATCGCGTAGTTTTGATGTTATGCCATGTCAAAGACGTATGCCCCTATGGATACCGGGGCGTGAATCTCGATACCGGGACTTTGACAACAACATCCTGCAGCATCAGCAACACACACACACACACACACACACACACACACACACACACACACACACACACACACACATATATATATATATATATATATATATATATATATATATATATATATATATATATATATATATATATATATATATATATATATATATATATATATATATATATATATTAGATTATTGCCGTTACGTTGGTGTTTAAATTATTAAAATCAGCCAAGTACTTTTGATGTTATGCTTTGTCAAACACATAAACCTCTATGAATACCGGGACATTGATAACGGGAATACCGTAGATTAGCATGCATGCATGCACCTAATTCACGCCAAACCAGAAAGCCATACCACTAGAGGGCGCCTAATCATCGGTATGGTGGCAAAAACATGCAATGTGAAATGTTTTTGCAAAATTAGTTGCTTGTGTAGTGGAATCTCATGTATTTTTTATGTTTTAGCAGTAGAAAAATAATTTATTAGGTGAAATTTTTTTTCTGTATAGATCGACCTCCAAGTATCGGCAGCGATTTCTCCTTTGAAATAAAAAAAAATCTGAAACGTGTTATGTTTCTATCAATAGCAATGTCTCAGTATACGTAATCCATATAAACAAACTCCTTTTGTCTGGTTTCCGACTTGTTGTGTGATAGTATATAGTGGGTCACATTAAAATACCCACATATTATTATTATTATTATTATTATTATTATTATTTTTATTATTTGTAATAACAACATTGGTACTGTAAGATTTCATGTTTTTTAATTATTGTTATTTACGTGCCCTTATTTTTTGTTTTGTCCTTGTCAGAACATTGTGTTAGAAATTAATTTTATATATAATTATAAGATAAAGGTAATGTCCATAAATTGTGTGTGTGTGTGTGTGTGTGTGTGTGTGTGTGTGTGTGTGTGTGTGGTGTGTGTGTGTGTGTGTGTGTGTGTGTGTGTGTGTGTTAAAGATGAATAAACTATGGATCAACTGGTATCGTACCAAATGACTGGAAGTCTGCACTTGTCGCCCCTGTTTACAAAAAAAGCCCAAATCCAACCGTCTAATTACAGACCTATCTCACTGAAAGTATCTCCTCCAAACTCATGGAACATATCCTAGTCTCAAATATTATGAACCATTTTGACTCACACAATCTCCTCAGCCCATTCCAGCATGGTTTCCGATCTAAACGCAGCTGTGAAACCCAACTTATCCGCTTCACTCAAAAATTGTTTGATAACCTGGAAAACGGCTACAAACCGACCTTATTGTAATGGACTTTAGCAAAGCCTTCGACAAAGTTGATCATAGCTAACTCATCTATAAGCCCTTCAATTTGTGTGTTAACCTAAAAAATTTCTTGGATAAAATCTTTCCTCCTATACCGAAACCAGTCTGTAGTTGTCGAAGGCAAACAAGCTGAAGCCGTACCAGTTCTGTCAGTTGTCCCCCCAGGGCTGTCTTGGGACCCTGTTTATTTCTCGCATACATAAATGATCCATTTGACTCTCTCAAAAGTAGAACTAGACTGTTTGCTGATGACACGATAGTATATTTAACAATAAACTCTTATTCAGATCCGGATACACTCCAGAATGACTTGTACAAGCTCGAGCAATGGGAAGCAAATTGGTCAATTGAATTCAATCCTGAGAAATGTGAAGTGATTCGTGTAATTAAAAAGACAAATCCTTTCATCTCCTCGTATAAGCTTCACAATTTTGAACTGAGAACAATGAAAATGTCAAGTATTTAGGAGTTGCCATCAGTCATGATTTTAATTGGAAAACCCATATTTATAACAATTCATCTGAAGCAAACAACACCCTAAAATTCATCAAATGGAATATTCAGACAAACAATCAAAAAGTAAAAGAAACAGCCTACAACACCTATGTTCGCCCTCAGCTCGAGTACTGCGCTACAGTCTGGCACCCTTGGCAAAAAACACTTAGTTATAAGATCGAAAGAGTCCAGAGGGCAGCAGCAGGATATGTTCTAAATGATTACGACTATGCAAACAGTGTAACTGAAATGCTAAAAGGTTTAAACTGGAAAACCCTAGAATACAAAAGAATTCAAAATTAAACCCTTTCCTGCATCTTCAACTAATCTCCGACCCAAGTAAGAGTACCAGATGATTGGCTCCAAGCCAATGTTGCTCCCATTTATATAAAAAAGGTAGAGAGGTACGAGCCAGCAAGTTACAGACCGGTTTCTCTGACCTGTATATGTTGTTAAACACTTGAACACACCCATATATCAGAACACAAGATACTGGTTGGGTCCCAACATGGCTTCAGAAGTGGTAGGTCATGTGAGACCCAACTAGTCCAGCTCATACATGACCTACAAGAAAACCTAGATGGCACCTATAATAGAGGTCACAGGCAGACAGACCTTATTATTAAGGACTTTACTAAGGCTTTTGACAAGGTACCACATAAACAACTGTTTTTGAACTGAAGTATGATGGTATCCATAAAATATCCTGCTATGGATCTCTGCTTGGCTATCTGGACGAACACAAAGGTTTGTTCCCGATGGTGTTAATTAAGACTCTGTCCCCGTGATGTCTGCTGTTCCTCAGAGCTCTATGTTAGGGCCCATATTGTTCCCGATTTTCATTAATGACTTACCAGACAACATAAAATCCACAGTCCGCCTTTTGACGATGACTGTGTCCTTTATCGAAATATTAGACGGTCGGAAGACCAAACAATACCAATACTCCATTATAATTGGAACAAATTGGCTCTCTGGGAAGAGGCATGGCTCATGAAACTTAATGTTGCTAAATGTCACACCATGAGAGTGACAAGGCACCCCTTCAAAACAGAGCATTCATATATACACATTACATAAGAAAGTTTTAGGAAACGTCAAGAATTGCATTTAGAACAGGTATCCCCAAGAGCTCATCCCTCAAACGAAAGCAAAAGGTTACATGACGTTAATAACAGTATCGTCACAGACATAGGAGGAAATCCAATACAGTTTATATGTTATACAAACAAACATGAAAAAGATAAAAAGCAAACAGAAAGAAATTAAAATCCAACAAATAAAAAATAAAACTGAACACAACTCAGAAAAAAAAAAACGAAGGTCAACGGTCCAGGAAGTACATTTACAGTTCATACCATCCCAGGTCTGCAGCAGCATCCTGAACTGAGGTGAACAACTGATAGTTTTCAGCTAGTCTAAATTCATTGGGGAGCTATTCCACACCCGGACAGCCGCAAACCGGAAGGACTTCATGTCATAACTTTTGGAACTGACCTGTGATATCTCTGTCTGTTTCTACCTGTTTCTGAAATTATAATAGGAAACTTTTTCATTCACAAGACGGTGATACTTTATGGAGTATTTAAAAAAAAACATAGAGGTATCAGCTTTTGTCTCCCAATATGAAGAGTGGCAGTTTTCTTCAATGCTAGAAGAGTTTCCAAAGGGGAAATAAAATATTTGCTAATAAATCATAAGGCTCTTTCTTGATTTTCCCCATTTTTGGGTACTAGCTTGGTAACAAAAAATGCCAGGGTAATGACATTATTAAAAACAAAATCAGAATGATTATTTTCCTTGTTTGGTTAAAAATATGCCAATGCGTTTTAACACAGCTAACTTTTCAGATGCTTTCTTGCACATTTTAGAAATGTGATCATTGAAATTTAGCATGAAATCAATGTTAATTCCTAATAGAACAGGGTGATATCACAATTGATAACTGTGTCGTTTAATTGTAAAAATGAAATTGCTTCATGAATTTTCTGGCCGATAAAAAATATCCTGAAATTTGTCCGGATTTCCTTCATCAGATTTTCTGTGAACCATTGTATTAATAAAATACTTGCACTTTGCAAGATTTCTTTTAAAATGGTTCAATTCTTATGAATAAAATATTGTCGTCTGCAGAATTGTAAAGTGTTCCACACTTAATGGCGTAAAAATGTCATTAACAAAAATATTAAATACATAGGGACCCCAGGATGGATCCCTGTGGGCTACCTTTAAAAATGGTTTCCAGCTGCTGGTATGATGACCCATGCTTAACCCATTGTTGGAACTAATAGCATGTGAGTGCAATACCAGGCTAAGAAAGATAAACTTATGAAGATAAAAGGAAAGTAAAAGTGTGAAAAATTAATAAGATCTAGCTAAAGGATTAAAAGCAGGGCGGTGGTTGATTAAGGCCAGAAGTGGTTTATCTGTCTGTATGCCATTGGATGCTAGGTTCTGAACTGTCTCTGCAGAGATGTGAGGTACTAGTCTCCAGGAAAGTCAACAAGGTCATTGGTGATTTTGTACATGATTGTCGACTATCTATACGGCGTTGGTCGAGACTTCTCCACTGAAGTAACTGAAACATATAGCAGTTGCATTTGAGGTTCTGCTGTAGTCTCTTTTGACCCACCTAGCAGCGTGGAGTTGACCTTTTTCTGTTTGCTGTTTTGCAGTATCTGTGTAGGGGCGCCACACACTAGAAGCATATTCTAGCTTTGGGCGTACAAGTGTTTTGTATGCCTTGAGGTCCTCATGGTGTATTTTAATGTTTTGTTTGAGAAAGCCTACGGTTTGAGTTGCCGTCTTTGACACTCGCGATATTTGTGTGTTCAAGGAGAGATTTTCTTAAATGTATACTCCTAAGTATTTTGCTGATGGTACTGCTTCTAGAAGGACACTGCAGGTAGTACTGGTTTTGAAGTGTCGCCGTGACATCGTAATATGTATAACTTGACATTTTGATGAAACAAACTCCATGTTCTAGGCTTTTTCCCAACACTCAAGATACTGAAGGTCTTCCTGGAGCAGATTTGGAAAATGTGAAATAAAGAGCAGTGTCGTCTGCAAATAATCTAACGTTGGCTTTGACCTGTCGTGTGGGTCGAAGGACCGATCCCTCTGGCACCCCTGACGATACTGGTATGATCCAATTAGCAAAACATTTTGAGACCTGTCATCCAAAAGTGGTTTATCTACCCAAGCTTAACCCTCTGTCGTCTATTGCTTAGGTAACTGTCCAGAAGATCTACTGTTTCAGGAGACAGGCCATGTGCATGTAAGATCATGAGGGAGGTAGTCGAAGATCTCAGGACAAATCCATGAGTATGGCAGCTACACATGATTGTCCAAAGCCCTCTTCCAATCCTTAAGCAGTAGAGTCGTCCTGCACACAAAACCTTTCATGAATGGCAATGCCTAGAGATACGGTCCCGTATCTTTAGCCTCGGATGCTAGAGATACGGTCCCGTACCTTTAGCTTCGGAGGCTAGAGATACGGCCCCTTACCTTTAGCCATTCTCACTGCATTTGGCTAGAGATTACGACTGTTGATTATTTTCATCCTATTTCAAATACTTATCTCGTAAGCAGGCATCAAATAACTTTTATATCTTGATCATTTGTTGTATGGAAGTACTGGAGGTAAGATACCGTGGTCTGGGCAGCAGTTGTTGTTTTTTTTTTTGTTTGTTTGTTTTTGTTTTTTTTTGTTTTTTTTGCTTTTTTTTCTGTAAACCTTAAGTGACTGAAATGAATGAGTAATTTATTTATTAGAGTGTCATAGATCAGTACATTTATAATATGCATACATATTTAAACAACACTGGCGTCGAAGTTGGGAAAGTAAAATTGAAAATTGAGATTTTAAAATTATTGGCTGTCTACTTACGAATTTAAGTATTGGAAAGGATGAAAATAACCCTCAACCGTATCTCCAGTCATGTACAGTGGGAATGGCTAAAGGTTCGGGACCGTATGTCTAATCTCCGGGGCTAAATGTACGGGACCGTAACTGTAGCCTCCGAGACTAAAGATACGGGATCGGTAATCGGAAAGAAAGTCATAGGAAAAAAAGTCACGGAAAAATGTCACAGGAAAAAAGTAACAAATAAAAATCTTCCACTTAAATAAGGCTGTTGTCAATAAATTCGGGGTATTATCAATTTTCCTGATGTATGTACCTGATCTACAGGTGTGAAAAATAGCACTCTGTCACTTAAAGATGGTGGTGTAATGTCAATTTGTTTAGTGTTTACAAATGGCTCAAAGGTGTGAAGATTGGAGCTGTGTACCTATTTAAGAAGAGAAGACAATTTTCAATTAAAAGAGGCCAGATGTAATGTCAATGTTAATATTTAAAACAAACTGTCATTGAGAAGTTATGCTTTCTTCGTGTCCGGCTCATAATTCCTAAACGGTATGGAATATATTCATGAAACTTCACAGCCACATTTCCCACTGGAACGTTGGACCCGCAGGTTGGAATTATCCCTTAGAACATCAGTGATGGATTCTATTGTCTTACTTAGAAGATCTCTGTTATGTTATTTGCATTATCTCTCAGGGCCTCCACTCTTGGCCTATAATTTGAGCATTATATGATACAAAGGGCACCATTTTCTCTGACATAACTTTAAAACTATTTTGAAACAGCGACATACCTCTGTTAGTCTCTTCTTCAGATCCTCGAATACATAATATCTCATCAAACATAATATTTAGTTTATTTTCCACTGAGCTATGCACGAATTTGTCACTCTGTCCCGTATTGTACCTTTTCCTTTTTACAGTATTTGCAAAACCATCGCGCGCCATTTCTTCCCCTTCACACAAAGCCATTAATGAGTTTTCGGTCGACACTGTATATCCCAGATCTGCATCCATTTTTTGGCAAATTTCAGCTATAGTATTCATACAAGTTTCAGTTCAAGTTCTACACTAAATTAAATAATTTAACTCTACAATATATGATTAACCACATTCCTACAGTGTCTCGTCACAAAACGTCCGCACTGTCCGCCACCTTGAATACAAAAAAATGCCTAAAGATCATAAAACAATAAGAACAAGAGTTCTTGGCCTTGTCACCTGTACTTTACAGATGTAACAATGTAAAGTATGCCAATAAATCCTCAGGAATAAAATGTTTCTAACATAATTTGACATTAGCAGTTTCTTTGACAAAAGCTAAAACAAAAGATGACGTGACTAACCTGCAAATATACTGAACCAAAAAAGAAACTTTCGCAAAGTGGGTCTTAAACTTATAAGGTTAAATACAACATGTTGAAAAATGTGTACATGTAGTAGTTTACACTGACGTCCTACTTTGGGAAATCGGTCAGATAATCACCTCATGTCGAACGATATCGTCTGTTTTGACAAAACCTCCATTTTCACGTGTACGAACGGGGTGGACATATCTGGTTTACATGTGTTAACTTTTTTTTACTGCAAATTATTGCACTTGACGACTACAGTCATAAAAATACCTAAACACTTTTATATCGATACAATTTGGGAAAAATTTCGATGCCTCGAATTTCGAAACATTTAAGAGAGAGAGCCGTTGGGATGCTGGAGGCAGGAGCTTCAAAGGAAGATGTTGCTGCGCAAGTTAGATCATCTGTGCAGGCAGTTAGAAGTCTGAGACGGCGGTTTGTGCAGACCGGAAGTACGGAAGATCTTCCACGTAACGGTAGACCACGTGTGACCACGCCGGCGCAAGACCGCTATATTTTGAACCAACATTTACGAAATCGTTTTTTAACTGCGACAGCTACAGCGTCTGTCATCCCAGGTATTCATAACCCCAGGATTTCCGCTCAACCGTACGCAATCGTTTGGCTGAGAACAATTTACGTGCACGTCGTCCCTACGTCGGAACAGTATTTACGGATCGTCATCGCCGTGACAGGCTTCAATGGGCTGATAGACACATCAACTGGACAAGGTAAGACTGGCGGACGATTCTTTTTTCAGATGAATCCAGGTTTGCATTGTCCAATAGTGATGGTCGGATCAGGGTCTACCGACGTAGGAATGAACGTTACGCTGACTATTGCGTTCTTCAGCGGGATCGTTTTGGCGGTGGGGGTTCCGTGATGGTCTGGGCCGGAATAAGTTATGGGTATCGTACCCAATTAGTGATCATTGATGGCAATTTGAACGCTCAAAAGTATAGAGACCATGTCCTTGCCCCACACGTTTTTCCTCTCTTACAAAATCACGGCGTTATTTCTGTGTTTCAGCAAGACAACGCCAGACCTCACGTCGCCCGTGACAATATCCAGTTTTTGCAAACAACAATATTGATTTCATAGACGACTGGCCCTTAAAAAGCCCGGATCTAAATCCCATCAAGCACCTTTGGGATAATTTTAACACACGTGTACGGCAACGACAAAATCCGCCTGGTAACGTCAATGAGCTCCGTGACTTCTTTGCTAGAAGAGTGGAATAATATACCCCAGGCTCAAATTAATAATCTTATCCACTCAATGCGTCGTCGCTGCCGTTAGCAATGCTCGCGGTGGGCATACTCGTTACTAAAGCCCAAAAAAATTGAATCGACACCTACCTCAAATGAAAATGAAAAATCCAATGAAACTGATAATTTTCAGACTGTAAATGAACTTTGATGAATTGATTTTAAATTATTGTGCAATAACAAATACGAATAAAAACTGTTAATATACACATATGTGGAAACAGTCCCATTGAAGTCTCGCGAAAGTTTCTTTTTTGGTTCAGTACAATGAATAATTGTATTTACTGAAGATATATTGACAATGTAAAACGATGTGTGTTGTAACACAATGACGATATGCGGAATGCAAAGACACACTACGCGGTTGAGGAGAGCTGCACGTAACACACTACCTATCCAGGCACAACTACTACGGTGGGGAACCTGTGCCAGGAAAAAAGACGAGAAAAGATGGGAGTGGTTTGGAATGAATAAATAAGATCGTGACATTTAAAATGAAACAAATCTTTATTGCATCCTATGGCATTTACATTAAGTTGGGATAGACAGGCTTGACTAAACAAAACAGTCCCAAATCTGCTGCCACAGAACATGGTGTCTGATTAGGGCCTTTACTGTTTACTACTCATCTAGGACTTTTGTAGGACTAACAACAGGGAGTCCAATAGATTTGTCATTAATTAAGGACATGTATGGTAGATTTAAGGGGTTAAACCATACGAATATTTTGGGTAAATACAGTAAATCCCGTCCGACAACTGAGGGTATCTCTATTTCCGTACAGTTGATTTATATATAATACTCTTATACCTATTATTAATAATTATAACTGACATAACTTTATTAAATGCCGCTTTATCCGAGATACGTTTTATGGACCGAGTTTGCATGTGTCAACTTTGTTATGGGCCGAGTTTATCATGGGCCGAGTTTGTAACGAGCCGAGTTGTCCAGTTAGGTTTTTCTCCGACTGGATTCAGTTCCAACAAATGCGGAGCATTACGCTTTATGTTCGGTGTGCCTAAATACGGTAAAGCAGAGTTAAATAGTAATCCATGTTATTTGTTATTGAAGGGTTGGAAGGGGTAGATAGACAAACCAAGAGGTGCGTTTAGGCAGTTGATATCATCGTTGATATTAACCAACTTAATCTAAGATTTAGAATTTCAATGGATCAGTATACCTGAGTGTGAAAGAATTAGGTTTAGATTTAAAAAAGAAAAATCATCATTATTATATATAATGCAGACGAAATCATTCTCCTACCATCATGTTGATCAGTGCAATAGAAAAGCAGTGCATTAGTACACTGCGAATTCCCATCTGACATAAAAACTATGACATTATCAAAAATGCCCTTGTAATATGTAGCTTTAATTTAGACCAGCAATTATTAAACACATTTGTAATTTTAATATATTAAAGTTGCTTCAGTGAGTTCAGCAGAGAACTGTTCAAACAAATGAAATCTGTACTGGAAAGAAAGAAAGAAACCTAATTGAATTAAACACTGAAAAAAATCAATCAACGAGTCTTCAATGATTAAACCCTTGCCACTAACAAAGGAGTGCGTAACACTGGTGAAAAGGTGTGAAAAACGCACGCCACCCAGATAGCATGTGTCAAGCAGTTTTGAAATTACCGCAGATTAGTTAAATTATTAACCACGCGTGGAAGGTGTTTGCCAGGTGTTTAAATAACGGACTACTGGTAATAGTGTAGTTGATAGTCATTAATTGCTAAGCAGATAGAGACAATCAAATAGCATTCGTCAATCCTTAAAGAATTAAAATCTTCAAAGGGGATACCTACACTTGAAAACCTAATCATTTTTAATGTTTTTTTTTTTTTTTGTTTTTTTTTTTTGTTTTTTTTTTTTATCAAACAAACACTTATCTTTAATACGAAAATGGCGATTCGTTAAAGTATTCTAACCAATGAAGGCAAATTGCAGTAAAGTAAAAAGAAGCCGCATAAAAGGAAGGGGATGGCTGCTGAAAGAGCAAGTAAGTAAGTAAGTAAGTTTATTTCAAAATTCCAAAAGGCTATAAGGCCCATGAGGATACAACAAATACAAATATAGACATGACGACAGACAGGCATTATAGAGTACATTATATATAGAAATACAACTACAGTGAATCTTCAATGGCTCGAACACTGATGGCTCGTTTACTACTGCTGTTTCGAACTGGTTCTTGAAACTGTATGAAAATTTTCCAGTATCTACTGATATCATTTAATTTGGGATATTAATTTTAATTATCTTGAAAACGTATGAAGTTACTCTCGACGAGGCGATTCTCACAAGTACACACGACATACCGTTACTTCAAAGAAAACAATAAAGGTATACCTATTATGCCTCCAGATAAGGCGCTGTGATTAACCCTCAGTGGCTCGAACTACCCTGTCTCGAACACATTTTTATTGTCCCAGAGGTGTTCGAGCCATTGAAGTTCGACTGTACATTGTAGCACTCAACAAGACATTGACAAGTAATTTTGACATTACATTGTAATTAATACCAAACAGTAGTGCAAAATATCATGACAGTATTACAACGCAGGGTAAGTTTAACACGCAGCTAATGTACAGACATCATGCTCTCTGCTTCCGAAATATGTCCTCCAACAAGTGCCAATACTGAAGGGCAGTGCCAAAATCCCATATTATACGCATTTTGGACACTGCCATGTGACTGTACCATAAAAATAGACAAAAAATGAGCCAGTATTGAAAGATTCTTATGTGATTTTCCTATGTAGTCTATTGTAAGTGTGTAATAAACGTGTTTTATCATATGACGACGCTGCCACTCAGTGGCGTAACGTCATGTCATAAAAAATCGTATGACCACACGCTACATAACACTTTGGCGGGAACAAGTAACGCCATGACGACGCCCATGTCAACCGTGTATTTTCTGCAGAACAGCTGTCAACTTAAAAGGCAAGAAGATCCAATTTAAAATGGTCATATGATAAACAGAATCCCACACTCGTGGTCATTTCATATGAAAATTTATGAAACTCGCCGATGGCTCGTTTCGTAAACTTCACATGAAATGACCACTATCTATCTAGTCAGATTTTTAACGCTACTAGGCAACAGAGCCACATAGAGGCAGCGCCAGAAAAATCTGGATTACTTTACCCTTGACCTTGGCTTGAAACGGTGTCCACGCATAATTCATGCGCAGACTACCTCGCCTGATCGAACCATATGCATAAAGGTCAAGAGCTGTAAGTTTCAGAATTTGAAATTCGGTCAAAATAAGAGCTTCAATACGTGTGTATTACCAATACACAATGTAATCTCACACTTGCTCAATCGTGCCACCAAACCGGGAGAGCAGTAAAAGGAAACCAAAAAGAGCCACCAACCTTTTCGTCCGTGAGAGGGCACCTCCTCCTCCTCGTCACACCAGCAGCAAGCTTACAGTCTTCTTCCTTCGACCCCGTAGGCTCCTTTTAGGGTCATCCCAGCTAACAAAAAAACGTTCTTGAAACGTTGCTGCAACGTTTTATTTTGGTTCTGATAACGTTACAGATTTACGTTGTACTTACGTTTTTCAGGAAAGTTTTCTAGAGGTTTGCACAACGTTGTGGTTAAACGTTACAATGAAACCTTCCTACAACCCAGATAGGACGTTGGGCAACTGTTTTGGATGTTTACACAAAGGCAAATGATTGTTTAATAAGTTCCAAAATTAATACAGCCAAATAAAACAGATGAGAAGGAATAGCGGAAAGTCTATAAGTGGTATAACTAAACGTAAGACTGAAGAGAACATGTACTCACCTCACTTTCTTCTTTGTTCAGGCGTGGTTGATTTTCGCGGTAATATTTAGAGCGAAACAAAGGAAATTATTATCTTGCTTGGTTTCGAATTTAACGATATGTTTATTTGCACGTCAGAACCGATCACTTTTTGGTGATTACTATCATAAAAAACTTGTTGGTGCTGGTTCATAAGAAAATATTGCAATATTTAAATAAATACGCTGAATATATTTTTGCAGGATAATTATAATTATTGTCTGTCACCACATGAAATTGGTTTGAGCTCCAATCTCGGTCGTTCGCCACCAATATACTATAACTGAATAGTTATAGCCGAAATAAAGCCTACATATAGTTATTAAAGCTTATATGATTGTCTGTAAAATGTCAGCTCTGAAAGTTCTTACAAAGTTTCCACTATGTTAGTTCCGACTAAACCTAAATTCAACCTATAAAGAACGGTCTAGCAAGGTTCTCGCAATGTTAGGTCCAACAAAACCTGTCTGGAACCTATAGGTAACGTTACAGTACCGTTGTGTGTTAGCTGGGATCCAGCCACGGATCTTTCGGAGACACGGTTAGTAAATCGTTAGTTAATTCGTGCCTCCTACACCGACCCGCTGGGCCTCAGCGAGTCCATGACTGATTTGTCGGTGTTTTCCCCGTCGACGTCTTGGCCGCCATCTTGTGGTCGTTGCCACCACCGCACTACTTCGTGGTGTGCCGTTCGAGAATTCGGGGTGGGAAATGACCACTCATACAAGATCTTCTATATATACGCCAGTAACTGACAAGATTTCTGTTACGATCTTCTACAGAGAAGAACGCCTCCAAACAAAGCATATGGAGTTTGTTTTACGACAAATTGATGTCCAGATCCCAGCCTTAACGAAAACGAAATGAGTAGAAAGATAGGGTTCCAGACAAGCCATTACGAAAATACGCCTTTCAAATATACTGAAAGTTTTACCACCAAACAAATGAAATTTTCGGATAAAAATTCTGATATTTTTCATATTTCTGCTCAAAACATAGATTGTGGGTACTCGTTAGAACCGCCTCACCGAGGCGGTTCTAACGAATACCACAAGAACCGCCTCGCCTATATATATATATATATAGACACTCAAATTTCGTAGCAGCTTGATACCGTTCTTGTGTCTAAAAATTGCTGGATGTGTGGAAAGCAGTGTAGACCCTGATAAGATGCTGCATTCTGCAGTTCCATCTGTGTCTACACTGTTTGCTCGAGCTCAGGCCCGTCTATCCGAATACTTACGGTGTGTATGGTACAAGACGTGTAATTCACACCTTGTTTTACCGAGCTATAAACTCCTGCAATATCGTTTAAGAAGCTATGGGGGCATTTGGTTTATTTGAGCCACATAAATACAAATCCAACAAAATGACATGAAGAAGGCTTGGGCCTTAACCATTCACTGGGCAGGCAAATCTTATTCTTATCAGACTGGGTGGATGCCCAGATAGATCTGAATCTTAACTGGTCGCTCAGTGATATTACGTAGGTATTTTACGGCGGCAGATTATCATATCAAAGGCGACAAATGTCCATCAAACTTAATATTAATTAAATAAGCTTTTGTTTTGGAAATTTTCAGCGGACAGCAAAGTCCAGATCAGGCTGCGCGGATGCGCAGGCTTAAATGGGTATTCGCTGTTCTCACGGGGTATAGCGGCAACTCTAACGCTGCGGTGCAATTTTTCAGACAACAAAGTCCAGATTAGGCTGCGCTATATTTGCTGTTATCATGTGGCGTAGGTACAGCTGTCATGTTACGGCGCACTTTTTATTCAAGAGACAGCGAATTTCAGATCGGGCTGCGCGGATGCGCAGGTTCATATGGGTATTCGATGTTCTCATGTGGCGTAGAGACAGCTCTCACGTTTCGGCGCATTTTGTTTTCAAGAAATAGCGAATTCTACATCAGGCTGCGCGGATGCACAGGCCCATATGGGTATTCGCTGTTCTCATGCGGCGTAGGGACATTTTTTGTTAGTGTGTGTGATGGTATGACGAAATAGTGGAGAAATATTCAACTGTTTCTATGATGAGACGCCGTTTTTTTTTGTTGTTTTTTTTTTTGTTATCTTTTTGGCACGCAAAACAATCTTAAATAGTTCGTCCTGGATTCCTGTTCCTAATAAGGACCGCCAACTGGAACATGAATAGAGGATAACGGTCGAGAGTGTTTTGCAAGGTTATCAAGTGTGCTAGTGCTTTAGGTATTTTAGATCGTTGTGCATATACATAATGTTTTGTCTTGCTGATCAAGATAAACACGTCTTCGGAATAAAATTAGATATCGTAATGGTATGTTTTCTTTCGTTCTCTTGCTTATTTGATGCTTGTAGAGTATTCCAGTTTCTTCAAGTAATCAATAATTTAACTGAAGTTTCCGTCGCACTATGCAAACAATGTAGACCCAGATCAGACGCTGTGTTCTGTGGCGTCTGATCAGTGTCTACATTATTTTTTACCACTTAATTTACGCCTCCCCTTAACACACAAGGAATTCATGTAGCAAGTTTGGTTAAATAGATAACGTGACGGACGGACGAACAGACAGAAAAATAATGTTGCTCTCGCACACCCTTAATCCGCGAGGAAGTCATGTAGCAAGTTTGGTTAAATTCCGCACAGTGGTCTAGGAGGAGGCAGCGTGAGTGCAGATGGTCGAACTAACGGACGGACGGACAGACAGAAAAATAATGCACATTGCGCTCGCACAAATAATGCACATTGCTCACACACCCTTACCACGCGGGGAAGTCATGTAGAAAGTTTGGTTCTGGCAGTACATGTTATAAGTTATAATATAATAAACGAAACTATTTGCACTATATGATACATGAATAGTCAAATACGACAGGATTCTTCCTAGCCAATACACAACGCCGCAACAACGTCGATCCGAATTCGCCCCGACGTCATGACCTCGCGACGACGTCAAAGCGATGCTGCTACAACGCCGTGTGTTTACTGGCTTAATTCACCACTAGAGGTTTACGTACTGTCACGCCTTCACATGCCTGTATTAGATATTTCCCGAGGCTACAAAGTGTTCTTTTGTTGTTTGAGCCTAGAAGCTGTGTGACTTTGTAAACGCTCGGTCTGTATGTAAAGTAGCGTTTTATGTACTGAGTTCTAATTTCATGATAGTATGGGCACTTCAAAATAAAATGGAATTCGTCCTCAATATCTTGTAAATTACACTTTGTACGCTCTATTCACATCATCATACTTCCAGTCTCTATATAAAGTCTGTGGGCAGAAAGACGAAATTTTGAAATAATTTTCTTACGGTTTGTCGGTATGCATGCATTCAAATATGGCTATAAGGTTCTATGTTTCGAAATGTATTTATATATTAAGCATTTGTTAGACCGTTCGATATTAATATCGATACTCTGGAATGCAAAGTCACAAATAACTTCTCATTTTCGACTCTGCTGACTCCAGATATAAACCATACCTATTTATTAAGATTTTTCGCACTTCAGATGCCCAGTTTGAAACATTGTTCTCTTTGTGTGTGCGTAATCAATTATATAACAAGAAAACATTGATGAAAAGCATCAATACGCCGGGAAACTAATCTGTCATGCATTACTTACATGTAACTTCCTATAGATCGTAGTATATAGTAAAAAAAATGTTATAATTTATGAAAGGTTGTAATTATATAAATTATCGCACTACTCAATGATAAAAACATTATAGACGTTATCAGAGCTACGTAAAAAAATCAACTATGATCGTCTGTTTTCTAGCCCGCATACATAATTACATATCGCCATCCATAGCCTAGGCCGAACATGCTATATCCGAAATCATCTATGTAGCAATGTTTCGTTCTTTTCTCAACTTATAACGTTTTCTTTCGGTCCAAATCTCTTCATGCTTGAATATCAAATAAACTGTATTATTAAACCAGCTTATAATCCGTTCGATTTGAGAATGCATATTTCCAGTCGTAAACAAAGAAAATATCTTTTGTTTCTTCTTCGTAGTACGACGAAAAAAAAAAAACGAAATGAAAAAATTCAAACGTGTTGACAGCAACAAGCTCATTTCAGGTCGAATGGTCAAATTGGGGCTCCTACGGGAAAACTGCTCATTTCTCTTTTAAATGAGCAAAACCCACATTGCTACATTCATTCTACACAGTTCTTCCCATTTTTTTTATTTCACTAGGTTACCAATAGCACAGTTCTCTGCTGCAAAAGTGTGACTGAATAATAATAAAGAAAAAAGTGGGGAGTGAATAGTTATATATAACCCCACTAAGAACCCCATAAAACTCGAAGAAAACCGATGTTCTCCAAATGCATACACATTTTACAAAAACAACTTCAAAAACCAACCTCAAATAGCCCGGCATAAATAAACGTCAAAAAGATTGCCTTTGGAAACAAAGGACACACTACGGATTAGACTCTTCAAACCTTTCAAAATACAATTATCAGTCTTAAGCAGTTTCAACCTATAGTTAAGAACTTTAAACTGTCTTTGTATAAATACCAAGTCACAGTATCTTGGGCCTTTACATATCCCCATAATTCGCTGCAGTAATATTAATGCATGCTAGAACTGACGTAAATATGAAACATAGAAAGCAAAGTAGAGACATAAAAATTATGATTTTTTTTTTTCGTTGTGCATTTACATAATACTATGTCTTGTTGAGAAAGACAGACACGTCTTCGGAATGAAATTAGAATTGCAATGGTATTTTTTTCTTTCATTCTCTTGCTTATTTGATGTAGTAATGATTTAGGAAGAGATAGCGTAACGGACGGACGACGGACAGAAAGAAATAATGTTGCTTTCGCACACCCTTACCACGCGGGGAAGTCAAGTTTAATTAAATTCCGCCCATGGTTTAGGAGGAGGTAGCGCGACGGACAGATGTACGAACAGACGGACAGGAAAAAATGTACATTGCTCTCGCATATATGGACATAGATGTTTGCACGGAGGGGGGTGTTTAAAAATTTACGATTTCTGCAATAAACAGCTCCTGCAGGAGTTTGTACGTTGTATGAGTATTCATTATGTTCGGAAATTATCTTTGCTGGTTCCCATAAATTGTCTTTTTGAACATGCACCGATTCACCTATTTTGAGAGGAAGAAGTTTCCGTGCTTTTTTTTTTTTTTTTTTTTTTGTCATTATAGGTTTTTGATCTGACCTGCAATTCTTATATTTTCGTTTTGGCAAAACTTGGATTGACCGTTTTAGGTGTATGTTGTTTTTTGTTGATGGAAGGATGGACCGTAGTCTGCGACCCATTAAAAGTTGTGAGGGAGAAAAACACATTTAAAAAGGGTATTCCTATATTCCATTATCTGCTTTTGCTTTCTGCAAGATACGTTTCACAATTTTAATGTATTCTTCACTTAAGCCGTTCGAGCTCGCATGCGTGGGGCTATACGTTTCGTGCCTTATGTTCCAGTCCTTAAGGAATCTTTCGAATTGTTCACTAGTGAAGTATGAAGCGCCGTCTGTCTTAAGTTTTTCACAGATCCCGAATCAGCTAAAATGCACCTTTAGCTTCTGGATAATTGTTACACTTTTTGTGTTTGGAAGGAGGTCAATTTCGAAGTACCTGCTGTAGGCGCCAAAAAATACCATGAACTCTTGACTGTTCCATGTAAAAAGGTCCAATGATAAATTCTGCCACGGTCGTTACGTCATGAGGGTGCAAAGGCTCTTCAAATGGCGTTTGAATCTTTGTGTCTGTTGCAAACAAAGCAACTAAGCACATGGTCTGTGATTTGTGGTGTCATCAAAGGCCAAAACATAATGTTCCTAGCTCGTCCAACTGATTTCTCGATACCGAAATGTCCAGTATGTACAGCCGTTATCATTTCTGTCCGTAATACGTTCGGAATAACCAATTTTTTGCACTTGAAAACCATGCCGTTTTCATTGGACAACTCGTCCCTATGATTCCAGTATTCTAGACAATTTTCGGACAGTCTTGCCTGTTCGCCGACCACTCTTGTCTAATGACATCTTTTAAAGTCTGCATTTGAGTGTCATTTCTTGTAGCGTCCTGGATCTGTTTTATCTTAACATCGCTTACTGGTAAGGATTTTAATACAGTGTGTTCGTGCAAATCCAGTCCTCCATTTAGACCAGGAAATGTCTGGCTGACAATGTTTGCTCAGGGCATCCCCAAGCGGAATATTTTGTCTTTGCAATGAACTGCTTCATTATCATAATGCTGCAACTGTAGTAACAAACGCTGGAGCCTAGGAGGGGCACTACCTAGGGGCTTTTTCATGATGCTTCATTTGGCTTACAATCAGACTCTACCATGGTGCGTCGTCCGTATATGTAGTGTTTGAAGCGCATGCACCCGAAAAGTATCGCTAACATTTTTTTTCCGATCTGCGCGTACGCTACTTCCGTTGGCGTTAACGTCTTGGTTTAAACCTATTTTTTGTAGCAAAAATATCATTACAACATGATGCAAGTAATTATACAAATTGGGATTAGAACGAAAGCACAAGTACTTATATAGTTCTTCTCCCAAAAACAACCGAGATGTATACATAATGGCGATTTTCGAGCAAGGTACATTGGAGCAAGTAACATTATGTAGTGATAATTAACAATAAGTGTTGTTTTTACCTGTTTGGGTGATAAAAATGATGAAAATCTGATGTAAAGTTTTACACCAAATAGTATCCATTTCATATAAAGCATTTTGAGGTTAGCAAAAGTTAAGAAAATGTAAATGGACAAAACCAAGGGGCGGTGGGGGTGGAGGGTGGTGGTGGTGGGGGAGCAGATGGGAAGGGGGTAGGTGGGAAATTGGGATTTAGGGGGTCGGGGCACCCGGCATCCAACATGGAATATAAAACCGTTTGGAACGGATAAATATAGTAAAGCAATCGCATGACCATAGCAGTATTTAAAACATCTCATGAAAAACGTTTACAATTCAATATAAACCGGTGAATATTTTCAAAAATCATCATATTTACATCATATGATAAAGAGGATTCCCCGTACAGAACAAGATCAAGAGTGGGTCTATGATAGGTAGAAACCACATTTAGAAGCGAGTTTCTCTGCTGCTGATAGTAAGGACAGTGGAAATAGAAGTGTTGTGAGTTTTCAATACTACCACATCTACACAGAGGCGAGTCAGTTATACCTTTTAAGAATAGGTCCAGGTTCAATGAGCTACAGTTCGTTCGTAATCTAGTATGGAGAATTTGGGCTTTTCTATTTTTAGAATAATAATATTTGGGGACAGCTGTTTTGTCTTTGTTAAAGTAGTTTTTAAAAGAGTGTGTTGTTTGAGATTGTTTCACTTCGGCGGGTAGACTATTCCAAGCCCTCACAGTAGAGGGTAGAAAAGAATTATAGTAAAGATTTGTTCGTGAATCAATAGTCTGTAATTGGTCGGAGTTGCGAAGATTATATCGTGACATGTCACTGACTGATGGTGGTATAAGGGAGGATAAGCACAGAGGAGTTAGATGGGAAAACATTTTAAAAAATAAAGTCAATTTGTGGGTTTGTCTTCTCTGTTCAAGTGACTCCCATCCAACTTCTTTGTACAAGGCGGTAATAGAAATAAGCTTGGTTGTCCCAGTTGCTATGCGCGCTGCTTCAAGTTGGATTTTTTCTAACTCTTGTTTTTCGTATTGAGAACAATTGTCCCATACTACATCCCCATATTCAAGTAAAGGTCTGATAAAAGCTGTATAGATTGTTTCCAAAGATTAGCGGTCTAATTTAAATTTGAGTTTTCTCATTACATTAACCCTACCCCAAGCTTTCTCTGAAATATATTTTATATGGTGGTGTCATGTACAATCGTTAGATAAATAGATCCCGAGATGCTTGTGAAACTCTACTTCAGATATTTGAAGATTTTGCATTATGATTGGTGGATGATTAAGTTTGTTTAATTTGCGCGAAATAAGGAGACTTTCGGTTTTGGTCGGAATGAAAGCTACAAGCCAATTTGCAGCCCATTTTGAAAATCTTTCGAGATCAATATTGAGACAATTAGCAGCAGTAATAGGGTCATCGACGATAATGTTAAGACTAGTGTCGTCCGCAAAGAGCCTTACATTTGATTCAGTATCAAGTACTATGTCAGTTACAAATAGTAAAAAGAGCAGCGGTCCTAAAATTGACCCCTGAGGAACCCCAGCGCGAATATAAGCCCAGTCTGATGTAACCCCTGGAAGAATAACTCTTTGTTTCCTATTGAAAAGATATTTTTTAAACCATGCAAGAACTTTCCAAGTGACGCCAGCTGCCTTACGTTTAAGTAACAATCCCTCATGCCAAACTCGGTCAAAGGCTTTGCTGACGTCACAAAAGACAGCTCTAACTTCTTTACCTGAGTCAAGGGCCTGACAGAAAGTATTGTAAAGATATGTTAATTGATTCACTATTGAGTCTCCTGGTATAAAACCAGACTGAAGAGAAGATAGCAAATTATTGTCGCGCAAATGATTGTATAAATATTTGAACATAAGTCTTTCGAAAAGTTTACTTTCTGAGTTAAATAGTGATATAGGTCGGTAATTAGAAGGTATAGATCTATCACCTTTTTTATGTATTGGGCAGACATTAGCTTCTTTATAAGAAGATGGTACAAAACCCAAGTTGATAGACTGATTAAACAAGTTACAAAATGGAGAAGAAATTTCGTGAGCAAGTTCACGAAGAATACGATTACTCAGGTTGTTAGGACCAGAGGCTTTACCAATAGTGAGAGATTTGAGTATAGTCTCGACTTCGGTACGGAAAAATTCAATATTATTTAGTTCGTTGGTGACAGCAGTAGGAAGTATTTGGGGAAAGATTGGATATTGATTATTTAGACTGTTTTGGCTTTGAAAGAAATTATTTAAGATATTAGCCTTTTCATTTTCGTCAGAACTTATGGAGCCGTCATTTTCGAGGGGTGGTATAGATTTTTTAGACTGTGGAGAAATGAAAGTTTTAAGAACCGTCCACCAGTCTTTAGATGAAAGTTCTCCACTTGTTAACTTTGAAGCAATTTTGTCATGGAAAGGTTTTTTTTTTTTTTTTTTTTTGCATCTCGAATAAGTGACACAGTTTTGTTCCTTAAAGTTTTAAATTGCGTCCAGTGTAACTCCGTATTTGTTCGCTTAGCTTTTCGATAGGCTTTTTTACGTTTACGTATATACTGTTATATTTTTGCGTTTATCCAAGAAGGCTCAGTAGGTTTAATTTTAATTATTTTATTAGGAATACATTCTGATACCAAGTTTGTAATTGTAGAATGTAGATTCGCGGCATATGAGTCAATATCATTATCTCTCGAAGCGTCCCAATCGATGGCGGCAGCTTTTTCTCGAAGACGATCATAGTTACCTTGGTCGTACCTCCAAATTTTTCTAGTAAAAGAATGGGTTTTGGTTTTAGAAAATGTAAAAATTCCATATATTTGGCAATGATATCTGAGTTGTTGGTTATGAAAAGGATCACCTACTCCACTGAGTATTAGGTGATTTTTGTTGTTAACTAATAATATATCTATTA
Organism: Anodontia alba; assembly: GCA_964016985.1. Classification (NCBI taxonomy): domain Eukaryota; kingdom Metazoa; phylum Mollusca; class Bivalvia; order Lucinida; family Lucinidae; genus Anodontia; species Anodontia alba. The sequence goes on along the minus strand of OZ024835.1, from coordinate 41,927,948 downwards.
GTGTAGCTGAGTGTTCGGTAAAATTGGTAGGTTTGCATATGGCCTGGAAAAAAGTATACTGTGTGCATATTGTTTCGATCTTCTTTGCAGTACGTTCATTTAATATATCTAAATTAAAATCACCAGTAATTATTATGGCTGATATACCTGTGTCAACTGCAAGTGCAATTGAATTTTCTATGCTAGTTAAATATTCTGCGTCAGAGCTGGGAGGCCGATAAAAAAGACCAAATAATCTACGGCCGGATTAAGCCAAGTTTCAGTGAAGGCTAGAATATCAAACTCGTATAGTTCAGCATGCAAAGTGTCGAGTTTAGAAAGAATGCTTTGTACGTTGTAATGAACAAACGATAAGTTGTGAGCTACATTCAGAGTGCTAAAGAGACTGTTTGACATGCTTGTTGATGAACTGGAGACGCTACTTACGGAAGACGATGTTAATTGACAGGGATTGCGATGTATGTCGCCAGCAAGTAACAAAAGAAAGATGGGCCATGTACATGATACAAGATATAATGTGCAGACTATCGTCCAAAAAGTGAAAATTGTATTAGCTTTACCTGATTTGCCTTGGAGTAGCCTCTTACAGTTATTGCGTGTAGTAGTACTAGAATATAAGTGCTCGGTTTGCTGGACGGACATGAGTACTGAGAAACTATAACTACCATTCTGATATAAGGACATACATACCAAAAAGTGTATGAAAAGATTAAACCTAAACATGCGATTGTAAGTCGGCATGATGGCTAGCTTATCTCTGCATACTGCATTTATCATGTAATTGTCGTCAGGAAGAGAAGAAACAGAGTAAGTGCCATCAGACCAACTCTGTTATTGCTGAGTCTAACCAAGCAGAATGCCAGGGGTGACCATGCCCCCATCCATAGCCCCAGGTTGGACAAAAAAAATGATAAGGTAAAACACATGCAAAAAGAGAAAAAAATATCAGGAGGAAACTTAAACTAATTGCATAACAATAAATATACTACTGACATAGTTTTCTAGATGTTGTCGTTAATAGATTATGTTCTAATATTTGCTGAAACAGATTTGTAAGCAATTATACCCATTGGATCTAGGTTATGCGGTTAACCTTGGTTAGACTGCTCATTTTATTAACGAAATGGAGACTAACCACTGACTGGTACACTCTCGTGAAGACAGCCCCTCAGCAGTACAGTCAGTCGTTTGAAACATATTTGAATTGTATAAGACTGACTGACCGACTGACTGGCTGATTGACTGGCAGCTCGGCTTAAATTGACTGTCTGCCTGAAAGCTTTAACGTAAAACAGTGAATATAACTGCATGATAATTTGTAAGATCAAATTCAGTTTAATTGACTTGAAATAGTAGTAATAAGAAACTAAGAAGAAAAAAAATGTTATGAGACAGCCATTAATAAAGTCAGGCTGTATAATTCAATATAGATATATATGACGGCCTATTTGACTGACCAACTGGCTGAATAATAATTTAGTAATATACTGACTAAACAAATAATTTGATATAGGAGAAAATGGTCAGTCGGGAGACAGCTATTTGTAAAGTGAACATGTTTAACTAAATACATGATTTCTGTCTGTCTGACTGACTGACTAACCGACTTGCTGAATAACAGTTTAGCAAATATGCTGAATGGTATTAAAATAGATGGCTGACTATACGGTAATGAGAGACAACAATAACAAACGATCATCGTGAACATTAGACAAACATAGACAATGGCTAACTGATTGATGGGCTGAACACCCGTGTGAGAGCCTACCAGTTAAAGACAGAATAATAATATACTGACTGATAAAATGACCATAGCAGAGAGCGGACATTAATTCTACAGTAAATTCAGGCAGTTATGTAAATATTATGTATTTATGTGTATATGTATATGTGTGCGCGCGCACGCACATGTGCGCACACACGCACACATACACGCGCGCGCGCACACATACGCGCGCTCACCCTCCAACGCACGCACACACGTTCGGACCCATACACTCACCCACAGAAGTACGCATGTAGGTGCAATTGAATATAACATGAAACAGATGAGACACTGACAAGCTAAATAACAGAACTGAAAAAATGGTAGAGAACAGTCATTCACAATGCAGTAAAATGAACTGTCAAAAGTTGTTCAACCAGTAGACTTGGACTGACGAGTACCCGAGGGGAGACAACCAACAAAAGCTTAGCATAGTTACATCATAATTGCCTCCCTTGCACCGTACAGTCACCGCACTCGGGTATGTGCACAACTTCGCACCAGCGAATTTTTCGGGTGACCTTCATTGTCTCAAACTGGTTGTTCGAAAATACGTTAACGTCTTCGAAGTGTAGGCAATCAGTTTGCCGTCCTGCATACAGCAGACACCTAGCCCTTTCGATGGTGAGTCAACTTGTAACCGGACCGGCTTTCCCGGGTCATAATAACTTAGCACGGGACTTTGGGTCAAGGCCGTCTTGACTTTGTGGAAAGCATCAGACTGTTCACTTCCCCAGCTAAATTCAATGTCTTTGCGTAACAGCGCTCGCATGGGGCTAGTAATCTCTGCGAGATTTTTCTGAAACTTGGTAAGATACGTAATCATACCAAGCAGCGTTTCCAGCTCTGCGCGATTGGTTGAGTTCGACATGTTCAAAATAGTGCTCAGTTATCTGGGCTCGGCTTCGCGCCGTCAGTACTTAACAGAGGTCAAGCCGATCTGGATCTTATCTGAGTTGAAACGCAATCCAGTTCCCCGCGATTTTGCAAGTACGTTTCTAAGATTTCGGTCATGTTCTGTTCGCGTTTGTCCGAAAACCAGGACATCGTCACATATTGAAGTCACGCCTGGTAAGCTCTCGAAAGTTTCGTCAATTTTCCGCTGAAACAGATCCTGGTAACTGCGAATTCCCATCGGCAATCTGAGATACAGGTAAAGTCCAAATGACGTATTGAACGTCGTCAACAGAGATTAATTTTTATCTAGCTTAATAGACCAATACTCTTTTGTTAGCATCTATTTTGCACCAGTCAGTTTTGACGTCATGTCATCAATTGACCGCATCGGAAAATAGGGCCTGCGCATATTCTCATTCAGTGCTTTTGTATCTAAACACACCCTTATTTTGTCATTCGGCTTCTCCGCGAAGACAAGTGAATTAATCCAACGTAGGTTCGGTTACCTTGCAAATAATTTGCTTCGATTCCATTGAATCGAGTTCTGTTTTCAATTTGTCTTGCAATCCAAAGGGAACTTTTCTCGGGGAACACACGACAGGTATCACATTTTCTTTAAGGTGCAGAGAGCATGTTCCCGGAAACAGACCGATTCCCTCAAATAAATCCTTATATTGCTTAAGAACTGCGGTCTTATCAAGGCCATTTTCAGTTAGGTCAACCGAATGTGTCAGCTGGATCAGACCAAGGTCTAAAGATGTTCTGAGGCTCAGCAAAGGGATAGAACTTTCCACTATGTAGAATGCTGCATTTGCTGACCTATTTTTGTAGCTACATTCTAAATTTACTTTCCCGTGAACTGATAAGGGATCGCCTGTGTAAGCAGTTAAGGTTGCATTTGGGGGTTCTAAGGGGAGATATAGCTTTAAACGTTTGAATACAAAGTTTAGGAGGCAATTTATTTGGGAACCTGTATCAATTTTGCAATCAATCTCTGCATGAGTACCTAACCTGCCAACTGACAGTTTTACAAAAACTTGATCAGGTTGAGAGGAAAGAATATAAAAATTTACCGTGTGAACGTAAAATGACTGTTCATCATCGTCGCTGTCACTATTGTTATCCAGATAATTATCCAAGAAACATGTCCACTGTTCACTTCATGTACAGATTTTACTGATCTACACACCTTCGAAAAACGGTCATATTTAGAACATTTGTGGCATTTTTCCTTTAGCAGGACACATACGTCGGTCACTGTGTTTATTATTACCACAATACTGACATTTTTGCTCTTGCTTCAGTGGTTTCCTGTCAGTCCGTCCGGATCGTCTCTCAGTCTGCAGTCGTCCCTGGTCCGCTCGGTTTCGGTGGCGCCCACGACATTTTCCCCTGTTTATAGCATCCACGGCATGTGTCGTCTGGTTGCTGATTGCATGTGCTTGTGACTGGCTCAATTCATATGTGTGCGCAATGTCAATACATTTTTCCAAGGTAAGGGTTGACCCTTCCATGATCATTTTTTTTCTCGAATTTTACTAGATCGTACACTAAATACTATGTAGTCCTTGATTTGTTCATTTTGTATTCCTTCTGGATATCCGCAATCTTTGATCAGTGTTCTTAGCTCTGTAACGAAGGATTCTGTGTCCCTTTGCATTCTTTATTTAAAAAGGTATCTATTGTAAATAGTTTTTCTTTTTGGTTTGCAATATTCCTCAAATTTATCGCAGTATGTCTTCAGGTTTTTTTTTCTGTTAATCAGCTGTGAGCGTCTATGTACTATATATTTGACGACCTTTTTCACCTATCCATATCATGAAATAATTACACTGTATTTCCTCTCCTTTTGCCGCTAATGGCCCTTTAAACATGAACTCTGCATGTTCCTTGAAACGCTTGAAAGCATTATTCAGGGCTCTTGGAGTCCCAGTCCATTTTTGGATTTTGTTGGTGTAATTCCATTTTGAAAGTTTACAACGTACGTTACGTAACCGTCAGTTAAGCTTGCATCACGAAATCATGATATATATATATATATATATATATATATATATATATATATATATATATATATATATATATATATATATATATATATATATATATATATATATATATATATATATATATATATTTATTTATAAATCTACAACGGACTGTTATCGGCCCGTCAGCTACCCTGACGGGCCGATAACGGCCCGCTGCAGATTTATGTAGAATGCTTACTGGGTATATATATATATGTTGACCCCCTTAAATCCCACTTTTATATAGTAAAACTGGGGTTTACAGGGTTATACATTATTATCTTATTTCTGCTCAAAAACATAGTTTGTGTGTACTCGTTAGAACCGCCTCACCAAGGCGGTTCTAACGAGTACCCACAATCTATGTTTTGAGCAGAAATATGAAAAATGTCAGAAGTGTTATCTGAAACTTTCGGTTTTGGGTGTTGAAATTTTCAATATATTTGAATAGGCGTGTTTTCGTAATGCATATATAATCCAGTATATCTAAGTTACTTAACAGTTAACCATTCTTACACCATGTTGTATTGTAGGTTGTTCCTATTTAATAATTATATAATGACAAGCATGTCTATCCACAGAGCGTGGACTCACTTAAACACAACACGGATGGACGCAAAGCATCCCTCGATTGTGGGACAACTCGGCACATAGCAAACTCGGCACATAACCTACTCGGCACATAGCAAACTCGGCACATAACCGACTCGGCCCGTAATTGACTAATTAGTCCAATTATCTATTGTTATGTTGGCTACTTTAATCCAACGTTACAAACAACCAATTAAAGGTTGCCTTCGAACTTTAATCGTTTTAACTTGAAGGTGGCAAATATTTAGAATGTAAATGTCATGCTTATTCTACCGAGTAACTATAATCTATGATTTTGAGCAGAAATAAAATATACTCCTGGAAACCACCTGTTTTACTATTTGCGCTTCGTCGCTTGTAAACCGGTCTTCGGGGGTTCCGATCGATCAGGTTAGACAAAAACTGGCCTACTCAGTCTCAAAAACCACGAGTTTTGGCATACAGCAACCTAAGTAATCATACTTTCCAAGTAGCGAACAACAAAAGCGTTGATCAGACTGCGCGGTTGATCTGCACCTTTATTGTTCGCACCTCGAGGTTCGCACATGTAGTTTGCAGGTGGACCCCTTGTGTGTGTGGTGGGGGGGGGGGGGGGGGGCAGGGGGGTTCTCACGACGGGGCTCAAATACTAAAATGGGGTGTATAGTTCCCTCAGACTATCTTACAGAGTTGAAATATGAAAAAAATATAGTGCGAGCCACGACGGAGAAAAGGGATCATTCGGACAATCCGTACGGTCAAACTCTCAGTGTGCATGCTCAGCATCTTAGTAGGTTGCGAGTTGGGTAACAAGACGTTTCGCCCCCAAGACGTTTCCCCCTGGTCGTTTCGCCCCTGGTCGTTTCGCCTCTATTTTCTACCCTTAGTCGTTTCGCCCCCCCCCCCCCCCCCCCCCATACCATTCCCCCTCCCACGCCCCCCCCCCCCCCTCGGTCGTTTCGCCCGCCTATCCATAACCCGTAGTCGTTTCGTCCACAACCCTGTTTAACCGTATATATATATAGAACATTTATGAACATTTGTATGGAGAAAGAATACAGTTTAAGTAAGAACGCAAACATCATTTTGAAGAAGGACTGTTGTCAGCTACTGGCGAGCGACAGGGCACTTAGAATATTAAAAAAAAAAAAAACAAACAAAAAAAACAAAAAAAAAAACAAAGAAATGTCTATATAGAATGCATAGTATGCAAGGGCGCGCGCGTGCATGTTTGTGTGTGAGATTTCGCCAGTAATCAACAAATCAACATAAGAGGATGAATAATAAAATACAATATGATCGAATTATAATATTTTTTAATTATTTTGATATGCGAAAAAATGAAGACAGAAAGGAAAGAAGAAAAAAAAAAAAGAAAATATTTCTTTTGTGAATCGATGTCGGCATTCATTGTAGTTTTTTAATCGAAATTAATAAAGTTTTAACTGCTGTGATCCATACCGTTTGTTATCTTGTTTACGCGATTAATAGAGAGGTGTGAAAAAACGTGCTCTTAGCAAACATCTTTAATTATCTCGTTATCTCGTTACTTGTTTTAAATAGTGTATTAAAATGGTCGGGTGATCCTTTCACATTGTCAGTGAACAACAGCGGTAAAAGGTAAAATGGAATCCCAAATTGTCCTAATTGGCATATCTTTTGTATCAAGAAAATCTTCCATATGCCAACGTCAGGGCTAGATAAGACTGTAGAATGTGTAAAAACTGACAGTTTTTTGTTCAGAGGGCATTATTTTCACTGAACTTTCGTATTATTAAAATGAAAAGCAATAAAATGTGTCTGAGATGAAAGATCTTGAAAAAGATGCATTAAGACTTCAAATGTCATAAAATCTCCTTAAATATATATTTTCAATGGCGGAGTCCATGCTTTGTCAAGATCTTTAATTCTAGATACTGTCTTAGTCAAAACTGCCCTTTCCCTATTGGATTTTTAACCCTCTCATCCCTGAGTTCCTGCAGTAGACTCTTCTGTCAGACATACATATCTGTTGTTCAGATGGTGCTAAATCCGGAACCGAATGGCAAACAGTGTAGATCTTGATGAGACGGCTGTTAGAGCTGACCTATCTGTTTCTATACAATTTGCAAATGTATATGGTAAAAGTTACACTAAAATCTTTTAAGAAGACAATCCCAATATTTCAGTGTAACGAGTCCTATAATCACACCTCCCTGAGTGGCCACTTTTAAGACCCGGAGCCTGCCGGAAACTAAGGATAAGTTATCCTTAGGCTGACGTGACAGGACGATGACAGATTTGAGTTGTTTCTCAAATGACGTTACACAACAAACGTTGTTGAAATGGTGTTATTGTACGCTAAATTGCTACAACATTTATGCCGAATAGACTCTTCTATCTTTCCTCTTTGGACCGGTCCATTTAAAAAGATATGAGGTATCTGCTTAGGTTTTACTATTACCATGTTTTACAGAAATTCCTGTGGTTAATGGGAGTTCTGCTGATCTGGATTTATGCTGTTTTCCAATGCCCCTCTCATGGGACACCAAGCTTAGATCGCTGAGTAAAAGGGCTAATATTCCTTATAAATGTGCCTCATCTCCCTACTGTCTTTTTAAGATGATTAAATATAACTTTCGAGATGTTATACTACATTAATAGCTAGTAAACTTTATCTATTTAAGTTTAAGGGGTCGAAACGACTAAGGGCGCGAAACGACTAGGGGGCGAAACGACCAGGGGCGAAACGTGTAGGGGAGGAAGTGGACTGGGGGCGAAACGTCTTCCCTTCTACCTAGCCTCGTTCGCCAGGTGACTATTAAAAATTGACGCCTGGTGCGAAATTTATTAAGCAGCCTATTGTTAGTAGCGAAATTCCCACGGCTGACGTAAAGCGTTCTATATTTAACTCAGTATTAACGGCCTTGAAAATAAGCAGATGCATGTTGACAGATATGATGAATACTGCTGTCAGACTCGTATTGATGAGTCCGAGTGTCAGATTAACAGAATCTGCAAAAAATATTTTAGATCTACTTTTAGATCTACTTTCTGTTTCGGTGTTGCGTAACATGCATAAAAAGATGCTAATGTACGTAATTACTTATTCGAATTCATATTTGTTCTAGATAGAGTTAAACTATTCAAGAGGTCACAGAAAAAAAGCTGTATCATTGTCCTAAAGATTCATATTCCCTTATATAATTCACAATTTATTTATCAATTAATGTAGTATGTATGTATTTGCAGTACCACTTCTAAACATTTCTGTAAAACATGACTTGAAGGGCAACATATACGTCAATTATATCTGTTTGTTTATTTTATATGTTACTGATCTCACTCGAGTCCTGTCTGCAGTGCGGAATATTTATAGATGAGGTAATTTCTCTATAGTGGTTACCCTCCTGTATTGTATGGATACTGATATACCGGCAACCAGTCTACCAGACAGAAAAGTGTCTGATAAATCGGAAACTAACGCTTGACGCTGCTATCAAGCTGGGTCGGGTATAAAAGCCAAGTCCGATCCGATCCGCCGATCATTTTTCTGCCGATCATAAATTTTATTTTTGTCATTATATCTAAGCTATGATTCAAATGTCCAGTATATCAGTTTTATATGATCATATTATACAACTGTAATTTACAGCAATGATATTATTGAAATCGTTGTTCTAGTTTTTGATTGAGAGTAATTTTTTCTCGTTTCAGGGGTATAAAAGCCAAGCTCGGAAGAAAAAATAGCCGAGAGAGATTTCTTGATTTTTTGTCTCTGTTTTGTCCTTTTATAGAACAGACTTAACTATAAATGCTGAAATTTTAGTACATGTGCATTGTGATTCAACAAGCATATACATATGTTTCAATAAAATCAGTTTTTTTCCCGTTTGTTTACCAAATTAGACGCATCTATTAATAGACCTGTAAACATGACGTTACATACAACAACGTCCTGAAATGAGACGAAATGGGGGAATTTTCTTACCGCGGAAGATAGTGTTTTAAGAATATCAAATAGATATTAATATCTGTATTAATGTTATTTCTCCTTTTTCGTCTATTTCTCTTTTTTTTTTTTTTTTTTTTTGTACAGTAGTAGTTGGTCATTTTGTAGCTTTCGTATTCGTTGCGGTCCGGCGTTTCTATTTTTAGGATAGTATCCGTGCAAAGCAAAGATGGACAGAAAAAAAGGCTAAAATAGTTTATATATGACATAATTTTCATATGCAAGAAACCAATTATGTTCTAGTGACCATTTATTCTCTGAGACAGAGCTGATCTCTATATATATTAGTTTCACTACTGAGAAAACTATGATTTTCTTATATTTACTGGACTTGGCTTTTATACCCCAAGAAGACAGAAAGAATTACAGTCAAAACGGCCCCAAGTCAAAACGGCCCCAAGTCAGAAGGGCCCCTATTTGGTTAAAACGGCCTCATAAATTGGTCAAAACGGCCCCACATCCCAAAAATGAAGGTCAAAACGCCCCAAGTCAAAACGGTTCTATTTTTTTTTCTTTTTTTTTTTTTTTGTAAATGCATAGACAAACAGACGGACAACTTAGTGTTTAGAAGTAGGAAATACTTGTAATGGCAAAATTATGTATATACTTGTAAATAACAATGAAACAGGTGAGTGTTATGTTATATAAGCAATGAAATGTAATAAAATAAATTGTTTTCTTTTGTTATAAAAAACAGTTAATTGCAAATAATTACCATTTGATTATTATTATATACTCATATCATATCATAATCGGATTTTTGATTAACATACAGGGGCCACATCCACATCAGTGGGCCCCCCAATGGCTTATTGCACGCATGGCAGATCTCACACCAGATCTCCAGGTACGTCTATCATGAGGGTTGATAGCCGAGAGCTTCCACTCTCTGCAAGCCCTCCCTGTCAGCTGCTTCCATGTCATCTTGGGCCTCCAAGGCCCACGCTTTCCATCAACCTGTATGTCAAAGGCTGTCTTGACTGCACTACTGGAGCGTTCCACATGTACATACCATCGGACTCTTCTCTCCTTCAGAATGAGGTCCAGATCCTCAATGCCAAGTCGCACAAGTAGCTCATTGGATCTGATGGTGACAATTTCTTGCGGCCTGACATTGCAGATCTGTCTGATCATTGCCCTGTCATTTCGCTGCAGACGCTGGGGTTTTGGCTTTGTCAATGTCTAAGTCTCGCTGGCATGGAGCATAGCGCTCCGCACACAAGAGCTGTACACACGGCCACGTGTTTTGAAAGAGAAGTGGTGTGAAGAGAGAACTGGTAGCAGATCCTTGAACTTCTTCCAGGCGGTTTTCACACATGTTGTGGTTGAAAGTTCACAGTCACCTGCTGCTGAGAGCATGTCTCCTAGGTAGCAAAAGGAAGCTACCACCTCAGGGTTGTCAGGGTCTTTTTTCAAGCGCCTTTGTAATTTCCTGACCAGTACCTGGTGTCCTTGCCCTTGATTGTGCGACAGTTGCCACCACAGCATCTGGTCTCCTGAATGCAGCAGACATCCACTTTCCTGCGGGATAGTGTTTCCACTACCTCGCAAACTCTTCCTCTCAGGGTGTTCACACTGAGTGTTCCCACCCTGAATTTCCTCAGTTGCTTGCTTGATTCGCTACAATGGCCTGACCCTGCCTCCCACACCTGACAGGAGGCCTAGCCGGAGACGTTACCAACAGAACTTTGCTGTCTGTTGGCATCGCCTAACTGTGTACCTATTCTTCTGCTTTCCATATAAGATTTTGGAACAACTGTTTTTACGGGATCGCCTGTCCTAGCTGACATCCCAATTCAGTTCTTTTACGGCATCTGAGCATGCACGCCATTCCCGCACTCGGGCAGTGTGCTTTGCCGTTGTCCTTATAAAGAAAGGATCGTCCACCAAACCACAATAGTTAGAACACCAAGCCATTGGTCTGTAAATGACTGCTGCCTAGCTCTGCCACTCAGGTTGTGGCAGCCTAGTAACCCTGAAGGTGGGGAGGCAACTGTGATAGAGGGCAGCCTCACATTCCCACACTCATGTTGAGTGTCACAGCTGGATACAGTTTTATGTCATACCCAGGACTATACTATAACAATAATCACAGAAGTGTGAAACAAGACCAAATTGAAGATGTTTTCAAACTTCCTTGTTATTACCAAGCTTTCTTTGCTTTTTAACTCGAAATAGCCATTATCTACATTTTTAATTAGTGACATTTGCTTAGCCATCATATGTCATAATCAAGTCTGGATACTGGAATACTCGCATACTGCAACTCTATTGTAAAAACGGAATCTTGTTATCTATATTACTTGTATTATTTATTTTACTGCAATTTGAATAGTGAATGATAAAATGTGAATTGTGTATTTGTTTTATTTGCCTTAACAGCTATTATGAATCAATCCGCGTCAGAAAGGACCAGCGCCCAAAAATGATCCCATTTTCGACGATTTTCCCTACAAAAAAAGTTAATTTAGACAAGATATATTCAGTTGAAATTGATTAGCGCTGAAAAATGCATTTACATACATTATTCTTTACTTAAATCCTAAGTCGAATTTGGGGCCGTTTTTTGGGGGCCGTTTTGACCAATCTGCAACTGCAGTTGGGGCCGTTTTGACCAATTTGGGGCCGTTTTGACTTGGGGCCGTTTTGACTAGGGGCCGTTTTGACCTGATACCGACAGGAAACTGCTTAAAAATCAAATCCAAAGCATTGAAAAAAGAAATATCTTTTGTCGAATATTTAATTAAGCAATGTATGATAATATAAAACTGATATACTGGACATTTGAATCGTAGTTTAGATATAATGACAAAAATAAAATTTATGATCGGCAGAAAAATGATCGGCGGATCGGATCGGACTTGGCTTTTATACCCGACCATCAAGCTGCGCAAGGAACTGGACTACCATAAAACTTTCTCAATTAACCCTTATGCTTGCATAGGTAATACATGTACAAATAATTATATCAAATCTTTATTAGATATGCAATAAAATACACAAGTATGTCATTTTATGCTGTTTTACGCCAGTTTGCACAACTTTACGCTCCTTTACGCCACTTTACGCTCCTTTACGCCACGTTACGCTACTTTACGCTACTTTACTGTATTTAGGCACACCCCTTTATGTTTACTTCCGGCAAGAGCAAACCCACAGCAATACTGACAATATTTTGACTGACACTGTATCGTTAAAATGTCAGATAGAGGCGGTCAGGGTGGTTTTTATTCGGGTTCTAGACTCTTGACTCCAGTTTCTGACATTACAGGACTCCCTATTGATCAGGTTTTAAACAAGATCAAGATTTGTTGAATACCTGTATTTAACCTGATTTTAATCTCATCTTTTTAACCCGTAACACTATCATCTGTTATATCAATCTCACTATTGCACTTTTACTCTCACTATTCATTCTTTTTTTTTCTTCATGGTGCGCAATCACCTGCATGTAATCCTCGCACGGGGGTGTTGCAGTATGGCTAGATAGATAGATAGATAGTGACGGAGCAACGTAGGATGTAGATGAAGATTTAATAGTATATATTTTCGCGGCCAGACCACTGGCTACTTATCAGATTTCTCCATCAAATCCTCTTATTTAAAATGTAAACTCATTATTATAATGCACCCGTTATTTGACACGTTAGTTAAACATGTACATATTAATGTAGGTGTGATAAACGATTGTCGATAACAGGTTCTTTAATATTGTCCTTAAGCGAAGAGTTTTTAATTACTTTGATTTTGTCGGTGAGCTGTTGTTTTTGTTTTGGAGGGGCCTAATGACAAGCAAGACTTTTTTTAAGGGTTATTAGCTTTTGTGTACTATTTCCTTTTTTACCTGCTGATTACTGGATATATAAGAAGTTCAGAATCCTCTCACGAGTATCAAAGGCTTTACATAAAATCAAAATGTCTGATCCTTGCACTGCACGTTGGTAGACATCAACATGCCGTAATTTGTGATGCCTGGGACCGTTGGCAGCATCGTATTTGCGAGACCGGGAATACAAATTTTATTTATAAGCTATTTTGAGGCTAATATTTGTTGATTGGTTGATTTATTTATTTATTTATTAACTCGAATGCTAAGACTCAGATGAGTTGTAAACAATGTAGACCCAGACCAGATGCTGCATCAGTCTACAATGAGGCAAAGTTTTGCAAGTCTCCTGTATTTTAATATTGTGCAAATGTATTTAATACTTTTGCATGCTGGGTAAAAATTTCAGCAGACAACACTTTGAATAATTTGTTGTTTTTTTTTGGTTTTTTTTTCATAGAAGATAAGATTTTAAACCTCATGCAAATTGTCTCCTTAGGTGGGAGATAATTTGTTTGACGTGTTAGATCCTGTTTTCTAGGAAAAATATCGCCAGTTTGTCGTCTGCTGAATCTGCCCATAGCATCCTCAGTGAAGCCTTTCTAATGAGTACCCTAAGCATATATTTTTTTGTGGAGAAATCATGAAAATGTTTATCTGGACATTTCTATTATCTTGAGCTATGCAGAATGACTCCTGAAATTAGATAATATGTTACGACATAACCCCCAAAATTTTGGTAAGGTACGAGTTGACTAAGGTACGAGTTGACCAAAAATGGGTACGAGTTGACTGTGGTACAAGTTGACTTAGGTACAAGTTGACCAGAAACCATTCAAAATATGCTCTGAGGAGATTTAATATCCTACTCTCAAAGCCGAGAAATATGCACTTACATTCTGATTTTTGCTTGGTCAAGAATCCCACTCCCCATTGCATATCTAGAAGTCAACACAGCTTTTGATTTGTGCTGTTTGGTTGGATGATATTTAAAGTATGGGGGAAAAATGTCATTGGTTGAAAAATTGGTGTATCTAGAGCTATGGCCAAAATGCATTTGTTTACACACCTGATCCAACCGAAACACTGGAAAATTGGTCTTTGCCCACCAGATTATGGTATTTGTCATTGGATCGCTGCTATATTGCACCTAAATGTTTCCCCCAAGAGGGGGTGGGACAGGCTGTGCCTGGAGAATTCGACAATTTTGAATATCTGGGCTCAGTTGGGTGGGACAGGCTGTGCCTGGAGAATTCGACAATTTTGAATATCTGGGCTCAGTTGCTTTAAACAAACCATGTTGTTAGTTAACATATCGTTAAAACTTTCACCATTAAATATGGCATATACGCTAATATTTTGCTGAAAAAATGTGAGTAGCTTACTTTTTTCAGCAGAAATACCTGTGATTTAGATATTGTACTAACTAGAACATCATCATCAATGGTTTTTGATTAACATGCAGGTACAGGGGCAACATCCATATCAGTGAGCCCCCTTCCAGGTAGCTGGCTTGCTGCAGGTATGGCAGATCTCACACCAGATCTCCAGGTATGTCTATCATGAGGGCCGATAGCCCAGAGCTTCCATTCTCTGCATTTCCCCTCTGTCAGCTGCTTCCATGTCATCTTTGGCCTCCCAGGCCCACGCTTTCCATCAACCTGTAGGTCAAAGGCTGTCTTGACTGCACCATTGGAGCATTCCACACAGGGCTCTGGAAAACCGGAAAATAGGCGGTCTGGACCGAAAATAAGAATTCCGGACCAGTTGCAGACACCCAAAAATGCTCATAATTCGGTCCAACAAGTTTGTGCCGTGAACACCATTTTCCCCCAACCAACCAAATTTCACGAATCAATGATGTCTAAAAAATCACAAACCGTCAAGTCTTCCCAAACTGATAATGTCCGCGCACCTTTTGAATGCGTAATTATAGTAAATAAACGGCTCTAAATGGTCATTTGACATGTATATTGGAGAGGTCAGATGAATAACAACAACCTACCGCAACACAAATGAATTACGTCATTATCCAAACATAGTCAGAAAATCAACATTTCACTGTCCTTTTTGCAGTAAACAAGCGATTAACAATCATCAGTGATGGTAGTCTGATAATTAATCCGTTTGTATGACAAGTGTGAATACACGGAGACTGCAAAACACCAGGTGCAGTCGGCGTGTCCAAAAGATCAAAGGTCCCATTAATCCCAACTGAGAGTGATTACAGACGCACCTGTTTTCTTCCTCTCTTTTTTTTTTTTTTTTTATTGTTTTGTTCAACATGGTTTGCAGTTTGGTGGTCCCCAATATGATAAATTAATTCCCAAACCGTATAGGTCCTGATCAGAGGTCGCATACATCGGCGTCTGATCTGGGTCTTATTGTTTGCTTTTTTTTGATGGCCATAACGCGAGTATAAATCAAGGTAGATTTCACAGTAAAAATAAGTAATGCACCACTTGTGCTAGACAAAGATTGGTCAATGCTTAAAATTTAAGCAGTCTGGTCTGAAAACTGCAAAACCGCCCGTGAGGCACGCCTTTTCTATTAGACCTGATTAGGTCCACAAAAGTTGTTTCGTGGCATCTCTCCTGTTTCCAGCTGTCTTCGCGCTTACACACAAAAGACAGGAATCAGTTGTTCATAAATAATTAATCTAGGAAAACCCCACAGAGGTGGAAATAACAACAAAATCGTCCATTTTTTTTGTGTGTTTTTTTTTTTACATACCTGACTGTATTTATTGATGACGCCATCCTCGTTATACCCGGACTTGCTTGATATAACAGAGTTGTTGTATTATTTAAAAGGATTTATAGGACTGCCAATTGTCATTTGTTTTCGTGACAGGTGATATTATATTTTCACTTTGGAAATTGGCTCATTGATGACGTAATCGTCATCGGCTGGACCCATTCAGATTTCAGAATTTCCAGAGCCCTGGTTCCACATGCCCATACCAGCGGAGCCTTCTCTCATTCAGATTGAGGTCCAGATCCTCAATGCCAAGCCGTGCAAGTAGCTCATTGGATCTGGTGGTGACAATGTCTTGCGGCTTGACATTGCAGATCTGTCTGATTATTGCCCTGTCATTTTGCTGCTGACGTTGGAGGTTTGGCTTTGTCAATGGCCAAGTCTGGCTGGCATGGAGGATTGTGCTCCGCACACAAGAGCTGTACACATGGCCTTGTGTCTTGAAAGAGAGGTGGCGGGAAGAGAGACCTGGTAGCAGCTCCTTGAACTTCTTCCAGGCAGTTTTCACGTGTGTTGTGGTTGAAAGTTCACAGCCACCAACTACTGAGAGCATGTAGCAAAAGGAAGCTACAATTTACCACCTCAAGCTTGTTTGACTTGGACTTTCTTCTTTGGTCTGCCTTCCAAGGGCAGTTCCCTGGTACCATGTACGTCTGTAATCAGGGTTCTTTGTCAAGCGCTTGAGCCCACTGCATTTCTTGTGCACCCAGTATTTGCAACTGTTGCAGAATATGCTGCTGCTGCTCACTTCAGTGCGACAGTTGGTGCATGGAAACTCACCTTAAATCTGCAGGAGGGCCAGGCCCGTACTGCAGATCATGATCTTTGTCTTTCCTGCATTTACTCTCAGTCCTTTCTCTTCCATTGCTTCTTTCCAAGTCAAGAGCCTCCTGACACATTCCTTGAGTGAATCAGCAATGATAACAAGGTCATCAGCATAGAGGTCCTCCCAGGGGACCTCAGAGCGGCACTCTTGTGACAAGGCTTCAAGCACAGTAATAGAGCAGAAGGCTGAGTACTGAGCCTTAGTGAACACTGACCTTCACTTTAAACTCTTCACTGTACTCCTCACCAACACGCACATAGCTTCGCACATTGGCATACATCACCAGTCGCACAATCCACTCATTCACACCAAGTTTTCTCAGCGCCCACTAGTTGGCCTTACGAGGGACTTGATCAAATGCCTTTTGCAGGTCTATGAAAGCCATGTAGACTCTCTTGTTGGCAGCTAGATACTTCTTTTGCAGCTGCCTGACATCTGCTATACCTGCTGCCTGGGACGAAGCCAAACTGGGAATAGTCAACTGAGACCAAGCGTCTGATGAGGCGGTCCACAATCCTCTTCAGGAGTTTCATGACCTGCCCTGTCAGCTTGAGACAGTGGTAGTTGCCCCTTTCCATTGCATCCCACTTACCCTTGTAGAGGCAGACAATGAAACTATGCTCCCAGTCAGAGGATACCTTGCCATCGCAACTGATAGCAGCTGCGAGGTCAAGGATCATGGAGTCCCCGTGTCACCGCTGCTCATATCAACACTATGCCTGATGGGCCTGGTGCTTTGCCCGTCTTCATCTGAGAGATAGCCTTCTTAACCATATCAGTAGTGATTGGGATGGACAGGCCTTCCACTGGTGGTTCATCAGACAGGACAGGTGGTCTGGGTCTTAGTCAAACTCAACGTTGAGAAGCCTTTGGTAGTGCTCTTACCAGGCCTTCTGCTTTGAATCTTCGTTCATTGCCATCTCCCCTGCATTATTCTTCACCGGTTTGTCACCAGCAACATCAGCATTCTCTCTTCTAAACTGTTTAGCAAGGCAGTAGACTTCTGAAGACTTGGGGTCAATGTTCTCTAAAACCTTCTAGTCAGCTTCTTGATGAGCATGGTGCACTGCATGTATGGCAATGCGTTTGGCTGCATGGTATGATGCCCTAGTGCCTTTACCAGTCTTCCAGGCCTTGAAAGCTTTCCGCTCGGCAGCAATGGCCTTTCCACGTGCTCATCCCACCTCCAGATTTCATGATGCCAGTGGTGGGGCCAAGTTGTGCCACACACCTCCTCAGTTGTCTTGAGCAGGCCAGTCTTGATGTTGTTCCAGATATCCTCAGTGGCAGCATCAGCTACACCTGCAGAGGTGTTTACATGCAAGTTGAAGACCTCCTGGAAAGAAATGCTCTTCTGAGGGTCTTTAAGCTTCCAAACTTTAAGACAAGGGGTGAACTTGCATTTGGATTTTGGTGGCACATCAATTCTTATGTCGCATACAAGAAGGTGATGTTGCAGGGCTACTTTCTTGCCAGGGATCACTTTTACGTCTGTGACAAGTTTGTATATGATCCTACAGAAAAGGATGAAGTCTATCTGCGTTTCTTGAAACGTGTTCCCAAGAAGCAGGTTGAATGCTAGGGCATACTCTACTAGGGTTCTCTCATTCTCAACATCTGGTTCTGGCTTGCCATACCCCATCCCACCGTGTACTTCTTTGTATCCAGTGCCTGCATGGCTCTTCCAATCTTCACATGGGATCAGAAATTAGGATCCTGGCAGTCACAGCATGCAGCTGATCAAAGAACAGCTCCTTAACCTCATCACTTAGACCACTCTGTGGGGCATACACAGACAGAAAGGTAACCACATGCTGGCTGACTATAAACTTCGCTAAGATGATTCTGTCAGTTTTAATTGGATCTTACTTAAACTTGCAGATGCGGGAGGCATGCATATGCTGAAAGTTATGTCCTCCAGATGAATGAATGTTGTAGACACTGAGTGACCTTTACCAAGTTTTCAGCATTAAAGATCACCATTACCCTCTTGCTTCTACCAGCCTGCTTCTAGAGTTAGTTGGACTCTGGAGTATACTACACATGCCAGGTATGTACAGTGCATCTAAGATTAACTTTTTATGTTTAAAAATTTTCTTTCAGATCAACTTCCTTGTGTGTCAGCTAGTATCACTTGCTCTGGGCTTTCCATTTAGAACCCTCCTGAATCCACAAAAAACTAATCCAAAAGTGCGCCATGTGGTAGAGTTGCTGCTTGGAATTGCTCTAATACTCTTCTGCTTTGGAAGGTAATTCTGGCCATTAAATGTTTGCAGGTATTAGAACTCAGTTCAGAAAGATATTTTAATCACTTACAATAAAAATCCTTATAATAGAAAAATGGGAAACTGATTTTATGTATCTTTTGTTAGATGGGAGGACGGGAGGCAATTGGGGTGGGGGTGGGGCAGAGGTGTGAGAGGGGGGGGGGGGTTGGGGGGGTGGGGCAGGTATTGTGGCATTGGAAGCTTGCACCTATCCCAGAATACCTAGCAAACTCCATTCCAAAAGATAGTTTATCACTTTAAATAAATTTTCTGATAGAGCATTCATTTGAATTTTATCACTTTTAATATATTTTCTGACTGAGCATTCGTTTGAATATTCATAAAAGGTACCATTACCTATCTTTCTTTGAATAAGAAGGGGTTGTGGGCAAGATGAGGGTGAAGATACTGATTGTGATCACTCCCCATCCGTCGTCCGTCCGTCCATTCACACATTTGAATGACTTCTCCTCTGAAACCCCTGGGCCAAATTTCTTCAAACCATGTGGAGCATTGTGTTAAAGGGGGATTGAAAATATGTACAAATGGTCATGGTCCATTAATCAAGATGGCTGCCATGCCCATATATAGCTCACACAGACTTATAATGGGGAAAACTTAAAAAAAATCTTCTTCTCAGAAATCATGAGGCCCATGGCTGATATATTTAGTATGTAGCAATATTTAGTGGTCCCCTGCACAAATCCTGCCAGTCAAGCCCCTAGGGCCTAAACTGGCTACACCCCAGGGGTCATAAGCTCCCACAGACTTATAATGGGAAAAAAATAAAAAATCTTCTTCTTTGAAACCATAAGGCCCACAGCTTATATATTAAGTATGTAGCAATGTTAAGTGGTCCCCTACATAAAACCTGCCAATCAAGCCCCTGGACTCCAAATTGGCCACACCCCAGGGGTCATATGTTTATATAGAGCTATATAGCTAAAGAACCTTCAAAAATCTTCTGCACTGAAACCATGAGGCCAAGAGCTAACAGATTAAGTATGTAGCTGAGTATATAGTTCTCCTACGTAAATTAAACGTCAAAAATCTTCTTCTCAGAAATCATGAGGCCCATAGCTTATATATTTAGTGGTTCCCTGCACAAAACCTGCCAATCAAGTCCCTGGGGTCCAAACTGGCCACGCTTTCTGGGTCATTAGCTCCAATAGATTTATAACAGGAAAAAAATTAAAAAATCTTCTTCTCTGAAACCATGAGGCCCACAGTTAATATATTTAGTATGCAGCAATCTTCTTCTCAGAAATCATGAGGCCCATAGCTTATATATTTAGTGGTTCCCTGCACAAAACCTGCCAATCAAGTCCCTGGGGTCCAAACTGGCCACACTTTGTGGGTCATTAGCTCCAATAGATTTATAACAGGAAAAAAAATAAAAAAATCTTCTTCTCTGAAACCATGAGGCCCACAGTTAATATATTTAGTATGCAGCAATGTTTAGTGGTCTCTTACATAAATCCTGCCAATCAAGCCCCTGGGGTCCAAACTGGCCAAGCCCTGGGGGTCATTATCCCCCATAGACTTGTAATGGGAAAAAAAAATCTTCTCTGAAACCATGAGGCCCACAGCTTATATATTAAGTATGTAGCACTGTTTGGTGGTCCACTACATAAATCCTGCCAATCAAGCCCCTGGGGTCCAAACTGGTCACGCCCTGGGGGTTATTAGCTCCCATAGAGTTCTAATGGGAAAAACTGAAAAAAATCTTCTTCGCTGAAACTATGAGTCCCACAGCTTATATATTTAGTATGTAGCAATATTTAGTGGTACCCTACATAAATCCTGCCAATCAAGCCCTTGGGCTCCATACTGGCCACACCCCAGTGGGTCATATGTTTATATAGAGTTGTATAGCTAAAGAACCTTCAAAACATCTTCTCTGAAACCATGAGGCAGAGAGCTATCAGATTAAGTACAAGGGTCGTGCAAAAAGTTCTGTCACTATTAGGCTTACTTAGTTTTATCCCAGGTATATTTTAAAATGCTTCACTGCACTTGAATGGTGTGTTGAATAGCTAATGATACCCGTTTATTTCGTGCAAATTGCTTTCCAACTGACCAAGTTATTTCAAATTGAAATAGATGCAGTCATATATACTTACCAATTTACTTGTTACATTGGAACATGGACCAGAAGACTGAAATTCGTAGCTATATTAAATGCCGCATTAGGCTTAATATAGATTCAAAGCAGATATTTAATGAATTGTGTGGTATATACAGTATGGACCTCAGACCATTTCATTGCACACAGGTTTTAGGTGGGTTAAAGCTTTTAAAGCTGGGAAATTTTCTGTTGAAGATGATACCTGTCCTGGAAGGCCTAAAACCTCTGTTACCAAGGCTAACATTGCTGCTGTAAAGATTGTGGTCAAACAGGATGAGCGATTGTCAAAGATATAGCTAGTTGTACTGGCATATCAGAAGGCAGTGTGCAAACAATTCTGAAAAAGCATTTGGACCTGAGAAAGGTTTGCACTAGGTAGGTACCTCATTTGCTCACTGAGGAGCAAAAGACACAACGGCTTAAATGTGCCTGGGAACTTTTGAAAACATACAAAAGCTGTAATAGTCGGGTTATTTCTAACTTTCTAACAGGTGATGAAACCTGGGTGCACATGTTTGAGCCACAAAGAAGGACTGATAATAAGCAATGGAAGTGAAAAGATAAGAAATGCCCATGCATTGCCAAGAGAACCATAAGTTTGAAAAAGATGTTGTACGCAATTTTCTTTAATTCAAGTGGGCCAGTTGTTCAAGTACCTTGTCCATCTGGTCATACAGTCACTGGCCAATTCTACAAGAATTCTGTACTGAAGAAAGTGAAAGAGAAACGACCAAGCAAAGGATGGTCAGGAGTCCACCTTTTACATGACAATGCCTCCACTCATAAGTGTGAGGTTGTTAAGTCTTTTTTGGCCTCTGAAAAGGTTTTAAACCATCCACCTTATTCACCTGACCTGAGTCCCTGTGACTTGTTTTTATTTCCAAGGCTTAAAAGGGAACGCAGTATAAGTTGTAAGTATATCTTGGAGTAAAGTGCTTAACAAGCTGTTTATTTTAATGCAAGAGTTTTCAAAATCGGCCTAGAAATAAGGCAGTTATGGTGGTTTGAATGTATTTAAAATGGCTGTGATGGATGCCGTCATATTGTAGGCTTTGTGACATCACACAGCCCAAATTAAATATGCAAAACCAGTTATAAAGGGTTTTTAAGAATAATTTTGCAACAATTTTTTTATAATCTTTTAATTCTAGTGACAAGCAATCATTTCCCTCAAAATAAATAGGCTTTATGAGAATACCTACCTTTATGAAATGAATTTTAATTTTTATGAAACCTCATTAATATTCAAAATGGCGGCGCCCATTCCACCAATGTTAAAATATTCAATTCTCTATAACTTACTTAATTTTCCACCGATTTTGATTAAATTTGTGTCAAAATTCATTGTTTGTAAAGTTTTTTACTTTAAAGCACAATAGCTTTTAAGGTTGCGTTCCCCTTTAAGAAAATGCTTTCTGGAAATAAGTATGCGTCTAGAAGTTCTCTTGGCAGCGCTATTTATCAGTGTCTCCAACAGATACCAAAAGGAGACTATTTATCTGCTTTTCGCGACTCCTGGGTAAAAGGTTACAAAAATGTGTTTCAGTAAAGGGGGAATACTTTGAAGGTTTGTAATAGAAATATGTTTGATAAAACATAGCACTGAAGTAATCCAAACCCAGTGACAAAACTTTTTGCAGGACCCTCGTATGTAGTGATGTTTAGTGTTCTCCTACATAAATCCTGCCAATCATACCCCTGGGGTCCAAACTGGCCACACCCCGGGGGTCATTATCTCCGATAGTGGTCCCCTGCACAAATCCTGCCAGTCAAGCCCCTAGGGCCTAAACTGGCCACACCCCAGGGGTCATAAGCTCCCACAGACTTATAATGGGAAAAACTTAAAAAAATCTTCTTCTCTGAAACCATGAGGCCCACAGCTTATATATTTAGTATATAGCAATGTTTAGTGGTCCTCTACACGTATCCTGCTGATCAAGCCCCGTGGCTCAAACTGGCCAGGGGTCAAATGTTTATATTGAGCTATATAGCTAAAGAATCTTCTAAAATCTTCTCTGAAACCATGAGGCAGAGAGCTAACAGATTAAGTATGTAGCAATGTTTAGTGGTCTCCTACATAAATCCAGCTAACTATGCCCCTTGGGTACAAATTGCCCCCCCCCCCCCCCACACCCACCCCCACCCCATCATGTCATTAGCTCCCATGGACTTACTGTAAATGTCCTAAAATTTCGAACACTCTAAAATTTCGAAACCTAATATTTTTGCCCAAAATAATTTCTGGAAATGTCATTAAATCTCGAACAGTAACAGTTTTGCTAACAGGGGATTTCTAAAATTTCGAACACAGCTTTCTTCAAGTAATTTTTTATAAAGTAGGAGTGTTGAAAGTTACCGCAAAACATAAATGCACACAGCAGTGTCATAACGAATTTTATGTACATAAATGGCATTGGAACCGTATTTTAATTTTATACAAGCCCAGAAGATACTGACTGAAAATTCACCAGGAAAAAAAAAAAAAAAAAGAGAGAGAGAGACTTCCATCACAATGTTAGCCATTTCCACGCAACAGTCACGTTGATGTCTGTGTGATAAGGGTTAGATTATGCGCAGGTGATCTAGAACTGTTGTTACCTTGTGGCAGACATGATAAATAATATTCCGGTTGAAAAATGAAGGCTAGGATAACTCTATGAATCAGTACTGTACGATCTGACTATTTGCTGTTTGTTCATGTATCTCACCAATACTTCGTATGTCTTATTGCTATACCTACATAGACTTTCATGGGTCTGCTCAGATACGCCACCAGGCGACGACACGCAATTCTTGGACAGCCTCATTTCAGTATAGATTTCAAAAATATATATGAAAATACAGAAAATGCAACAGTCACATTCCCTTGCCCTGCATGAAGAAACCGCATGCTCTTAACGGTAATGTCACAAGAAATCATGGCGGAAACCACTTAGAGGGAAAACTTACACTTATATTCGCTTAATTATATAGCATTTTTCATCAGAAATACATATGAAACAGGCAGGTATTAAAAATAGAACTTTAGTATTGGGATAGATAGGCCTATGCAAACTGTAGACGTAGATCAGACGCCGCAGAGAAAGAGGGAATGAAACTAGTTAGGGGGAAAAGGGAACATGGAAATTTGGAAAACACTTTTAGGACAATATGAAGTGCGACCAGTGAAGACTCAGATCATCTTCTTATGCAAGGGCAGTCAGATTTTGCCACTTGTGGTAACAAACAGGCATGTAAACTCCAGTTCTTGGAGAGATTACAAATCTTTGGTTCAATACATCACCGTTTCAGTGAAGGTTTTACATGCGTTCTGCGCGTCTGATCTGGGTCTACCTTGTTTGCTCAGGCCTGTCTGTTCGAATACGTAGAGTAAGTATGGAAATTCGATCAAATCGAATCCCTTCAGAAATCATCCTGGATCTGCCCCTGATTCATAAAAAAATGCTGGGTCCGACTCATAAAATTCATCATCAAGGCATATGCAATTAGTTGCCTTTAAACAGTAAAACCTAAAGAGTGAGGACCTTACTCCGCATTTACCAGAGTATAAATAAATATAAGTACTGTTATTCTTCTACATTATGTATATATTGAGAACATTATAATTATTAAAATACCCAGAAAATGAACAGTCACAAAGCAATATTTCCCTTGCCCCGCATTAAGAAACAACCTGCTTGTAGCGGTACGTCACGTGAAATCGTGGCGGGAAACCTCTTCGGGAGGAAAACAGACTTATTTTATAGAGCCTTTTCTCGTCAGAAATGCATACGAAACTGGCATGTATTAAAACTTTAAAGAACCTAAATATTGGAACAGATAGGCCTATGCAAACAGCATAAACCCAGATCAGACACCGCAGAGAACAATTTGGGTGAATAGGGGAATTGGCCTCTGGGCTTTTCAAGATCGTCCTCCGAGTATATTCGTTTCTTAATTAAAGCTAGTATTCACGGTATATAGACATTACGTAGCCTATCTGTGCAAAAAAAGTGTTTCTAGAGACCTATTTGTTCTGGCAATGTAGCCTATCTGTAGTAAACAATAAATACGGCAAGTAGGGCATTGAAAAGGTCAGGCAAATAATAATTATGGTCATTTATATCAATAAAATCTCAATGCTATGGAACTCTAACAATATTTATTAGCTTAAATAAACTGTGATTGTCTCACAAATTGCGGAGAAAAATACT
The DNA here is from genome assembly GCA_964016985.1 of Anodontia alba. Classification (NCBI taxonomy): domain Eukaryota; kingdom Metazoa; phylum Mollusca; class Bivalvia; order Lucinida; family Lucinidae; genus Anodontia; species Anodontia alba. Next base: position 41,902,698 of record OZ024835.1, on the reverse strand, counting down.
TTAAACATGCCACAGAAAGTGGAACGAGCATGTTAGCTGAAGGCCAGAAGTGACAAAAACACCATTTTCAGCAATTTTCAAACGTTTCCCATCCTTTTTTCAGTGGTATATCGAAATTATCTGTTGAACAAATAAATGGTTACAATCTATGGGTCTCATGAGTATTTACATTTCAACTTAAATGCGTGAAATTTGAAAAAATAAATGGACAGTGATTCTTTTTGTTTCTGACAATGGAGCCTAAATGCTAATCTGGCTAGGAGGCCTATTTATATACATACATAGACTCGAAGGATGTCTGATAATTGTCAACGTATTTATGAATTGTTGTGGACTTTTGTTCCGTTTTATCATGGCCCTAGCCAGCAATCACTTGTTGAGTAATACATCATTTATTCATTATTTATTTATTAGTTTTTAATTTTATTTTTTAGAAGGGTGTGTGGGGGTGGGGGAGGGGTAGAGAGAGAGAGAGGGGGGGAACATTGATCGTATCACAAAAGCGGCGGAGGTTTGATGGCTTTTTGAATGCGAAAATTTACTGTACGCCTTATCACAGTGTTCAGTAAATCACGATGAGCACATCGATGTTACCTAGGGAACCAATATACTGTATTTGATCTGAGATGTTACAGTATCAGTTTTAATAGGCAAGTCCGCTACTGAGAATCAAACATACAACTATAGAACTGTAACACCCGAAACTGTCGAAAACGTAGAAAGTTTGAAGCCAACCTACATGTACACGCCTTATAATGGGCACAACATGAAAATTAAAAGTTTCTGATGTTAGCATGTTTGAATATATTAACAATATTGGTTGATTGTGTTGGGGTTTAACGACACGTCAACCCTTGTTGGTCATTTTATGTAGACAAGAAATAGAAGAGATAGTAGAGGAGGTGAAAGAGCGGGACAGAGGAGAAAGAGGAAAATGAATGAATGTGAAGAATCAGAGGAAATAAAAACATTGCCCCTCTACCATTACCTGTTGCAAAGACAGCAGACCTTGCCCGACTATCAGCTAATATCAGTTGGACGCCCCCATGATGCAAGGTACATGTACACGACACCTTTGCCTCACCCAACCACCCCGAACAATATCACGGACAGGAATCACCATGTTTAAATTTTCATAATTTTCAATGCCATAGTGCTAAATCCATATTCTTGAGGTATCTTATCTTTGTTCCTTTATACCTCTCCCTACCATGGGTGGTCGGGTGGTGCGAAGGTGCTGTGTATCTTACATCACCGGGGTGTCCAGCTGATATTGGCTTACAGTTGGGCAAGGCCTGCTATTCTTGTAGCGGGTAAGGGTAGAGGGGGAATGTTTTTATTTCTTCTGTTTCTTCACTTTCATTCCTGTTCCTCTTTCTTCCCTGTCCCTCTTTTTCATCTCCTCTACTGTCTCTTCTATCTCTTTTCTCCCTTTCTCTGGGAGACGACACAAAATGACCCTCAAGGGTTGACGTGTCGTTAAATTCCAACACAATCAATCAAAAACCATGAAATGGAAGGCTAAGTGCATCATCCTGTCTCGTGTATTTCATCCAAAATGCTCACGCTTTCATTTTCCACGTATTCAGGATAGCCATTCGACCTAAAATATTTTCATTGCTTTGATAAAAATTGGTCTAAAATTGGATTTTGCTCGTCGCTACTAGACGTTTTGACTAGTTTTACATAGTGACACAGGTTTTTTGGTTGGGTGCCGAAGTTCAATTCTGTCCTACATTCGTCCACTTGTTATGACTAAGTAAGGGCAAAACATTTGGAGCACAAGTTTATGGGTTACATTATGAAAAATTGGTGATTGGCAAAAAGGTAAACAGTATATTCAAAAATAGACTTGCTTTAGATGTTGGTCTAGTAGTCTGTCGATTTCAATGGTGGAGCAAATATTTGTTTGAAACGCATAAAGGAACGTACCTGAGGCAGTTGATATAGCTGATATTCATAAAATACTGTAAAATAAAGAAATACTGTCCCTTTGCTTGAAAAAATAACGGACTGTGAAAAATATTTTCGGGCTTCCGGGTTGTTGATCACAGATGGACGGATGATGGATGCACGGACAGACGAACGGACAGAAAAGATAATGTTGCTCTCGCACACCTTTACCATGAGGGGAAGTGATGTAGCAAGTTTGGTTGAATTCCACCTGCATGGTGGTTTAGGGGAAGATAACTTGACGGACAGACAAACAGACGACGGACGCACAGAAGGATGGACGCACGCAAAAATATTGCTCTCACACACTCTTACCATGAGGGGAAGAGATGTAGCAAGTTTGGTAGAATTCCACACAGTGATCTAGGAGGATATGGTGTGACGGACATATGGGCGGACGACGGACGCACATACTGATGGACGCACAGAAAAATAATGTTTTTCTCGCACATCCTTACCATGAAGGAAAGTGATTAACAAGATTTGTCGAATTCCGCCCAGTGGTTTAGGAGGAGAAAGCATGATGGACTGATGGACATACGATGGATGCAAGGACAGACGCACGGAAAAATGATGTTGCTCTTGTAAACCCTTACCATGAGGGGACGTGATGTAGTAAGTTTAGTTGAATTCAGCCTAATGGTTAAGGAGAAGATAGCATGACAGACAAATAGACGGACGACGGACACGCGGAAAAATAATGTTGCTCTGGCACACAATTACCATGAGCGGAAGTGATGTAGCAAGTTTGGTAGAACTCCGCCCAGTGGTTTAGGAAGAGATAGCTTGATGGACTAACAGACGAATGAACGTACGGTTGGATGGACAGATGGAAGAAGGCGTAACAATATACCCATCTTTCTTTTAAAGCTGGGGATAAAAATATTTCAAAATATTGTATGGTGAATTTTTTACCCAAAGTGCTAAACATCAGTTTTCAGCAGACAACATTTTGAAATATTATTTTATTTTTCCGAGGAAACAGGATTTGATATTTCATTCAAATTGTCTCCAATAGGGACAATTTGCATGAAATGCCAAGTTCTGTTTTCTGGAAAAATAAGAAAAGTATCATCGCGATATGTTGTCTGCTGTTTGATTGCCAAGAGAGTGCTAAACATCAATTTTTCTGCAGATGACATTTTGAATTATTTTCTTATTTTTCCCAGACACAAGATTTGACAGTTCATGCAAATTGTCTCCAATTTGCATGAAATGTTGAATTCTGTTTTCTGATTTATTTAAACAAAAAGTAATATATTTTGCCATTGCGGTTCATACCTCTGACTGTACTTGTTTTCTGTTGCGGCAGGGATTTCATACCCCTGCACCACAATAAAAGTTAATTTTCTTCCTAACCATATTTTCGATTTAAACAAAATTTTCAGGATTTTTAGATACTTACGTATCTCTTACGTATCTCTTTGGTAGTAAATTTACAAAATTTGAAGACCCCATTGTAATGCGAGGCTACTCGGTAATTTCCGTAAGGGGTTCGGGGTAAGGCTTCATACGCGATCAACCATATTATAGATGGTGAATCTCGTGTGAACTTAATAAGTCAATTTATATACGAAATACGGCATAATTTACTTTGCACGTGCTAACTCGCATAATCCAGAGCTTGAAATTGATGGGGATAACTAACAAATCCACTTCAGTTTGCAAAATATTGATGCGAGTGAAAAGGATGAAACACTTTATTACAAAAACGACAAAACTTTCGACAAAAGTGATAGTGTCAAAACTTTTGTAAGGAACCTGTAGACGTGTTCTTTCTCATGCAATTACGAGAAACAGAGATATATATGATTTTTTTTTCCAATATTAGGGGAAGGATAGTAAAAGCAACGTGTGGATTTCTCCAGCCAGGGTTATTATTCAATTAGCCATTGAGTAAGTACTGTCCTGGACATGGCAAAAGCATCAAGGCACTGCTTCTGATCTGCATTTCACTGGCGGCAGTAATGCTAGCCGGGAACAAGCATCTGTGAAATGTATGTTGATGAGGCAAAAACTGTTTGCAGATCCAGGCTTTAGTTTTGTATTATGCGCAATACAATTAGGAAAACTGATATGACATCCGGCCAGGTACATATGTATATTTTGTTTATTGTGAGTCACGTGCGTTTTTACTATTTCATATTGGGTGGGTATGTTCAACACGTGTTTCTTACGATGCTGTAGGTGAAGAAGCATACCCAAAGTAACTAGATAACTAGAAATGAGACCAAAGGACGCAGATGCCCCCTGAAAAACTTAAATGCAATTTGCTAGCGCCTGAAAAAACTTAAGCGCAAATTGCTAATGCTATCTCGGACGCGAACAGAGACGAGGGGACAGAAGGACAGGGTAACACCATATGCCCTTTCCATCATTTTTCGAGTGCGGGGGCATAAAAATGCAACAGTCATGTGTACATGTATACCAGGCTCTGATGGGTCTGGTTAACTCACTCATAACTTTCTTGGGCAATCGGATACTGGGAGAACAATTACACTCTTCTATCCGGTTTCCATAGAGGCCACCTTTTAATTAATATAAGCTTCCAAATTTAAACTTTTGTCATGTTAAATAAGCAAAAAAAACCAAAAAAAACCACGCCCTATATGATATTAAATTTGGGTCGTCTTCTTTTGCATTTAAAATAATTGTAAATTACTGTGCAAAAAATTGTCTCAAATTTTGTTCTTATCTCTGCGTAGGCCTACATGCAAAGAAATCCACTGCGAAAAAATCGGAAATCAATCTGCACTCTGGATTATTTATGGCTTTAATATGATCAGACTTATAAGTAACCGACCAGCTGTTTCTCTGTAACCTATAAGTATCCTTAGCCATGTGCGCAAATCATTATCCCGTGCCACAAATTGCACATATTTGTCAAAGTAAATAGGCTCAAGATATGTCACTTATTATAAAATTCATATTTCCTACTAACATATGCATTTCACAAGCGGGGAGAGTTTAATGGCTGATTCAGAAAAGGTGTTTTTTGTTCCTAGCTGAAAACTGAGTGGTATAAAATAAGAATATTGATTCTTTTCATTGATTCAAACACATGAAATCAGTGACTCGATTTCTCAAATGTCATTTTGATTTCAACGATACTGTCTTGCGATCAAGTAGATTTTTCTAAGCATATCACTCTTAATTAGGTAAGAGTTATAAAAGTTCCGTAGAATTCGAGTATTTGTGACTTAATTTGTAAATATATTGCTTTTAGTGGCCAAATCCATGCTCCCTCCCTGTCATGGTCTGTTTACTACAGATAAGCTACGTTGCTAGAACAAATAGGTCTCCAGAAACGCATTTTTGCACAGATAGGCTACGTAACGTCTATATACCGTGGTATTGGTGTCATCACAGGTATTTCTGTATTTTTCACGGGTATTCCGGTATTTCAGTAGTATTCTGGTATTTCGGTAAGTCATGTGACTGCTATACCAGAATTCCAAAGTTGATCTGATCATTTCTGCAAAGCGTGACGCACATGCGAAAGCGCTACACATGAAATTGTAAATTAGCATGTGCATCTGAGCATTCTGATCTAGGTCGTTCCTGCTCGTCTGTACACTGTGTCCTTCGATAATATCTGCTGCTAATATTTAAGTTTAGCGTGCCAAAGTTTTCAATAAGCATGCCAAAAACGTTTTCGTCATGGGGATTAACGCCTCCAGCAAAATATTTCCTGTCTGACCATGTGATTGTCATGATATGCTCAGTGCATCCTATTTGAACAGGTAATGATGATAGGTTCCAAAATGAACATAATCATTTGTTAAAATGTGATCAGTCTGTGCACTTGCTAGAGACTGCAATTTATGTATTACAGTGTTTTATATCAATGACCTAATCAGCGAATTGAGTGGACACCATCCTGTACTAGACTGCATCTCGTATTCTGATCTGACTTACACTTAGACACAAAGGGACATTTTTGCCTGAACAGGGATATAATGAAAGGATTACTATTGATGACAGATAATTCTTGCAATAAGTTTCGTTACCAAATTCTAAACAACAATACATTTTTTTTAAAGAAAGAAATATTGCTAAAAATGATAATGGCAGTTCACAGTTTTGGCATACGTATTTCAGTTTGGTGTAGAGCTAAAATCTTTGATCTTGATCAGGCTGCATTCAGATCTGGTTGTCCTCACTGTTCGTTTATGTATGAGTCTTCCGATAGAAACGACCTTAGACATTTGAGACCAGCATAGACAAGATCAACATGCGCATCCACGCAGTCTATGTATTGGGTCGGTCTGATCTGGGTCTACGCATATCGCCAGCAGAATGCATTATGTCAACAAGCAGTGTGAATACTGCGCCTCAAAACCGCAGAAATTCTAAGCAGTCTGCGCTTTTCACATTTAAACTCCGTACACTTCACATTTGAGGAAAGGGACTTTTGTGTTTCTGTAGTGGCTCAAACAAGAATAAACGTGTGGCAACCTTTTGAAGTAGTGTTTGGTCAGCTTGTGTATCTCGGTGCGGTAAAGTGAAGAGGGTTGTTACGTAAGAAGACGGCGGACTAAGCCAGCCTATTTTAAGAAAGTGGCACATTCCTGGAGTGCCGAACAAACGTATTTGGCGATTGATTAGTGTACCAGATAATTAATTGTTTTGTTATGAGAAACATTATTCGACATAGAATTAATCAGATGGAATTGAAAACAAACATCAGTGTTGTAATTATTTATTAGTTCATACAATTTAGCATTCAGTTTACCAATCACACATAGCAATAGGTCTGTCTTTCGTCGTGTAGGTCCTTTTATGTCGTTTCGGGTGTCCGAAAGCATCCGATAGCCAGGTCAGTTTTGGCTGTAAATGAATCTGTCCTAAAATTTCGAACAGTAAATATTTTAGCAAATCATAATTTCTAAAATTTTGAACAGCAAGAACTGAAATTATTTAATTTTGTTCGAAATTTTAGGACATTTACTGTAATGGAAAAAAAAAAAAAAATCTTCTTCTCTAAAACCATGAGGCCCACAGCTTATATATTTAGTATGTAGCAATGTTTAGCGGTCCCCTACATAAATCATGCCAATCAAATCCCTGGGGTCTAAATTGGCCACACCCCAGGGGTCATTAGCTTCCATAGACTTATAATGGGAAAACCTTAAGAAAATCTTCTCTGAAGCCATAAGGCCCACAGCTTATATATTTAGTATTTAGCAACGCTTAGTGGTCCCCTACCTAAATCCTGCCAATCAAGCCCCTGGGGTCCAAACTGGCCAAATCCCAGGGGCCATTGGCTTTCATAGACTTATAATGGGAAAACCTTAAAAAAATCTTCTTCTCTAAAACTATGTGGCCCACAGCTTATATAGTTAGTATGTAGCAATGTTTAATAGTCCCCTACATAAATCCTGCCAAACAAATCCCTGGGGTCTAAATTGGCCCCAGGGGTCATCAGTTTCCATAGACTTAAAATGGGAAAACCTGAAGAAAAAATTATCTTCTCTGAATCCAGGTGGTCCACAGCTTAAATATTTAGTCTGTAGCAATGTTTAGTGGTCCATTACATAAATCCTGCCAACCATGCCCCTGGTGTCCAAATTGGCATAGGGCCCAAACTGACCATGCCCCAGGGGGTCATTTGTTTATGTAGAACTATAGCTAAAGAACCCTAAAAAATCTTCTACTCCTGAAGCCATGAGGCCCAGAGCTAACATATTTAGTATGTAGCAATGTTTAGTGGTCTCCTACATAAATTCTGCCAACCATGCCCTTGGGGTCCAAATTGGTCATGCCCTTGGGATCAGAAGCTCCCATAGACTTATAACAGGAAAAACTTTTAAAAATCTTCTTCTCTGAAACCATGAGACCCACAGCTTATATATTATATTTAGTATGTAGCAATGTTTAGTGATCTTTTACATAAATCCTGCCAACCATGTCCAAGAAGTCCAAATTGGTCATGCCCTGGGGGTCATGTATTAATATAGAGTTATATTGCTAAAACTTAAAGAAAAAACTTCTTTGAAACCAAAGCAGGAGCGATCATCATGAATCTTGCTTAAACTGTTTGTCTTGATGATTTCTAGGTCAAGTTTAGACCTAGTTCACTTACGACCTATATTTCATGGTCAAGTGACTTTCTTAAGTTTTTCCATTTGGGTCAGTTTCTCAGTAACTGTTGGTCCTACAGCAGTGATACTTGGCACTTGCAGACATCTTAGCATGGCCTCTTGAATACAGTCATCTATATTTGACGTTGACCACGGTCCACTGACTCTGTAACGTTTTTGCATTTAGGTCAGTTTCTCAGTAATTATTGGTCCTACAGCCAGTGATACTTAGCACATCTTAGCATGACCTCTTGAGTGCAGTCATTCATATTTGACCTTGGTCTATATTTCATGGTCCATTAGGCATGCTTATTGTTTATATAATCATCATTAATCTTGGTCAGAATGTTTGCCTTCATTATTTTTATGGATCAGGTTCTCTATAATACTCAGGTGAGCTTTACAGGGCCATCATGGCCTTCTTGTTTTATTCCATCATGGCCTTCTTGTTTTATTGTGATCACTCCCCATCCATCATCCGCCTGTCCATCCATCTGTTCTTTCACACATTTGAATGACTTCTCCTCTGAAACCCCTTGGCCAAATTTCTTCAAACTTCATGTGTAGCCTTATATTAAAGGGGGATTGAAAATATGTATCTACAAATGGTCATGGTCTGTGAATCAAGACGGTCGCCATGCCAATAAATAGCTTCCATATACTTATAATGGGAAAAGCTAAAAATCTTCTCTCTGGGTCTAAATAGCCACGACCCTGGGGTCATTGGCTCCCATAGACTTATGAGAAAAACTTAGAAAATTTTCTTCTCTTTAACCATAAGGCCCACACCTTATATGTGTAGTATGTAGCAACGTTTAGTGGTCCCCTACTTAAATCCTGCTAATCAAGCCCCTGGGAACCAAACTGGCCACACCCCTAGGGGATCATATGTTTATGTAGAGCTATATAGCTGAAGAATCTTCAAAAATATTCTTCTCTGAAACCGTAAGGCCCAGAGCTAACATTTTTAGTATGTAGCAATGTTTAGAGGTCTCCTACATAAATCCTGCCAACCATGCCTGTGAGGTCAAAATAGGCCACATCGGGTGGGGTCATTAGCTCCCATAGACATAATGGAAAAAAATTTAAAAAATCTTCTCTGAAACCATGAGGCCCACAACTTATATATTTAGTATGTAGCAGCGTTTAGTGGTCCCCTATATAAATCTTGCCAATCAAGCCCCTGGGGTCCAAACTGGTCCCACCCCAGGGGGTCATGTATATATATAGAGCTATACAGCTAAAGAACCTTCAAAAATCTTCTTCTTTGAAACCATGAGGCTCAGAGCTAACAGATTTTCTATGCAGCAATGTTTAGTGGTCCCCTACATATATCCTACCAACCATGCCCAAAGGGTCCAAATTGGCCATGCCCCTGGGTCATTAGCTCCCATAGACTTATAATGGGGAAAACTTAAAACATTTTCTTCTCTGAAACCATGAGGCCCACAGCTTATATATTTAGTATGTAATAATGTTTAGTGGTCCCCTATATAAATCCTGCCAGTCAAGCCCCTGAAGTCTAAATTGGCCAAGCCCCAGGGGTCATTAGCTCCCATAGACTTATAATGGGAAAAACTTAAATCTTCTCTGAAACCATGAGACCCACAGCTTATATATTTAGTATGTAGCAATGTTAGTTGTCCCCTACATAAACCCTGCTATTCAAGCCCCTGGGGTCCAAACTGGCCACACCCTAGGGGGTCATATGTTTATATAGTGCTGTATAGCTAAAGACTTTTTAAAAATCTTTTTCTCTGAAGGCATAAGGCCCAGAGCCGAATTATATTATATTGATATAAAAATACCACTCACCATCATCGTACTGTCCACTGATGGGGCTGTTTTGTTGCCTAATTGTCCTTCATTTGGACAGCGTCGGTGCGTGTGTATGTATATATATATAGTAAGGCCTTGAAATGCATCTCTTCCACGCTTTATGCGCTTTTCACGCTTTATGCGTTTAGCAACCAGTTTAGCCTTATTAAAGTTGCGTGACTTTTATATCACACTACTATTAATAAACAAGTGGTACTACAGGAGAAATAGTACCACCTATATAAAAACTAGAATGTGGTCAGCTTGCGCCGCGGTCAGCTCTGAGTTATTACACTAAGATGCAGCCAGATACACTAACACAGCATGCACACTCTGGCACTTCTCTGTTGCCACAGTGTATTAAATAAAACATTTTATGCTGGCTAGAAGACAGTTTGCTTCAATAAAATCAGCTTATTATGAAATACTATGTAAAAACAACACATATAGGTCAGTCACACATAATATAATCTGATGACAAACACATTAAATAAATGATTACTATTGTTTATCATCTATATAGTGATAAGAAAAGCATTATAGATTTGAGATTATACAAAAGTCTTGTTATAACTTTTATTAGTGATAAGAATAACACACAACAAAATTAAGCTTAATGATTTCCATTCTCTTTGTTTCTTTATAATGGATATCCAAAACGTGAACTTGATTGTCAGAATGGTGATAATATAAAATAACTGATAGGATTGATTGTGTCTCAGAGCTTTGTATGGCTTACGGCAGAGTCTGAATTAGAATTAGCTGCCAAGAAATTATAATGAGATATAAAGAAAACAACTTCTGTTCCTACCCCTGATATACCATTTATTTCTAGATTATTTTGATGCCAAGATACAATAAGGTGCATGTATTTTATTGTCACCTTTTTATTTCCATTGCAATTTCAGAAATGACAATGGCCTAGTACCTGCTGATGGTCAATCATTCTGTTTAGGTGAATAGTTTACTACCAATATAAAATGCCATTAATAGATATTATCATTTACCTAATATGTCTGGTAATGTATGTAACACAACTGTAACTACTATTCTTAACCAGACTCCTTGCATATCTCCACTTAGACTTTGACAACTTTTATTTTGCTTCTAAAGACAGACCCTACCAAAATAAGACAAAACCATGATTTGTCATTACTATTATTTAAGTCCCATATTCTTTAAGGCCATCTTTCCTTCTGCCCAGACACCGATCGGTCTTCAAAATTACATATTTGGGTCTAGATTTGTCCCTAATTTGGTAAGAATGTTGCTCTGTAGGGGGATTTAAAAATAGCTAAAATTATGGTGATCTGGCTCTTGGTTTGGTTGCCATGGCAACAGAAAGCTCCCATACTTATAATGGGAAAATGGTTAAATTGCATTTTCTCCATAACCACTGAAATGATGTGAACCATATTTGGCAGTTATGATCATCTGATGATTGTCTACCCAGTTCATATGTTCTATGACCAGCCGCCATTTTGTTTGGTTGCCATGACAACATTAAATTCTGAAAAAGGAATTTTTTGAATGACAACACTTTCAAAACCACTGAAGCAGTGTGACTCTAATTATACACCTCACAAACTTTGTGGGATCGGGGAGGTATACTGTTTTCATGTCTGTACGTCTGTGTGTCTGTCTGAGACGCTGTTTTTATACGCCCGTTTGAAAAATGGGACGTATTATGTTACAGGGTATGGCATACATCCATCCGTCCATCCGTAAACTTTTTCGTTTCCGGCTAACTCCTCCTACAGTTTACATCCAATCGAGCTGAAACTTGGTATATATTTAGACCATGATGTGGCGCAGCGCATATTGTTTCAGGGTTACAGTCCACCAAAGGTTTGCAGAGTTATGCCCCTTAGAATATTTCTGTAAACTTTTCATTTCCGATTAACTCCTCCTACATTTTACATCTGATCATGCTGAAACCTTATATATAGTAAGACCATGATGTGGAGCAGCGCATATTGTTTCGAGGTTAGTCCACCAAATATTAGCAGAGTTATGCACCTTTGAAAATTTCAGTAGACTTTTCGTTTCCGGCTAACTCCTCCTACAGTTTACATCCGATGAAGCTGAAACTTGATTTATAGTTAGACCATAATGTGGAGCAGCGCATATTGTTTCAAGGCTACAGTCCACCAAATATTAGCAGAGTTATACCCCTTTGAAAATTTCTATTAATTTTTCGTTTCTGGCTTAATCCTCCTACAGTTTACATCCAATCAAGCTGAACTTCATGTACAGTTAGACCATAATGTGGAGCAGCGCATATTGTTTCGAGGTTACAGTCCACCAAATATTAGCAGAGTTATGCCCCTTTAAAAAATTTCAGTAAACTTTTCGTTTCCGGCTAAATCCTCCTACAGTTTACATCCTATCAAACCTGAAACTTGATTTGTAGTTAGACCATGATGTGGAGCAGCACATATTATTTCAAGGTAACAGTCCACCAAATATTAGCAGAGTTAAACCCCTTCGACAATTTCTATTAATTGTTTGTTTCCAGCTAAATCCTCCCTCAGTTTACATCCGATTAAGCTGAAACTTCATAAATAGTTACACGGTCATGTGGAGCAGTACCTATTATTTCAAGGTTACAGTGCACCAAATATTTGCAGATTTATGTTCCTTTGAAAGTTTTTGTAAACTTTTCGCAGCATATTGTTTAGAGGTAATAGTGTGCAAATTTTATTTTATAATAGGTATATTTTTTTGCAAATAACTAAAGTTTTGGTCATATGAACAAGATATGATTTCTTTTTTTTTTTTTTTTTTAAAAAACATCTTCTTTTATTAGATTTGCAAGGAAATGTTGCCATTATTAAATCTTTATAAATAGATAATTCTTTTCGGATTTTTTTTTTTTTTTTTTTTTTTTTTATTCTTCTGATTTGGCTCCCTTGAAGAACAAAAATAAAATCCGTATTAAACAAGTTAAAGGTTTACAAAAAAATTTCTTGCAGCATTTTTTTTTTTTTTTTTTTTTTGGTTGTTTATTTTTGTTTTGTTATTGTTTGGACCGATATTGAAGTATAGGAAAAACAAATCAGCCAAAGGCTCATATGAGCTTATAATATAGCCATGTTTCTGTGGTGTGTCCTCCGTCAGAAAGCACTTCTCCCTAGAAGTAGCAAATTGATTATTTTTAAATATTCACGTCTTAAAATCTTAAATTATTATTTTGCTAAGAACGTGTGTCGCCTGAAAACACCTCAACACTTCCGGGAGTTACCGAGTGAAATTAAATAAATAAATAACAATTATGCACAGAACGCAAATTTAAATCTATTCAAATTTAGAAGCTTATGTTTGTCATGACAACAAAAGCAATTTTTCAAATGAGAAGAAAACATATTTTTCGTCAAAATTTTCGGAAAACCCGTTTCTAAATTCGTAGCCTTGTTCCGGCTGCGCTGTTTACCAGCGCAGAAAAGACGCAAAGTAAGTCTAAATATAGGCGAATTGCAATGGTTTTGCTTGCTATTCTCCACTAACGAACGTATTGCTGTTGGTAACTCATCGAGAGCTGCCTTTTATTTGTTTGTTGTTGCACGAGTTGGCGCCGTTTTCCCGCAATTTTTGTGAAGTAAGCAACTCGCTCGCTCGTGTTGATCGGCTTCAATCAGAGCAAATATTTCATTAAATACATTTCTGCAAAATAATTTCAGCATAGTTTGTTTTTAAGAAAACATGTTTTGGGTGTTTTCTCTCATGTATTTTCTTTTTTTTTTTTCTTTCTCTGGGCTTTGAAACGAACGCGAAGTTGGACCAATGTTGATGCTTTCTCTAAGGTCGGACATACAAGTACAGGCTTTCCAAAAAGATGCGATCGAATTTTAATAAGCGATAAGGATATGTTTGAAACACATTTAAGAGAAGTGTATATCATAATGATTCTGTGTGACACTGAATTAAGAACCTCTGTTCTACTAAAGAAAGGACAGACTGCCGCAGCAGGGAAAAAGTGGGATTTTCCTGTGGGACTTCCAAATTTGAGGGGTAGGAAGTCTGGGACTTCCTGAGTCTGGAAGTTAATGGAAGTCCTGTCACTATTTCCTAAGCCCCAAAAGCTTTTGGATCCTTACCAGACACTCAGTGGTCAAGGTTAACTATGTTGAAAAATGAAGTTGTCCGGACAATGTCCTTAAATATAAAGGTTTCAAATTTAGCCGAAAACTCCAAGTTTTCTAGGTCAAACTCCTAATTTTCAATTTTAACTCCAACTTTTCTCAGAGATGGATTCTTAAACTCCTGCTTTCAAAATCCTAGTGAGAACTCTGATAAATACTCAAAAAGTGAGCCTTGTGTGCACTCTATCTCATGAATCAATAGATGGAATTAGACCAAATTAGCACAGATACATCATTGGGATTGGGGAAAGAAGTGATTAGATTTTGGTGACCTTTATCTCGTTTTCAAGGTCACACCAGCACTTTGAAACTCAAATTTTGATAGAAAAAAGCTTGTGTGCACACTCTATTTTGAACCAATGGCTGGAATTTTAACAAGCTAGTTTTATTAGATTTTGGTGATCTTGACTTTATTTTCAAGTTCACGCCGGGAACTTAAATTTTGATAGAAAAAATGGTGGGATTCTTTTTATTAATTGCAATGACAATTTGAAAAAAGTTGTATAACAAATGCATATCTGCAGTGACTATTTCACTCAGGTGCGCGTGTCGTGGCCCGTGGGCCTCTTGTTTTTCTTTCAAGGTTATGTGCATTTCCTGAGTTATGGCCCTTAGAAAATATATGGATGAAATCTTGTCAGCAAAATATCTAAAAAACTATTGAAGCTAGAGCCTTGAAACCTAGTGAATAGATTGTTAGTGAGAAGTAGGTGACCTGATTAACATTTGAATAAATACAGTGAAACCTCGATAATTCAAAGTCCAAGGGACCAAACAGTTTTGTTTGAATTATTGAGATTTTGAATAATTGAGGGTTAAAATGCATCCATATATTTAAGTCGGGACTTCAAAATGATTTTGAATTATTGAGAATTTTGAATTATTGGAATGAATTATTGAGGTTCTGTTGTACTTGAGTTATGGCCCGTTGTCAATTTGACTGTTCTTTTCTGTTGGAGTCTTTATGGTGGAGTAATGCCCTTTTCAAACTTAGGCCAATGAAAATCTTGTAAGCAAAATATCTAAGGACCCACTTGAGTTAGGCTCATGAAACTTTGCAAGCAGTTTGGAACCAAGGTGTAGATGACCTGATCAAATTTTGGTCAGAGTTATGTTCCTTTCAACTTTGGTATTTTGTATCTACAAGCATATAGTTGGGGGCATAGTGTTTTACAAACACCTTTCTAGTTTATATTTGACCTTTATCTACATTTCATGCTCCATTAGGCATGCTACATTCAGGGAAGATGTTCGTGGGCGACGTGCTTGCCTTTTTTCTGCAGACGTCGCTCTGTTCATACAGAAAAGCGATGTTGATGTCGCCTTAATTTTTCAGTGTGTATTGCCTATCCTGACTGATTAATTCGCTGAAAATACAGATTCAGGTGTCATGATCTTTCATCCCTTGAGACTAGGATTATCGGCAGACAGGTTCACTCGTTAGTTATTTGACACTTCCCAGTAAAATTACATCATTTGCTTGTAGATAGTCTGACCTAGATTTTTGACAGGTGCACAATCCACCCCTCCTCATTCTAACATGTCTGATTGTATTTTTTTTGTATTTTTTTTTTTTCATTTAAAAGTTTTCGAACGCCGAATTTTCATTATGATCCCAAATGCACCGTTTCCTTTTTTTTTTTTTTTTTTTTTTAATGATGTTGACTTCTTCTTTTGAAAGATGACATGCGGTCACAGGTGGTATGCAAAATAGTACATTGTACCTTATCACTTATGCGAGCGCATTCTGCGCATTCAAATAGTTATTTCTAGTGGCCAAAAGCAATTTCTAAGTCCTGCAGAACCTTGTGTAGATACTCATGGGACTGCTCAGGTAGGCACCGGGCGACAATATGCAATTCTGGGATGTTAACGTTTCCAGTACAAGTTAAAAAGTTACGTTATTACTTGCTCCTACATGAAGAGACCGCATGCTCATATCGGTGACATCACTTAAACTCGTGGCGGAAAGGCAGTGGCTAGAGTGCTGATACTGGCACCCTAGACTCAGAGGCTAGAGTGCCGGTACCGGCACTCTAGACTCGGTGGCTAAAGTGCCGATACCAGCACTCTAGCCATTCCCAGGTGGCCAGGCTAGAGTTCCGGTAATATAATACTTGATAGCTATAATCTGCCAGATAGCATCATACTCAGGACGAATTAAAGAAATACCCCATTGTAATAGTCTCTTTCTTTTAACCTTTACCACTCTCTGGGCTAATACAGCAGATGACAAATTGGCGATATTTTATCTTATTTTTCCCAGAAAACAGGATTTACCTTTTCATGCAAATTGTCGCCAAAATGTCAAATCCTGTTTGCTTGGGAAAAATGTGAAAAAATATTTCAAAATGTCGTCTGCTGAAAAAAAAGAAAAAAAAAAGAAAAGAAAACAATACCAAGACTGCTACGCATTAAAGTTTTAGCTTTTTCTATATATATATATATATATATAATGAAAATCCCTCATTCTTTAAAATGTCATTTTTAACACAATGCAAGTATGAGCTTTTTTACAAATAATATTGCCATGTCCGAGTGTTCGCATGCGACATATTGCATGTTTTACATGTTTGAGAGTCATGATGGGCTGTGGGTTGGAGGTGGGGGAGGGAGTGAGGACAACTCTGAAATTCTCTAATCAAACAAATAACCCATTGTAATAGTCTCTTTCTTTAACCTTTACCACTCTCTGGGCTAATTCAGCAGACGACAAATTGGCGTTAATTTTTTTCTTATTTTTCCTAGAAAACAGGATTTGTCTTTTCATGCAGATTGTTGCCAAAACAGGATTTGACATTTCAAATGTCAAATCCTGTTTGCTGTGTAAAATGTGAAAAATTATTTCAAAATGTTGTCTGCTGAAAAAAAAAAAAAAAACAATACCAAGAGTGCTACACATTAAAGTTTTAGCTTTTTCTGTCTATATATATATAATGAAAATCCCTCATTCTTTATAAAAATGTCATTTTTAACACTTTACAAGTATGAGCTTTTTTTTACAAATAATATTGCCATGCCCACGGTGGTTTTGGTTATAGCTGATGAACAAGTTGCTGTAGCATTTAGCATACCCTTTCTTTCCGGTACCGGCACTCTAGCCTCTGAGTCTAGGGTGCCGGTACCGGCACTCTAGACACTGCCTGGCAGAAAACCGTTCTGCGAGAAAAACGAACTTATTACCATGTAAAATTGCAGAGCCTTGTCAGAAATGCATTCGAAAATATACAAACAAGACCTAGACTTTTTATCGCAGCATATATAGATCGCAACACGGTGCAAAATAAACATTGAAATGACGTTCTGCGGGAAGCTCCACACACAAGTCCGTGATCAGATTGTGACGTATATATTTGCGGTGACGTGTAAGAGAGCATTAATTGGTTGATTGATAAATGTTTTACTTCACTTACAAAAACCCTCAATGTCAATAACACTCAAGATTAAAAGATAACTGCAGACAACAACAAGCTT
Organism: Anodontia alba; assembly: GCA_964016985.1. Classification (NCBI taxonomy): domain Eukaryota; kingdom Metazoa; phylum Mollusca; class Bivalvia; order Lucinida; family Lucinidae; genus Anodontia; species Anodontia alba. The sequence goes on along the minus strand of OZ024835.1, from coordinate 41,885,228 downwards.
TTTGGGTGCGGTGGGGTACGGAATTTTAATGAAAGTTGAAAGGCAGTGGAGGCGGGGTGCCACTGCATGGATTAGTTCAGTATATGTTGAGAAATGCCCCTCAAATCATTTGCCAAAGAAACTTCAATATATAAATATATCTGCTCTACATGCAAAAAATAATGAAAGGTTCATGTATTGTCACCACTGAAATAATAACAATAAAAAAAAAATAAATAAAAAACAAAAACAAATAGAATGTTAAAATCATTTAATAAATTTTAAGTTTGGTGGCGTTCACCCGCAAGTTAAGCAGGCTGGGATTGTCACATCTCCCTGATCATGGAACAAGTCTCCCTAATTTCCCATGAGGGAGATGTGATGTCTCCCTATTTTTCTGGGCCAGCTTCATGCCTGCTACATTGTCTTACTAATGTTAATATAATCATCATGAATCTTGGTCAGAATGTTTGCCTTGATCATTTATGGGTCAGATTCTCTAAGTATATGATACTTAGGGGAGCGTTACAGGGCCATCATGGCCCTCTTGTGTTTAATCTGTATCATCTGATTGTAGTTAGACATCCTTGGGTATGTTATCCTTTAATTATAGTCCTGCTTTGAAAAAGTGGGGCTATACTTGACCTTCCGTCTGTTCTTCCTTCCTTCTGTCCAGTTATCAGATAAATATTCTTCACACTTTTCTCAAGCACTGTAAGGATACAAAGTTGAAACTTGATACATACATACCCGGTGGGTTGATGTATCGTGTATACAGGAATCAGGGACAAGGGCCCATAACTCTTGCAGTTATATCTCTTGATAAGTTTTTCAATTTGCCATAAATGAAAAATTTTCATTACAGATTTCTTAGGTATGAAAGTTGTGAAGTTGAAACTTGGTACACACATGGACAATTGGCTGATGTATCATGTATTCCAGAATCAGGGGCAAGGGCCCATATTTCTTGGAGTTATTTTTTGAAAGGTTTTACCATATATGAAAAATTTTTGTTACAGATTTCTTAGGAACTATGATAGCTTAGTCCGCTGGCCAGCTATGGTTTACCTCCCCCGGGGGAATTTGGTAGACCATGTTTTTCTTAAAGCCTATTATCTTGCAAGTATTTTGCAGCATATTAGCCATCTGGTGAAGGGGGCGTTTCCGAGTAAAAGCCTGTTACATTCATTACCCCTACAAAATGTATAATACCATAGGAAATTATTAAACCTATGAGAATTGGAGCAGAAGTAATTATATGTTCCAGCTAAATATATGAACCTAAAGAACAGTCCACTAGCTACAAAATGTGATGTTTGAAACTTCTTTTTGGCCTTACTTGGCGTAATGCATGTTACATTTTCTAATGTACCCTTTAGAAATAAGTATTTTAACTCATATAGTTCATTTTCATAGATTGTACTTTGTCTCTGTGACCTTAAGGTTTTAATTTCTGATAAGATATTTAAATACCTTTTCCAAAGCTGCAAAAAAGATTTCTCTAGCTTTTATACTTTGCAAGTTATTGGGCTTTAAGCAAAGTCACCCCACTGTGAAATGTAACATTGAAAAAAATCATTTTCACATATCACATCAAATGCAGCCTAGAAATTGTACAAATAAAGCAAATTTTTATTTTAGCATTATATCTTTGTAATATGAGATACAAAGGCACATTAAAACATGTCTCTGCCATATCATTCTGCCTATAGTAACATAGGTAACATCTAAAATATCTCCATACTGTAGGCTTTGGTGGTTTTCTGTATGGTAATTTTCATCAGTATTTACGAGGGTGAGTCAATAAGTCACCAGCCTATCCCATTTCTGATGGACCGAGATGGTCACGATTTTCATGCTTTGTTTCAAAATATGATTTATACATGGGTACAAAATTACATGCGTATCGAGTCATTCTTTAATAAGATATTGAATGTCAAACATGGCTAGTGATGCAAAGGCATGCTTTTCATCTAAAGTTGAGTACCGTCTGTAATTCGGTACTTGTATTTAAAAGGTAAAACAGGCAAGGAAATACTCGGCAAGTTAGTCTATGTTTATGGGTCTTCTGCACCATCTTATGCTCAGGTTAAATTCTGGGTAGGGAATTCATCTTTAGAAGATGAAGCCAGGTCTGGACACCCACTGGATGCCACCGACGAAGAAAAGTGTAAGAAAGTTCGGGATCTGGTATACTCTGATAGGCGAATTCAGGTGGAAGAAATAGCGCAGGCATTAGGCATTTCACATGGTAGCGTTTCAACAATCTTACATGATCGTTTAGGTATGCGCAAGCTAACAGCCCATTGGGTCCCCAAATCCCTTAGCAATGAGCAAATGGCAACCAGAGCATCTGAGTATGCAGCACTTTGTTGAAGCGTTTTAGGTCAAAAGATGTTTTTATCGCACCTGCTTGTAGCCGGGTGCGATATAGGCGTCCGATTCTCTGTCCGTCCGTCAGTCGGTCCGTCCGTCTATCCGTCCGTCTGTCAACATTTATGTCGACATTCGACATTTATGTCAAAAGTTAGTATTCTAATCAACTACAAGACTAAACAACAATCAAACCTTGCATGAAACATCTCCGTGACCTCCTGACTTTGCAACATAGGCATCCGCTTTTCTGTATGTCTGTCCATTCGTCCGTCCGTCTGTCAACACTTATGTCGAAGTTCGACATTTATGTCAAAGTTAGTATTTTAATCAACTACAAGACTAAACAACCATCAAACCTTGCATGAAACATCTCCCTGCCCTCCCAACTTTGCGACATAGGTGCCCGCTTTTCCATTCGTCTGTCCGTTCGTCCGTCTGTCTGTCTCTTAACAGTTCTGTTATGTCAAAGTTTGACATTTACGTCAAAGTTAGTATTCTAATCAACTACAATTCTACAACAACCATCATTCCTTGCATGACACATCTCCCTGACCTCCTGACTTGGCAGATATGTTGACCCAGTGACCTTGACCTATATTTTGCACTCCATTGACTTTGACACAATTTACGTTGACGTTCCAGATTTTCTCAACTATAAGGCGTACAACTACCAAACCTTGCATAGTGCTTCTCCTAGATGTACAGACTTGGCAGGTACCTTGACCCGGTGACCTTGTTGTATATTTTGTGCTCCAGTGACTTTGACATATTTTGTGTCGACGTTCGATATCTCCTCAACTATAAGGCCTACAACCATCAAACCTTGCAAAGTGCTTCTCCTCAATGTACTGACTTAGCAGATACTTTGACCTGGTGACCTTGACCTATATTTTGGCTGCAGTGACTGACATAATTTACGTCAATGTTCCAGATCTCCTCAAGTGTAAGACCTCTAGCCACCAAACCTTGCATAGTGCTTCTCCTATATGTACTGACTTGGTAGGTATCTTGACCCGGTGACCTTGAGCTATATTTTGCGCTCCACTGCCTTTTACACATTTTACGTCAACGTTCAATATCTCCTCAACTGTAAGGCCTACAACCATCAAACCTTGCATAGTGCTTTTCCTCAATGTACGGACTCTGCAGGTACCTTGACTGGGTGACCTTGACCTATATTTCACGCTCCATTGACTTTTACACCGTTTACGTCACCCTTCCATATGTGATGTCCTCAACTGTAAGGCCTTCAACCACCAAACCTTATATAGCACTTCTTCTTGATGTACTGACTCGACAGGTACTTTGACCTGGTGACCTTGACCTATATTGTGCACTCCAGTGACTTTGACACATTTTATATTGATGTTCGGTATCTCCTCAAATATAAGACCTACAACCACTAAACCTTGCATAGTGCTTCACCTCATTGCACCTGCTTGGCAGGTACCTTGACCCAGTGACCTTGACCTATATTTGACACATTTTACGTTGATGTTTGATAACTCCTCAACTATAAGGCCTGCAACCACCATGCCTTGCATTGTGCTTCTCCTTGATGTACTGAATTAGCAGGTACCTTGACCCATGACCATGACCTATATTTCATGCTCCAGTGACTTTTACACATTTTACGTCAACGTTCCATTATCATTGGGCTGTATGATATGAAAAGTCAGTGCTGAAGATATAGCCATTAGATGGAATGGGACTGGCCTGGAATATATGTGCCCCACTAGGCACTTTGTCTACATTTTTTTCAACCCAGTTTTCCAAGTAAGCACTGCTAAAAATGAAATAAACTTATTAAATAACCACATTCTGATTGTGGCTCCTGTGACTTTTGCGCCAGCAGGTGCGATGACGCCATCCGCGGAATTCTTGTTATTTTTTTTTGCATCTGGTGACTGTAGATGAGACTTTGGTTCATAATTATGAGCCAGAGAATAAAGCTCAGAGTGGTCAGTGGGTAGGGCCTGGGTCCCGGAGGCCAAAGAAGTTCAAGACGCAACCATCTGCTGGCAAGGTGATGGCCACAGTATTTTGGGATGCAAAAGGCTTTATTATGTTGGACTCTTTACCCAAGAGAAGTACAATAACTGGAGTGTTCTATGCAAACTTGTTAGACCAGTTGTGAACCGCCATCCGTGAAAAACGCTGAAGTAAACTCTGCTGCAACAGGACAACGCAGAGTCCACACTTGCAAAATTGCAATGGATGCTGTAGAGCGAAACAGGTATGAATTAATACCACATCCTGCCTGTTCGCCTGACCTAGCTCCTTGCGACTTCTACCTATTCCCAAACTTGAAAAAGGATATCCGTGGACCTCATTTCCGGTCTGATGAAGAAGTCGTGACGGCAGTTGAGGAGTGGGTCAATGGAAAGGACCCTGACCTTTTCAGTTCTTGGCTGATGGCACTTGAACACCGTTGGTCTAAGTTCATCACACTAGAGGGCAATTACATCGAAAAGAAGAGGTGGATCTCAACCAGAAATAAGTTAGGCTGGTTACTTATTGACTCACCCTCGTAGTGCATCTGTTTTGTATCATTTAGAAGTTTTTGTAAGCATTCCTGAAACTGCAGATGTAATGCCTATATTTTCTGTCAGTTATAACATACATTTTGTACTGTTAACAGTTAAGTTGCTATCTGCATCTAGGCCACTTTTACATAAAATATTGGATACTGTCCTGAACTTTTCAATTTATAGCAAATGCTCATAATTTCTTTATGTCTAAATAAAATATCTACAGATGAATTGTATGTCAGACCCTCACATGACTTTGCTTAATAATTTATCATTGGTAACATAAGTAACACCTCAATGTCTTAATTTTAAGGGATCTTTCTCTCTGTAAAGGTCTTTACCTATGCTTTTATTTCTTGAATTAATACTTAGTTTAAAAATAAGATTCTTCAGATAAAAGGATAAAAAAAAGGCACTTTCACCTTATTTATTCTGTTACATTATCTGGTGTGTTACATAGATAATTTATTTACCTGCATACTAATGCATATCAATTCAAGAATTTTATTGATATAGTTATTAAGAATATCCAAATTATAGCTTGCTACACTAATTTCTGTCCATGATTTTTATCGCACCTGCTTGTAGCAGGGTGCGATATAGGCGTCCGATTTTCCGTCCGTCCGTCCGTCCGTCCGTCCGTCCGTCCGTCCGTCCGTCCCTCCGTCCGTCCGTCCGTCCGTCCGTCCGTCCGCCTGTCAACATTTATGTCGACGTTCGACATTTATGTCAAAGTTAGTATTCTAATCAACTACAATACTAAACAACCATCAAACCTTGCATGAAACATCTCCCTGACCTCCTGACTTTGCGACATAGGCGTCCGCTTTTCCGTATGTCTGTCCATTCGTCCGTCCGTCTGTCAACATTTATGTCGAAGTTCGACATTTATGTCAAAGTTAGTATTTTAATCAACTACAAGACTAAACAACAATCAAACCTTGCATGAAACATCTCCCTGACCTCCTGACTTTGCGACATAGGTGCCCACTTTTCCATTCGTCTGTCTGTTCGTCCGTCCGTCTGTCCGTCTGTTAACAGTTCTGTTATGTCGAAGTTCGACATTTATGTCAAAGTTCGTATTCTAATCAACTACAAAACTAAACAACCATCAAACCTTTTATGAAACATCTCCCTGACCTCCCAACTTTGCGACATAGGTGCCCGCTTTTCCATTCGTCTGTCGGTTCATCCGTCCGTCTGTCTGTTAACAGTTCTGTTATGTCGAAGTTCGACATTTACGTCGAAGTTAGTATTCTAATCAACTACAATTCTACAACTACCATCATACCTTGCATGACACATCTCCCTGACCTCCTGACTTGGCAGGTATGTTGACCCAGTGACCTTGACCTATATTTTGCGCTCCATTGACTTTGACACAATTTACGTTGACGTTCCAGATCTTCTCAACTATAAGGCGTACAACTACCAAACCTTGCATAGTGCTTCTCCTAGATGTACTGACTTGGCATATACCTTGACCCGGTGACCTTGACCTATATTTTGTGCTCCACTGACTTTGATATATTTTGCCTCGACGTTCGATATCTCCTGGACTATAAGGCCTACAACCATCAAACCTTGCAAAGTGCTTCTTCTCAATGTACTGACTTGGCAGATACCTTGACCTGGTGACCTTGACCTATATTTTGGCTGCAGTGACTTTGACATAATTTACGTCAATGTTCCAGATCTCCTCAAGTGTAAGACCTCTAGCCACCAAACCTTGCATAGTGCTTCTCCTAGATGTACTGACTCGGCAGGTATCTTGACCCGGTGACCTTGACCTATATTTTGCGCTCCAGTGCCTTTTACACATTTTACGTCAACGTTCAATATCTCCTCAACTGTAAGGCCTACAACCATCAAACCTTGCATAGTGCTTCTCCTCAATGTACGGACTCCGCAGGTACCTTCACTGGGTGACCTTGACCTATATTTCGCGCTCCATTAACTTTTACACCTTTTATGTCACCCTTCCATATGTCCTCAACTGTAAGGCCTTCAACCACCAAACCTTATATAGCACTTCTTCTCGATGTACTGACTCGGCAGGTACCTTGACCTGGTGACCTTGACCTATATTGTGCACTCCAGTGACTGACACATTTTATGTTGATGTTCGGTTTCTCCTCAAATATAAGACCTACAACCACTAAACCTTGCATAGTGCTTCACCTCATTGCACTGGCTTGGCAGGTACCTTGACCCGGTGACCTTGACCTATATTTGACACATTTTACGTTAATGTTTGATAACTCCTCAGCTATAAGGCCTACAACCACCATACCTTGCATTGTGCTTCTCCTTGATGTACTGAATTAGCAAGTACGTTGACCAGTGACCTTGACCTATATTTCATGCACCAGTGACTTTTACACATTTTACGTCAACGTTCCATTATCATTGGGCTGTATGATACGAAAAGTCAGTGCTGAAGATATAGCCATTAGAGGGAATTGGACTGGCCTGGAATATATGTGCCCCACTAGGCACTTTGTCCACATTTTTTTCAACCCAGTTTTCCAAGTAAGCACTGCTAAGAATGAAATAAACTTATTTAATAACCACGTTCTGGTCGGGTGGTGCGAAGGTGCTGTGTATCTTACATTACCGGGGCGTCCAACTGATATTGGCTTACAGTTGGGCAAGGCCTGCTATCCTTGTAGTGGGTAAGGGTAGAGGGGGAATGTTTTTATTCTGTTTCCTCACTTTCATTCCTGTTCCTCTTTCTTCCCTGTCCCTCTCTTTCATCTCCTCTACTCTCTCTTCTATAACCTTCAAATCTATTTAAAAACAAGGCACATTATGCAGTTGTCCACAAAGTCTTTCTATTACATGTCTTTCTGTGTAACATAAAATATTATTTCTGATTAAACAAAATTGGTACAAGCATTGGCTCATGCCAAGAAGTGCATGTATTTAATACCAGAGTAGCATTTACATGTAGTTCTGATCAAAACAAAATGTTTATCACAATAATAAGCTGCCGCAGGACATATAGGGCCTGTGAATACAGCGATGACTGGTCAATGTCTTCCCTGTGTGCTCAATGAAAAGCAAAGGTTTTATGCAGACTGCAAAGACTTATCAGACTGAAGTGACACCCAGGCTGATCTGAGTCTTGGCCAGGTGCACAAGTCCATTGTTATACGCCTGTTTGAAAAATGGGACGTATTATGTTACGGGTTATGGCGTCCGTCCGTCTGTCCGTACGTAAACTTTTTTGTTTCCGGCTAACTCCTCTACAGTTTACATCCGATCAAGCTGAAACTTGGTATATAGTTAGACCATGATGTGGCGCAGTTCATATTGTTTTGGGGTTACAGTCCACCAAATGTTTGCAGAGTTATGCCCCTTAGAAAATTTCTGTGAACTTTTCATTTCCGGATAACTCCTCCTACATTTTACATCCGATCAAGCTGAAACTTCATGTATAGTTAGACCATGATGTTGAGCAGCACATATTGTTTCTAGGTTACAGCCCACCAGATATTAGCAGAATTATGCCCCTTTGAAAATTTCAGTAGACTTTTCGTTTCCGGCAAACTCCTCCTACAGTTTACATCTGATCAAGCTGAAACCTGATCTGTAGTTAGACCATGATGTGGAGCAGTGCATATTGTTTCAAGGTTACAGTCCACCGAATATTAGCAGAGTTATACCCCTTTGAAAATTTCTATTACTTTTTCGTTTCTGACTAAATCCGTCTACAGTTCACATCCAATCAAGCTGAAACTTCATGTACAGTTAGACCATGATGTGGAGCAGCGCATATTGTTTCGCGGTTACAGTCCACCAAATACTAGCAGAGTTATGCCCCTCCTACAGTTTTCATCCTATCAAGCTGAAATTTGATTTGTAGTTAGACCATGATGTGGAGCAGCACATATTGTTTCAAGGTTACAGTCCACCAAATATTAGCAGAGTTAAACCCTGTTGAAAATTTCCATTGAAAATTTCTATTAATTTTTTGTTTCCGGCTAAATCCTCCTATAGTTTACATCCAATCAAGCTGAAACTTCATAAATAGTTACACGATGATGTGGAGCAGCACATATTATATCAAGGTTACAGTGCACCAAATATTTGCAGATTTATGCCCCTTTGAAAGTTTTTGTAAACTTTTTGCAGCATATTGTTTAGAGGTAATAATGTGCAAATTTTGTTTTATAATAGGTATATTTTTTGCAAATAACTAAAGTTTTGGTCATATGGGCAAGATATTGATTTTTTTGATTTTTTTTTAACATCTTCTTTTATTAGATTTGCAAGGAAATGTTGCCATTATTAAAATTTTATAAATACATAATTCTTTTTGGATTTTTTTTTTAATACTCTTCTGATTTGGCTGCCTTGAAGAACAAAAATAAAATCAGTATTAAACAAGTTAAAGGTTTACAATTAATTTCTTGCAGCATTTTTTTTTTTGGGTTGTTCATTTTTGTTTTGTTATTGTTTGGTCCGATATTGAAGTATAGGAAAAACAAATCAACCAAAGGCTCATGAGCTTATAATATAGCCATGCTTCTGTGGTGTGTCCTCCGTCAGAAAGCACTTCTCCCTAGAAGCAGCAAACCTCACTATTTTCCCAGGAGGGAGAAGTCATTTCTTCCTTAATTTCTGGGCCAGCTTGGACCCTTAGGTTACAGTTCACCAAGCCAGCCTCGGTGGCTCAGTTGGATGCGCCATCCGACTGGAGACAGGAGATTGCGGGTTCAACCCTCCGCCAAGGTCGGCAACATTCTTTCGTGGAGATTGATCATGAAATATTTTCTATGGTCATTCTCTCCCTTCCGCTGATTCAAGAAGGGCAGTTGTCAGTTTCTGGCAAAAGAATGTGCACAATACTGGTTAACCCCTTAGAGGACTAAGCCTGCCCAGTAAACGTGTGGTTAGGTAAACTGACTGGGCTCGACATGGGACTTTAATAATAGTTATGAAAAATTGTTTTGTCTTATTTTGGTAGGGTCTGTCTTTAGAAGCACAATAAAAGTTGTAAAAGTCTAAATGGAGTTATGCAAGGAATCTGATTAAGAATAGCAGTTACAGTTGTGTTACATACCTTACCTGACATATTAGATAAATGATAATGTCTTTTAATGGCATTTTATATTGGTAGTAAACTAGTCACTGTAACAGAATCAGTGACCATCAGCAGGTACTGGGTAATTGTCATTTCTGAAATTGCAATGGAAATAAAAGGTGACAATAAAATACCTTATCGTATCTTGGCATCAAAATAATCAAGAAATAAATGGTACATGTATATCAGGGATAGGGACAGAAGAAGTTGTTTTTTTTTATATCTCATTATAGCTTCTTGGCAGCTAAATCTAGTTCAGACTCTGGCGTAAGCCATATAAGGCTCAGAGACACAACTAATCCCTCAGTTATTTGATACTATCACCATTCTGACAATCAAGTACATGTTTTTATGTCCATTATAAAGTAACAACGAGAATGGAAATTGTTAAGCTTAATGTTGTTGTGTGTTATTACTTGTATCACTGATAAGTTATAACAAGACTTTTGTATAATCTTATATCTAAAATGCTTTTCTTATCACTATATAGATGATAAACAATATTAATCATTTATTTAATGTGTTTGTCACCAAATGTTATTATGAATGACTGACCTATGTGTGTTGTTAGCTCACCTGGAGCTTTGCTCCAGGTCAGCTTATGCCATGGCAGCTGGCCTGTTGTCCGTCATCCGTCCGTCATCCCTCCATCATTAACTTTTCACTTTTACAACATCTCCAGAACCGTAAGTTGGGTTGAGCTAAAACTTAGTGGGAGGCATTGTGGCAACATGGAGATTCAGAATTGCTAAAATTGTTCTGTTTTGATGTCCAAGATGGCCGGCATAGTGGCCATCTTTAAGTTCTTCAGATGACATCTCCTTCCAAACTGAAGTCTGATTGAGCTGAAACATGATGGGAGTCATTGCAGTGCACAGAGATTCAAAATTGCTAAAATCGTTCCGTTCAGATATCCAAGATGGCCCCCATGGTGGCCATCTTGAAATTCTGCAAACAACATCTCCTCCCAAAACCATAAGTTGGATTGAGCCAAAACTTGATAGGAGGCATCACAGTGACACAAAGATTCAGAATTGCTAATTGCTCGAGAATTGCTTGTACTGTTCCGATATCCAAAATGGCCACCAAGGCGTCCATCTTGAAATTCTTCAAATGACATCTCTCCCAAACCGTAAGTCAGATTGAGCCAAAACTTGATGGGAGGCATCACAGTGACACAGAGATTAAGAATTGCTAAAATCGTTCCAATATCCAAGTTGGCCGCCATTGTGGCCATCTTGAAATTCTTCAAACGACATCTCCCAAACTGTGTTGGATTGAGCCAAAACTTGATGGGAGGCATCACAGTGACACAGAGATACAGAATTGCTAAAATCATTCTGTTCCGATATCCAATTTGGCTGCCACAGCTGCCATCTTGAAATTCTTCAAACGACATCTTCCAAACCGTTTGTTGGATTGTGCGAAAACTTGATGGGAGGCATCACAATGACACAGAGATTCAGAATTGCTAAAATCATTCTGTTCTGATATCCAAGATGGCCACCATGAAATTTTTCAAATGACATCTCCTCCCAAACCATAAGTCAGATTGAGCCAAAACTTAATGGGAGGCATTGGAGCAACATAGAGATTCAGAATTGCTAAAACCATGGTGGCCATCTTGAAATTCTTCAAACAACATCTCCCAAGCCATAAGTCTGATTGAGCTAAAACTTGATTGGAGGCATCAAGTGACACAGAGATTCAGAATTGCTAAGATTGTTTTATTCCGATATCCAAGATAGCCGCCACAGTGGCCATCTTGAAATTCTTCAGACAACATCTCCTCCCAAACCGTAAATAGCATTGAGCCAAGACTTGATGGGAGGCGTCACAGTGACACAGAGATTCAGAATTGCTAAATTCATTCCATTCTGATATCCAAGATGGCCGCCACTGTGGCCATTTTGAAATTATGCAAACGACATCTCCTCTCAAACCATAAGACAGATTGAGCCAAAACTTGATGGGAGGCATTGGAGCAACATAGAGGTTCCGAATTGCTAAAATCATTCGGTTCAGATATCCAAGATAGCTACCATGGTGGCCATATTGAAAATTCTTTAAATGACATCTCCACCCAAACCTTAAGTTGAATTTAGACAAAACTTGATGCAAAACATCACAGTGACCCAGAGATTCAGAATTGCTAAAATCGTTCCATTCCAGTATCCAAGATTGCCGCCAAGGGGGCCATTTTGAAATTCTTTAAATGACATCTCCTCCCAAGGCAGATTGAGCCCAAATTTGATGGGAGGCATTGGAGCATTATAGAGATTCAGAATTGCTAAAATAAGTCCATTCTGATATCCAAGATGGCCATCATGGCGGCCATCTTGAAATTCTTCAAACAACATCTCCTCCCAAACCGTGGGTCCGATTGAGCCAAAGCTTGATGGGGGGCATCATAGAGATTCAGAATTGCTTAAATCATTCCATTTGGCTATCCAAGATGGCCGCCTGGTGGCCATCTTGAAAATCTTGAAACCACATCTGCTCCCGAACCCTAAGTCAGATTGAGCCCAAACTTGGTGGGGGGCATTGGGGCCACATGGAGATTTAGATTTGCTAAAATCATTCAGTTCTAATATCCAAGATGGCCGCCATGTCAGCCATCTTGAAAATCTTCAAGCAACATCTCCTCCGGCCATCTTGAAAGTCTTCAATTGTTATCTGCTCCCGAACAGTAAGTCGGATTGAGCGGAAATGGTGGAAGGCATTGGGGCAGCATGGAGATTTAGAATTGCTAAAATGCTTCCGTTCTGATATCCAAGATGGCCACCGTGGCAGCCATCTTGAAAATGTTCAAATCACATCTGCTACCGAATGTAAGTCTGATCGAGCTTAAACATGATGGGAGGCATTGGGGTGTTATGGAAATTCAGAATTGCTAAAATCCTTCTCTCTAATGTCCAAGATGGCCGCCATCTTGAAATTCTTCAAATCACATCTCCTCCCAAACAGTAAGTCAGGTTGAGCCAAAACTTGATGGGATGCATCGGGGTGACATGGAGATTCAGAATTGCTGAATCGTTCAGTTTTAATATCCAAGCTGGTGGCCATGGTGGCAATCTTGAAACTCTTCAAACAACATCAGATTCTGGATTGCTAAAGGCAATTTGATCTGATAGCCAAGATGGCCATCATGGCACAATGTAACATATCATAATCCAGGCCCACTTAGACCTTTAGTTTTTACATGGTATTCCACAATAAGCAGATTTTATTGAAGCAAACTGTCTGCCAGCCAGCATAAAATGTTTTATTTTATACACTGTGGCAGTGTATTTGGGGCTGCATCTTAGAGATGACTTAAAATTGCAGTGTAGTGTTGATATATGTGTGATGTTATTGTCAGCGTGATTACCACTGCATTTTTATGTAAACTCAAATAATGAAATAGTTCTCCTTGAATTATTTGTGCCTTCAGAATGTTTGTTTTTGCTTTATTCATGCTTTTGAATTGATATTAGGAAAGTATACAGTATTTTAATTGACAAAGCTTTACTGAAGGGATTTCTCCTGCAAACACTGTCTATAGGAAACAGTGTTCTGATATCACAGCACTTAAACTGACATATAAGGTGTGTAACAGTATTAAGTGTGCAATATTTCTGGAAGTCTAGATAGATTTAAGTTTTAGAGAATCAGCTTTATGCATAGAACATAAGCAATAAAGAGCTCATATCATAAGTATTATGAACAAGGGGATATTTCTGTATTTGTTATAGGGTGCACTTTGCTATTTTAAGGATAAAATTATCAATCAGATACAACAGCAGAAGATTGGCAAGAGTTTTCTTTCACTTAATTCACCAAACTATAAAGATGTCTGAGAAATAATTCACTATGTTTGTTATTAAAAGAATTATAGAGCTGATTTCCCTTCACTTTTCTGTACAAAGTATCAACAGCCATTTTAAACAATGTAGATAAAGTATCACTCAAATAACATATATAACATTAAGAATATCATAAAGCATTTATTAAAAGTATATAATGCATTTTATCAATCATAATAGTTAAATAGGTTGTACTAAATACAACTACAGCAAATAAGATGTTAAGTTTGAAATAAAGATACTTTTCAAAACAAGAAGTTTAGGCTGTTTAAGGTAACTATCATTCCTTTTGTCATTTGCTTAGTCAAGCTGGTTTGTTTTTATGTCTTGATGTACAAATGAGGACAAATAGTGTTTATCTATTATAAAACAGCATAAGATTAAATTTCTAGTCACTACATTTTGTATATGAGGTTTATGACTTTTAGTAATGTATGTTACAGTTATAAAACAAGTCGTTGACAGCTCAACATATTGAAATACCTGTCTCTATAAAACCACATGCATTAATGGTGGCATTTAGCATGCTAGTAAGCAAGAATATGGATACTTTAGTATTTACACCAAATTATTTTCATTGTTTTGAGGGTAACGTTGGTAACATGGCTGTTACACGCAAATGCCCCCATTGCCAGAGGGCTAACATGTGTCATTTTTTAGCTCTCCTGAACAACGTTCACGGAGAGCTATTGTACTACCCCCGGCGTCGGCGGTGTCGGCTTTGGCGTCGGCATCCACAAATGTTAAAGTTTTCATTAAAGATTTTAAGACCTCATTATTTCCTAACCTTATCACCGATTAGCTTCATCTTTGGTATAATGATACATATTGCTTCAAAATTTTGTGCAGTACCATCCCCAATGCTCCAGGTTATGTCAAGGTCAAGGTCACAGACTTAGAATTTTCATGTTAAAATTTTATGTCAAAGGTTTTATTTTAGGATCTCATTACTTCTACACTAAATGATGGAATTTGTTCCTATTTGGTATTATGATAGACACTGGTCAAAAGTTTTTATCAGCAACATCAGCACTCATGACCGTGACCTTGAGATTGAGGTCATAGACTTAGAATTTAAATGTTAAAGTTTTTGTTAAAGTTTTTAAGACCTCATCATTTTCTAACCTTATCACTGATTTGATTCATCTTTGGTATGGTTATACATATTGGTCCAAAATTTTGTGCAGTACCATCCTCACCACCCTAGGTCATGTCAAGGTCAAGGTCACAGAAATAGAATTTTCATGTTAAAATTTTTATGTTGAAGTTTTTAGCATCTCATTACTTCTAAACTATATGATGGATTTAGTTCCTATTTGGTATTATGATCGATACTGGTCAAAAGTTTTTATTAGCACCATCAGCTTTCATGACCATGGTCTTGAGATCGACGTCACAGACATAGAATTTAAATATTAAAGTTTTTGTTAAAGTTTTTAAGACCTCATTATTTCCTAACCTTATCACCGATTTCATTCATCTTTGGTTTGATGATACATATTTGTCCAAAATTTTGTGCAGTACCATCCCCACCACTTTAGGTTATGTCAAGGCCAAGGTCACAGACTTAGAATTTTCATGTTAAAATTTTACGTTGAAGTTTTTAGGATCTCATTACTTCTAAACTACACGATGGATTTAGTTTCTATTTGGTATCATGATAGATACTGGTCAAAACATTTTATTAGCACCATCAGCACTCATGACCTTGACCTTGAGGCCGACGTCTCAGACTTAGAATTTAAATGTTGAAGATTTCATTTAAGTTTTTAAGACCTCATTATTTCCTAACCTTATCACAGATTTGATTCATATTTGGTATGATGATACATATTGGTCCAAAATTTTGCCCAGTTCCATCCTCACCACCCTAGTTTATGTCAAGGTCAAGGTCACAGCATGCAAAAATTTTCCTGGTAAAATTTTATGTCAAAGTTTTTAGGACCTCATTCTAAACCAAATGATGGATTTAATTTATATTTGGTATTATGATATATATTGGTTCAAGGTTTTTATCAGCACCAGCAGCACACATTACAGTGACCTTGGGGTCGAGGTCACACACTTAGAATTTTAAAAATGTTAAAGTTTTTGTTTACGTTTTTAAGACCTTATTTCAAATTGATTCATCTTTGGTTTGATGAATATTTTGCACATTGCAATCCTCCCTCCCCCACCGCCCCAGGTCATATCGAAATCAAGGTCACAGACTTAGAATTTTCCAGAAACAAAATGTGCAATATCAGGCGAGCTATACTGTCTGGCAACTGGTCTTGTTTCTTATATAATGTAGTTTCAGAAAATCATAGTGTACAAAATTCCCCCTGCGGGTGAGTGGGGTCTATAGCCAGCCCAAGGTCTAAGCTGTAAAGTTGAAAATTGGTACACACACATGGACAATGGGCTGATTGTATCGTGTATACCAGATTCAGGGCCAAGAGCTTATAACTCTTGGAGTTACATCCCTTGATAGGTTTTACAATTTGCCATTAATGAAAAATTTTTGTCACACTTTTCTCAAGAACTGTAAGGGTTATGAAGTTGAAAGGTGGTACATGCATGAACAGTGGGTTGATGTATTGTGTATACCGGAATCAGGGCCAAGGGCCGCTAAGTTTTGGAGTTGAATCCCGTGATAACTTTTACAATTTAGCATAAATGAATAGTTGATAGGTTTTATAATACTGTGAAAGATGTAAAGTTGAAACTTAGTACACACATGGACAGTCGGCTGATGTATCGTGTATACCAGAATCAGGGCTAAGGGCCTATAATTCTTAGAGCTACATCCCTTGATAGGTTTTACAATTTTGCCATTAATGAAAAATTTTTTGTCATACTTTTCTCAAGAACTGTAAGGGTTACAAAGTTGAAACCTGGTACACATAATGGACAATGGGCTTATGTATTATGTATACCAGAATCAGGGCCAAGAGCCCATAACTCTTGAAGTCAAATCCCTTGATAGGTTTTACAATTTGCCATAAATGAAAAATTTTTATTACAGATTTCTCAGGAGCTATGAAAGCTCTTAAGTTGAAACTTGGTACACACATGGACAGTGGGCAGTTGTATTGTGTATACCAGAATCAGGGCCAAGGCCTGTAACTCTTGGAGTTACATCCCTTGATAGGTTTTACAAATTTCCATTAATGAAAAATTTTTGACGCACTTTTCTCAACAACTGTAAGGGTAACAAAGTTGAAACCTGCTACACACATGGAGATGGGATTGATGTATCATGTATACTGGAATCAGAGCCAAGGGCCCATAATCATGGAGTAAAATCCCTTGATAGGTTTTACGTTGTCATGTTACCGTGACACTACAGTGGTGTATCTGGTAAGCATGAGTTGAAAATATTTCAACACTATGAGTATTTCTCCTGTGATAGTGCTGCAGCAGGGCTCTAGTCAGATCCTCTGACTGCTCTAGTTTTACATGAATGATTTAACATATGGTGATAGATGCTAGCATTTCAACAATTGGAAAATTGTATGGATAAATTTGTGTAGTGTGTTAGATATTGGATGAATTTGCATAGCGCCATCCCCCTTTCTCTCATTAGTTGAGCTATTATCAGTGGTATGAAACGACACATTTGTTTAAATGTTTTTTTTTTGTTTTTTTTTTACAGTCAGATATTGCATCTAGCTGCCCATGCAACCTTAGGATATATAATGTTCCAGTTTGTGGACCGAGCATGGATGCCCAAAATCACCTTTGTTATAACCCTTGGATATCTGGCTGTTGCACATATATATAGACAAATATATGATTATGGTGGATATACTTTAGATATTACAGGGTAAGTATAGAACTTACTTGTTGGACTCTTCAGGTCCATTTGTCAACTTGTTCACTATGTAACAATTAAGCTTGTTGTTATGCCCCTGCCAACTTGATGTTGGCTATCCTGTTTTGCTCCTATCTATCCATTCATGCTTAATTATGTCTCCCCCCCTTTAGGGTAGGGAGACATATTGCTTTTCCCCCTTGGCATCTGTCTGTCCATCTGCCTGTCCATCACAGAATCATGTCTGCTGTATAACTTGAAAACCATTCAAGCTATCTTCACGAAACAATATAAATATCAATCAACGTTAGACGACGTGCAAAGCGCAAGAACCGTAACTCTTGCATTTAGACTTTTTCCCTTGAAACTTTGTCCATCACAAAATCTTGTCCACTCTTTAACTCGAAACCTGTTCAAGATATCTTCAAGAAACTTCATGTAAATATCAATCAGCATTAGACGACGTGCAGAGCACAAGAACCATAACTCTTGCATTTATACTTTATGAATTATTTCCATTGGAACTTTGTCCGTCACAAATAACGTGTCAGCTCTATAACTTGAAAACCGTTCAAGGTATCTTCACGAAACTTTATATGAATATCAATCAACATTTGACAACCTGCAAAGCTTAAGTACAATAACTCTTGCATTTATACTTTTTGAGTTACTTCCCTTGGAATCTCATTAGTTAATATAAATGTTTGCGTATATATACAGTACAATACGTCATGAAAAAGGGGGGAGACATCTGTGTTTTTGTAGAAAAACAAAGTCTTGTTTTGTATTTAATTTAGCTAACATGCATTTTTTTTCACATGCACTTGTCAAAAGACAAGGTATGTATTATGTTGTCTCAATGTCCATTTACCTGTCTGTCTGTCTATTAGATTTTCATGTCAGCTTCGTATCTCCTTCATGGATAGAGGATTTTTTTTTAAACTTTACTCAAATGTCTGCTATACCAAGAAGCTGCACAGAACTTATAAATAAATCCTGTCCAATTAAGGTCAAGGTCACACTTCAAGGTCAAAGTTCAAATGGCAATATTTCATGGCCACTCTATAACTTTAAAACATTTTATGATTTCTTCATGAAACTTACAAATGTAAGGCATGATTAGACGATGTGCAGAGAAAAAAAACCCACAAACCTACATTCAGGTCTGACATAATTATGCCCCTTTGTTTATTTCGGGCAATATTTTGTGTCCGCTGTATAACTTTAAAAACGTTTAAGGTTTGTTCATGATGAACTTTCTGAAAATATAAGGCATGATCGTTGATGTGCAAAGAAAAAGAGCAATAATCCTACTTTCAGGTTTGTCCGCTTTGTTTATTTCCAGGGCACTGGAAATTCTGAAATCTGAATCGGTCCAGCCGATGACGATGACGCCCATTTCCATAAAAAAATATAATATCACCTGTCACGAAAACAAATGACAATTGGCAGTTCTGTGACTCCTTTTAAATAATACACCTCAACTCCGTTATATGACGGAAGTCCGGGTATAACGAGCATGATCAGTGCTGGCGTCATCAATAAACACAGTCAGGTATGTAAAAAGAAAGAAAAAAAAAATGACGATTTTGTTGTTAGGGTTTTCCTAGATAACTATTTATAATAAACTGATGCCCGTCTTGTGTAAGCGGGTAGACGGCGGGAAACAGGAGAGACGGAACAAAACAACTAAGGCCTGCGCCACAGGTGGTTTTGCAGTTTTCAATGTTTCAAGATCTGACCAGACTGCTTCGATTTTAAGCTGAGACTGACCAATCTTTGTCTAGGGCAAGTGGTGCATTACTTATTTTTACCATGAAATCTACCTTGAATTATACTTGCGTGTTACCGCCATCAACAAAAAAAAAAAGAAAAAAAAAAAAAAAAGAAGCATATAATAAGACCCAGATCAGAAGCTGTTGTATGCGACATCTGATCAGGACGTACACGGTTTGGGAATTAATTAATCAAATCTGGGACCGACAAACCGTGTTGATCAAAACAAAAAAGAAGAGGAAGAAAACGGAAGCGTTCAAGCAGTGCTTTCTTTTATCAGTCTCAGTTGGGATTAAAGTGACCTTTGATCTTTTGGACACACCGACTGCACCTGATGTTTTGCAGTCTCAGTGTATTCACACGTGTCACACAAATGGATTCATTATTAGACTACTGTTACTGATGATTGGACAATGTTTGGATAATGACGTAATTAATTTGTGCTGCGGTAGGTTGCTGTTATTCATCTGTCTCTCCAATATACATGTCAAATGACTGTTTAGAGCCTTTTAACTACCATAATATTGCATTTGAACGGTGTGCGGACGTTGTCAGTTTGGGAAGACTTGATCGTTTGTGAGTTTTTAGACATCATTGATTCGTGAAAATAGTTGGCTGGGGAAAAATGGGGTTCAAGGCACACACCTGTTGGACCGAATTTTTAGGCATTTTTTAGTCCAGAATTCTTATTTTCGGTCCAGACTGGCTATTTTCCGGTTTTCCAGAGCCCTGTTTATTTCATATATTGAGGTTGTCTCCACTCTATAACATCAAAAGTGTTCAAGATTTCTTAATTGAACTGTACAAATATAGGGATTGATCAGATGGTGTGCAAGGAAAAAGAACCATAACCCTACTTTCAGTTCTGACATAATTATGCCCTTTGTTACAATGTTGTGTCCCAGTGTCCGCTCTAAAAGTTTAAAATTGTTTAAGATTTTTCATGAAATTTTGTACAAAAATAAGGCATGATCAGGCGATGTGCAGAGAAAAAGAATCATAACCTTACTTTTAGTTCTGACATAATTATGCCCCTTTGTGTATTTCAGGCAATGTTTTGTGTCCACATTATAACTTTAAAAACATTTTTAAGATTTCTTCATGAAACTTTCTACAAATGTAAGGCATGATTGTTGATGTGCAAAGAAAAAGAACTTCCAGTTCTGACATAATTATGCTCCTTTGTTTATTTCATATAGCGAAATTCTGTCCTTTTGTCCAGTCTACAGGCTTTCAAGCGGGCCCTACTTTTCCTACTATTCCTACTTTTCCCTACTTTTTCTTTGTGCTCCTACTTTTCCCTACTATTTTCTGAAAATGCCCTACTATCCCTACTATTTTGTCCAAAAATGTTTAAGCAACCAAAAATTTTATTTTTTTCCTCGTTCGCTTCCCTCGTTTGGAGTTGTAAGAATCAGATCATAGCCATAATGCAAAAGTTTATAATTTTTTTTTACTTATTTTGGTGTTTCTTTTCCATGGTAATGTAGTGTTATTGTTCAGAGAAAACTTTGTTTGCTTATTATACCTTTTTCTAAGTCTGAAAACACTCAGAACATCCCTACTATCCCTACTTTTCATGTTTGAACTTACTACTTTTGCCCTACTTTTTCAGAATTTTGAGCCCTACTTTATCCCTATTTTTTGATGGAGGGCACTTGAAAGCCTGACTCTATAATTTTAAATGGTTTAAGATTTCTTTATGAAACTTTGTACAAATATATTAGATGATGTACAAAGAAAGTTCAGTTTTGACGTAATTATGCCTCTTCGTATATTTCATACAGTGATTTCTTGTTCACTCCTTTTCTCCTTCACAAGGATTACCTTTGACCTTTGTCTGAAGTCATGGAAAAAGTGGTTACAGTTCCAAGAAGCACTGAAGCTAATGATATTTTTCCTGGATTTTTTTGTGAACATTTACCTACTAACAAGCACATAAACCATTTAGCCCTCGTAAGTTGTCAAACAGGCCTTATTTTGCTTGGATTCTCAAGGAATCTATACAGGACCATTATGGTCTTCTTGCTTGCTAATATGATACAAATATTCCTGTTACTGACAAACCCTTATTCAATGTATTGTCCCAACTACTACTAAGAAAGCCATATGGGCATATATGCCCCACTCAGTGGAGCTCTAGTTATGTTTTTAAGCAGTGGTTTCAGAAATGTGTTTGTATGCTTTGGGCACATTTCTGGTTTGATATGGATTTTATACCACTCTCAAGATGAATGTTGCAGAGTTGATGCCTGTTCACTCAGTAAGCAGTTTTAGTGTGTTTTTTGTTTTTGTGTGCTTTTTTAGTGTGTGTGTTTTTTAGTGTGTTTTTAGTTATGTTTCTCCCTTCAGGTTGGAAGATATATTGATTTTGATATGGATCTGTCTGTCTGTCACAAAAATAGTGTCTGCCCCATAACTTGAAAAACGTTTGAGATATTTTTACAAAACTTTACAGAAATGTTAACCACTATGACATGATGTGCAGAACACAAGAATCATAAGTGTGATTTACCTACTTTTGGAGTTATGTCCCTTTGAACATTGTAAATAGTGATTTTGGTAATTGTCCCTTTGAACATTGTAAATAGTGATTTTGGTAATAAAATCATGTCGTATCTGTAACTCGAAAATTATTTGACTCAAAACTTTATAGAAATGTTAAGCACCATGAGATGATATGCAGAAAATAAGAACCATATCTGTGGTTTACCTACTTTGGGAGTTGTGGCCCTTTTAACAGTGTAAATAGTGATTACGGTCATATACTCATGTCAGCTTGGTTACTTGAAAACTGTGTGAGATATGTTCATCAGACAGAAATGTTAATAACCATTAGATGACATGTAAACACAAGAACCATAACTCTTGTTTACCTACTTTTGCAGTTACTGCCCTTTGTAAATTGTAAGTAGTGATTTTAGTCATTTACTTGTATAAGCTCTGTAACCTGAAAACCTGTTTCAAATAATTTCATGAAATTTTACAGAAATGTTCACCACCATGAGAAGACATTCAGAACACAAGAACCATAACTCTGGTTCACATACTTTTGTAGTTATAACCCTTTGAACATAGTGAATGGGGGTGGTTGGGTGGTGCGAAGGTGTCATGTATCTCACGTCACCAGGGTGTCCAACTGATATTGGCTTACAGTTGAGCAAGGACTGCTATCCTTGTAGCAGGTAAGATTAGAGGAGGAATGTTTTTATTATACGCCCGTTTGAAAAACGGGACGTATTATGTTACGGGGTATGGCGTCCGTCCGTCCCTCCGTAAACTTTTTCATTTCCGGCTAACTCCTCCTACAGTTTACATCTGATCAAGCTGAAACTTGGTATATAGTTAGACCATGATGTGGCGCAGCGCATATTGTTTCGAGGTTACAGTCCACCAAATGTTTGCAGAGTTATGCCCCTTTGAAAATTTCTGTAAGCTTTTCATTTCCGGTTAACTCCTCCTACATTTTACATCTGATCAAGCTGAAACTTCGTATATAGTTAGACCATGATGTGGAACAGCGCATATTGTTTCGAGGTTACAGTCCACCAAATATTAGCAGAGTTACGCCCCTTTGAAAATTTCAGTAGACTTTTCGTTTCCGGCTAACTCCTCAGTCCACCAAATGTTTGCAGAATTATACCTTAGAAAATTTCTTTAAACTTTTCATTTCCAGTTAACTCCTCCTACATTTTACATCCGATCAAGCTGAAACTTCATATATAGTTAGAGCATGATGTGGAGCAGCGCATATTGTTTCGAGGTTACAGTCCACCAAATGTTAGCAGAGTTATGCCCCTTTGAAAATTTCAGTAGACTTTTCGTTTTCATGATTTGTAGTTAGACCATGATGTGGAGCAGCGCATATTGCTTCAAGGTTACAGTCCACCAAATATTAGCAGAGTTATACCCCTTTGAAAATTTCTATTTTACGTTTCTGGCTAAATCTTCCTACAGTTTACATCCAATCAAGCTGAAACTTCATGTGCAGGTAGACCATGATGTGGAGCAGCACATATTGTTTCGAGGTTACAGTCCACCAAATATTAGCAGAGTTACGCCCCTTTGAAAATTTCAGTAAACTTTTAGTTTCCGGCTAAATCCTCCTACAATTTTCATCCTATCAAGCTGAAACTTAATTTGTAGTTAGACCATGATGTGGAGCAGTGCATGCATATTGTTCAAGGTTACAGTCCACCAAATATTAGCAGAGTTCAACCCCTTTGAAAATTTCTATTAATTTGTTTTGTTTTCGGCTAAATCCTACTACAGTTTACATCCGATCAAGCTGAAACTTCATAAATAGTTACACGATGATGTGGAGCAGCACATATTATTTCGAGATTACAGTGCACCAAATATTTGCAGATTTATGCCCCTTTGAAAGTTTTTGTAAACTTTTTGCAGCATGTTGTTTAGAGGTAATAGTGTGCAAACTTTATTATATAATAGGTATATTTTTTGCAAATAACTAAAGTTTTAGTCATATGGGCAAGATATTGATTTTTTTTTCTTTAACATCTTTTATTAGACTTGCAAGGAAAGGTTGTCATTATTAAATCTTTATAAATACTTTTTGAATTTTTTTTTTTTTAATACTCTTCTGATTTGGCTCCCTTGAAGAACAAAAATAAAATCAGTATTAAACAAGTTAAAGGTTTACAAAAAAATTTCTTGCAGCATTTTTTTTTTTTTTTTTTTGGTTGTTTATTTTTGTTTTGTTATTGTTTGGTCCGATATTGAAGTATAGGAAAAACAAATCAGCTCATATGAGCTAATAATATAGCCATGCTTCTGTGGTGTGTCCTCCGTCAGAAAGCACTTCTCCCTAGAAGCAGCAACTTTCTCCCTATTTTCCCAGGAGGGAGAAGTCACTTCTCCCTTAATTTCTTGGCCAGCTTGGACCCTTAGGTTACAGTTCACTAAATACCAGCAGAGATATGCCCCAATGAAATTTTTTTAATTTTTTTTTTTTTTTTCCACTTACAGTTTATATCCGAAGCACTGAATTATGCAGGAGCCAGTTGATGTGCTACATCTTATTACTTGCCACGGGCGTATAATGCCTTGCTTGGCGGAGCTCTTGTTTCTTCTGTTTCTTCACTTTCACTCCTCTTAGTCTTTCTTCCCTGTCCCTCTCATCTCTTCTACTGTCTCTTCTATCTCTTTTCTCCCTTTCTCTGGGAGACGACACAAAATGACCCACAAGGGTTGAAGTGTCGTTAAACCCCAACTCAATCAATCAGATATTGTAAATAGTGATTTCTGTCATATCTTGTATCCGCTCTGTATCTTTAAAACCATTTCAGGTGATTTCATGAAACTTTACAGAAATGTTAAATACCATGAGAAGACATGCAGAACACTCAAGCCATTTCTGTCATTCTTGTGGATTAATAACCCTGACTAACTGAACTCTAAAAGGGGGAAGATACCTGTTTTCAGGTAGAAAACAAAGTCTAGTTTTAGTGTACTTTTAGTTTTAGTGTAAATGACCTTAACAGTGTTGGCTGGGCCATAAAACCCCAAATCAAACAAATAAGCATTACCTTTAAAAATAGGCCATTTGAAGCATTGCTAGGTGACATGTTGCATTTTCAGCTCTCTGAGCTCATCATGCACATGATGAGCTGTTTTAACTGCACAATACATTAACCTATAGATAATATGTGCTGTTCTATTCTGTATTTCACACCTTCCACAGAAAAAATGACAGTTCAGTCGTCTTAAGGAGTCTTACTCCAGAAGGTCCCTTAGGCAGTTACCTGTGTGACGAAAGTCTTCCCGCTTAAATGATCACGTGTCAGTTTCTTTCTGTGGAACAAAGAAATTAAACAGGATTCTTTATAGGGTGAAAAAAAATCTAAATTTCTTTCTTTTCTGCAGTCTATTTTCTAGGTCCTGTTTTCTTATGTTCCTTTCTCATTCCTTTAACTGAAAATATTATTACTTTCATTAAATCGATTTTCAATATCTTGTTATTATTGATCGTTGATTTGCGTCATACGTTTTTGCGACTCTCGTTTTATCGGCACTACGCTCGTGTTCGGTTTGGAAGTTCTGTATATAGCTCAAGTATTAACTTGTTCTTTCTGTTCCAGGTTATTTATTGATGCAATCTGTAATAACTGGACTAGTATTGGTATCTTGCAGATACCTATGAGTTGGCTGAAGATTTCTAGAAGCTGATCAGTAAAGAACTTGTCAACCCTTTTGGGTTATACGACAATTCTTTACTGATAGGACACCACCCCACAGGGCTATACTGCCAGGGGTAGGACCCATCTGGGTGGCATCTGGGTGCTACAGGTACTCAATAAAGTCTGTGTCCACCAGGTACCAGTCATCGGTCATTGCAACCAGTCACAGTCACCTGTCATCAAGGTACCAGTCATTATGCCGGATTACTAGTAACTAGTCTCCAGACAACTAGTGTTTACTCACAGAGTGTCAAAGATGAGTGAAATTAATGGGTACAGATAATCAAATGACAAAATTTGGTTAGAATACCTGGTAAACATTTATATCAAGGAATTTTGTCCAGCCATTATCGAATTAGACTCAGAATCCTAGATATTTTTAATTATAATTGAATCAGAACAAATTTCTGAATTCAGTGATTAATAATATAAAGAGTTTTAATGCTATCAATATTTAGTATTATTATTAACATTGGACAATACTTTAAAAATATAAATATGTTCCTCTTTAATTTGTTTTGAAAGAGAACATTGCTTTATGAATCCTCACCCCATTAGGCTTTACTACAGGGGGTGAGCTCCATAAATTTATTTTTATATTACGAAGAAGGAAAATATAGTTGGAACTTTTGTCTTCTTCTTCAGTTTTTCTTTGTTCTCTGTACGCAACAGCACAGAGACAAAGAAATCAGTATAAGTATAAGAAAGAAGTATTTGATCATCTCTTCTTTCTTTAAAAAAGTTATTACCATAAAGGTATCATAGATCTTAACAAAGGACAGTTTATGAATAGATAACTGATTCTTCAGTATCGGACTATGACATTTTAATTAGATTCCGAGCATATTTCTAAGAAATTTCGAAAGATCATAATTTCTATTTAGTCTATCAGGAATTGAACTATTATGGTTGCACTAATTCCCTTATTATTAAGGGAATAGAATCTGTATAATAGATAGAAATAATTCCAAGTATATCCAGAATTTCATGGATAGTCTTGGTAAAACATACTCATGAATTGTTTTAAATTTGACTGGAGTATGTATTATATAAATAAAAAGTTAATTTAATCAAACATCCTCTCTAGATTCTAATGATGAGCATAGAAGTCTAGCAGAGGTAGATATTCATTCTATTTCATAGAATATGGGAAAGGCCAGTAATTTAAGTTATTAGTCCCATATTAAATTTCTGCGTCGACAATTGTTAATATCTGTTTAAAGAGTACAGGTCAGTCATGTCCTGTCCAGACTCTGGAATAAAGTAAATCGTTTATAATATATTTATATACATGTATTAAGGTATATTTTAATTCCATATGTCCTTTTATTTTGCCTTACTTAAACTTGGAATCATTTTAGTCCACACGGGAAATGTTCCAGTTAATTCAGTTCTCAGATTAAAAACTTACAACAATAAAGATTAAGTCTTTTGAGAATAATAAATTAACACATTGGCTATGGTAACGCTAGAAAACCATACAGCTGATAAACAGTCAGACCTAATCAACATATAGTATAGGTCTATATTAATCATAATCCTTAAGTTTAATATAAAGCAAATTTCTTGAGAGATATTATACTACGAGTAGCTCTACTTCCTCTATTATTCACACCTGTAACAAGAGTCCATGTCAAACAGGTCTTGTTCAGACTCTTGGTGTAGGTAAATACATGTAACCAGTAAAGGCATTAATAAATTCAATACATTATTATTATTGCCTTTAATTATAACTTTAGTTCAAGAAGTTGCAAATCTAATTCTGAAATATAGAGTTTGGCTTCTTATAAAATATAGAATATTTGGCTATGGGACCATTTAGAAACCTATACAGCCAATAATTATTTTAGATCTAAACAGATCTATGGTATAGATCACCATAGATCTAATAATTATTCTTTAAAGTATGATACAAAGGAAATTTATAAGAGAGGAATTAACATGAGTAGTTTACCTCCTTTAAACATCAATGGCAATTATAAGTCATAATTCAATTATTCCATTGTCTACCTTAGTATGTCAACAGTTAGGAGAATGTGAGAAAGTTTGTATATTTATGAAACAGTGAGAAAATAAAGTCCTTCACATTATTTTATAATAATTTAGGACCAAATACAATTACATTCCTAATCTATGATCCATTCTGATAATAGGAACCAGTTATTCTTCTCATTATAAATAATATAACTTGCCATTAACGAGTAATGCAAAGGGTACAAAACTGCAAAATCTCAATCTCTTCTGGATATGTTGTCCCCTAAATATTACATTACAATATCCGATGATGGATATTTCTAATTGAATATAAAAGACAATGAAATCCGGACGTATTGATATCGTCATAAGACTGGACTGTCTCAGTAAATTATAATGGATTTCTTATACAATTAAACTTTACATATTAGGAAGTTCTGCACTTACGCTTTTCTGTCATATCTTCCTAGTTTTTCGTTAAACAATTAGGAATGTACCTTAAGTTGTACATTTATACATATTGTAAATGGACATTTTCATCATGAATTTACATTAATAGGTCATTAAAGAATTATTTGATAATAATTGGAGATATTATATACAATCCAATATATATCTTTCTTCATATTGTCATTAATTATAATAAACTTGTTTTAATTATTAGATTGACCTATTCACTTTTTGTTTTATAGGTCTAAAATCTTATTGACACATTACTAAACAAACAATTACTCAGACTTCAATTTGTAATGACTATGTCTGATTACTCTGGAGCATTAATTTGTTACTGTGCTTGTTAAGTCAGGCTACTGACAACCTTCAGTTTATATCATGAATACACTCCTACGGCTCTGTTTAGGGAGAATACATTCATTAGGTTCCAATTACTGTCTTATCTCATCGATACAATCATTATCGATAAATAACTCATTTTCTATCTTCAAACAGAGAAATATGAGTTTCTGTTCTTTACATTTCTGGTTGAAGATGAAATTACATGTATCTTCAACTAATATGACATATTATTTTAACAAATAAGAACACTATATAATACATCTTTCACTCTTGTGTTAAGAATTGTCTGTAACACAACTGTGATGAAATTACTCTCCTGATCTACACATAGATCTTGAGAGTCCCTCCTTCCTTCCTGAAATTCGATACAAGTATAGAAAATTGTGATATTTCAGGAGGTTTCAATTATTAAGAAATTTGTCTTAAACTATTTAAATGTTCAAGACTAAATTTTATAATAAATGGATTGTTTATCATTATATAAAATCCTTGGAGTTATATTATATCTAGTTTCTTCGGATAATCAACCATCACAATGAATGATTTATCCATAAAAATGGAATATCTTATAGATTATTAAAATCTAAATTTAACATTTAACGATTTATTCATAACAGGAATATCCTATTATTGCATATATATATATATTATTGATGATAAAATAATCTATTCTCACTATTCAAGTTATATTCCTGCAAAATAGTTAATTATGTCTCTGAACTTATATGTTTTGTTTTTTCAGAGATACTAAAATTATTATTATTATACACCTGGCATACGAAGTATGCCGAAGGGGTATATAGTTTTTGTCCGTTCCATTTGTCTGTCCATCCATCCATCTATCCGTCCCTCTGTCCATCTGTTCGCCCGTCCGGATGTGATTCCGTCCGTTAACCCTTTCTATAACCAAGTTTTACTTTGAAGTTTTTTATACGCCCTATTGAAAAACGGAACATATTATGTTACAGGGTATGGTGTCCGTCCGGCCATCCATCCGTAAACTTTTTCTTTTCCTGCTAACTCCTCCTAAAGTTTACATCCGATCAGGCTGAAACTTGGTATATAGTTAGACCATGAAGTGGAGCAGTGCATATTATTTCGGGATTACAGTCCACCAAATATTTACAGAGTTATGCCCCTTTGAAAATTTCTGTAAACTTTTCATTCCCGGTTAACTCCCTCTACATTTTACATCCGATCAAGCTGAAACTTCATTTATAGTAAGACCATGATGTGCAGCACATATTGTTTCGAGGTTTCGAGGTTACAGTCCACCAAATATTAGCAGATTTATGCTCCTATGAAAATTTCTGTAAACTTTTCGTTTCCGGCTGATTCCTCCTACAGTTTACATCCGATCAAGCTGAAACTTCATGTATAGTTAGACCTTGATGTGGAGCAGCACATATTGTTTCGAGGTTACAGTCCACCAAATATTAGCAGAGTTATACCCCTTTGAAGATTTCTGTAAACTTTTCGTTTCCGGCTAACTCCTCCTACAGTTTACATCGGATCAAGCTGAAACTTCATTTATAGTTAGACCGTGATGTGGAGCAGCGCATATTGGTTTGGGTTACTGTCCACCAAATGTTTGCAGTTATGCCCCTTTGAAAATTTCTGAAAAACTTTTCATTTCAGGTAAACTCCTCATACATTTTACATCCGATCAAGCTGAAACTTCATGTATAGTTAGACCATGATGTGGAGCAGCGCATATTGTTTGGAGGTTACAGTCCACCAAATATTAGCAGATTTATATCCCTTTGAAAATTTCTATAAATATTTCATTTCTGGCTAAATCCTCCTACAGTTTACATTCGATCAAGCTGAAACTTTATAAATAGTTACACAATGATGTGGAGCAGTGCATATTATTTCAAGGTTACAGTGCACCAAATATTGGCAGAGTTATGCCCCTTAGAAATTTATTGTAAACTATTTGCAGCATATCATTTAGAGGTAATAGTGTGCAAATTTTATTTTATAACAGGTATATTTTTTGCAAATAACTAAAGTTATGGCCATATGGGCAAGTTATTTATTTATTTTTTTTTTTTTTGTACATCTTCTTTTATTAGATTTGCAAGGAAATGTTGCCCTTTGAAAATTTCTGTAAACTTTTCGTTTCCGGCTAACTTTTCCTACAGTTTACATCCGATCAAGCTGATACTTGATTTGTAGAAAGACCATGATGTGAAGCAGCACATGTTATTTCAAGGTTACAGTCCACCAAATATTTGAAAATTTATATTAATTTTTCGTTTCTGGCTATATCCGTCTACAGTTTACATCCTATCAAGCTGAATCTTCATAAATAGTTACAGGATGATGTGGAGCAGCGCATATTATTTCGAGGTAACAGTCCACCAAATATTACCCTTTGAAAATTTCTGTAAACTTTTCGTTTCCAGCTAACTCCTACAGTTTACATCTGATCAAGCTGAAACTTGATTTGTAGTTAGACTATGATGTGGAGCAGCCCATATTGTTTCAAGGTTACAGTCCACCAAATATTAGCAGAGTTAAATCCCTTTGAAAATTTCTATAAATATTTCATTTCTGGCTAAATCCTCCTACAGTTTACATTCGATCAAGCTGAAACTTTATAAATAGTTACACAATGATGTGGAGCAGTGCATATTATTTCAAGGTTACAGTGCACCAAATATTGGCAGAGTTATGCCCCTTAGAAATTTATTGTAAACTATTTGCAGCATATCATTTAGAGGTAATAGTGTGCAAATTTTATTTATAACAGGTATATTTTTTGCAAATAACTAAAGTTATGGCCATATGGGCAAGTTATTTATTTATTTTTTTTTTTTTTGTACATCTTCTTTTATTAGATTTGCAAGGAAATGTTGCCCTTATTAAATCTTTATAAATACATTTATTAAATGATACAGAATTAAGACGCTTGACTAATATCAAAACTTATAAACATAATTCTTTTTTTTTTTTTTTTTTAATACTCTTCTGAGTTGGCTCCCTTGAAGAACAAAAATAAAATCAGTATAAAACAAGTTAAAGGTTTACAAAAAAAATTCTTGCAGCATTTTTTTTTTTTTTTTGGTTGTTTATTTTTGTTTTGCTATTGTTTGGTTTGATATTGAAGTATAGGAAAAACAAATCAGCCGAAGGCTCATATGAGCTTATAATATAGCCATGCTTCTGTCGTGTGTCCTCTGTCCAAAAACACTTCTCCCTAGAAGCAGCAAACTTCTCCCTATTTTCCCAGGAGGGAGACTCCCTTAATTTCTGGGCCAGCTTGAACCCTTAGGTTATAGTTCACCATATATCAGCAGAGCTATGGCCCAATGAATTTTTTTTTATATTTTTTTTTTTTTTTTTTTTTTTTTTGTAATTCCACCTACAGTTTATACCCGGAGCACTGAATTATACAGGAGCCAGTTTATGTACTACATCTTATTACTTGCCACGGGCGTATAATGCCCCGCTTGGCCGAGCTCTTGTTGATTACTTGTATCTCTGCAGTCATTTATCAAAAACTTTTCATATTTGGTATGGGGGTACCTGGGAGGATTCTCTTCCATTCTACATGAATGAACCCCTGGGTCATGCCCCAGGGCGGGGCTAGAGGTCAAAATCTAGGACACCCCAATAAAGTAGTATATTGCAGTTTGTTAAGGATGGGCGTCAGACATGTTTATCACATCAACATTCAGTGTAATAAGGTCAAGGTCATTGTGACCTTATTTCATGCTTCAGTGATTTTGACGTATATTTTGAACTATTTCATAGATTAATACCTCAATAAAGTAGTATGTTGCAGTGTGTTTATACAAACAACTTCTTAAAGAAGGATGGGCATCAGACATGTTTATCACATCAACATTCAGTGTAATAAGGTCAAGGTCATTGTGGTCATATTTGCATGCTCCAGTGATTTTGCCTTATATCTTGAAGACTATTTCATGGATTAATGTGATACTTGGAATATTGTGTGACACCACAATTGACAGCATAACAAATGTAGGTCACCTTGACCTATATTTCATGGTCCAGTAATTTTGCCTCATATCTTGAATGGTATTGATGTATGAACATCATTATTTGGGATTATGAATTAGTATGATCCAACAGTTGACCTAAAAGTAAATGT
This sequence comes from Anodontia alba, assembly GCA_964016985.1. NCBI lineage: Eukaryota > Metazoa > Mollusca > Bivalvia > Lucinida > Lucinidae > Anodontia > Anodontia alba. The sequence continues at coordinate 41,852,744 of OZ024835.1, read as the reverse complement.
AGGTCACTGTGACCTATATTTCATAGTCCAGTGATTTTATGTTACATCTTGAAGACAATTTGATGTATTACTATCATATTTTTGGATTATGTGTATGTAAATATAAATCAGTATGACCTATATTTCATGGTCTAGTGATTTTGCTTAGTATCTTTTATGATTATTTAATGGATTAACATCATAGTTGGTATAATGCATCAGTGTGACCATCAGATTAACTTCTCAAGTATATGTAGGTCAGTGACCTATACATTATGGCCTAGCAGATTTGCTTCATATCTTAAAGACTATTTATTCCAGGAAAGTTTTTTTTTCTTTTTTTTTTTTTTTTTTTCAGTTACTATTCAGTAACCCATTTATTCTCCTCGTCAAATGATATGTCAAGGTTGGGGAGGGCCATTCCTTGATATACCTTACAATATAGTCAGCAACTATGATGAACAAATATGGGTATGACAACTACACAGCTGTATATTATACATCAACATATTTTATCTTGATACAAATAACTTCTAGTTATCATATACATGTTTAAGTTTAGTTTGTAACTGAAAAATTGTGAAAAAGAAGGAGGGAAAGAGAGAGGTTATGTTTGGGGTATTCTCCACCTTGGTTCTTCTATTATAGTTGATATATAGGATGTTGGGTATGACAGCAATATTGCCAGGTTTCTGCATGTGTGTAGATTTTAGTGTTTAAATTTAAGTATTTTCAAGTAAGTCTTTATAAGTATTCCACTTTTTTTCAGAAGTATCTAACTTCTTATTTTTTACTGCTATGCTTTTAAGTGTAAGATAGTATTTTTTAAGTCTGTGCTTCAAGGCTATTAAAGAGAGTGGCTTGTTCATTGTTTTGTTAAATAAATATAATATCTTGTTACTAAGATGATATGTTGATTTGCTTCTTCTATGTTTTTTCCTATATTAAAAATAAATAATTCTTCTACATTGTTTGTATATGTGTTAGTTGCTGATAACCACTGATTCAGTTGTTGGATTAATGAAAAGGTTTCAGGGCAGGACCATACCATATGTGGTATTGTTTCTTCCTGGTAGCAAAAGTTACAGTTTGGAGAGTCCACTGCTTTGATATTATATAAGTATTTTTTGGTTGGAAGTAATCTATATATAATACTAACTTGAAACCATTGTAGTTTAGTGCTACAAATCTGTTTAAAAGGAGCACTATAAATATCTTTCCAAGTTTCTTCCTCAATATCATAGATTTCTTGCCATTTTTCCTTTGAAGTCGGGGTGTAGTTGTTTTGATTTAGAATGTTATATAGATCTTTACTTCCTTTAGTTGATCTAAGAAAAACAGAGATGTTTGTTGGTAGCATTGAGTTACTAATTTGTTCCTTATAGTGTCAAGTTTTAATTTTTTAGCAAACACTTTTTTGGCTGCTTTTAAACCATTAAATTGTAGAAAATTAGTTTTTATATTATATTTATGCACAAATTCTCAGTATAGAATTCCCCATTTTCTTTGAACATATCATTAATATAGCAAATTCCTTTGTTATACCACTGCTGATAAAAGATCTTTTTTCCTATTAGTATTTCTGGGTTGTGAAAAATTGGACTCGATAGAAAGTATTCAGTTGTGTTCTTTTCTTTAAGTTGTATAACAGAGGAATAGGATTTTAAAACGTCTGACCAAAAAGGATTATTAATTTGTTTTATCAAAGACTCAGAGTATGATTTTCCAAAGTTTATCAAGTCTTTTATGTTTAAATTTGATTTTTTGATATATTGCCACTTACTATTACTAATTATTAATCGTCTAATCCAAGTAGCTTTCAGTCCTTTAATAAATGCATCAATATTTATCATTTTAAATCCCCCCCTCTGAGTAATCTTTTACAAGCACATTTTGTTTTATTTTTGGAGGTCCTTCCCATAAGAAATCCAGTAGCATGGTCTTCAGTTGTTTTATGATACTGCTGGTTGGGTTTGGTAAAGAAATAAATAGATGAGTTAGTAGTGATATCAAGATAGATTTAATAACTGTTATTTTCCCAAGTGGGGTAAGATATCTACATTTCCAAATCTGAATAAGATTTTTCATTTTACTTAGTTTTTCTTAATTTAACTCTAACATTGTGTGTAATTCAACATTAAGCCGGCCTCAGTGGCTCAGTTGGATGCGCCGTCCGACTGGAGACCAGGAGGTCGCCGGGTTCAACCCCCGCCGAGGTCGGCAACATTCTTTCATGGAGATTGATCATGAAATATTTTCTACGGTCATTCTCTCCCTTCCGCTGATTCAAGAAGGGCAGTTGTCAGTTTCTGGCGAAAGAATGTGCACAATACTGGTTAACCGCTTAGAGGACTAAGCCTGCCCAGTAAACGTGTGGTTAGGTAAACTGACCGCACTCGACATGACCCCATTGGGTTGACTGGGCCGTAAAACCTCAACACAAACAAACAATTCAACATTAAAGTGTATTCCTAATAATTTAAAGTTACTTTACCCCATGATAGTTTCCATCTTGTTTTAATGGTGTCATTACTGTATTTTTTCTTTCCAATCCAGACTACACTAGTTTTATCGAAATTTATTTTAAGACCTGAATATTTTGCATAGCTAGATAGTACATTAAGAGTTTCATTTAAAGAGGTGGATGAACCATCTAATATTACCGATGTATCATCTGCATGTTATGGCAACTTGTATTTGGTATTATTATTAATAGTTATTCCCTTGATATTTTTAATGTTTCTTATTTTAATTGCAAGGACTTCAGCACAGAGTACAAATAGACAAGTAGACACAGGGTCTCCTTGTCGACAGCCTCTACCTATGTAAAAAAAAGTCTGAAAGATTGCCTCCTTGATTTACAGCTAATTTTGCATTTTTAGAGAAGAGCTTTATCCATTGTATAATTGATGTGCCAAAACCAAAGTATTTCAAAGTTTCATATATAAATGACCATGAGACAGAGTCAAAGGCCTGTTCAAAATCTATTAATAAAAGTAAACCTGGTATGTTTTGTTCTTCTGTATAGTGCATAATATCTTATGTTTTCTCCTAAGTATCGCCCAGAAATAAACCCTGTTTGATCGGTATGGATAAGTTTTGCAGAGTAGGTTTTATTCTATTTGTTATTTTGTATACTGTATTGAGTAACGATATTGGTCTGTAATTAGTTAAAAATCTGCGTGGCTTATTATCCTTTGGAATGCATGTTATAATACCTTCTTTTTGAGTTACTGAAAATTCTCCATTTTGAAATCCATAGTTTATTGATCTAACTATAAATTGACCCAATTCTTTCCAAAATACTTTGAAAAACTCTGCACTAAAACCATCTGATCCTGGACTTTTATTATTTGACATTGATTTTAAAGTTACAGCTGCTTCTTTTAAAGTTATGAATTCTTCATTAGCATCAGATTCTTTCTTTGTAAGTATATGAACATCAGATCCAGCTAATTCCTGACATAAGTTTATGTCTGACAACTGTTCATCTTTATTTGAGTATAAATGTTCGTAAAATTGTTTTGCTTCTTTCAAAATATTACTTTGCTCTGTTATTATTGTTCCATCAGAATTTTCTATTTTGGGAATAATTTTGTTTGCCTAATTATGTGTTTCTAAGTTGCAGAAATATTTTGTCGGTTTTTCATCTTCCTCAATAATTTTTGCTCTAGATCTGATTAAGTGACCATGCATTTTATGTTTACGTAAAGTCTGTAACTGATCTTTTAGTTCATCTAAAGCTATAGAATTTTCTGGTGTAAGATTGTGTTCTATCTCTTCTGTTTTTCTTTCTATTTCCTTTTCTTGTGTCTCATTTTCTTTCTTTATAAAACTTGAATAGGAAATTGATTTTCCTCTTTATTCCATTAGCAAAGTTTCTAAAAACAACTGGTCATTTATTGTAAATTGAATTTGATCGTTTGGTATTTCATGTAAATTCTCAAGATTATATATCGGTTCTGCATATTGTTTTTTAACATCATTTATTTTGTCATTCATAGTTTTTAAATAGTTAATATCTGACAAAAGTGATTTATTGTGTTTCCAAAGAGGCTTACCTTTAATAAACTGCATAAAATTAATATGCAAAGCAACCATAGAGTGGTCTGAACAGTAACTACTTTCTATTATACAGTTACCAATCGAAGAGAGTAAGTTTTCAGATATTAGAAAATAGTCAAGTCTTGCTTGCTTCAGTGGAGTTTTCTTCCTCCATGTGTATCTTCTTAATTTGGGATTAGCTTCTCTGAATGAATCTATAAGATTGAGATTTTCTTTTATTTCTTGGATTTTTTCATGAGATTTTTTGTTATTAATGCCACAGTAATTGTAGTAATCCAAGTCTGGATCTTGCACATTAAAGTCACCACACAGAATAGAAGTATTATTATTCAAAGTTTCTATATGTCTAATAATGGTAGTGAAGAATTCTGGGCAATCTTTATTTGGACCATAGAGATAGATGAGCGTGAGACTATTGTCATCTATAGTTAGATCTACAGTAATGTAATTTCCATCTGGGTCTGATAAATGACTGTGTATTTTGTAATCTATGTTTTTTTGAAAACAAATTGCTACCCCTCTTGAATTTAATGATCCATAGCTAAACAGACAGTCACTTCCCCATAGTGAATGAATAAATTTCTCCATTCTTGGAGTTGCATGAATATCTTGTAGGCAATATATATGACATTGCTTAGCTTTTAAATAGAATACGTCAGTCCTTTTTCCTACTGATGACAGTCCCTGGCAATTAACTGTTAGTATCCTAACAGCCATCCTCTATTATGGAAGTCTCAAAGTTTATGAACCGCTGGGGAGAACCTATCCCAAAAAGAATACAGAGAATAGTGTGCCTATGTAGAACGCATATAGAGAGAGAAAACGACAAGCAGAACAATTGAAAAGGAGTATATAATGACCTTAAACTTAGACACTGTATTACTTATTACTGATATCTTAATATGTAATAAACATATCTATTGTTTAATAAGATAGGATTCCCACATCTCAATAAAGGTGGCTTTGACTCCATTTATGAAATTATTGATTGAGAGATAGGAGCCATCAGAGGGTTGATAACTTAATAAAAAAAGCAAACAGACACACAAGATATTCTGGACCAAAATGAAAAAAAAAAAAAAAAAAAAAAAAAAATGTTCTGGACCAAAATGCAAAGAAATACATATATCCTACCTACTGATAACGTTGAGCTGACATATTGGGGATTGGGCATAATGATTGGATCCGACATTTAGGTGTGTATCCTCACCCTAAGTTTGTTTGTATTGAGGGATTACAGCCCAGTCAACCCAGTGGGGTCATGTCGAGCATGGTCAGTTTACTTAACCACACGTTTATTGGGCAGGCTTACTCCTCAAAGCGGCTAATCAGTATTGTGCATATTCTTTCGCCATAAACTGACAACTTCCATTCTTGATTCAGCGGAAGGGAAAGAATGACCGTAAAAAATATTTCCTGATCAAGGGTTGAACCCGCGACCTCCTGGTCTCCAGTCGGACGGCGCGTCCAACTGAGCCATCGAGGCCCCCTCGCCCTAAGACAAGATTGTGAAATATAATGTACTATTTGATGTCTTCAGACTTTATGGTATATTGCCCAGAAGCAAGTCGCTCCAGTACCAAAATGAATATATGTATATCATGAAAAGTATATGTAGCAGTGACTTAATGTAGAGATTGACTGGTATATCTGTACACCAGGCCAACTGGATCCGGTGCCAACACTACCTCAATATCCCAACACCGATACCAAAAGTGAAGCTGAACCAGTGACAAGAGTTGACCAATACCCATCACTGAAATGCTCCACCTCAAGTTAAATCTACCATAGAAAGCATAGCTGTTCAACATAAACATATTTCAAACTAATTTACAGCTTGACTTGTTTAAAAGTATTTCATAGGCCACTGAGGCAAAAAGGTTCCAGTGCCAATATCTACCATAGATAGCATGGTTGTTCAACATAAGGGTATTACAAACAATAATTTACAACCAGTCCTGACCGAGGATATTTCATTACCTACTGAGCCAAAGGGATCAGGTGCCAGGAATACAACACTGCCCCAATACCGAATCTCGGGTAACAACCACAGAAAGCAGGGTTTCTCAATGTGAGCATATTTCAAATAATGATTTGCCATCCGACTTGATTTAGGACATTACCAAGCACATTAAGCCAAATTGATCCAGTGCCAAGAGTACACCTAAACCGCAACACTGCAACCATCTGTCTCGGGTAATATCTTCCAAACAGAAGACACAACTCACTGACTGTACATACTTCATAGTCTAGTGAGCCAAATGGGTCCAATGCCAAGAATACACCCATACCCTAGGACTGAGACCCTCTGCTTTTGGTAAATCTACCATGCAAGGTAGAATTATTAAACCTAAACATATTTCAAACATTGATTTACAGCCTATCTGGACCAGGTTATTTCATAGCACACTTGGAAAAAGAATCCAATGCCAGAAGTACACTAATTCCTAACACTGTGACCCTCAACCTCAGGTAAACTGTACCATAATAAGCAAGGTTATTCAACATGAGCATGTTTCAAGCAAAAGTTTACAACCCAGTTTGATTAAGGACACTTCAAAGCCCACTGAACCAAAAGGATCCAGTGCCAAGAGTACACCAATGCCCCAACACCATAACCCTCTGTCTCAGACAAAGTATATCACATAAAACAAGGTTATTTACCATAAACGTTTCAAATAATAATTTATGACCAAACTTGACTTGAGGATATCTAGCAGCCCACTGAGTTGAATGGATCCAGTGCCAAGAGTACATCCATAGCTCAACACTCGTATCATATCTAGCTGGCTGTCCAACATGTATGCACTCAAGCAGTACTTCACAACCCAACCTGACCAAGGGTGCTCATAGTGCACAGAGCCAAAAGGATCCAGTGCCAAGCGTGTATCAGTACTTCAACACTGGAACCCTTTGCCTCAGATAATATCTACCATAGAAAGCAGGGCTGTTAAACATAAATGTATGTTAAACAATAAGTGACTTGAATGACTTAGAGAATATTTCGCATGGTATTGGGCCAGTGGATCCAGAGCCAAGAGTAAACCTCATGAGCATATTCCAAACAATAGTATATAACCAGACTTGGCTGCAAACATTCCACAGCCCACTGAGCTGAATGGATCCAGTGCCAAGAGTACATCCAGACCCCAACACTGGAACACTCCGCCTTAAGTAAAATCTATCATATCATGCTGGCTGTCTAAAATGTATGCGCTCAAGCAGTACTTTACAGCCCAACCTGGCTAAGGGTGCTTATAGTGCACTGAGCCAAAAGGATCCAGTGCCAAGTGTGTATCAGTACCTCAACACTGGAACCCATTGCCTCAGATAAAATCTACCATAGAAAGCAGGGTTGTTAAACAAGAATGCATGTTAAACAATAAGTGACTTGAATGACTTAGATGCAAGTATTTCGCATCGTATTGGGCCAATGGATCCAGAGCCAAGAGTAAACCTCATGAGCATATTCCAAACAATAGTATATAACCAGACTTGGCTGCAAACATTTCACAGCCCACTGAGCCAAATGGATCCAGTGCCAAGAGTACATCCATACCTCAACACTGGAACCATCCCCCTTAGGTAAAATCTATCATATTATGCTGGCTGTCCAACATGTATGCCCTAAAGTGGTACTTTACAGCCCAACCTGACTAAGGGTGCTCATAGTGCACTGAGCCAAAAGGATCCAGTGCCAAGTGTGTATCAGTACCTCAACACCGGAACTCTTTGCCTCAGATAAAATCTACCACAGAAAGGAGGGTTGTTAAACACGAATGCATGTTAAACAATAAGTGACTTGGATGACTTACAAATTTAATGAGAATATTTTGCACAGTAGTGGGCCAAATGGATCTAGTGCCAAGAGTAAACCTCATGAGCATAATCCAAACAATAGTATATAACCAGACTTGGCTGCAAGCATTTCACAGCCAACTGAGCCAAATGGATCCAGTGCCAAGAGTACATCAATGCCCCAACACCGAAACCTTCTGCCTCAGGTAAAATCTACCATACAGAACAGAACAGCTTGCATAAGCATGTCTCAAACAATGACATATAACCAGACTGGACTAAGAATGTCCCAAGGATGACCGATTCATAGGGCTGCTGTGTGCCAAGAGTACACACATATCCAAACACTGGATCCCCTTGAATCAGATAGAGTTCAACATAGGAAGCAGTGCTGTTCAACATGAGCATATTTCAAACAATAGTCCTGAATAAGGGCACCACATAGCCCACTGAGCCTGAAAAGGATCCAGTATTCCAGTACACTGAAACCCTCTGCCTCAGATGAAACCAACATGAGAAAGCATGGTTGTTAAACATTAGGTATATTTCTCTCATTGGTTTGAGATATTCGTAATCGATTGAGGCAAATAAGAAAGTTGTTCTTGGAATGATAGATCAGTGATATCGTAAACTATAGCTTTCCTTATATCATTGTCATTAACTTTAAAATATTTCATAATTAAGAAATGGCGCCGGTTGGGGGTATTTATAACCCTCTGGGCACTTGCTCTAGTTTTGACTCAACATTTATACTTATTAATTATACTATAATGAGTTGAAGTTTGCATAATAAACTCCCCTATTCTCATCTTAATAGGGAAGCTTAAAGTATTTATGGAGTAAGAATTTCCAATATTATACTATCTCATAGAGAAAAGTTGTATAGATATTACTTCTCTATCAAAATCAATTATTAATATACTGTCAGAACTTGACTAATAATATTGATAAGAATTATTTTGGAATTAGATCCATGGTATTTATACTTAGACCTGGTAATAGAAATGATTCTAACAAGTTCTTTCTACGTTAATTAGATCTTAATACATAATTATTGTAAGATCTTAAGCTAAATTAGGAGGCTGTTTTACAGTAGGCTATGTTATCAGCCTTTCTTCTTATAAAAAATATTACATCTGCAAAACTCTACATGATGATGTTTGCAGTCTTTCCTTTTCTTATTTGTTACGGATACGAAACGTTTTCTAAATCTCTTACGGTTGAAGCATTTTATTAAAATTACTTAAGTTTTCATTCTTCATCCACAGAAGTAGACAATCTCTTTCTAGTATCATTGTTGGGACTAAGATGCGTTAATACAATTACCCTAGCCATAGATAAAATAATCAGTCATATTTTGCTATCGTTGATGGATAAACTGGGTATTCAACAAGGATTAGGCCATTTACCCAAATTATTATAATTCCTTTTTAGATTGAAATGAAAAAGGGAATAATTAGAAAGCCTTATGTTTATTTAAGGCTTATGAACTGGTAATTGGAAACAGTCAAATCGGTCCAATTAATCAGGTTCTAATTAGATCATGATTATAATAGTTTAGACTATTTACTAATTAGATAATCTTTACATGTCTAGGATTTATATGAAAATCTTGAGAAATGTAGGTTATATATAGGAAACTCCTACGAGAAGACATTTCCTTATTGAATAATGCGCCTCTAAAGATAGCTGTTTGTCTAGATATCTGTTTGACAGGTTTAGATCAAACATATCATTGAACAATATTCTTGAGGTTGCATTTAAAGTGCAGTATTGAGGTTATGTCTCAGTGACTCATTAATTCTTTTTTTGGGCCAACTGTTGTTACCCAGAAGTGGGGTGTGTGTGTGTGTGGGGGGGGGGGGGGGGGGGGGGGTTGGGGGCAGTATTAGACCTCTGAGGCTTGAGAAACTAGCAGCCTCTAGAGTCTTCTATTAACATATAAGGTATTAACACCTTAAAGATAGGTTATTATTAGTGAATCTAGATCATTCTAAATGTTACATACAGAAATAGAATGTGTCTGATTCCTTAGAGTTTCCTGAGTCTTAATCTAGAGGTATAGGGATTCTATATATTATCTGTGTTAGAACTAGGAGAGCTCCGTCCTCCTAATCTGCAAATTCTAGCACATTATGAATAGGTTAATGTATTGTGCATTTAAAATGAAGTTTTTAAAAGAAAACATATTTTAACTAGCAATACTTAACCTATAGATAAGAGAATCCCTCCTCCCCCCTGCCCCACCCCCACCCCACCCAGCTCTGATTTGATTGTTTCTATTGTTTTTTATACATCAAAGAAAGAAACTGACACATGATCATTTAAGCGGCAAGAGTTACTTCACACAGGTAACTGCCTAAGGGACCTTCTGGATTAAGACTCCTTAAGACAACTGAACTGTCATTCTTTAGTGGAAGGTGTGAAATACAGAATAGAATAGCACATTATCTATAGGTTAAGTATTGCTAGTTAAAATATGTTTTACTTTTAAAAACTTCATTTTTATTGGCCAAATGTCGTCTGTCTTGTCAACAGTGCAGATCTCCCACTAAATCAATCAAATATCACAGGAATGATTCTTAGGTGGTATGGTTGGAATGTGCCGTGGCAACCAAATGGAACTTGTTAGAAAATCTTTTAGTTAACAATCCCTGGCCAGATTTTATAATTCTTTAGTACTGACTGACCTGGAATGCTGACAAACAAAGTTTTGTATTGAAGCACATTCCCTCCTCTGTGGGAAAATCTAGGATTAAGGGATGATCCTTTTAAGGCTTGTATTTAAATAGCCAGTATGAAAGGTAGCTTATGTTGTCACCCTGACGTCAGAGTAGGCGTTAGCGTCACGCTGTAAAATTTTATGGCAAAGTCTTTTTTAAACCTGAACTACTACTGGCCAGAAGCTATTGTTATTTGGAATATAATCACATAGTAGCATATCCTTTTATTCCTAAACATCAAACTCTAGGGTTAGGCCCTGGGGTGGGGCTTAGGGGTAAAAAATTAGGTCAAACTCACTAAAAGTTTTAGGATAGAGTTCATATCTTAGCAACCACTGCCCAGAACCCTTCCATATTTGGAATATAAAGAAAGCATAGCATAACCTTCTATTCTATTACATCATACCACAGGTTCAGACCCTGGGGTGGGGCCTAGGGATAAAGAAATTAGGTTATACCATGAAATTAGGTTATATCATTCCATAACCTTACTCACCAGGGTGTCCAACTGATATTGGCTTAGTTGGGCAAGGCCTGCTATCCTTATAGCAGGTAAAGGTAGAGGGGGAATGTTTTTATTATGCCCCCGCCATTTTCAAGGGGAGGGGGGGGGTGCATATAGTATCACCACTGTCCTTAGGTACGTCCCTCCTGTTCGTCCCGTACGTAACACTTTTGGTTTCCGTGCGATATCTTTTGAAAGGATTGGTGTATTGGATTGAAATTTTATACACAGGTATATAATCATAAAATGTAAGCGAAGTTCGATTTAGGGTAAAATCCACCAATTATTTTGGGAGTTATTGCCCTTTTCAACTTTGAAAAATTTTCAACTTTGAAAACTGGTTTCCGTGCGATATCTTTTGAAAGGATTGGTGTATTGGATTGAAACTTTGTACACAGGTATATAATCATAAAATGTAGGTCAAGTTCGATTTAGAGTAAAATCAGTCTATTATTTTGTGAGTTATGGCATTTTTTCAACTTTGAAAAATGGTTTCCGTTCCATAACTTTTGAAAAGATTAGTGTATTGGATTCATATTTTATACACAAGCATATAATTATAAAATATAGGTCAAGTTTGATTTAGGGTAAAATCCACCAATTATATTTGGAGTTACAGCCCTTTTTCAGTGTTGAAAAATAGTTTCAGTTTGATATCTTTTGAAAACATTAGTGTATTCAAATTTAACACACAGGTATATAATCATAAAATTTAGGTCAAGTTCCAAGTAGGGTAAAATCAACCCATTATCATGGGAGTTATGGCCCTTTTTCACCTTCAAAAGATGTTTTCCTTCCAATATGTTTTTAGCTCACCTGAGCACAAATTGCTCATGGTGAGCTGTTGTCATCAGTCAATGTCCGTCGTCCGTCATGCATCGTCCGTCCTGCGGCATCAACAATTGCTTTAAAAGCCTACTCCTCCTACACCGCTGGGCCAATTGACTCGATACTTGGTAGGAAGCATCAGGGTGACTTGTAGATCAAAAATAGCTAAAATCCTGCCGATCAGAAATCCAAGATGGCCGCCATGGCGGCCATCTTGAAAATCTATTTTTCGCTTCTTCTCCTGAACTAAAAGGCCATTTGACTCTAAACTTGCTAGGAAGCATCAGGGTGACTTGTAGATCAAAAATAGCTAAAATCGTGCCGATTGGAAATCCAAGATGGCGGCCATGGCTGCCATCTTGAAAATCTATTTTTTCTCTTCTTCTCCTAACTGAAAGGCCAATTGACTCCAAACTTGCTAGGAAGCATCGGGGTGTCTTGTAGATCAAAAATAGCTAAAATCATGCCGATCCGAAATCCAAGATGGCCGCCATGGCGCCCTTCTTGAAATTCTATTTTTCTCTTCTTCTCCTGAACCGAAAGGCCAATTGACTCCAAACTTGCTAGGAAGCATCGGGGTATCTTGTAGATCAAAAATAGCTAAAATTGTGCTGATCAGAAATCAATGATGGCCGCCATGGCCGCCATCTTGAAAATCTATTTTTCGCTTCTTCGCCTGAACAGAAAGGCCAATTGACTCCAAACTTGCTAGGAAGCACCAGGGTGACCTGTAGATCAAATATAGCTAAAATCGTACCGATCAGAAATCCAAGATGGCAGCCATGGTGGCCATCTTGAAAATCTTTTTAGCTCGCCTGTACGAAGTACAAGGAGAGCTATTGTAGTCACCCCGGTCGTCCACGTTTGCGTTTGCGTTTGCGTTTGCGTTCCCGTTCCCGTCACACTGTGTTAAAGTTTTTCAAATGCTTATATCTCAACAGTCACTCCTCACAGAGGCATCAAATTTGGAACTTAGGTACCTTGGAGGGTCTTCTGAGATTCCAAGAGAATAAACCCCTGGGTTCATGCCCCTGGGTGGGGCTAGGGGTCAGAATCTAGGACACCTTTGTAATACTGTGTTAAAGTTTTTCAAATTCTTATATCTTGACTTTCACTCCTCATAGAGCATTCATATTTAGAATTTGGGTACCTGGACGAGTCTTCTGAGATTCCAAAAGAACATACCCCTGGGTTCATACCTCAGGGTGGGCCTTGGGGTGGGGCTAGGGGTCAAAATCTAGGACACATTTGTAAAATCTTATATGCCTACAGGTTATAGACACAACTGGTTATACATCAGCTAACTATGTGACATCAGTTTAAGTGTAAGAGAGTGAAGGTCATGGTGACCTACATTTTACGGTCAAGGTCACCTAGATTTCACGGTCCAGTGATTTTGCCTTATATCTTGAATACTATTTGTTGGATAAATGTCACACCTGGGATATTACTTCCATGTGACCCAATGAATGACCACTTACTATATCTAGGTCATTGTGACCTATATTTCATGGTTCAGTGATTTTGCCTTATATCTTGAATACTATTTGTTGGATAAATGTCACACCTGGGATATAAGTTCCATGTGACCCAATGAATGACCACTTACTATATCTAGGTCATTGTGACCTATATTTCATGGTTCAGTGATTTTGCCTTATATCTTGAATACTATTTGTTGGATAAATGTCACACCTGGGATATTAGTTCCATGTGACCCAATGAATGACCACTTACTATATCTAGGTCATTGTGACCTATATATTTATGGTTCAGTGATTTTGCCTTATAGCTTGAATACTATTTGTTGGATAAATGTCACACCTGGGATATTTGTTCCTTGTGACCCGATTATTGACGTCAAAATATATCTCTGTTGGTGTGACCTATATTTCATGGTTCAGTGATTTTGCCTTATATCTTGAATACTATTTGTTGGATAAATGTCACACCTGGGATATTACTTCCATGTGACCCAATGAATGACCACTTACTATATCTAGGTCATTGTGACCTATATTTCATGGTTCAGTGATTTTGCCTTATATCTTGAATACTATTTGTTAGATAAATGTCACACCTGGGATATTAGTTCCTTGTGACCCAATTATTGATGTCAAAATATATCTCTGTTGGTGTGACCTATATTTCATGGTTCAGTGATTTTGCCTTATATCTTGAATACTATTTGTTGGATAAATGTCACACCTGGGATATTAGTTCCTTGTGACCCGATTATTGACGTCAAAATATATCTCTGTTGGTGTGACCTATATTTCATGGTTCAGTGATTTTGCCTTATATCTTGAATACTATTTGTTGGATAAATGTCACACCTGGGATATTACTTCCATGTGACCCAATGAATGACCACTTACTATATCTAGGTCATTGTGACCTATATTTCATGCTTCAGTGATTTTGCCTTTTATTTTTATTACAATTTCATGGAGACGTGGATTATTATATCTAAGTGACAAAATGATTTACATACAAATACATCTAGGTCAGTGTGACCTATATTATATGGCTTAATGATAAAAATGTTACAATATAAAATGTACCCAGCAGGCGAGCTCGCTGTCCTCCGACAGCTCTTGTTTTTGCTTCTACTCCTAAACCCAAAAGCCAATTGACACCAAACTTGATGACTTATTGATGAAAAATAGCTAAAATAGTGCCTATCGGAAATCCAAGATGGCCGCCATGGCAGCCATCTTGAAAATCTATTTTTCGCTTCTTCTCCTGAACTGAAAGGCCAGTTGACTCCCAACCTGCTAGGAAGCATCGGGGTGACTTGTAGATAAAAAATAGCTAAAATTCTGCCGATCATAAAACCAGGATGTGCGCCATGGCAGCCATCTTGAAAATCTATTTTTCGCTTCTTCTCCTGAACAGAAAGACCAATTGACTCGAAACTTGGTAGGAAGCATTTGGGTGACTTGTAGATCAAAAATAACTAAAATCATGCCAATCGTAAATCCAAGATGGCCGCCATGGCGGCTATCTTGAAAATATATTTTTCGCTTCTTCTCCTAAACTCAAAAGTCACTTGACTCGAAACTTAGTAGGAAGCATCAGGGTGATTTGTAGATCAAATGTAGCTAAAATTGTTCTGATCAGAAATCCCAGATGGCCACCATGGCAGCCATCTTGAAAATCTATATTTAGCTTCTTCTCCTGCACTGAGACTCCAAACTTGGTAGGAGACATTGGGGTGACTTGTAGATCAAAAATAGCTAAAATTGTGCCAATCGGATATCCAAGATAGCTGCCATGGCAGCCATCTTAAAAATCTATTTTTGGCTTCTTCTCCTGAACCGAAAGGCCAGTTGACTCGAAACTTGGTAGGGAGCATTTGGGAGACTCATAGGTCAAAAATAGCTAAAATTGTGCTGATCGTAAATCCAAGCTGGCCGCCATTTAGAATCTGTTCAAATGATCACGCTCCATTGACTGGCATGCCTTATATATATTCTTCTTCAAAATTAAGAACTGCTTAAATGATTATCTTTTCATTTGTTGCGATGACAGGATTGGAAAAATGTTGCATAACATCTGCATATCTGCAGTAGCAATGTCACTCAGGTGAGCGACCCGTGGCCCGTGAGCCTCTTGTTTTAAAAAAGATTGATTGGTCCCTTCTTTCAACTTCCATTTTTTGCAAAATACCTGCATGTGGTTGAGGATGGCTCTGGGCGGGGGCATCTGTGTCATACTGATACATTTCTAGTTTCTTCTGATTCTGCCCTTTCATTCCTGTACCTCTTTCTTCCCTGTCCCTCTCTTTTATCTCTTCTACTATCTCTTCTATCTCTTTTCTCCCTTTCTCTGGAAGAGGACACAAAATGACCCACAAGGGTTGACATAACGTTAAACCCAACCACAATAAAAAAATCCATAACCTTACATTCTATAACACCATATCCCAGGGTCAGACCCTGAAGAGGGTCTTAGGGATCAAAAAATAGGTCACACTCACTTATAAAGTTTATGACAAAGTTTTTTGAACATTTACGAGGGATGTTCGAAATGAATTGCTTATTTCTATCTGGAGACTTCAAATTTCAAGTTAGCCCAAAAGTACTCATTTCATGCCCTCGAAGTACTCCCCGTGGCTAGAAATGCAAAGTTTCAGCCGATGTATCCACTTCTTGAAGGCGTCACGGTACGCTGATTTGGGCACAGTAATAAGATACAGATGAATGGCAGATCCAAGTGCCTGTTGGGACTGGTATTTCCGCCCAGCAAGGAATGCTTTCAATTTCGGAAACAAAAAGAAATCACATGGGGCAAGGTCTGGGGAATACGGGGGGTGACGCAAAACAGTTACTTTTTCTTTCTTCAAAAACGCTGTAACTATTGCGGAGGTATGAGCTGGGGCATTGTCATGTAGAAGACGGACATGTTTAAAACCAGTGGCAGGGCGTCGTTTCTGATAATACTTTTTCAGTTTCTTCAGTACTATGTCTTTGTAGTACTTTCGGTGATGCTTTTGCCCTTTTTCACTGGCACTTTTATTGCGACTCCTTCACCAGAGAAGAAGACTGCATACAAAACCTTCTTTGTACTCAAAGAATGTTTGGCAATTATTGGGCATTTGCTGTTTTTTAGTGGCCCAGATCTTATTGCTAACCTTTCTGACGGGCTCAAAATAATAGACCCAGGTTTCATCACCTGTGACGACACTGGCAAACTGCTTTTTGTCATATTTTGGAAACATTTGAAGCAGCTTTTTGGCCACTTTAACCCATTGCCTCTTTTGCTCGTCAGTCAACAGATGTGGCACCCATCTAGCAGAAATCTTTCTGACTTTCAAATGCTTCTTCAAAATAAGGTGAACCGTTGATAGTGATATGCCTACCTTTCATGCAATATCACGAACTGTAAATCTGGCATCTCCTTCAATGATTTCCTTTATTGTGGAAACGATTTCTTTACGAGATGCAGATTTTGGCCTACCTGATTTCGGTGCATTTTTGATGGACTCTACACCAGACTCAAATTTCTTTTTCCACCGCCGAACTGTGTCATAAAACACACAAGAAGGTCCAAAAGCAGTAGAAATTTCAGTCATCAGCTTCTTCAAAGAACAACCAAGTTTTGAGCAAACTTTGATGTAAGCCCGTATTTCATCTTTTTTGTCGACGCTTCTACCAACCATTTTTACTGCAGTGGTCAATGACTGCATGTATTCAAATGGCAAATTTTATGTCTTACACTTAGTCTAACATGTACATTTATATACCATTGTGTAGATATTGAATAGCCCTATACAGGTATGTATTGGTTTTTATCGTGCCCCACGTGGATATCGAGCTAGAGGACAATAAGCAATTCATTTCGAACATCCCTCGTATATCTAAGCAATCACTGGACAGAACCCTTCCATATTTGGAACATTGTCATATCATAGCATTACTTTAGATTCCCAAACAACATACCCCAGGGTCAGACCCTGGAGCAGATCTTAGGGGTAAAACATTAGGTTACCATCACTTTAATAAAGTTTCAAACCACTGGCTGGAACCCTTCCGTATTTGAAACATAATCATATCGTAGCATAATCTTAGATTATGTGCACCACTCCCCAGGTTCAGACCCTGAAGCATCCCTCTGTATATCTGTCTGTCCATCAGTCTGTCAGTCCATCTGCTCCTTTGTTTCTCACAAAAATTGCCCAAATTTGATGAGATTTGGTATATAAGTAGGAGAGATCCAGTAAGTGTATCACATGCAAAAAATTACAATCGACTTATTTTTAAATTTAATGTTAAATCATGAAGTCTTGCACATTCTATAACTCCAGTGCCCTTTGAGACAGTTTGATGGTATTTTGTAGGTATGTATTGTAGGACAGGTCAAGGAGACATGTCGCTTTGATGGTAAGTGTGGTGAATAGCAGGTTTTCTTATCGTCATCTTTTCAGGGTTTGATGATGCTTTCTGCTGTATTTCAATCGTTAAAATTGATAACAAATACACACAAACAAATAAGTGCAGTTACTGACTGATTTCTCATTTCGTTTTTGAAAGTACTTGCAAAAGCTAATTAAAAAAATTTTGTCTGCTAAGCCATACCATCACTAGACAAGGCGCTACTAAGGTGAGCTATGCAGTCCTGAGACAGCACTTGTTGAATATGTACTCAGGTAGGCCTATGTAAGCACAGTTGTGAACACTAGGATAAGGGTTAACAAGCAGATGCATGCTTTCTCTCCCTCTCTCTCTCTCACTCGCTCTGTGAATGTGTGTGTATTTGTGAGAGAGACCAAGAGAAAGAAGTGATGACTGTGCTGATACTTTAATACATCAGAACTATTATCTGTATTTCAGTCCTTTAATGATCTCAGTACAGAAGATAACGGGTATAGCGTACTCACTAGAAGATGGGCGGAAAAGTGAAAACCAACTGTCAGACTTCCAGAAGAAACAGGCTATAAAGTAGGTGAAAAATACTGTTCTAATTATAATTATCCTTATTATTAAAGGAATTGGGAATAGCTTTTCTCTGTCTTTCCATCTGAATTTTGAAACAGCTTGTTTGAAGCAGAAAGGATATTATTGATCAGATATGTGAAGACACATGATCTTTAAGATGAAACATCTGTCCAACAAGATAGCAGCGGTGCCTATATATGGATAAGCCACTTCAAAATCTTCTTCTCCAGAAGCTAGAAAGCATTCTTTGCATATAGCATTGGGGATGTGAAGTCTACGAATTTTGCTGAAATGATGGTCCTAGGTTAACCTACTTTGGTATACATTTATATGGAGACAGTTTTGGAATTATTTCCAAAAAATATATATAAGACTATGGAATAAACTAACAACATGATCAAAGAAACAAGCAAATTCACTTACAGTCAGAATTTGGGTTGTCTACTCCTGGCATTATGTGTTTTTGTGACCATTTTAGCTCACCTGAGCCCAGGACTCATGATGAGCTATTGTGATCATTTGCTGTCCATCATCCATCACAACTTTGTATGACTTTCCTCTGAAACCTCTAGGCCAATTTTCTTCAAACTTTATGTGTGGCCATGGTCCGTTATGGTAAAAACACTTATCCTCTCCACAACTTAAAAAAGCTTTAAGGCTTAACCTTAGTATATAGCATGGGGGACTCAAGGTTTACCAAATTTGTAGAATTGATGATCATAAGTTGACCCTGGACCTTTTTAAAGTTAGGTTAAATTTGCTTACCCATACATTTGGTGTGTGTGTGTGGGGGGGGGGGGGGGGAAATGTTTTCATCATTTTCTCTAAATGTATAAAATTGACAACTTACAATATATGATTTAAGTAGTAAGACTTTTTAGTTACAGTCAAACTTTTGTCAGTGAAGGGTTATCTGCCCTTGCTCCTGGGTAGTATACATGTAAAAAATTGTGCAATCTTTAAATGCTTTCTTTTCTGAAAGCGCTTGACAAATTTTTACCTGATTTCACGCTTTCTGTAAAAGGGGTATTGACAATTTGTTCAAATGTTTCTGCAACATTGAACAGGATGGCTGCCATGCTGTTACATGGTAAAAACACTTGGTCTTCTCCAGAATCAAGAAAGCTTTGATGTTGAATCTTTATTTACAGCATCTGGGAATCAAGTCCACCAAATTGTTCAAATGATGATCCTGTGATGACCTTTGACCTTTTTACGGTATGGTAAAGTTTGTGTCTGTATATGAGGAAAAAGTTGAAAAATAATCCTTTCAAACTGTGTTAAAGACTTATGGTTGAAACCTACAATGTATGATCAGAGTAGCAAAACCTTTTCAGTTACAATAAACTTTTGTTCCCCAGGAGTTATCTGCTCTTGCCTCTAGGCTATGGACATGTGTAAAAATGTGTAATATTTAAACTGCTTGTCCTCTGAAACCACTTTACTAAATTTTTAATCGAGTGTACTGTGTAAGGGATGTTGACAGTTTGTTAAAATGGTTCAGTATCATTGAACAAGATGTCCACCATGACCATATATGGTGAAACTATTTAAAAATTCACATCTGTAGAACCAAGAAAGCTTTGGGGGCTGGATGTTGCTATATAACATTCAGATCCACCAAGTTTTTTCAAATGATGATCTGGGTTGACCTTTGACCTTTTGTGGCAAGGTCATTTGCTTCCTCATACATTTGTATGGGGAAAATGTTGAAAAATCATTTTTTCAAAATGTTCTAAAGAGGAATGGTTGACACATAAAATATATGATGAAAGTAGCAAAACTTTTTAGTTACAATCAGAATTTGAACCCCTTAGGGGTTTTCTGCTCCTGCCTCCTGGGTTATGTACATGTATAAAATCAAGGAATCTTTAAACAATTTCACCTCTGAAACCCTTTGACCTGGTTTCATCAAATTTCATTTTAACTTGCCCTGTAAGGAATACCAGAAGAGCTGTTGCACATTCTCTGACATTGGCATTGTCATCAGTATCAGTGTCCAGGTCAGTGTCCACTAATCTTAAGGCTTTAGGTCAAAGTTTTTAAGCAGTTATATTATCCAAACTCATTCTTGTTCATATTTGGCGTGTTGTTAGTCCAAAAATATGGAATGAACTTGAGTCAAGGTCACAAAATGTGATTTTTTATGGTAAAGTTATATATTAAATGCGTAAGTGGCTTTAGTTGTCTCTCAGATTGTGTGTTTTGCTAGATACTGGTCCAGTGATTAGCTCACCTCGAGCTTTGCTCCAGGTCAGCTTATGCCGTGGCCTGTTGACTGTCCGCTGTCCGTGCGTCGTCCATCATTAGCTTTTCACATTTTCGACATCTCATCCAGAATCATAAGTTGGATTGAGCTGAAACTTAGCGGGAGGCATTGTGACAACAGGGAGATTCAGAATTGCTAAAGTCATTCCATTCTGATATCCAAGATGGCCGCCACTGTGGCTGTCTTGAAATTTTTCAGTCGACATCTCCTCCAAAACTGTAAGTCGGATTGAGCTTGATAGGAGGCATCACAGTGACATAGAGATTCAGAATTGCTAAATTCGTTCTGTTCAGATATCCAAGATGGCAGCGGCCATCTTGAAATTCTTCAAAAAACGACTTCTCCCAAACCAGATGTCCGATTAAGTCAAAACTTGATGGGAGCCATGGGAGCGGCATAGAGATTCAGAATCACTAAAATCATTCCGTTCAGATATCCGAGATGGTGGTCATCTTGAAATTCTTCAAACGACATCGTCTCCCAAACCGTAAGTCAGATTGAGCCGAAACTTGATATGAGGCATCGGAGGGACATAGAGATTCAGAATTGATAAAATTGTTCCGTTCCATATCCAAAACGGCTGCCATGGTGGCCATATTGAAATTCTTCAAACGACATATCCTTCCAAACCTTAAGTTGAATTGAGCCAAAACTTGATGGGAAGCATCAAAGCGACATAGAGATTCAGAATTGCTAAAATCGTTCCGTTGGGCTATCCAAGATGGCTGCTTGGGTGGCCATCTTGAAAATCTTGAAACTATATCTGCTTCCGAAGCCTAAGTCAGATTGAGCCCAAACTTGATGGGAGGCATTGGAGCCACTTGGATATTTAGAATTGCTAAATTCATTCCTTTTCGATATCCAAGATGGCCGCCAATAAGGCCATTGTGAAAATATTGAAATGTCATCTCCTCCCAAACCATGTCGGATTGAGCTGATAGCCATCTTTAAACGACATCTGCTCCAGAACTGTAAGTCTAATTAAGCTGAAACTTGGTTGGAGGTATTGGGGAGACATTGAGATTCTGAACTGCTAAATTTTTTCCATTCCAACATCCAAGATCTTGAAATTCTTCAAGCGACATCTCCTCCCAAATTGTAATGCGGATTGAGCCCAAACTTGATGAGAGGCATAGGAGCAACACAGAATTCAGAATTGCTAAAATTGCTCTGTTAAAGTGGCCATCTTGAAAATCTTCAAACCTCATCTGCTCTGGAATGGTAAGTCAGATTGAGCCAAAACTTGGTAGAAGGCATTGGGGCGACATAGAGATCCAGAATTGGTAAAACCATTTTGTTTCAGTATCCATGATGGCCGCCACTGCAGCCATCTTGAGGATCTTCAATTGTTAGCTGACCATGTTGACCATGGTCCGTCCCTCATCCCTATGTCCGTCAGTAACTTTTCACATTTTCGACATCTCCATCAGAATTGTATCCATGGTGGCCATCTTGAAAGTTTTCAATTGTTATCTACTCCCGTACCATTAGTTGGATGGAGCAGAAACTTTGTGGAAGGTATCGGGGCAGCATAGAGATTTAGAATTGCTAAAATGATTCCGTTCTGATATCCAAGATGGCCACCCTGGCAGCCATTTTGAAAATCTTCAAATCACATCATTCTGCTCCCGGACGGTAAGTCTGATTTAGCTTAAACTTCATGGGAGGCATTTACGTGTTATGGAAAATCAGAATCGCTAAATCGTTCATTTTCAATATCCAGGATGGCGCCATGGTTGCAGTTTTGAAACTCTTCAAACAATATCAGATTCTGGATTGCTAAAGGCAATTCTGTTCAATATCCAAGATATCTTGAAATTCTTCAAACCACATCTTCTCCCAAATGGTAAGTCAGATTGAGCTGAAACTTGATGGGAGGCATCGGGGTGACATGGAGATTCAGAATTGCTAAATTGTTCATTTCAATATCCAAGATGGCCGCCATGGTTGCAGTCTTGAAACTCTTCAAACAACATCAGATTCTGGATTGCTAAAGGCAATCGGATCTGATAGCCAAGATGGCCACCATGGCACAATGTAACATATCATGATCAGCCTAATCCAGGTGAGCAATTTCTGGCCCACTTGGGCCTCTAGTCAGGTCACCTGAGTACAAAGTGCTCAAGGTGAGCTGTTGTGATTAGTCAATGTCCATCGTCTGACCATCCGTCATTTGTCTTGCGGTGTCAACAATTGTTTTAAAAGCCTACTCCTCTTACACCCCTGGGCCAATTGACTCAAAACTTCCAGGTGACTTGTTGATCAAAAACAGCTAAAATCATTCTAAGCGGAAATCCAAGATTGCCGCCATGGCGGTGGCCATCTTGAAAATCTAATTTTTGCTTCTTCTCCTGAACCAAAAGGCCAATTGACGCGAAACTAAGTAGGAAGCATCGGGGTGACTTGTAGATCAAAAATAGTGAAAATTGTTCCGATCAGAAATCCAAGATGGCCACCATCTTCAGAATCTATATTTTCCTTCTTCTCCTGAACTGAAAGAACAATTGACTTGAAACTTGGTAGGAAGCATCGGGGTGACTTGTAGACCAGAAAATAGCTAAAATCATTCTGATTGGTTATCCAAGATATCCGCCATCTTGAAAATCTATTTTTTGCTTCTCCTGAACCGAAAGGCCAATTGACTTGAAACTTGGTAGGAAGCATCAGGGTGACTTGTAGATCAAAAAAAGCTAAAATGGTTCTGATCAGAAATCAAAGATGGCTGCAATGGCTGCCATCTTGAAAATCTAATTTTTGCTTCTTCTCCTGAACCGAAAAGCCAGTTCTCGAAATTTGATAGGAAGCATTCAGGTGACTTTTAGATCAAAAATGGCTAAAATTGTTCCAATCTGAAATCCAAAATGGCTGCTGTTGGCCACCATCTTGAAAATCTATTTTTCCTTTCTTTGCTGAACTGAAAGGCCAATTAACTTGAAACTTGGTAGGAAGCATCAGGGTGACTTGTAAATCAAAACTCGCTAAATTGTTCCCAACAAAAATCCAAGATGGCTGCCGTCTTTTAAATCTATTTTTGGCTTCTTCTCCTGAACTGAAAGGCCAACTGACTTTAAACTTGGTAGGAAGCATCAGGGTGACTTGTTGATCAAAAATAGCTAAATTTGTTCCGATTGGCCAGCCCATGCCTGCCATCTGGAAAATCTATTTTTATACGCCCGTTTGAAAAACGGGATGTATTATATTATGGGGTCTGGCGTCCGTCCCTCCGTCCGTCCGAAAAGGTTTTTGTTTCCGTCTAACTCCTACTACAGTTTACATCCAATCAAGCTGAAACTTGGTTTATAGTTATTTTGATTATTTTGAGGTTACAGTACACAAAATATTAGCAGAGTTTTGCCCCTTTGAAAATTTCCATAAACTTTTTGTTTCTAGCTAACTCCACTTACAGTTTATATCCTGAGCACTGAATTATACATGAGTCAGTATAAGTGCTACATCTTATTACTTGCCACGGGCGTATAATGCCTCTGCTTGTGGAGCTCTTGTTCGTTTCCTATGAACCAAGATGCCAACTGACTTGGATCTTTATAGGAAGCATCAGGGTGACTTGTAGATCAAAAATAGCTAAAATCGCTCTGATCAGAAATCCAAAATGGCCACCATGGTCGCTATCTCAAAATTCTGTTTTTCGCTGAATCGAAACATTGGGGTGACTTGTAGATCAAAAATAGCTAAAATCATTTCAATCCAAAATCCAAGATGGCCACCATGGCTACTATCTTGAAAATCTATTTTTGGCTTCTTCTCCTGAACCAAAAGGCCAATGGTCTTAAAACTTGGTTGGAAGCATCGGGGTGACTAGTAGATCAAAAATACCTAAAATCCTTCTAATCGAAAATCCAAGATGGCCACCATGGCAGACATCTTTCCCTGAACCGAAAAGCCAATTGACTTGAAACTTGGTAGGAAGCATCAGGATGCCTTGTAGATAAAAAATAGCTAAAATTGTTCCGATCAGAAATCGAAGATGGCCGCCATGGCTGCTATCTTGGACATCTGTTTTTTGCGTCTTCTCCTGAACCAAAAGGACAATTGACTCGAAATTTGGTAGGAAGTATCTGGGTGACTTGTAGATCATTACTAGCTAAATTTGTTCTGATTGGAAATCAACTGTGGCCTAAATCTGTTTTGAACTTCTTCAGAACAGAAAGGCCAATCGACTTGAAACTTGACAGGAAGTATCAGGGTGACCTGTAGATCAAAAATAGCTAAATCATTCTGATCGGGGTCCAAACTGGTCACGCCCTGGTGTTCATAAGCTCCCATAGACTTATAATGAGAAAAACTTAAAAAAAATCTTCTCTGGAATCATGAGACCCACAGTTTATATATAAGCAGGCCTTGGTGGCTCAGTTGGATGCACCGTCCGACTCGGGTTCAACTTCCGCTGAGGTCGGCAACATTCTTTCTTGGAGATTGATCATGAAATATTTTCTGTGGTCATTCTCTCTTTTCCGCTGATTCAAGAAGGGCAGTTGTCAGTTTCTGGCGAAAGAATGTACACAATACTGGTTAACCGCTTAGAGGACTAAGCCTGCCCAGTTAACGTGTGGTTACGTAAACTGACCGCGACATGACCCCATTGGGTTGACTGGGTCGTAAAACCTCAACACAAACAAACAGCTTATATATTATATTCAGTATCTAGCAATTTTTAGTGGTCTCCTACATAAATCCTACCAACCATGTCCCTGAAGTCCAAATTGGCCATGCCCTGGGGGTCAGTTATAAATATAGAGCTATATAGCTAAACCAAAGGGCCCTAAGCAGGTGCAGTCATTATGAATTTTGCTCAAAATGTTTGTCTTGATGATTGCTAGGTCAAGTTTAGACCTGGGTCACTTATGGCCTATATTTCAGGGTCCAGTGATAAGTTTTTCTATTTAGGTCAGTTTCTCAGTAACTGTTGGTCCTACAGCAGAGATACTGTGGCCCAGAAGGGTCCAAAATCCATTTTGTACAAACATAGTCATGTTGCATATCAAATCCAAGGTAATGAAGAGTAGAATACAGTGGTGCAAACATTTTGCCCCGGAGGCATGTTTGGGGGTCACTAGGGGTCAAAAAGTAGGATTTTGAGTAGCAATTTTTAGTGGTCTCCTACATAAATCCTACCAACCATGTCCCTGAAGTCCAAATTGGCCATGCCCTGGGGGTCAGTTATAAATATAGAGTTATATAGCTTAAGTTTAAAGAAAAAACTTCTCTGAAACCAAAGGGCCCTAAGCAGGTGCAATCATCATAAATTTTGCTCAAAATGTTTGTCGATGATTGCTAGGTCAAGTTTAGACCTGGGTCACTTATGGACTATATTTCAGGGTCCAGTGATAAGTTTTTCTATTTAGGTCAGTTTCTCAGTAACTGTTGGTCCTACAGCAGAGATACTGTGGCCCCTAAGGGTCTATAATCAATTTTGTACAAACATAGTCATGTTGCATATCAAATCCAAGGTAATGAAGAGTAGAATACAGTGGTGCAAACATTTTGCCCCGGAGGCATGTTTGGGAGTCACTAGGGGTCAAAAAGTAGGATTTTGAGTCCTTTTTTTTTTTTTGATTGTCACTCAACATCTCTTGGGCTTTTTGAGCTAGAACCTTGAAACTGTCACAGGTAATAGCCCTATGGATGAGGAATAGAGGAACTCATTCGGAATTTTGATGTAACCCCTGGGGGCAGGGCCAGGGGGGTGTGGCCCTGAAGGGTCCAAAATCCATTTTGCATATCAACTCGAAGGTAATGAAAAGTACGCCGGCCTCGGTGGCTCATTTGGATGCGCCGTCCGACTGGAGACCAGGAGGTCGCGGGTTCAACCCCCGCCGAGGTCGGCAACATTCTTTCGTGGAGATTGATCATGAAATATTTTCTATGGTCATTCTCTCCCTTCCGCTGATTCAAGAAGGGCAGTTGTCAGTTTCTGGCGAAAGAATGTGCACAGTACTGGTTAACCGCTTAGAGGACTAAGCCTGCCCAGTAAACGTGTGGTTAGGTAAACTGACCACGCTCGACATGACCCCATTGGGTTGACTGGGCCGTAAAACCTCAACACAAACAAATAATGAAAAGTAGAATCCAGTTGCGCAAAAATTTTGCCCCAGGGGCATGTCTGGGGGTCACTATGGTCAAAAAGTAGGATTTTGGGTCCTTTTTGTTAGCTCACCTGAGCACGAAGTGCTCATGGTGAGCTATTGTGGTCAGTCAATGTCCGGCGTGCGGCGTCAACAATTGCTTTAAAAGCCTACTCCTCCTACACCCCTGGGCCAATTGACTTGATACTTGGTAGGAAGCATCGGGGTGACTTGTAGATCAAAAATAGCTAAAATCGTGCCGATCGGAAATCCAAGATGGCCGCCATGGCCACCATCTTGAAAATCTATTTTTTGCTTCTTCTCCTGAACCGAAAGGTCAATTGACTCCAAACTTGCTAGGAACCATCAGGGTGACTTGTAGATCAAAAATAGCTAAAATCGTGCCGATCGGAAATCCAAGATGGCCGCCATGGCCACCGTTTTGAAAATCTATTTTTCTCTTCTTCTCCTGAACCGAAAGGCCAGTTGACTTGAAACTTGGTAGGAAGCATCAGGGTGACTTGTAGATCAAAAAATAGCTAAAATCGTGCTGATCTGAAATCCAAGATTGCCGCCATGGCTGCCATCTTGAAAATCTATTTTTCGCTTCTTCTCCTGAACCGAAAGGCCAAACTTGCTAGGAAGCATTGTAGATCAAAAGTAGCAAAAATTGTGCCATTGTGCAGATCGGAAATCCAAGATGGCCGCCATGGCGGCCATCTTGAAAATCTTTTTTTTGCTTCTTCTCCTGAACCGAAAGGCCAATTGACTCTAAACTTGCTAGGAAGCATCAGGATGACTTGTAGATCAAAAATAGCTAAAATCGTGCTGATCTGAAATCCAAGATGGCCGACATGGCCGCCATCTTGAAAATCTATTTTTCGCTTCTTCTCCTAAACCCAAAAGCAACTAGCTAGGAAGCATCAGGATGACTTGTAGATCAAAAATAGTTAAAATCGTGCTGATCTGAAATCCAAGATGGCCGCCATGGCCGCCATCTTGAAAATCTATTTTTCGCTTCTTCTCCTAAACCCAAAAGCCGGTTGACTCGAAACTTGGTAGGAAGCATTGGGGTGACTCGTAGATCAAAAATAGCTAATATCGTGCTGATCGTAAATCCAAGCTGGCTGCCATTTAGAGTTTGTTCAAATGATCACGCTCAATTGACTGGCATGCCATATATCTTCTTCTTCAAAATAAAGAACTGCTTAAATGATGATCTTTTCATTAGTTGCGATGACAGGATTGGAAAAATCTGCATATCTGCAGTGGCTGTGTCACTCAGGTGAGCGACCCGTGGCCTGTGGGCCTCTTGTTTGTATTGTCACGCAACTCCTCTTAGGCTTTTTCAGCCAGAACCATGAAACTGTCACAGGTAATAGCCCTATGGATGAGGATTGGAGGAACACATTTGGATTTTTGATGTGCATGGAGATATGCAATGGCGCTGGCGCGATGGTGCGCCAATGACTTGCTCTATTTCATATTTGACCTTGGTCTATATTTCATGGTCCATTAGGTTTGCTACATTGTCTTACTTGTTTATATACTCATCATGAATCTTGGTCAGTATGTTTGACTTGATTATTTATGGGTCAGGTTCTCTAAGTGCTATGATACTCAGGGAAATCATGGTCCTCTTGTTATCCTGAACCAAAAGGCCAACTGACTCGAAACTTCATTGGAAGTATCAAGGTGACTTGTAGATCAGTTGTAGCTAAAATCATTCTGATTGGAATTCCAAGATGGCCACCATCTTGAAAATCTGTATTGAACTTCTTCTCTTGAACTGAAAGGCCAATTGACTCGGAACTTGTCTGGTAATCAGGTGAGCGATACAGGGCCTTCTTGGCCCTCTTGTTTGTTTAATGTGAGCCCCACCCCCTTAATGACCTTGAGGTTAGTTTCACATCATTTTTAGCTCACCTGAGCATGAGCTATTCTGATAATCCAGTACTCTGGTGTCCCTCATCCATCCTCTGTCAACATTAAACATCTCCTCCTAAATCACTGGGCCAATTTGGACAAACTTCACAAGGATGATTCTTGGGAAGTACTAACTAAAAATTGTTCAAAGAATTGGAATCTAAGCAGAAGTCTAGTTGCCATGGCAATGGAAAGAAAAAGTTTTAAAAATCTTCTTGTCAGAAACCACTGGACCATTTCAATAAAATTTGGCAGAAATGTTCCTTTGGTGATGCTCTACCAAAATTGTTCAAGCCATGATTTGTCAAAAAACCTATTGTTTTGGGATGGATCCTGTTGGCATAAAACTTCTTGTCTGCTCTGTAATTTGAATACCCTTTGGAATATTCTGATGATACTTGGTAGAAATGTAGAGCAGGACCAGACGACAAGTCACGTACAAGAATGACAACTCTGCCTTTCTTACTTTTGTAGTTATCACCCTTTGTTTTATTTGAAAGAGATTTTGTGTCCACTCTGTAGCTCCCGTACCCTTTGGAATATTTCGATGGTACTTGGAAGAAATGTAGAACAAGACCAGATGATGTGTTGCATACAAGAATGACAACTCTGCCTTTCTTACTTTTGGTGTTATCTCCCATTGTTATATTTGACAGTGATAATCAATTGATTTCGTGTCTGCTCTGTAAGTCAAAGACCCTTTGGAATATTTTTATGATACTTGGTAGAAATATAGAACAGGACCAGACGATGTGTCAGACAAGAATGACAACTCTGCCTTTCTTACTTTTGCTGTTACGTCCTACAGTGATTATCCATTGATTTCGTGTCCGCCCTGTAAGTCGAGGACCCTTTGGAATATTTTTATGATACTTGGTAGAAATGTAAAACAGGACCAGAGGATGTGTCGCATACAAGAATGATAAGTCTGCCTTTCTTACTTTTGGCATTATCTCCCTTTGTTATGTCTCACAGTGATTATCCATTGATTTCGTGTCCGCTCTGTAAGTCAAAGACCCTTAGGAATATTTTTATGGTACTTGGTAGAAATGTAGAACAGGACCAGACGACATGTTGCGTACAAGATTGACTACTCTGCCTTTCTTACTTTTGGCGTTATCTCCCTTTGTTATATTTTGTTATATTTTGACAGTGATGATCCATTGTAAGTCAAAGACCCTATGGAATATTTTTTTGATAGTTGGTAGAAATGTAGAACAGGACCAGATGACATGTCTCTTACAAGAAAGACTACTCTGCCATTCTTACTTTTAGTGTTATCTCCCTTTGTTATATTTGACAGAGATTATCCTTTAATATTGTGTCCGCTCTGTAAGTCAAAGACCCTTTGGAATATTTTTATGATACTTGGTAGAAATGTAGAAGAGGACCAGATGACGTGTCGCGTACAAGAATGACAACTCTGGCTTTCTTACTTTTGGAGTTATCTCCCTTTGTTGTGTCAGACAGTGATTATCCATTGATTTCATGTCCGCTTTGTAAGTCAAAGACCCTTTGGGATATTTTTATGATACTTGGTATAAATGTAGGACAGGACCAGACAACATGTCACATACAAAATGACAACTCTGCCTTTCTTACTTTTGGCGTTATGTCCCTTTCTTAAGTTTCTGACGAAAGAATGTGCACAATACTGGTTAATTGCTTAGAGGACTAAGCCTGCCCAGTAAACGTATGGTTAGGTAATCTGACCACGCTCGACATGACCCCATTGGGTTGACTAGGCCGTAAAACCTCAATACAAACAAATTTCCCTTTCTTATGTCTGACAATGATTATCCATTGATTTCATGTCCACTCTGTAAGTCAAAAACCCTTTGGAATATTTTTATGATCCTTGGTAAAATGTAGAACAGGACCAGATGATGTGTTGTGTGCAAGAATGACAACTTTGGCTTTCTTACTTTTGGAGTTGTCTCTCTTTGTTTTGTTTGAAACAGATTTCTCATCTGCTCTGTAACTGGAATACCCTTCAGTATTTTGATGGTACCTTGTGGAACTGTAGAATAGGACAAGATGATGTGTTCCTTACAATAATGACAACTCTACCTTCCTTACTTTTGCTGTTATCTCCCTGTGTTATATTTGACACTGATTATGCATTGATTTAGTGTCTGCTATGTACTCTTTGGAATATTTTGATGATACTTGGTAGTAATGAAGGACAGGACCAGATGACATGTCACATACAAGAATGACAACTTCGGCTTTTTAGCTCACCTGAGCTATGCTCAGGATGAGCTATTGTGATCACTTTTTGTCCGCCGTCTATCCATCCGTCCGTCCGTTAACATTTTCAAACGACTTCTCCTCTGAAGCCCCTGAGCCAATTTTGCTCAAATTTCATATGGAGCCTCCTTAGGTTGGGGGAATGAAAAATTGCTTGGTCCATTGACCAAGATGGCCGCCATGCCCATATATGGTAAAAACCTTTAAAAATCTTCTCTTCCAGAACCGAGGACGCCTTGGGTCTGAATCTTTGCATAAGTCATCGGGGACGGGAGGTCTACCAAAATTGCTAAAATAAATGTTGTATATTGACATTTGACCTTTTTACGGCAAGGTCAAGTTTGCTTCCCTATGCATTTGTATGTGAAAAACCTTTAAACATCTTATTCTCCAAAACCGAGGATGCCTTATGGCTGAACCTATACATATATCATCGGAAACTGGAGGTCTACCAAAGTTGCTAAAATAATGGGCGTACATTGACATTTGACCTTTTTATGGTAAGGTCAATTTTGCTTCCTTATGCATTTGTATGGGAAAAAATGTTCAGAATTTCAAATGACTTCTTCTCTGGAGCCTCTGGGCCAATTTTTCACAAATTTCATATGGAGCCTCCTTAGGTTGGGGGAATGAAAGATTGCTAAAATGGTCGCGGTACATTGACCAAGATGGCCGCCATGCCCATATATGGTAAAAACCTTTAAAAATCTTCTCCTCCAGAACCGAGGACGCCTTGGGGCTGAATCTTTGCTTAAACCATCGGGGACAGGGGGTCTACCAAAGTTGCTAAAATAATGGTCATACAAGTTTTCTTCCCGATGTATTTGTATGGGACAAAACATTTAAAAATCTTATTCTCCAAAATCAAGGATGCCTTATGGCTGAATCTTTGCATATATTATTGGGAACATCTGCATGTCTGCAATGGCCATGTCACTCAGGTGAGCGAACAGTGGCCCATGGGCCTCTTGTTTACTTTTGGAGTTATATCCTCTTCTTGTGTTTGAATTTGATTTCTTGTCTCTGCTCTGTAACAAGAATACCCTACAGAATATTTTGATGATGCTTGGTACAAATATAGAACAGGACGAGATGACGTGTTGCACTCAAGAATGACAACTGTGGCAGAATCTGGGGGTGGGGGGACATTTGTTTTTTTTTTCTAAAAAAACCTTTTCTAGTATCTATTTAGAAAACCTTAAAAGTCTTCTTGCCAGAAACCACTGGACAGATTTGAACTTGGCAGAAATGTTCTCTTGTTGACCCTCTACCAAGATTATACAAACCATTGAGGTTCGTCAAAAAAATCATGGCTGCTAGGGGTCCAGATACCACTGGACAATTTCAATATTACTTGGCAGAAATATTCCTTTGGTGATCCTCTACCAAGATTATTCAAGACATCATGATTTATCAAAATACATGGCCACCAGGGGGCGGGGCTTATTTTCCCTATATATCTATACTAAAAATTTTAAAAGATTGTTCAAATCATAATGATTCATCAAAAAACATGACTGCTAGGTGGCTGGGCTTATTAGCTCACCTGAGCAGGAAGTACTGAAGGTGAGCTATTGTGGTCTGTCAATGTCAGTTGTCTGTCATGCGGCATCAACAATTGCTTTAAAAGCCTACTCCTCCTACACCCCTGGGCCAGTTGACTCAGAACTTGGTAGGAAAGAAGTAGTATAGGGAATAAGGGTTCTTGACCACTTCCAGATCGGCTGCGTTTCAGCTTCTCCCGAGACCCCCAAGCGAGCGTAGTGAGAGCCCCTGGGGACGGCCCCCACCGGCCCAGGGGCTCTACTATAACGCATTTTTTGTCAGGGCTACCGATGTTTCGGCTACCATTTTTGGAGGCACGCACACGCCCTTATTTCCAGCGGAGACCGATGGTGAGGTTTGGGGCCTGCCCCACCCCCTGCAGGCCCCAACCCTTTTAAGCCCGCGAATAAGATATATTTACCGAGCGGTGCCACTGTTTCCAGCAGCTCTGAGCTCTTCCAAGAGCTTGCCACGAGCCGTTAGCATCATCTCGTCTCTCATGAGGTTCATAAGCCGTTTTTTTTTTGGTCTCGGGCAGACCGCCCTCTTTCTGACGCCCGCGGCAAATCTCCGCCTTCATTTGGTCGTACTTGTCGACCTCAGAGAGAATCAGGCGAAACTCCTCCTCAGAGATCTTATCGTGGGTCAGCGCGGCCGAGATCCTGTCAGCGATTGAGTTTAGCTTTGAGATGGCCAGGACCCGGATTTGGTCATGTTTCCTAGCTTTGGCTTCAAGCTTCCAACAAATGAACCGCCCGCCGGACAATTGCTAAATTGTTCATTTCAATATCCAAGATGGCCGCCATGGTTGCAGTCTTGAAACTCTTCAAACAACATCAGATTCTGGATTGCTAAAGGCAATCGGATCTGATAGCCAAGATGGCCACCATGGCACAATGTAAACCCTACAGAATATTTTGATGATGCTTGGTACAAATGTAGAACAGGACGAGATGACGTGTTGCACTCAAGAATGACAACTGTAGCAGAATCTGGGGGTGGGGGGACATTTGTTTTTTTTTTTCTAAAAAAACCTTTTCTAGTATCTATTTAGAAAACCTTAAAAGTCTTCTTGCCAGAAACCACTGGACAGATTTGAACTTGGCAGAAATGTTCTCTTGTTGACCCTCTACCAAGATTATACAAACCATTGAGGTTCGTCAAAAAAATCATGGCTGCTAGGGGTCCAGATACCACTGGACAATTTCAATATTACTTGGCAGAAATATTCCTTTGGTGATCCTCTACCAAGATTATTCAAGACATCATGATTTATCAAAATACATGGCCACCAGGGGGCGGGGCTTATTTTCCCTATATATCTATACTAAAAATTTTAAAAGATTGTTCAAATCATAATGATTCGTCAAAAAACATGACTGCTAGGTGGCTGGGCTTATTAGCTCACCTGAGCAGGAAGTACTGAAGGTGAGCTATTGTGGTCTGTCAATGTCAGTTGTCTGTCATGCGGCATCAACAATTGCTTTAAAAGCCTACTCCTCCTACACCCCTGGGCCAGTTGACTCAGAACTTGGTAGGAAAGAAGTAGTATAGGGAATAAGGGTTCTGGACCACTTCCAGATCGGCCGCGTTTCGGCTTCTCCCGAGACCCCCAAGCGAGCGTAGTGAGAGCCCCTGGGGACGGCCCCCACCCCCACCGGCCCAGGGGCTCTACTATAACGCATTTTTTGTCAGGGCTACCGATGTTTCGGCTACCATTTTTGGAGGCACGCACACGCCCTTATTTCCAGCGGAGACCGATGGTGAGGGTTGGGGCCTGCCCCACCCCCTGCAGGCCCCAACCCTTTTAAGCCCGCGAATAAGATATATTTACCGAGAGGTGCCACTGTTTCCAGCAGCTCTGAGCTCTTCCAAGAGCTTGCCACGGGCCGTTAGCATCATCTCGTCTCTCATGAGGTTCATAAGCCGTTTTTTTTTTTTGGTCTCGGGCAGACCGCCCTCTTTCTGATGCCCGGGGCGAATCTCCGCCTTCATTTGGTCGTACTTGTCGACCTCAGAGAGAATCAGGCGAAACTCCTCCTCGGAGATCTTATCGTGGGTCAGCGCGGCCGAGATCCTGTCAGCGATTGAGTTTAGCTTTGAGATGGCCAGGACCCAGATTTGGTCATGTTTCCTAGCTTTGGCTTCAAGCTTCCAACAAATGAACCGCCCGCCGGCTCCGAGCAACCCACTGGCAATCACTCTGGCCTGTAAACCAATGGCGATAGGCGTAGCGATTATCGTCATCAACAGCCCGACACCCGTGGCAGCCATGGCCGCCCCGGCTACCGAAGCCTGGTGTCGAGTCCATCTATGACATTAGCCCCCCGCCGGTATTTCTTATACAGCGATGCTCTGAAGTCACGTTCCTTTTCCAGGCGGGCTCTGACCTCGGCCAAGTGCTGAACTCTGTGATTGTCTCCAGTCGTCTCGAGTGGTGGGTAAAGTCCCATCGTGCTTAACTATCACCGCTGTCGGGTAAGTTCAAATGACTAAGGACCACCGAGCTTTGCTCTGAGGTGAGGTCTATGGGAGTGAACCTCAGCCTTTTGAGCTCGATCGGACCAACATGGATCTTGCTGATATCCAGAAAGCGGTAATCTGCATCAGGCTGGATTCCCTCCAACGGTAAGTGCACCTGGGGGTGCGCCTGGACTCTGATCAAGGCCCCAAGTTCTTTTTGCGCGTGCGTGCTAGTCCATTTATGAGCTTGAAGCCGGGTAAAACTTCGACTAAGTCATCAGGGGGGTCTCAGAGGATCACCTCGAGGAGGATTGTTGATGCGGGCTCTTTTCCCGCGCCGATGAATCCCCCTGGAGAGAACTCGGATATCATTTTTAGAACCCCCTCCCGGCTATTACTTGTTTTCAGCGTGTGCTACTTGCTGACGACGACGTTCCTGGTCTCTGGGATATAAGAGCACAGACGGGTACCGCTGTTTGTCACCTTCCAAACCTTGTGATGCTGCCCCGTTGCGACATAGGGAGAGGAGATTAGAATGTCGATCATCCAGCCCGTTTCTTGAACAGGGTCCGCGAAGGCGACCCACTTGCTCCCAGTAAACGCCAGCCTATGAAGCAGTCTCGGGACGGCATATGAGACGTCGACGTCACTCAACTCTCCGAGCTTTTGCGCCCCACCCCCTTCTTGGGCGGTGACCTTTTTTCGTTTGTACACCCCGTTGGACAGCTGGAAAGCGTACAGCTGGCCCTCTTCCCCACCCTTTTTGAATCCCTTGGTATCCCCGAGATCGGCTAAAGCCACCCCAGGGCATTTCCTGGCACTTCCTGGGCCACCGCGTCAGCCATTTCTTTTGTGTAGGACTGCACTCAAATAGTTGAAATCTATATTTCTGCCACTCGTGTCTAATATCGTGAGCGTCAGCTGGGAAAGAGTCCCTGATGCCAGCCGTTTGTACTGCAAGACGGGGAATGCCTCTGTCCAACCACCCCCACGTCTGCAATGTGGCTCTCGCCGGGCCCAAACATCCTTTGAGAGAACCCTAGGTGTTTGGCCAGCCCGCCTTTTAAGCCCAGACGTTTCTTCTCAGACAGCTGCAAGCAGCCGATGGGGTCATGCAAACTGAGTTCAGCACCCAAAGGCCGGAACGCCTCTTCGTCCAGCTCGCAAACGTTATAGTATCCGTCAGGTATGTCCAACACGGTGCCCCCATCTGAGACCTTGTTATTTAATAACTCAGCGCTGATATAGAGCCAGCGGTGGTAATACGTGAACTCACAGAGAGCGACCTCCAGCCCCCCACACGCAGTACCGGGAACAGAGACCGGTTCCCCATTTTGAATATCGGTGAGTGTGACGTACATAGCGATGGACAAGTCGGCTTTCTCGTTCAAAAGCACCGTAAAAAATAGGGCGGGGGGATATTTCAAAGAGAAGCAGGCGCTCTCTCTGGCCAGCCAGAAGATTATGGTTGATGACAAAGGGGACGGCTTCCAAGTGAAATTCCCGGACATCTTCGCCGACTATCAAAACCTCCCGCTCACTGGAGACGTCAATATGGGAAACAAGGCGTGGCGCAGCTGGCAACACACTCCGATGGACTGGTGGCAGTGCCAACTGAACTTCGCGGTATGATGCGTGACAGCTGGCTGCGGGGTCTCTGCTGATGACCACCTCCAGGCTAAAGACCCTCACCTTGCGAGTCTGTATCGCTTCCATGTTTACTATGCGACGAGGCATCTGCTTGTGGAGCTGAAAGTCGCCCTTCCTGGAGACCAGTCTCATTCTTGGTATCAGAACACCTATGACGCCAGGGCCTACAAGCGGCTCTCAGCCTCGCAGCACCGTTCGGAGTTTCGCCTGATACAGATTGGAGGCAAAAGCTAGACCACGTGTGCCAAGGCCTCTGATCTTGGAGCACATATATGGAGCCCTCGTGCACCTACCGGCATGCGCATGACTCCGATGGCCCCTTCTTCCATCCGATGGATGCCATCCGCCATAACCAGGATATATCAGGGCCGTGGACAATGTTCATTCTCGGTAAATCAGAAGGCTTCACGCAAGCGGGTGTGGAGCACCTCAACGACAGTATGCAGACGCATGTTTGGGCTATCCTGGGAGCGCAGGCCCAGACACGCTCGAACATTCTCAAGGCCGGGATGGGGTTCGACGCTCAAAAGCAGTTCCTGGCCAATGTCGAAGACGCCATCGCCTTGCCCGTCGACATCCCCAGCAACATCGCTCCCTATCAGAAGACGCTCCAGTATGCATCATCCCCTCCGGACTTCGTCTTCGGGTTAGGGCTCAACCTCGCCCCGAGGGACATGGCCCTCCACCCGGGCAATGTCCAGGGCTACAACAATGAAATCGTGATCGCAGGAACTGAAGCAGCCATCGGCCACAACCCGGGAATCAACGAGTCGGAGCAGATCGGCAAGACCACAGACGATGTCCTTCGAAGGAAAAATCGCAGCAGCAGCCGGGACTGATCACAAGGGGTCACCGAGTGGCAGACCCGCAGGGTCACCACTCACGCCAGCCACTGTTGCTCCGCAACAACACGTGGCTACGACAAGCCACGAAGAGGAGAAAACGGCTCTCATAGCCGCAGTGGTCGGGGTCGGCCTAGTGGTGCTTTGGCTGTCGTTGAGATAGCCAGTCCCTTGCGGCCACGAGAAGAAGCACCCCCACGCCGATGACCAAGGCCAACACGTTGTCAGCGAGCCAAGTTGCAGCCTTCCCTAACGTGCTCAGGAGCCAAGAGACAATGGACCCGATGATTCCGGGCAGGGCCGCAGCGGACATGCCGGCCAAATTGGCCTGGGCACGCCCAAGGGCCTGTAGGTGCTTTTTAATCCACTCCTTGACCCCACCCTTGTCGGATGGCTTTGGAGCCCGCGATGGGGTGCCCCCCGCTCCTCCGCCAGTGACAGCAAGGACGAGAGTGCTTATCGCCATGCCGATTGCTGTAAGGATGCTCGCGATCGTTATCCCCTGTTCGCGGAAGAGAGTTCGAATTCGCTCAGCCAGCGTCTTGTCTTCATGGAGGAGCCGCCTGATGGTCTCACGAATTCTGTTGATCTGCGACTGGAGAGCTGCTCTATTCGTGGAGAGTGCTTCGAGCCTCGCCTGCCTTTCAAACTCGATGTCGGAGAGCTTGCCTTTAAGCTTCTCCATTCGGTCTCGAATATCTTGTTGAATTTCGGTGTCGTCCCTTTCGGTCAGTTTTCGGCGTTCCCTGTCCGAGTGCTTTTCGACTTTAGATTTCTGGTTGTCGATGGCGCTTAGCTTCGCGAGATTGTTAGCGAGCTCATCCCTCGATCTCATCATGGCCTCCCAAACTCTGACCAGTTCTTTCTGGCCTGTGTGACCCACGCGGTGTCCATTGGCAGGTCATTAATGGTCTTCAATGCGGTCTTGACGTCTTCTGTGCTTTGTCTTATGGTATCAGCCACGCCGGAGAGATCCTTCAATTCGATTGCCTCAATGTTTTTCGGGAGGGTTTCCTCTGCACTCTGGAGTGTCTTCACGACCTCTCTGCCAAGCCTCCGCGATATCCCCGATCTATAATCGGGGAGCCCCAGCGATCTCCGCACTGCATAGGTGCCACCATTCCCGTATCTTCGGGCCATAGTCTCTAGACCCAGAAACCGGAATTTTCCCCTCGTCGCAGTAATGGAGATCTTCTTGTCTTCAGGCATCCAGTAAAGTGTCTTACCGTCAGGGTCGATCCCGAACTGGCTATGGTTGATCCTATTTTCGGGGCACAGCCCATTATAGGTGTGGCTTACCTCGTTGTAGAAACTGTCAACGAGGTGCTTCTTCTGGGCCTCAAGTTCCACCTCTCTTAACTCCTCCAAGCTCTGCAAATTGTCGCCAGATGCATTGACCTGTTGCTGAACGTCAAATGGTGGCTCCATAGGGGGGTTGGGGAGGTCGAAATCATCTTCTACTCCAGGCCCGTCAGGGTCGAACGTGGGGTTCTCGAAAGTGACGTCATCCATCGCGGTGATGCTAATTTGAAGGTTGTTGCGTAGGTTCAAATACACCATGGCTTCGAGCAGTAAATTGGGGCGCAAGCTTAATCCTTACAGGTGCCTCCGTGAGCCCCTGGGGGTCAAAGGCGTGCAGCAGTCTGTCATGATAACCAATAACCCGAGCACGATTGATCAGAATCAACAGCTGCTGGTTCGATTCTCGAACCTCGGCGCGCAAGATGTTATCGTTCCAGGGACTGCCCGCCTGGTCTTCAAAATAGCGCTAAATAGTGAATATGCGAACCGGACTGTGGTTCAGAACCTGGGCCGCCCCATCGTGAAGAAGACCGTAATCAAGATCTCCAGCAACGAGGTGATGTCCGTCGACTATAGTGATGTCTTCAACTGTTACGGCGATCTCTGGAAGACGGCCTTGGAGAGGAAAAATGACCAGTACCAAGGCATTGATATGTCTGGTAATCGAAACGCAACGCGGATTTGCATCGATGCCGGAAACAAAGATGAGACAGTCGCGGCCGACAAGGCCATCACCGATGCCTTCGGCAACCGCTTCTGCATCCCGCTCGATTTCAAGCTGCTCGAGGGCCACATGCCGTTCTATCAAAGCGGGCTGGGAGACTGCCTGGAGTATGAACTCACCTTCAACGATTACAGCCGCATAATCCAGGCCACGGGCGATGCCGACTCCTCATACAACATTGAAAACATCAGTCTAGAGTATGAGATCGTCACGCAGCCAGAGCTGGCTCACATGATCGCCAGTCAGTACAACGGCCGCCTCACGATCCTCTATGACCGGATTCTGAGGCACCGAAAAATAAGCAGAGACAAGAGTGACACCCTCTGGAATATCAACCTCAACGTGCCCGCGCGCAGCATGAAGGGGGTCGATGCTCTTTGAAGATGTTACTGCACAACAGCCCTTCGGTCGCAACACTGAGTCCTTCTATAACCCGAAAATAACGAAGGTTGAGGTCACGATCGAGGGGATCTCCAACCAGCTCTTTAGTCAGCGGATGCGTGCCTATCAGATATGGGATGAAGCGAGGAAGTTATTTGCACCTGGCGGCAAACGCCATCCAGAGGTGGTAGTGATGGCGAAAGACCTTGGCCTCGCCTATGTCTCTCTCGGGGAGTTCTTGACCTCCAAGTTCGTTCTGTGGCTTGACCTCAGGACAACCGATGATGACCGGCTTCATGGCAGTGGCCGCCGCATAGAGAATGCAAGCGAATTAGTGACCATCCAGTTGACTAAGACGGCAGAGGCGGCCGGCGCTTTGAACATCTATCTCTACATCATCATGGACGCCCAGCTGAACCTCGAAGATGGCTGGTTCGTCTCAGCTGTTTATTAATCATCTTCTGCCCAAGGGCCCCCATTCGGCAATTGTCTGCTTGCAGACGGGATGCGGAAAAACTGTTTTCGTCCTGTCTCTGCTCGAAGAAGGCCCCTACCGGGGGTTCTTTGGACACATCGTGATCCTGTGCCCCACCATAGAGCACAACAAGACCTACAAGCAGTGCCCCTGGCTCTGGACAAACCCTGAGGATACGTTCTAGACCCCGGTGAGCACGTTCACGATTACCTGCGGGCCTTCTACCTGGTGTTTAAGGGTGAGCCAACACTTTTTATAATAAACGACTGCTCGGCCACAAAGGCTCTGACGAAGAAGAAAGACATGCTGTCAGAGTTGGCGTTCTCGGGCCGCCACGCCGACATAAGTGTCTGGGTCCTCACCCAGAAATACAACTCAGTCCTGAAGGACTTGCGCGAGCAGACGCGCTGGGTCGCACTCTTCCACTGCAAGGATCGCTACAGCTTTGAAGACTGCTTGCGGGAGAATGACGTGATACCGACTCGAAAACAGCGGGCGTTGGTGCCGAAGCAGCTAGCCGAGAGAAAACACGCCAAGCTTCTGTTGAAAACAGATCAACCTGCTGCTTATATAGTTGTGTAGCAATGCTTCTCGTTACTGAAGGGCTGCTGATCGCTGTGCTTGGCACACATTTGGTACTGTTGGGTTTCGTTGTTTGGTGTCTGCGCCGAGCTGCACTCCATATTAAATGTGCCCGCCGGCTTGTCATAGGCGAAATGGACTGTGACGAACTGATCGATAAGCTGATGTCAGTTGCTGACCCACAGGACGCTGGCACTGGCCTAGCCGAGGGGGCTCCACCGGCAGCCGCCCCAGCGGCGATGCCAGAGGAGAAAGAACAGGTGCAAAAACACCGCGAACGGCTCGCTGCGATCGCGGTGGGTGGCCAAGCTGAGCAGTATGCACTGGTGGTCCTCGGGGAAAACATTTGTCCGTCTGTCTGTCAACATTTATGTCGAACTTCGACTTTTATGTCAAAGTTAGTATTCCGATCAACTACAAGACTAAACAACCATCAAACCTTGCATGAAACATCTCCCTGACCTCCTGACTTTGCGACATAGGCGTCCGCTTTTCGGTTCGTCTGTCCGGGCAAACATCCAGGGTTTAGGGGCTACTTTTGGGCTATTTTGGACATAATTATGAGGTATTTTGAGGTTTATTCTGTTTAAAATACATTAGCTAACCCATAAACCGATTTTGAGTAGCCCCTAAACCTCTATGGAAATTTAACATTGAGGTAGCCCCTAAACCCAAAATGTTAGAACTTTCGTTCGTCTGTCCGTCTGTCAATATTTATGTCGAAGTTCGACATTTATATCAACGTTAGTATTCTAATCAATTACAAGACTAAATAAACAACCATCAAACCTTGCATGAAACATTTCCCTGACCTCCCGACTTTGCGACATAGGTGCCCACTTTTCCATTCGTCTGTCCGTCCGTCCGTCTGTCCATCTGTTAACAGTTCTGTTATGTCGAAGTTCGACATTTATGTCAAAGTTAGTATTCTAATCAACTACAAGACTAAACAACCATCAAACCTTGCATGAAACATCTCCCTGACCTCCTGACTTTGTGACATAGGTGCCCGCTTTTCCATTCGTCTTTCCGTTCATCCGTCTGTCTGTCCATCTGTTAACAGTTCTGTTATGTCGAAGTTCGACATATATGTCAAAGTTAGTATTCTAATCAACTACAATTCTACAACAACCATCATACCTTGCATGACACATCTCCCTGACCTCCTGACTTGGCAGGTACATTGACCCAGTGACCTTGACCTATATTTTGCGCTCCATTGACTTTGACACAATTTAAGTTGACGTTCCAGATCTTCTCAACTATAAGGCATACAACTACCAAACCTTGCATAGTGCTTCTCCTAGATGTACTGACTCGGCAGGTACCTTGACCCGGTGACCTTGACCTATATTTTGCGCTCCACATTACTTTGACACATTTTGCGTTGATTTTCGATATCTCCTCAACTATAAGGCCTACAACCATCAAACCTTGCAAAGTGCTTCTTCTCAATGTACTGACTCGGCAGATACCTTGACCTGGTGACCTTGACCTATATTTTAGCTGCAGTGACTTTGACATAATTTACTTCAACATTCCAGATCTCCTCAAGTGTAAGACCTCTAGCCACCAAACCTTGCATAGTGCTTCTCCTAGATGTACTGACTCGGCAGGTATCTTGACCCGCTGACCTTGACCTATATTTTGCACTCCAGTGCCTTTTACACATTTTACGTCGATGTTCAATATCTCCTCAACTATAAGGCCTACAACCATCAAACCTTGCATAGCGCTTCTCCTCAATGTACGGACTCCGCAGGTGCCTTGACTGGGTGACCTTGACCTATATTTTGCGCTCCATTGACTATTACACCTTTTATGTCGCCCTTCCATATATCCTCAACTGTAAGGCCTTCAGCCACCAAACCTTATGTAGTGCTTCTTCTGGATGTACTGACTCGGCAGGTACCTTGACCTGGTGACCTTGACCTATATTTTGCACTCCAGTGACTTTGACACATTTTACGTTGATATTCGGTATCTCTTCAAATATAAGACCTACAACCACTAAACCTTGCATAGTGCTTCACCTCATTGCACTGGCTTGGCAGGTACCTTGACCCGGTGACCTTGACCTATATTTGACACATTTTACATTAATGTTTACATGATGTTTGATAACTCCTCAACTATAAGGCCTACAACCACCGTACCTTGCATAGTGCTTCTCCTTGATATACTGAATTAGCAGGTACCTTGACCCATGACCTTGACCTATATTTCACGCTCC
Organism: Anodontia alba; assembly: GCA_964016985.1. NCBI lineage: Eukaryota > Metazoa > Mollusca > Bivalvia > Lucinida > Lucinidae > Anodontia > Anodontia alba. Next base: position 41,809,681 of record OZ024835.1, on the reverse strand, counting down.
AGTGACTTATACACATTTTACGTCGACATTCCATTATCATTGGGCTGTATAATACGAAAAGTCAGTGCTGAAGATATGGCCATTAGAGGGAATGGCACTGGCCTACGAATATATGTGCCCCACTAGGCACTTTGTCTACATTTTTTTCAACCCAGTTTTCTAACTAAGCACTGCTAAGAATGAAATAAACTTATTTAATAACCACATTCTGATTGTGGCTCCTGTGACTTTTGCCCCAGCAGGTGCGATGATGCCTTCCGCGGAATTCTTGTATTAATTTTTCCAAACATTCTTATACGCTCCATAATCCACAGTTCAGAATATCTTCATGCAATTTTATAGGAATATGTATTATGTCAGGACGATGTGTCACACACAAGAATGATTGTTCCCCCTTTCTTAGTGTCCAAGTTATGCTGCTTTGATTAAATATACCACTGGTTAAAGAAGTCTGCCGAAGGGGTATATAGTTTTTGTGTGTTTCTTTAGTCTGTTCGTCAAAATATAGGACACCCAAATAAAGTAGTATATTGCAGTTTGTTTATACAAACAACCTCTTATTAAAGAAGGATGGGCATCAGACATGTTTATCACATCATCATTCAGTGTAATAAGGTCAAAGTCATTGTGACCTTATTTTCATGCTTCAGTGATTTTGACTTATATTTTGAAGCCTATTTAATCTTACTAATAAAAGATAGCTAAAATTGTTCCAATCGGAAATCCAAACTGGCTGCCATCTTGAAAATCTATATTGAACTTCTCCTGAACCAAACTTGGTAGGAAGAGTTGGGATAATTTGTAGATCAAAAATCAAAAATAGCTGATCGGAAATCCAACATGGCAGCTACATCATCATATATATCATAATTGGATTTTTGTTTAACATGCAGGTACAGGGGCAACATCCACACTAGTGGGCCCCCTTCCAGATAGCTGGCTTGCTGCACACATGGCAGATCTCACACCAGATCTCCAGGTATGTCTATCATGAGGGTTGATGACCGAGAGCTTCCACTCTCTGCAATCCCCCTCTTGTCAGCTGTTTCCATGTCATCTTGGGCCTCCCAGGCCCACGCTTTCCATCAACCTGTATGTCAAAGGCTGTCCTGACTGCACCATTGGCGCTCCGCACACAAAGAGCTGTACATATGGCCACGTGTTTTGAAAGAGAGGTGGTGAGAAGAGAGAACTGGTAGCAGATCCTTGAACTTCTTCCAGGCAGTTTTCACATGTGTTGTGGTTGAAAGTTCACAGCCACCTGCTGCTGAGAGCATGTCTCCTAAGTAGCAAAAGGAAACTACCACCTCAAGCTTGTCAGGTCTGACCTGGACTTCCTTCTGTGGTCTGCCATCCAAGGGGCATGCAGTTCCCTGGCACCGTGTACATCTGCAGTCAGGGTCTTTTTTCAAGGGCTTGAGCCCACTGCATTTCTTGTGCACCCAGTGCTTGCAGCCATTGCAGAAGATGCTGTTGCTGCCCACTCCAGTGTGACAGACGGCGCATGGAAACTAGCCTGAACTATGCAGGCGGTCCAGTCCCGTACCACAGATCATAATCTTTGTCTTTCCTGCATTTACTCTCAGTCCTTTCTTCTCCATTGCTTCTTTCCATGTCAAGAGCCTCCTGACACATTCCTCAAGTGATTCAGCGATGCTAACAAGGTCATCAACATAGAGGGCTTCCCAGGGGACCCCAGAGCGAAACTCTCGTGATAAGGCTTCAAGCACAATGATGAAGAGCAGTGGGCTGAGTACTGATCCTTGGTGAACACCAATCCCCACTTCAAATTCTTCACTGTACTCCTCACCAACACGGACACGGCTCCGCGCATTTGCATACATCCCCTGCACCAGTCGCACAATCCACTCCTCCACACCAAGTTTTCTCAGCGCCCACCAGATGACCTTCTGAGGTACTCGATCGAATGCCTTTTCCAGGTCTACGAAAGCCATGTAGAGTCTCTTGTTGGCAGCTAGATACTTCTCTTGCAGCTGCCTGACAACAAAGATTGCGTCTATAGTGCCTCTGCCTGGGACGAAGCCAAACTGAGAATTGTCAATTGACACCAACTGTCTGATGAGGCCATCCACAATCCTCTCCAGGATTTTCATAACCTGCTCTGTCAGCTTGAGACTGCGGTAGTTGCCCCTTTCCAATGCATCCCCCTTTCCCTTGTAGAGGCAGATAATGAAACTCTGCTCCCAGTCAGAGGGTACCTTGCCATCATGAATGATTGCAGCTGCGAGGTCATGGATCATGGAGGCGCCCATGTCACTGGCTGCTTGTATCATCTCCACCAATAAGCCTGATGGGCCCGGTGCTTTGTGAATCTGCCATCTTGAAAATCTTTTTTGAACTTCTTCTCTTGAACAAAGAGGCCAGATGACTTGAAACTGGACCAAATCTGCCGTCTTGAAAATCTTTTTTGAACTTCTTCTCTTGAACAAAGAGGCCAGATGACTTGAAACTGTTATGTCGCTTGACGATATGTCTTTGGCTTGGCCCGCCGTGGGTCAACTAGTGGTTTTCATTTACTCTGGAATACAGTAGAATTAGCCATGAGTACTCGTCTTTGTTTATTATAGTGATTAATTTGATTTTTATGTTTTTGCTTTGATGCATTGACTGAGTTGGGAGCCTTTATACGAACCGAATTTTTATGTGTTTCTGTATTAAGAGTAGCATCGGGACCCAGGGTGAAGTTAGCTAGCTGTAAAAGTGCTTTAAACCCCCCGGTGGTTTACTCTACTGACCGTTCTAAGGCGGTGGTCCCAGTGTTAGTCTTACTCTTTGTTGCTTTGTGGTTTATTCTACGAGGTGATTTGTTGTATGTCTTTCCATGTGTCATTTTGTTCTTGTGTTTTTCAGTCCTTTTAGTATTGCGATTACCTCGCTTGGGGAAGAGAGAGCTAATCTTAGTGCTTTTCGTAGGTTTGTTCGATTTGTGCTTGTTTGGATTTGTCGGTTTCCTCTTCCTCTTGGGGTCTGGGAAGGGCTGCAGTTTGTGATTGTGGCACTCCCTTTGACTTTTCTCTTACCTTTTTTTGGTAGGAAGTATCAGGGTGACTTGCAGATCAAAAATAGCTAAAATAGTCCTGATTGGAAATCTAAGATGGCTGCCATGGCCGCCATCTTGAAAATATATTTTGAACTTCTTCTCCTCAACCAAAATGCCAATTCACTTGAAACTTGGTAGGAAATATGTAGGTCACTTGTAGATCAAATATAGCTAAAAATGCTCTGATCGGAAATGTAATATGGCCATCACAGCTGCCATCTTGAAAATACGTTTTGAACGTCTTCTCCTGAACAGAAAGGCCAGTTGACTTGAAACTTGATAGGAAGTATTGGGGTTATTTGTAGATCAAAAATAGCTAAAATTGTTAACAGAAATTCAATATAATCACCCAGGTAGCCATGTTGAAAATCTGTTTTGAACTTTTTCTTCTGAACCAAAAGGCCAGTTGACTCCAAACTTCATTGGAAGTATTGAGGTGACATGTAGATCAAAAGTAGCTAAAATTGTTTTCTGATTGGAAATCCAAGATGGTCGCCATCTTGAAAATCTATATTGAGCTTCTTCTCTTGAACCGAAAGGCCAACTGACTCGAAACTTCTCTAGTAATCAGGTGAGCGATACGGGGCCATCTTGGCTCTCTTGTTTGAAATGTGAAAATGTCAGGTTCAGCTTATGGATGATAAAAAATGTGTTTTTTTTTTGTGTTTTTTTATAACTCTTTGATTGGCCAAGTCTGGTTAACTGTATATAATCACCAAGGCTTTTCAGTTTCATCAGTTTCAGATAGATTACTGAACCAGGAAATGTCAATAGAAAAAGGAATATTTTTAAAAAAAAAAACTTCAAACAAAGGACTTGTTTGTGTTAACTTTGTAAGCATAGGATGAAACCTAAAGTAAAAACATCTGTGATGGTCGCTTGGATTCAAAATTATATTCATATCTTCAGCTAACTATTCCTCAGGTGAGCAATTGTTGCCCTGTTGGGCGACTTGTTAGTTTTGTTAGTGTGTAATTGTGGGCTCCTTGCTATCAAGGGTGATTCCTGCTAGAATTCATTCTAAAATGATTTCTTCTCTGAAGCCACAGGCCAGCTTGAATCAGATATTATCTCAACCCTCCTTGAGCTGCAAGGAGTAAAATTTTATTTATTAATCCCAGTTTTATTGACCAGAAATGAATCGTATAAGGTAAATACTATCAACCAAGCACTTTGGGAAATCAGAAATGATTGTGTTATAGAGAGGTGGCTGTTATAGAGAGTTGGGTGTTATTGGGGGATGACTGTTAGAGAGACGTATCTGTTATAGAGGTTGTTGTTATAGAAAGCTGGCTGTTATAGAGAGGTGGCTGTTAAAGGGTGGTGGCTGTTATAGGGAGGTGGCTGTATCAAGAGATGGTTGTTATAGGAAGGTGGCTATAGAGGGGTGGCTGTTATAGGGAGGTGGCTGTTATAGAGAGATGATTGTTATGGAGGGATGGCTGTTTGTGGAAGTTCCACTGTGATTTCTGATAGATAGCATCAAAAGTGAGGTCTGAGAGTTTTGTTCAACTGCTGGAAAGTCAAAATGTTGGTTTTGTGTAATATAGGCCAGTTTTGGTTGGATAAAGTAGTTCAGGTAAACACATAGTACTTTCACCTCATCCATCAAAAGCAGCCGGCGTCATATGCATATTGATTGGTGATCAGGAGGTCACGGGATCAATCCACCGTCAGTCCGGCAACATTCTTTCATAGATATTGATCATAAAAGTTTTCTAAGGTCATTCTCTCCCTTCTGCTGATTCAAGAAGGACAGTTGTCAGTTTCTGGCAAAAGAATGTACACAAATACTTAGCTGCTTAGAGGACTCAGCCTGTCCAGGAAAAGTGTTGTTAGCTAAATTGACTGGCTTGACATGATCCTAATGGGTTGAATTGGCCGTAAAAACCTCAACTCAATCCGTCATCCATCTAAAAATAATTTCATAATCTATTTTCAGAACTGTTCCAACTGCCTTGTCTTTCTACAGCTATATTTTCTGCTTCCATGATGTAATGTGTGGTCCTTTAGTCTTCTATAATGATTACATCGCATTTATTGATGGCTCCATTTACAAGACATCAAAACAAGGGAAAATAACTGGTGATATACCATCACCATTGGTAAGAAATCAAGAGGAAATTGATGACTCCACTGACAATAAGGGGGTAGCTAATTAGAGTTAAAATGATTATGGATTATCAGTCCTGTCATTGTGATCAATAATTGATTAGTAATCACTGAAGATTTGGTCATTATTAGCTCACCTGAGCTATATAGTGATCACTTTTGGTCTGTCGTTCATCCATCCTTGCATGTGTCTGTCCATTAACACTTTCATATGACAACTCCTCTAAAGCCGTTGAAACAATTTGTCACTTATTAGGTAAGAATGTTGCTTGGGTAAGGGGATTTAAAAATAGCTTAAATTATGGTGATCTGCCTTTTGGTTTGGTTGCTATGGCAACAGAAAGCTCTTGTAGACTTTTAATGGAAAAATGGTTAAATTACATTTTCTCCATAACTAGTGAAGTGTAGTGAACCCTATTTGGCAGTTTTGATCATTTGATGATTGTCTGTCCAGTGTTTTATGACTGGTGGCCATTTTGTGTGGTTGCCATGGCAACAAAAATTTAAAAAAAGGAAGTTTTTAAACAACAATTAATACCACTGAAGCAGTATGACTTTAATTTGGTACAAATACTGCTTGGGTAAGTGCAATTTCAAATTCGTAGCTAAAATTATGTTGATCTGCCTCTTGGTTTAGTTGTCATAGCAACAGATAGTTCCCAATGACTTGTAATGGGAAAAGGGGTAAATTGTATTTTCTCCAGAACCAGTGAAGTGATGTGAACAATATTTGGCATTTATGATCATTTGATGATTGCCTACCTAGTTTATGTGTTTAATGACTAGTGGCCATTTTGTTTGGTTGCCATGGCAACTTTAAATTTTTGAAAAGGATTTTTTTTTAAATGACGAGTCCTTCAAAACCACTGCAGTATGACTCTAATTTAGTAAAAATGTTGCTTGGGTAAGGGCAATTCAAAATAGCTAAAATTACGGTGATCTGCCTCTTGGGTCAAATGCCATGGCAACAGAAAGCTCCCATGGACTTACAATGGGAAAAGGGTTAAATTGCATTTTTTCCATTACCAGTGAAGTGATGTGAACAATACTCTGCAATATAATCATTTGATGATTGTCTACCCAGATTGTGTGTTTTATGACCAACGGCCATTTTGTTTGGTTGCCATGGCAGAGATTTTTTTAACGACGTCAAAACCACTGATGCAATATGACTCTACTTTGGTATAAATGTTGTTTGATTAAGGGCAATTTTAATAGCTAAAATTATGGTGATCTACCTCTTGGTTTGGTTGCCATGGTAGAAGAAAGCTGCCATAGACTTATAATGGGAAAATAGTTAAATTGCATTTTCTCCATAATCAGTGAAGTGATGTGAACCATGTTTGGCAGTTATGATCATTTGATGATTGTCTATCCAGTATATGTGTTTCATGACCAGTTGCCATTTTGTTTGGTTGCCATAGCAAGTAGGAAATTTGTAAAGCACCAGCAGGGAAAGAAGACCTAGTTAAGCACCAGAAGAGAAAAAAGACCCTTTTGCATACCAACAGGGAAAGAAGACCCTGTTGCACACCAGCAGTGAAAGGAGACCATATCTTATCTTTTATAGAGACATAGGACAAGTAGCATAGTGGGATGCTCGGGTCATATGTGGGAAAGCCAAGTTCTGCTTACGGATGGTCAGGTGGTTTTTCTCCGGGTTCTCCGGTTTTCGCCCACCTTCGATGAACGATCGGCTCGATATAAGTGAAATATTCTTGAAAGGGCCGTAAAACCCAAATCAAAAAAAAAAAAAAAAAAAAAAGCATAGTGGGAGTGGCAACATGTAATTGAAATACCTCTTCTCCCATTATTTCTTTACTTATTCAATGAAGATGAGAGCTTGGCAAGTCCCTGCCTTCTAGAGAAGATAAATAGATTATAAAAAGAATGACCCTTGAGAGCAATGAACACACTCACAAAGACAAACATACCTAAAGTGTCTGAAACTTAAAATTAAAATATATGATTTTGAAGTAGCAAGGGCTTTAAGTTACAATCAAAATTTTATCAAGCAAAGGTTATCTTCCCCTGCCCCTGGGCTGTATACATGTTTAAAGTCATGATTTTAATTGCATAATACATTAAACTCTACATAATGGGCTAGTCTATTCTGTATTCAAACCTTCCACAGAAAAAAGGAAAGTCTTAATTCAGAAGGTGCCTTAGGCATTTACCTGTGTGCCGTCATTCTTCCCACTATTTTGATCACGTGTCAGTTTTTTTTCTGTGGAACAAGAAAGTAAACAGGATTTTTTACTGGGTGAAAAAAATCTAATTTATCTTTCTTTTCTCCAGTTTATTTTCTTATGTCCTGGTATTCTTATGTTCCTTTATCATGTCTTTCACAGATAATTCTATCTCTTTCTTTAAAACGATTTTCGATTTCTTGTTATTTTTTATCCATGATCGATGTCATACATTTTCATGACTTTTGATGTTGACGGTGCATGGCGTTTGTGGTCATATCAAAGCATCTTGGGCTAATCATTCAAACTGCTTATCATGTCCTTCTTGTTCAGGATATCTACATGTTCAGTCTGTAAAAACTGGACAGAGAATACATGGGATCTTTCAAACAGACGAAGACTTTACTGTTCTAGAAGATATACCATGACAAAGAGAAGACTGGTGAAGAAGAAGAAAGTTGTGCAGTCAGATTTATCTGACAACAACTCTTTTAAGGATGGGATTAACTCCATGGATGTGAGAAGCATTCATAGTGTAAGTCCACCAGTCACCAGTCAAATATTACTGATTTCCACCGACAATACAACAGTGGTCTCCTATATCAATAAGCACGGAGGAACACATTACCCCAATCTATGTGTAGAGGTATGGGAAATTCCTCATTGGTGCCTGGAACATGACATCTTATTCAGAATTTGTCATATCCGAGGAAAATTTAATATAATAGCAGACAGTCTCTCGAGACTCACTGGACAGACCTCCGAAGACAGAATGGTCTTTGGATCAATCAGTGGCAAATCGCATCTTTCACATGCTCAACTTTCCCATTGTGGATTTTGTTTCAATCACAAACTCCATTTGAATGTATCTCCAGTTCCAGACAATCAAGCCTTAGCGATAGACACATTATCAATGAACTGGATCTGTCCACACACATGCATTTCCACCAACAATTCTGATTGTAACCAAAATACATCAATCTCGGTGCAGAATAGTTCTGATTGCTCCTCTTTGGCCTCATCTTCCTTGGTTCTCAGAGGTGTTACAACTACTTGTATCAGCTCCAATTCAACTTCTGTGCTTTCCAAACTTACTAACACAAGCAAAAGGAAGAATCCAACATCAAAATCTCCCAACTCTGGCATTTCACACTGGGGAGTTTTCAAGCAATCAATCAGAGATAAAAAGTTTTCGCAAAACATTACAGATTTTGTCTCTAAATCAAGAAGAGCATCAACTCAGAAAGTCTGTGATATAAAGTGGGTGGTATACTCCAATTGTTATCATAGAATGAAGGTTAATCCGGTCTCGGCCCCTCTTACAATTATAGCTGACTTCCTTATATACCGTTTTTATCGCACCTGCTTGTAGCAGGGTGTGATATAGGCATCCAATTTTCCGTCCGTCCGTCTGTCTACATTTATGTCGAAGTTCGACATTTATATCAAAGTTAGTATTCTAATCAACTGCAAGACTAAACAACCATCAAACCTTGCATGAAACATCTCCCTGACCTCCCAACTTTGCTACATAGCTGCCCGCTTTTCCATTCGTCTGTCCGTTCGTCCATGCGTCTGTCCGTCTGTGAACAGTTCTGTTATGTCGAAGTTCAACATTTACGTCAAAGTTAGTATTCTAATCAACTACAATTCTACAACAACCATCATACCTTGCATGACACATCTCCCTGACCTCCTGACTTGGCAGGTACATTGACCCAGTGACCTTGACCTATATTTTGCATTCCATTGACTTTGACACAATTTACGTTGATGTTACAGATCTTCTCAACTATAAAGCGTACAAATACCAAATCTTGCATAATGCTTCTCCTAGATGTACTGAGTCGGCAGGTACCTTGACCCGGTGACCTTGACCTATATTTTGCGCTCCAGTGACTTTGACACATTTTGCGTCGACGTTCGATATCTCCTCAACTATAAGGCCTGCAACCATCAAACCTTGCTAAATGCTTCTTCTCAATGTACTGACTTGGCAGATACCTTGACCTGGTGACCTTGACCTATATTTTGGCTGCAGTGACTTTGACATAATTTATGTCAACGTTCCAGATCTCCTCAAGTGTAAGACCTCTAGTACCAAACCTTGCATAGTGCTTCTCCTAGATGTACTGACTCGGCAGGTATCTTGACCCGGTGACCTTGACCTATATTTTGCGCTCCAGTGCCTTTTACACATTTTACGTCGACGTATAATATCTCCTCATCTATAAGGCCTACAACCATCGAACCTTGCATAGTGCTTCTCCTCAATGTACGGACTCTGCAGGTGCCTTGACTGGGTGACCTTGACCTATATTTCGCTCTCCATTGACTTTTACACCTTTTATGTCGCCCTTCCATATGTTCTTAACTGTAAGGCCTTCAACCACCAAACCTTATGTTGTGCTTCTTCTCGATGTACGGACTCGGCAGGTACCTTGACCTGGTCACCCTGACCTATATTTTGCACTCCAGTGACTTTGACACATTTTACGTTGATGTTTGGTATCTCCTCAAATATAAGACCCACAACCACTAAACCTTGCATAGTGCTTCACCTCATTGCTCATGCTTGGCAGGTACCTTGACCCGGTGACCTTGACCTGTATTTGACACATTTTACGTTGATGTTTGATAACTCCTCAAACATAAGGCCTATAACCACCATACCTCGCATAGTGCTTCTCCTTGATGTACTGAATTAGCAGGTACCTTGACCCGTGACCTTGACCTATATTTCATGCTCCAGTCTTTTACACGTTTTACGTCGACATTCCATTATCATTGGGCTGTATAATACGAAAAGTCAGTGCTGAAGATATAGCCATTAGATGGAATGGCACTGGCCTGGAATATATGTGCCCAAATAGGCACTTTGTCTACATTTTTTTCAACCCAGTTTTCCAACTAACTGCTAAGAATGAAATAAACTTATTTAGTAAACATGTTCTGATTGTGGCTCCTGTGACTTTTGCCCCAGCAGGTGCGATGACGCCTTCCGCGGAATTCTTATTCTGAGAAAAATGTCAAATAAGTACCATCAAAGGCTATAGATCCATGATTTCAAATACTCTTAAATTTAGAACTGGTAAAAGGATCGGATCTAATCCAGTCCTGTCAGGATTAATTGGATCTTTTGAATTGCAATGCCCAGTACAAAGATCTCTTACTCCAAAATGGGACTTATCTTGAGTCTTAGTTTGAACCTCTGCATTAAAGGCTTCTAAACTTCACATTATGATTAAAACAGCCTTTCTACTAGCTCTTGCCATAGCTAAGAGATGCAGTGAAATTCATGCTTTGGCAATGGACGCAAGTCATTTAAGGTTGAATCAATCAGATGGTTCAGTATCATTGATAGTACAAACTGGGTTTTTGACAAAGAATCAGCTTCCGTCCATTTGCCCAGATCCTATAGTTATCCCTAATTTAGCTCGAACATGCAAGAGGGAACATTCAGATAGGCTTTAATGCCCAATTATAGCATTTAAATTCTACCTTAACATGACTAGTTCCTATCATCAGAACAGAACTAGATTATTTCTACCAATTAAAGGCAATCATGACAACTGTAAGACTTCGTTCTCGAGATGGGTAGCTTATGCTATTATGCTTGCCTATAGGAAACTCACCCGAAGAGACATTTTGTACCTAAAATTTATGGCTTACGAAGTTAGAGTGCTATCTTCTTCCTGGGCATTTTTTGGTAAGGTTCCTCTCAATGACATCCTTAAAGCAGCAGTCTGGAATAAATCTTCTACTTTTGCTAAATTCTGCTTGAGAGATATGTTTCAACAAGTTGTAAACTTACATTCTTTGGGCCCAATTGTCGTTGCCCAAAAAGTGGTGGGTGGGGACCAGGAAAGCTTAAGAAATCTGGCAGCCTCCAAAATTTACTATACATATGTTAAGGTAATTAATAGCTTATATATGTGTTTTGAGAATCTAGATCATTCTTAAGATTATATATCATTGAATGTATCTGATTCCATAGAGTTTCTCGAGTTGTAATCCAGAAATAGGGGAATTACTATATTTTAAGTGTTAGAATTAGGGGAGCACCGCCCTCCTATACTACAAATTCTAGCACATCATCTATAGGTTAATGTATTGTGCAGTTAAAATGAAGTTTTTATAGTAAAACATATATTAGCAAGTAATACTTCACCTGTACATTAGAAATTCCCTCCTCCCTCTCTGATTCTTCTTCTTCGCTCATCTATATAGTTTTATTCTACAAAGAAACTGACATGTGATCAAAATAACGTGAAGAATGACATCATACAGGTAAATGCCCAAGGGACCTTCTGGATTAAGACTTTCCTTTTTTCTGTGGAAGGTTTGAATACATTATAGAATAGCACATTATCTATAGGTTAAGTATTACTTGTTAGCTCACCTGAGCTATGCTCAGGATGAGCTTTTGTGATCACTTTTCGTCCGTCGTGTGTCCGTCCGTCCGTGCATCCGTCTGTCCGTTAACATTTTCAAATGACTTCTCCTCTGAAGCCCCTGAGCCAATTTTGCTCAAATTTCATATGGAGCCTGGGGAACGAAAAATTGCTAAAATGGTCGCGGTCCATTGACCAAGATGGCCGCCATGCCCATATATGGTAAAAACCTTTAAAAATCTTCTTCTCCAGAACCGAGGATGCCTTGGGGCTGAATCTTTGTATAAGTCATCGGGGATGGGAGGTCTACCAAAATTGCTAAAATAAATGTCGTATATTGACATTTGACCTTTTTACGGCAAGGTCAAGTTTGCTTCCCTATGCATTTGTATGGGAAAAACCTTTAAACATCTTGTTCTCCAAAACCTAGGATGCCTTATGGCTGAACCTTTACATATATCATCGGAAACTGGAGGTCTACCAAAGTCGCTAAAATAATGGTCATACATTGACATTTGACCTTTTTATGGTAAGGTCAATTTTGCTTCCTTATGCATTTGTATGGGAAAAATGTTCAGAATTTCAAACGACTTCTTCTCTGGAGCCTCTGGACCAATTTTGCTCAAATTTCATATGGAACTTCCTTAGGTTGGGGGAATGAAAGATTGCTAAAATGGTCGCGGTTAGTTGACCAAGATGGCCGCCATGCCCATATATGGTAAAAACCTTTAAAACTCTCCAGAACCGAGGATGCCTTGGGGCTGAATCTTTGCATAAGTCATTGGGGACGGAAGGTCTTCCAAAATTGCTAAAATAAATGTTGTATATTGACATTTGACCTTTTTACAGCTGGGTCAAGTTTGCTTCCTATGCATTTGTATGGGAAAAACCTTGAAAAGTCTTGTTCTCCAAAACCGAGGATGCCTTGTGGCTGAATCTTTACATATATCATTGGAAACTGGAGGTCTCCCAAAGTCGCTAAAATAATTGTCGTACATTGACATTTGACCTTTTTACCTTGAGGTCAATTTTGCTCCCTTATTCATTTGTATGGGAAAAATATTCAGAATTTCAAACGACCTCCTCTGGAGCCTCTGGGCCAATTTTGCTCAAATTTCATATGGAGCCTCCTTAGGTTGGGGGAATGAAAGATTGCTAAAATGGTCGCAGTTCATTGACCAAGATGGCCGCCATGCCCATATATGGTAAAAACCTTTAAAAATCTTCTTCTCCAAACCGAGGATGCCTTGGGACTGAATCTTGCCATAAGTCATTGGGGATGGGAGGTCTACCAAAATTGCTAAAATAAATGTTGTATATTGACATTTGACCTTTAAATATCTTGTTCTCCAAAACCGAGGATTCCTTGTGGCTGAATCTTTACATATATCTTCAAAACTGGAGGTCTACCAAAGTTGCTAAAATAATGGTCATACATTGACATTTGACCTTTTACGGTGAGGTCAATTTTGCTTCCTTATGCATTTGTATGGGAAAAATATTCTGAATTTCAAACGACTTCTCCTCTGGAGCCTCTGGGCCAATTTTGCACAATTTCATATGGAGCCTCCTTAGGTTGGGGGAATGAAAGATTGCTAAAATGGTCGCTGTTCATTGACCAAGATGGCCGCCATGCCCATATATGGTAAAAACCTTTAAAAATCTTCTCCTCCAGAACCGAGGATGCCTTGGGGCTGAATGTTTGCATAAATCATCGGGGACAAGGGGTCTACCAAAGTTGCTGAAATAATGGTTATACAAGTTTGCTTCCCTATGCATTTGTATGGGAAAAAACATTTAAAAATCTTATTCTCCAAAACCGAGGATGCCTTATGGCTGAATCTTTGCATATATTATAAGGAACATCTGATTGTCTGCAGTGGCTATGTCACTCAGGTGAGCGAACCGTGGCCTGTGGGCCTCTTGTTAAAATATGTTTTAACTGCACAATACATTAACCTATAGATAATGTGCTATTCTATTCTGTATTTCACACCTTCCACAGAAAAACGACAGTTTAGTCGTCTTAAGGAGTCTTAATCCAGAAGGTCCCTTAGGCAGTTACCTGTGTGACGTAACTCTTCCCGCTTAAATGTTCACGTGTCAGTTTCTTTTCTGTGGACAAGAAAGTAAACAAAGGATTTTTCTTCTGGTGAAAGAAATCTTATTTAATTTCTTTTTCCCCCGTTTAACTTTCTTAATCCTTTCCTTTCTTGTGTTCCTTTATCATTCCTTCTACTAAATAACTTATTTCTTTGTATTTATCGTTTTTTCAATTTCGGTTTTTCTACGTCGCTTGTTTCTTGTCATGAGATTTTGCGACTTTTGATGAAGATCGTTTGTGGCAATTGTGGACATATCAAGGCGTGATGGGACAATCACTGTAATTGCCTGTCATATTCTTCATGTTCCAGGTCTTCGACATGTTCTACATGCAACCAGTGGTTGCAGAATGTTTGGTTATTAGCTGAAAAAAGAAGACTACATGCTACGAGGAAGTCAGTAATAACAAGAAGAGGAAACGAAATGCTTCCGATCCTTTTGATAGCATTTCATTAGATGGGAGCACTGACCCAGATGGCTTTACTGCCAGGGGCAGGACCCATCAAGGTAGCATCTCAATGGGGGCTGAAAACATCCAGGGTTTAAGCCCACCAGTAACCAGTCACCAGTCAACCAAGCACCGACCAACCATGCACCAGTCAACAAAGCACCGGTCAACCAGTCGCCAGGCAAGATTTCACCGGTGATCCAGTCACCGAACCAGTCACCAGTCAAGATTTCACCTGCCATCCAGTCGTCGGTCAACCAGCCAACCAGTCACTGGTCTACCACTCAACCAGACACCAGTCAACCAGTCACCAGTCAGATGTTACCAGGCACCAGCCACCAGTCATTAAATGTTGACTACCAGGCACCGGGCACTAGTCACCAGGCACTGGGCATTTAATCACTAGTCATCAATCACCGGTCATCCAGTCACTGGTCATTGGACTCCATTCAACTTATCAAACATCAGTTAGTAGTCATCATACCATGGGTAGTGAATGCAAACTAGCCAGTCAAATAAATCTGGGTTCTGAACATTCATTCGTAAATGAACCTCAGGATCCAGCTACTTCTAGTAGGATTCTATTACCACTTGAGCCTGATTTCAGCCAGATGTCAGACCCAAGTGTGGTAATAGAGAGACATTCATGAAAAATTAGACTATCTCGAAAAGATCAGCCTTAAAGAAAATATAAATCAAAGAAGAAGAGAAGACTTAGGTCTTCTTCTTCTTCCTCTTCTTGTAGATCAGCCTCTTCTGATACACACAAGAAAAGTATAAGATCAAAGAGGTCAAAACACTCTCATAAAAGGAGAAGAAGACAATCGACGTCGGCCTCTTCTTCCTCATCTTCTACACAATCAGATAATGATTATGGTAGATACAAAAGACTAAAACAAACTCCGCAGGTTGCAGAAGTATCAGCTGTGCTGCAACCTGCAGAGCCTATTAATTCAACACCTAATCTACAACCAGATTATATGGTACAACCTGCTAAAGATTCAGGTTCTGATTCAGAATCTGAGGTATGGTCTTTCAATAGTACCATATATGAGGATTTTAGGTTATTACCTCAAGAATTATACCCTAAAACTCGCCAGGAACAGACACCCGTTAAGCCACTTTCTGGCATGCAACTCCATTATTAGTGCTTCCCCAATCAAAATCGGTTGAAATACAGCCAAATTTATACAAAATAAGTTGGATACTGACAAATGCATTAAAGACTGGCTTTGTCCACAGAATTTGGTAACATCATTAGCACCTGCCAAATTCTACAGAGAATATCCCACCATTAGAGGCAGGCGCTTCATTGTTCGACCTTTCTTACAAGGGAAGACTGAGGCTCAATTCCTGCAAAAAATCTGGAAGCATGGGAAAAGAGAGCTCGCAAATTAATAGTTCTCCTCTGCAGCATACCTATGTCTACAACAGGAATCAATGTTGGTTGCAGCCCTGTCTAGACTTTTAGAAGCCGTAGCAAAATCTATTAAGCATGCCACAGTCATGTCCACCATATTAACTATGGAATTATTCTACGGGTTGGACCCCTGCCGAGGTCTGCAACATTCTTCCGTTGAGATTGATCATGAAATAATTTCTATGGTCATTCTGTCCCTTCTGCTGATTCAAGAAGGGCAGTTGTCAGTTTCTGGCAAAAGAATATGCACAATACTGGTTAACCGCCTAGAGGTCTAAGCCTGCCCAGTAAACGTGAGGTCAGGTAAACTGACCGTGCTTGAATGACCCCACTGGGTTGACTGGGCCG
Organism: Anodontia alba; assembly: GCA_964016985.1. NCBI lineage: Eukaryota > Metazoa > Mollusca > Bivalvia > Lucinida > Lucinidae > Anodontia > Anodontia alba. The sequence goes on along the minus strand of OZ024835.1, from coordinate 41,793,606 downwards.
TGGAACATCAATACAAACATCCGGTAATAAATAGATCTTTCTTTACTAAACCTATATATAAAGAAACAACCATTCAAGATGGAGACAGTCAAGTCAGTAAGACAGTCAATTATGATCAACGACTGGGCTGTCTCCATAGACATCCACAATCCAGAAAGTATCTTCGGTTTGTCTACGAAGATCAAATATACCAATTCACAACCCTACCCTTTGGAATGCCCCTAAGTCCATGGATTTTCACCAAATTAATGGACATAATAGCATCGCATCTATGTCAACTTGCCATTTCAGTTTTTCCGTACCTAGACAATTGGCTGATAAGAGATCTGATTTGCAATCGAGGAGATCTGATTTGCAATCGACTACTATCTCAGACCATATATTGCCTTCAAATAGTTCAAAGTCTAGCTTTCATTCCAAATCTAAAGAAGTCAGATTGATGTCAGTTGCAGCCCTGTCTAGACTTTTAGAGGCGGTGGTCCCAGTGTTAGTCTTACTCTTTGTTGCTTTGTGGTTTATTCTGCGAGGCGATTGGTTGTATGTCTTTCCATGTGTCATTTTTAGCTCACCTGAGCTCTGCTCAGGATGAGCTATTGTGATCACTTTTCGTCCGTCGTCCGTCCGTGCGTGCGTCCGTCCGTGCATCCGTCCGTCCGTTAACATTTTCAAACGACTTCTCCACTGAAACCGCTGAGCCAATTTTGCTCAAATTTCATATGGAGCCTCCTTAGGGTGGGGGAACAAAAAATTGCTAAAATGGTCGTGGTCCGTTGACCAAGATGGCCACCACGCCCATATATGGTAAAAACCTTTAAAAATCTTCTCCTCCAGAACCAAGAATGCCTTGGGGCTGAACCTTTGCAGGAATCATCGGGGACGGGAGGTCTACCAAAATTGCTAAAAGAATTGTCGTACGTTGACGTTTGACCTTTTTACGGCAAGATCAAGTTTGCTTCCCTATGCATTTGTATGGGAAAAACCTTTAAAATCTTCTTCTCCAAAATCGAGCATGCCTTATGGCTGAATCTTTGCATATATCTTCAGGAACAGGAGAGCTACCAAAATTGCTAAAATAATGGTCGTACATTGACATTTGACCTTTTTACAGTAAGGTCAATTTTGCTTCCTTATGCATTTGTATGGGAAAAATGTTCAGAATTTCAAACAACTTCTCCTCTGGAGCCTCTGGGCCAATTTTGCTCAAATTTCATATGGAGCCTCCTTAGGGTGGGGGAACGAAAAATTACTAAAATGGTTGCAGTCTGTTGACCAAGATGGGCGCCATGCCCATATATGGTAAAAACCTTTAAAAATCTTCTCCTCCAGAACCATGAATGCCTTGGGGCTGAACCTTTGCAGGAATCATCGGGGACGGGAGGTCTACTTACATTGCTAAAAGAATTGTTGTACGTTGACGTTTGACCTTTTTACTGCAAGGTCAAGTTTGCTTCCCTATGCATTTTCATGGGAAAAACTTTTAAAAATCTCCAAAACCGAGTATGCCTTTTGGCTGAATCTTTGCATATATCTTCGGGAACAGGAGGGCTACCAAAATTGCTAAAATAATGGTCGTACATTGACATTTAACCTTTTTACGTTAATGTCAATTTTGCTTCCTTATGCATTTGTATGGGAAAAATGTTCTGAATTTCAAACAACTTCTCCTCTGGATCGTCTGGGCCAATTTTGCTCAAATTTCATATGGAGCCTCCTTAGGTAGGGGGAACAAAAGATTGCTAAAATGGTCATGGTTCGTTGACCAAGATGGGCGCCATGCCCATATATGGTAAAAACCTTTATAAATCTTCTTCTCTAGAACCGAGGATGCTTTGGGGCTGAATGTTTGCATAAATCATTGGGGACAGGGGGTCTACCAAAGTTGCTAAAATAATGGTCATACATTGACATTTGACCTTTTTACGGCAAGGACAAGTTTGCTTCCTTATGCATTTGCATGGGAAAAAACAATTAAAAATCTTATTCTCCAAAACCGAGGATGGCTTGTGGCTGAATCTTTGCATATATCATCTGGAACGGGCGGTCTACCAAAGTTGCTAAAATAATTGTCATACATTGACATTTAACCTTTTTACAGCGAGGTCAAGTTTGCTTCTGTATGCATTTGTATGGGCCCCATACATTTGTATGGAAAAAATGTTGATAATTTCAAATGGCTTTTCCTCTGAAGCCTCCGGGCCAGTGTTGCGCAAATTTCATGCGGAGCCTCCGTGGGCAGGAGAATGAAAGATTGCTAAAATGGGTATGGTCCATTGTTCAAAATGGCTGCCATGCCCATATATGGTCAAAACCTTTAAAAATCTTCTTCTCCATAACCAAATAAGCCCTGGGTCCTAATCTTTGCACAAATTATGGGGGACAGGAGATCTACCAAAATTGCTCAAATGATGGTTCTATGTTGACATTTGACCTTTTAGCCTCCAAGGTCAAATTTGCTTCCCTATTTGTGTGGGCCATATACGTTTATATTGAAAGTATCGAAGTGACTTGTAGATCAACAGTAGTTAAAATTGTTCTGATTGGAAATCTAAGATGGCCATCATCTGGTTTATATTTATAATATTTCCCTGCCACTGTGCTGTTTACATGTATAAAACCATGATTCTTCAGAAACCACTTGGCCAATTTCCACCAAATTTCACATTGATCCTTCTGTTGAAATGTGATTGATAGTTTATTCAAATGATCATGCTCCATTGACTGTCAGGCCCATATATTCTTCTTCAAAACTAAGAACTGCTCAAATGATGATATTTTCATTAGTTGCGATGATAGGATTGGAAAAATGTTGCATAACATCTGCATGTCTGCAGTGGCTGTGTCACTCAGGTGAGCGAACCGTGGCCCGTGGGCCTCTTGTGTTCTTGTGTTTTTCAGTCCTTTTGGTGTTGCGATTGCCTCGCTTGGGGAGGAGAGAGCTGGTCTTAGTGCTTTTCGTACATTTGTTCGGTTTGTGCTTGTTTAGATTTGTCGGTTTCCTCTTCCTCTTGGGGTCTGGGAAGGGCTGCGGTTTGTGATTGTGGCACTCCCAGGACTTTTCTCTTACCTTTTTTGATACCAACTCAGAATTTCACGTTTATAGGCATGGAATTTCTGACACTACAAAATTTAATCAGGGTCCCAGCAGGCTGAGTCGAGGCCCTAATAAAACAGTTCTTTCCTGCAATCAAGCATTGGCACAAACTTTCCTTTCTCTTTTGGGCAAACTCAGTGCAGCAGCAGATTTTGTTCTCCTAGGCAGACTTCCCTTATGACCTCTGCAAATGTGTCTTTTGTCTATCTGGAGACCTCACATTCTTCCTCTCAATCATCAGATCATGTTCAGCAATATGATTCGATTTCATTTGAATTGGTGGATGGACACCAATCATTTCGCACTAGGAACTTCAATTCATCCTCCAGATCCCAATGGATTCCTCTTTACGGATGTCAGTCATTATGGATGGGGAGCTCATCTAAAGCCATTGAGACTATCCTTTAATGGTCACTGGTTGGAAGACCAATCTCAGCTCCATATCAATATGCTAGAAATGATGGCTATTCATTTCGCACTGAGGAAAAAAAGGTAAGATGATGTCAAGGGAGTGCCACAATCACAAACCACAGCCCTTCGAACAAATGTATGAAAAGCACTAAGATTAATCTCTTCCCCAAGCCAGGTAATCGCAATGCTAAAGGAAAAACAAAATAACACAAGGTAAGACATAAAACAAATCACCTTGTAGAATAAACCACAAAGCAACAAAGAGTAAGACTAACACCAGGGGGTTGGGGGGGGGGGTAGTGTTTAAAGCACTTTTACAACTAGCCAACTTCACCCTGGGTCCCAATGCTACACTTAATACAAAAATACATAAAAATTTGGTTCGCATAAAGGCTCCCAACTCAGTCAATGCATCAAAGCGAAAACATAAAAATCAAATTAATCATAATGATAAACAAAGACGAGTACTCATGGCTAATTCAACTGAAAGCCAGAGTAAACTAGAAAAGTGTCCATGAAACACGGATGCCCCCGCCAAAATGCCATTCAGAAACAGGTTACATATGTAATTGTGACAGGTACAGCATGAAGTTATTATTAAGGTTGATATGGCCCAACACAGGGTTTACTATATGGAACTTAGTCAAGGGCAGATAATTTATAAACCAAATAAGCATTAGTTGTCTTCCATGTTCATTACACATCGCCTCAGTGTCATGCATGCATCTGTAAATTTTCATAAATATATTCCATATGGCCCACACACGCTTTACTATATGGAACTAAGTCAAGGGCAGATAATTCAAAAACCAAACAAGCAAGATTTGTCTTCCTTTTCTACAACACATTGTCTCAATGTCATGCATGCACCTGTAAAGTTTCATAAATATATTCCATACAGTTAAGGAGTTATGGCCTGGACACAGTTTACTATATGGAACTAAGTCCTCACATTCTTCCTCTCAATCATCAGATCATTTTCAGCAATATGATTCGATTTCATTTGAATTGGTGGATGGACACCAATCATTTCGCACTAGGAACTTCAATTCATCCTCCAGATCCCAATGGATTCCTCTTTACGGATGTCAGTCATTATGGATGGGGAGCTCATCTAAAGCTGATGAGACTATCCTTTCATGGTCACTGGTTGGAAGACCAATCTCAGCTCCATATCAATATGCTAGAAATGATGGCCATTCATTTCGCACTGAGGAAAAAAAGGTAAGATAAAAGTCAAGGGAGTGCCACAATCACAAACCACAGCCCTTCCCAGACACCAAGAGGAAGAGGAAACAGACAAAACCAAACAAGCGCATATCGAACAAATGTATGAAAGATTAATCTCTTCCCCAAGCCAGGTAATCGCAATGCTAAAAGGACTGAAAAACATAAGAACAAAATAACACAAGGTAAGACATAAAACAAATCACCTTGTAGAATAAACCACAAAGCAACAAAGAGTAAGACTAACACCAGGGGATGGGGGGGTGTGTGTGTTTAAAGCACTTCTGCAGCTAGCCAACTTCACCCTGGGTCCCAGTGCTACACTTAATACAAAAATACATAAAAATTTGGTTCGCATAAAGGCTCCCAACTCAGTCAATGCATCAAAGCGAAAACATAAAAATCAAATTAATCACAATGATAAACAAAGACAAGTACTCATGGCTAATTCTACTGTATGCCAGAGTAAACTAGAAAAGTGTCCATGGGACACAGATGCCCCCGCCAAAATGCCATTCAGAAACAGGTTACATATGTAATTGTGACAGGTACAGCATGAAGTTATTATTAAGGTTGATATGGCCCCACACAGGGTTTACTATATGGAACTTAGTCAAGGGCAGATAATTTATAAACCAAATAAGCATTAGTTGTCTTCCATGTTCATTACACATCGCCTCAATGTCATGCATGCATCTGTAAATTTTCATAAATATATTCCATATGATTTAGGAGTTATGGCCCACACACGCTTTACTATATGGAACTAAGTCAAGGGCAGATTATTCAAAAACCAAACAAGCAAGATTTGTCTTCCTTTTCTACAACACATTGTCTCAGTGTCATGCATGCACCTGTGAAGTTTCATAAATATATTCCATACAGTTAAGGAGTTATGGCCTGGACACGGTTTACTATATGGAACTCAGTCAAGGGCAGATAATTCAAAAACCAAACAAGCAAGAGTTGTCTTCCTTGTTCATGACACATCGTCTCAATGTCATGCATTTACCTGTAAAGTTTAATAAATATATTCCATACAGTTTAGGAATTATGGCCCGGACATGGTTTACTATAGGGAACTAAGTCAAGGGCAGGTAATTCAAAAACCAAACAAGCAAGAGTTGCTTTCCTTGTTCATGACACATTGGCTCAATGTCATGCATGCACCTGTAAAGCTTAATAAATATATTCCATACGGTTTAGGAGTTATGGCCCGGACACAGTTTACTATATGGAACTAAGTCAAGGGCAGATAAATCAAAACCCAAACAAGCAAGAGTTGTCTTCCTTGTTCATGAAACATCATCTCAGTGTCATGCATGCACCTGTAAAGTTTCATAAATATATTCCATATGGTTTAGGAGTTACGGCCTGGGCAGGGTTTACTATATGGAACTAAGTCAAGGGCAGATCATTCAAAAACCAAACAAGCAAGAGTTGTCTTCCTTGTTCATGACACATCGTCTCAATGTCATGCATTCACCTGTAAAGTTTCATAAATATATTCCATACAGTTTAGGAGTTATGGCCCAGACATGGTTTACTATAGGGAACTAAGTCAAGGGCGGATAATTCAAAAACCAAACAAGCAAGAGTTGCTTTCCTTGTTCATGACACATTGTCTCAATGTCATGCATGCACCTGTAAAGTTTCATAAATATATTCCATACGGTTTAGGAGTTATGGCCCAGACACTGTTTTCTATATGGCACTTAAGTCAGGGGCAGATAATTAAAAAAACAAACAAGCAAGAGTTGTCTTCCTTGTTCATGACACATCATCTCTATGTCATGCATGCACCTGTAAAGTTTCATAAATATATTCCATACGGTTTAGGAGTTATGGCCTGGACACGAATTGGGATGGACATATGTACGTACGTGCGTATGTACGTATGTACAGGACAGACAGTGGTAACACTTAATGCCCTTCCGCTATTCTTCGAATAGGTGGGGGCATAATGAAAACCAGTAGTTGAACCACGGCGAGCCAAGCCAAAGACATATCGTCAAGCCCCAACCCACTGGTTAACGTTTTACGAAGAGGCCATCATTGAGTCTGAGCCCGAACCGCCATCGTGCAATTAAAGAGTGAAGCATAGCCATCAACAATGACTGGGTTGACAACTAGGCATGCAGTCTGCCACATAATATCCAGGCTAAGCCATTGCTTTTATAACGGTTAATTAGTTTTCTGAATTGCTCCGAAAAGTTAGATTTTCCCACAATTTTTCTAAATCTGTACACTAAGTCACCGTAAAATTCTAGTTCCGATATACCGTGTTGCAGAATTGTTTTCAGACTGACGCTATATTTTTCTACCAAGGCACTGTGTCTGCGATAAAATTTCAAAAACGCCTTAAGAAGTTTAAAATAACAAAAGCCATAAGATTTATTCACCATTCTTGTGTCATGATCTCTACCGACAATACGACAGTGGTCTCCTTTATCAACAAACAAGATGGAACACATTCTCCCAACCAACGTACAGAAGTATGGGAGATCCTCCATTGGTGCCTGGAACATGATGTCATGATCAGAGTTCATCATATCATCGTAGGCAAATTCAATATTTTGGCAGACCGCCTCTCAAGGTTGGACAGACCTATGGAAATAGAATGGGCCTTGGATCAATTGATTGCGAATTCCATATTCCAAATGCTCAATTATCCCAAGGTGGGCCTGTTTGCGACACAATTCAAACTCTCATTGTATGTATATCCAGTTCCGGACAGCCATGCCTTAGCAGTAGACGCTTTTTCAATGAACTGGGATCTACTTCATGCCTATGCATTTCCTCCTTTAATTCTGATACCTTCTGTTCTGGCCAAGATACGTCAGTCTTGGTGCAGAATAATTCTGATTGCTCCTCTTTGGCCTCAACGGCTGTGGTTCTCAGAGGTTCTTCATCTATTAGTGTCAGCTCCAATTCGTCTTTCACTCTTTCCAAAACTTCTGAAAAATTCTACATCAAAATCTCCCACTCCTCGACCTTCATGCTTGGGGAGTTATAAAACAAACAATCAGAGATAAAAAGTTTTTGCAAAACGTTGCAGATTTTGTCTCAAAATCAAGATGAACATCTACTCAGAAAGTCTATGATGCAAAATGGATTGTATACTCTAATTGGTGTCATAGAAAGGTTAATCCCGTCTCGTCCCCTCTTACAGTTATAGCCGATTTCTTCATTTACCTTTTTTCTGAGAAACAATATCAAATAAGTATCATCAAAGGATATAGAGCCATGATCTTTAAAACTGGCAACAGAGTCGGATCTAATCCAGTCTTGTCAGAATTAATTAGATCTTTCGAATTGCAACGCCCAGTACAAAGATCTCTTATTCCAAAATGGGATAGATTGTGGGTCTTAATTTGCCTTCAGAAAGCCCCATATGAACCTCTACATAAGGCATCTAAACTTCATGTTATGATCAAGACAGCCTTTTTACTAGCTCTTGCCACTGCTAAAAGATGTAGTGAAATTTATGCTTTGGCAATGGATGTGAATCATGTAAGGTTCAATCAATTTGATGGCTCAGTTTCATTGATAATCCAAACTGGTTTCTTAGCAAAAACTCAGCTTCCATATAACAGCCCAGATCCTATAGTTATCCCTAGCTTAGCTTGAACATGTAAAAGGGAACAATTGGATAGGCTTTTATGCCCGATAAGAGCATTAGAATTTTATCTTAAAATGACGTGTTTGTATCGTCAGTATATATCATATCATCATAATCATAATCAGATTTTTGATTAACGTGCAGGTACAGGGGCAACATCCACACCAGTGGGCAGCCTTCCAGATAGCTGGCTTGCTGTACACCTGGCAGATCTCACACCAGATCTCCAGGTATGTCTATCATGAGGGTTGATGGCAGAGAGCTTCCACTCTCTGCAGTTCTTCTCTGTCAGCTGTTTCCATGTCATCTTGGGCCTCCCAGGCCCACGCTTTCCATCAACCTGTATGTCAAAGGCTGTCTTGACTGCACCATTGGAGCGTTCCACGTGTCCATACCATTGGAGTCTTCTCTCCTTCAGAATGAGGTCCAGATCCTCAATGCCAAGCCGCACATGTAGCTCATTGGACCTGGTGGTGACAATGTCTTGCGGTCTGACATTGCAGGTCTGTCTGATCATGGCCCTGTCGTTTCGCTGCAGACGCTGGAGGTTTGGCTTTGTCAATGGCCAAATCTTGCTGAACTAGATTATTTCTACCTATCAAAGGCAATTAAGATATATCGAAAGCTTTGGTTTCAAGATGGGTGTCTTATACTATCAAACTTGCCTATAGGAAACTCACCAGTAGAGACATTTCTTGCCTAAAGATTAAAGCTCATGAAGTTAGGGCTCTATCTTCTTCTTGGGCATTCTTTGATAAGGTTCCTCTTAATGAAATACTCAAAGCAGCAGTCAGGAATCAATCTTCTATGTTTGCTAAATTCTACCTAAGGGACATGTCTCAACAAGCAACAAATATTCAAAAGTTGGGCCCAATAGTGGTTGCCCAAAAAGTGGTGGGGCCAGCAAAGCAGTGCCTTTGACACCTAAAGATGATTAAAAGCCTCCAAAGCCTACAGTGCATATATTAAGGTGAATAATATCATATATATGTGAGGAATGAGATCATTCCTAGGATTAATTCAGTAATGTATCTTATTCCTCAGAGTTTCCTGAGTCTTAATCCAGAGGTATAGGGATTTTATATTGTTGGTGTTAGAAATAGGAGAGCTCCTCCCTCCTAATCTTTTAGCACATTATCTTTAGGTTAATGTATTGTGCAATTAAAATGAAGTTTTTTAAAGTAAAACTTATTGTAACTAGCAATACTTAACCTTTAGATAAGAGAGTCCCTCCCGCGCAGCACTGTCTTAATTGTTTCTTTTGTTTTTTTTATACATCAAAGAAACTGACACGTAATCATTTAAGTGGGAAGAGTTACATCACACAGGTAATTGCCTAAGGGACCTTCTGGATTAAGACTCCTTAAGACAGCTGAACTGTTGTCTTTTCTGTGGAAGGTGTGAAATACAGAATAGAATAGCACATTATCTACAGGTTAAGTATTGGGAGATAAAATATGTTTTACTTTTAAAAACTTTATTTTACAATAAAAATTTCATATTGTTAAACAACTTCTCCACTGAAACCACTTTGTCATTTTTCACCAAATGTTATGCTGATCCTACTGTTGAAACAGGATTGAGAGTTTGTTCAAATGGTCACACTTCATTGTTTATCATGCCCATATATGGTAAAAAAAAAAGATAATAATAATAAACACATCCTTCTTCTTTAAAACCAAAAATGGCTCAAAATGACAATTCATTCATTAGTTGCTACAACAGGATTAGAAAAATGTTGCATAAGATTTGCATATATATTTCACTCAGGTGAGCAAGCCCTGGCCCTTGGGCCTCTTGTCTTTTCTTTCTGGTTTACTGTCTGAGCATGAATCTTAGTATATCTTACGCTTAAACCATTATTGTTAGGCTCAAAAATTGTCCAGCCTTTTATGTTTTGTATAATTTATTTTAATAAAACTACAAATCAAATTGCACTAGACAGAAGGAATATGTTCTATTGGATATGAGAATGATGCAATTAACACAAAAATCAAAGAATCAATTTTTCAATATGGATAATCATTTTTCAGCTGCTTATCAATCAATTCATCAGTTGTGTGATTAATGGTGCCAGCCCTACTGATAATAGTATAATAGTCTCAACTTTTTAGAAAAAGTTACAATGGTCTATTACTCCTTTAATTCCATACTTGTTACAGACATAACTAATCATTTACAGAGGAAACAAGTTAATTTGCTAGTACAGCACCGTGCCACACCTACTATAATAGTATCTCTGAATTGGAGCTATGTAAGCTCTATTGTACCCATTCTCCTCTGAATCTGCTGGGCCAATTTTTATCAAGTCTCATATAGCACCTCCTTGGTCAGGGGGAACAAAAGTTTGTTCAGTGGTCATTCTCAGTTGAAGCAAGTCGCAACCATACCACTATGCCCATATATGGTATAAACATTTAAAAATCTTCTACAGAAACGAAGTTTTGAGGCTGAATCTTAGTTAAGAGCTTCTGGGATGCAAGATCTACCAAGTTTGACCTTTAATTTTTTTTACAGCAAGATGTAATTTACTTTCCTATACATTTGTATGGAGAAAATGTTGAAAAGTCCTTTAAACTATTGGCCCAAACTTACAATATACGAGGGTGAGTCAATAAAAAACCAGCCTAATTCATTTCTGGGTGAGATCCATCTCTTCTTTTTCAATGTAATTGCTCTCTAGAATGATGCACTTGGACCAACAGTGTTCCAATGCCATCAGCCCAGAACTGAAGAAGCCAGGGTCCTTGTCTCTGACCCACTCCTCAACTGCCGCCACGACTTCTTCGTTGGACCGGAAATGACATCCACGGATATCCTTTTTCAAGTTTGAGAATAGGAAATAGTCACTAGGAGCTAAGTCCGGAGAATAGACGGGGTGCGGTATTAGCTCGTACCCATTCCGCTCAACAGCATCCATTGCAATTTTGCAAGTGTGGACTCTCGCATTGTCCTATTGGAGCAGAATTCCTTTGGAGAGTTTACCTCAGCGTTTTTCACGGATCACAATTCTCAGTTAGTCGAGCAAATTTGCATAATATGCACCTGTTATTGTACTTTCCTTTGCTAGAAAGTCCAACATAATAACACCTTGTACATCCAAAAATACGGTTGCCATCACCTTGAACTTCTTTGGCCTCGGAGACCCCAGCCCTACACTCTGGCGACTTTGTGCTTTATTCTCTAGCTCATAATAATGGCCCTAGGTCTCATCTACAGTCACCAGATGTGAAAGGAAATCATCTTCCTTTGACCTAAACTGCTTCAACAATGCGCTGTATACTGATGCTCTGGTTGTCATTTGCTCGTCGCTAAGGGATTTTGGGACCCAACGGGCTGTTAGCTTGTGCATACCCAAGTAGTCATGTAAAGTTGTTGAAACGCTACCATGTGAAAAGTGTAATGCATTTGCTATTTCTTCCACCTTAATTTGCCTATCAGAGTACACCAGATCCCATACTTTGTTACACATTTCTTCATTGGTGGCATCTGATGGGCGTCCAGACTTGGTTTCGTCTTCTAAAGACGTTCTACTGCGTTTGAATTCCCCAACCCAGAATTTAACTTGTGCATACGATGGTGCAGAAGACCCATAAACATTGGTCAACTCGCAATGTATTTCCTGACCTGTTTTCCCTTTCAAATACAAGTACCGAATTACAGCATGGTACTCAACTTTTGACGAAAAGCTTACTTTTGCATCGCTAGCCATGTTTGACATTCAATATCTTGAGTGAATGACACAATAAGGGTGCAATTTTGCCCTCTGGCCTAAAACATGTATTGAAACAAGGCATGAAAATCTTGGGTGTCTCGATCAATTGGGGGGTGGTCGGGTGGTGCGAAGGTGCTGTGTATCTTACATCACCGGGGTGTCCAGCTGATATTGGCTTACAGTTGGGCAAGGCCTGCTATCCTTGTAGCGGGTAAGGATAGAGGGGGAATGTTTTTATTTCTTCTGTTTCTTCACTTTCATTCCTGTTCCTCTTTCTTCCCTGTCCCTCTCTTTTATCTCTTCTACTGTCTCTTCTATCTCTTTTCTCCCTTTCTCTGGGAGACGACACAAAATGACCCTCAAGGGTTGACGTGTCGTTAAACCCCAACACAATCAATCAAAAGTCTCGATCAATTGGAAATGGGATAGGCTGGTTACTTATTGACTTGCCCTCGTGTGATCACAGTAGCAAAACCTTTCTTTGACAATCAGAATTTTGTCACAGGGCTTTGGGGTGAGGTATTATCTCCCTTTAAGGCTGAATCTTACATAAGTTTTGCCAAAGGACTAAAAACATAAAAGCCACTTTTTTCAACATGAAAAAATGAAAATCTTAGTGTTTTGAATTCCTGCTAAGTTGAAAGATAAGAATATTTGTTTGTGTTGAGTTATTACGGCCCAGTCATCCCAATGGGGTCATGTCGAGCGCGTCAGTTTACCTAACCACACGTTTACTGGGCAGGCTTAGTCCTCTAAGCGGTTAACCAGTATTGTGCACACTCTTTCGCCAGAAACTGACAACTGCCCTACTTGAATCAGGGGAAGGGAGAGAATGACCGTAGAAAATATTTCATGATCAATCTCCATGAAAGAATGTTGCCGACCTCGGCTGGGGTTGAACCCGCGACCTCCTGGTCTCCAGTCGGACGGCGCATCCAACTGAGCCACCGAGGCCGGTGAAAGATAAGAATATGTAGCTTATCCAAGCATATCACAATTTCACACAAAAAGTCATTTTTATCAGTCCAAAACAATATGCCATTTATGCACTTAAAGTTTGTCACCTCTTTCTCAGCTTCCAAAAGATTTATTAAACAGGAAGTCTGAATATTTGTACCATCTGAATAAATATATAGGGCTATACCCTGTGATGTTTGATTCCTTCTTTGAAATATGAGCTAATGCAAGTGATATAACCAACACTTTGCTATAAATGAGGCTGTTATGTTGTAATGGTTTTGTATTTTATAGCAGTTACTGTGTTGTTTTTGGTGGCAAGCTGATCTCTTGCTCCAGTCATCATGATAATGTGTCTTTTTTTGATACCCTGCCACACAGTTGTGGCAGGGTATTATGGTTTCACATTGGATGTCCGTGTGTCTGTCCATCCGTCCACCTGTCGTAGGTCCATCCATCCATCTGTCCGTCTGTCCGTTTTTCGTTTCCAGATGATAACTTGAGTAAACATCAATGGATTTTCACCAAACTTGGTATGTGCATTGATATTGTGGAGATCTGGTTTGGGATTGCTAATGGGCAAATTTCGTCAAATTTTTATGGAGTTATCTGCCTGAGACACGCTCATAGTTTCGTTTCCAGAGGATAACTTGAGTAAATAACAAGGGATTTTAACCAAACTTGCTGTATACATTGACATTAAGGAGATCTGGTTTGGGATTGCCAATGGACAAATTTCGTCAAATTTTTAGGGAGTTATCTGTCCGAGACACGCCCATATTTTCGTTTCCGAACGATAACTTGAGTAAATAACAAGGGATTTTAACCAAACTTGCTATATATATTATTAAAGAGATCTGGTATGGAATTGCTAATGGGCAAATTTCGTCAAATTTTTACGGAGTTATCTGCCCGAGACACGCCCATATTTTTGTTTCCAGACAATAACTTGAGTAAAAAACAAGGGATTTTAATGAAACTTGCTATATGCATTGACCTTAAGGAGATCTGTTTTGGAATTGCTAATGGGCAAATTATCTGCCCAAGACACGCCCATAATTTCATTTCCGGACGATAACTTGAGTAAATAACAAGGCCTTTTAACCAAACTTGCTATATGCATTGATATTATCAAGATCTGGTTTAGAATTGTTATCTGTCCACTGATATTATCAAGATCTGGTTTAGGATTGTTATCTGTCCCTCTGTCATTTTCTTTCCAGACATTTTCGCAACGATAACTTTAATACATAAACATATAATTGCTATGGCGGGGTATTATGCTTGCGGTGCTTTTATTATGGTATTTTGTAGGGCAGTGTAATGAAGAAGTTGGTGATAGCAGTAGTTCTTGCAGCTCTTATGTTAGCCGAGCCTTTTATTGCACCTTGGGATAGATTATTTGGTAAGACTTTAGTCATTAGCTCACCTGAGCCAAAGGCTCAGGATGAGCTATTGTGATCACTCTCAGTCTGTAGTCCATCTGTCTGTCCGTCCGTCCATCCTTCCCTCCACCTTTAAATGATTTCTGCTCTGAAACCCCTGGGCCAAATTCTTCAAACTTCCTGTGGAGCCTTGTGTTAATGCCCATATATAACTCCAAAAGACATAATGGGAAAAACTTAAAAAATCTCCTTCTCTGAAACCATGTTGCCCATGGCTTATATATATTTTGTATGTAGTAATGTTCAGTGGTCCCCTACATAAATCCTGCCAATCAAGCCCCTGGGGTCCAGCTGGCCGCACCCCAGGGGGTCGTGAACACCCATAGACTTATAATGTGAAAAAATTTAAAAAACCTTCTTCTCTGAAACCATGAGGTCCAGAGCTTATATATTTAGTATGTAGCAATATTTAATGGTCCTCTGCATAAATCCTGCCAATCAAGCCCTGGGTCCAAACTGGCCACGCCCTGGGGGTCATTAGCTCTCATAGACTTATAATGGAAAAAAACTTAAAAAAGTCTTCTTTTCTGAAACCTTGAGGCCCACAGCTTACATATTTAATATGTAGCAATGTGTAGTGGTCCCCTACATTAATCCTGCCAATCAAGCCCCTGGGGCCCAAACTGGCCACTCCCCGGGGGTCATTAGCTCCCATAGACTTATAATGGGAAAAACTTAGAAAATCTACTTCTCTGAAACCAAGAGGTCCAGAGCTTATAAATATAAGTATTTAGAAATGTTCAGCTGTCACCTACATAAATCCTGCCAATCAAGCCCCTGGGGTCCAGACTGGCCACGCCCTGGGGGTCATTAGCTCCCATAGACTTATAATGAGAAAAACTTAAAAAAATCTTCTTCTCTGAAACCATGAGGCCCAGAGCTTATATATTTAGTATGTAGCAATGTTTAGTGGTTCTCTGCATAAATCCTGCCAATAAAGCCCTGGGTCCAAACTGGCCACGCCCCGGGGGTCATTAGCTCTCATAGACTAATAAAGGAAAAAAACTTTAAAAAAGTCTTCTTTTCTGAAACCGTGAGGCCCACAGCTTACATATTTAATATGTAGCAATGTGTAGTGGCCCCCTACATAAATCCTGCCAATCAAGCCCCTGGGGCCCAAACTGGCCACTCCCCGGGGGTCATTAGCTCCCATAGACTTATAGTGGGAAAAACTTAGAAAATCTTCTTCTCTGAAACCAAGAGGTCCAGAGCTTATAAGTATGTAGAAATGTTCAGTCACCTACATAAATCCTGCCAATCAAGCCCCTGGGGTCCAAACTGGCCACACCCTGGGGGTCATTAGCTCCAATAGACTTATAATGGGAGCCGGTGGCTCAGTTGGATGCGCCGTCCGACTGGAGACCAGGAGGTCGCGGGTTCAACCCCCACCGAGGTCGGCAACATTCTTTCGTGGAGATTGATCATGAAATATTTTCTACGGTCATTCTCTCCCTTTCGCTGATTCAAGAAGGGCAGTTGTCAGTTTCTGGCGAAAGAATGTGCACAGTACTGGTTAACCGCTTAGAGGACTAAGCCTGCCCAGTAAACGTGTGGTTAGGTAAACTGACCGCGCTCGACTTTACCCCATTGGGCTGACTGGGCCGTAAAACCTCAACACAAACAAACTTATAATGGGAAAAACTTTAAAAAAATCTTCTTCTCTGAAAGCATGAGGCCCAGAGCTTATATATTTAGTATGTAGCAATGTTTAGTGATCCCCTATGAATATCCTGCCAATCAAGCCCCTGGGGCCCAAACTGGCTACGTCCCAGGGTCATTAGCTCACATAGACTTATAATGGGAAAAACTTAGAAAATCTTCTTCTCCGAAACCATGAGGCCCAGAGCTTATATATTTAGTATGTAGCAACGTTTAGTGGTCCCCTACATAAATCCTGCCAATCAAGCCCCAGGGATCCAAACTGGCCATGCCCTGGGGGTTATTAGCTCCCATAGACTTATAATGGGAAAAACTTAAAAAATCTTCTTTTCTGAAACCATGGGGCCAACAGATTATATATTTAGTATATAGAAATGTTTAGTGGTCCCCTACATAAATCCTGCCAATCAAACCCCTGGGGTCCAAACTGGCCACGCCCTGAGGGTCATTAGCTCCCATAGACTTATAATGGGAAAAACTTAAAAAATCATCTTCTGTGAAACCATGAGGCCCACAGCTTACATAGTATGTAGCAATGTTTAGTGGTCCCCTACATAAATCCTGCCAATCAACCCCCTGGAGCTCAAACTGGCCATGCCCCAGGGGTCATTAGCTCCCATAGACTTATAATGGGAAAAAATCTTCTTCTCTGAAACCATGAGGCCCAGAGCTTATATATTTAGTATGTAGCAATGTGTAGTGGTCCCCTTCATGAATGCTGCCAATCAAGCCCCTGGGTTCCAAATTGGCCACGCCCGAAGTGTCATATTTTCTTTATATAGAGCTATATAGCTAAAGAACCTTGAAAAATCTTCTTTGAAACCGTGAGGCCCAGAGCTAATAGATTAAGAATGAAGAGATGTAAAGTGGTCTCCCACATACATCCTGCCAACCATGCCCCTGGGGTCCAAATTGGCCACACCACGGGGGTCATTGGCTCCCATAGACTTATAATGGGAAAAACTTAAAACATCTTCTTCTCTGAAACTATGAAGCCCAGAGCTTATATATTTAGTATGTAGCAATGTTAGTGGTCCACTGTATGAATCCTGCCAATCAAGCCCCTTGGGTCCAAACTGGCCAGGCCCCCGGGGCCATTAGCTCTTATAGACTTATAATGGAAAAAAACTTTAAAAAAATCTTCATCTCTGAAACCATGAGGGCCACAGTTTATATATTGAGTATGTAGCAATGTGTAGTGGGCCTCTACATAAATCCTGCCAATCAAGCCCCTGGGCTCCAAATGGCCACACCCCAGGGTGTCGTATGTATATATAGAGCTATATAGCTAAAAAAACCTACAAAAACCTTCTTCTCTGAAACCATGAGGCAGAGAGCTTACAGATTAAGTATGTAGCAGTGTTTAGTGGTCTCCTACATAAATCCTGCTAATCAAGCCCCTTGGGTCCAAACCGGCCATGCCCCAGGGGTCATTAGCTCCCATAGACTTATAATGGGAAAAACTTAAAAAATCTTCTTCTCTGATACCACGAGGCCCACAGCTAATATATTTAGTGTGTAGCAATGTTTAGTGGTCCCCTACATAATCCTGCTGATCATGCCCCTGGACTCCAAACTGGCCACACCACGGGGTCATATGTTTATATAGAGCTATATAGCTATAGAACATTCAAAAATCTTCTTCTCTGAAACCATGAGGCCCAGAGCTAACAGATTAAGTATGTAGCAATGTTTGGTAGTCTCCTACAAAAATCCTGCCAACCTTGCCCCTGGGGTCCAAATTGGCTGTGCCCCGGGGGTCATTAGCTCCCATAGACTTAAAATGGGAAAGACCTAAAAAGTCTTCTTCTCTGAAGCCATGAGGCCCACAGTTTATTTATTTAGTATGTAGCAATATGTAGCGGTCCCCTACTTAAACCCTGCCAATCAAGCCACTGGGGTCCAAACTGACCAGACCCCAGGGGTCATATGTTTATATAGAACCATGTAGCTAAAGAACCTTCAAAACTCTTCTTCTCTTAAACCATGAGGCCCAGAGCTGACTGATTTAGTATGTAGCAATATTTGGTGGTCTTCTACATTAATTCTTCCAACCATGCCCCTGTGGTCCAAATTGGCCACTTCTAAGGGCGTCATTAGCTCCCATGGACTTGTAGTGGAAAACAATTAAAAGAATCTTTTTTGCTGAAACTATGAGGACCACAGTTTAAATATTTAGTATGTAGCAATGTTTAGTGGTCCTCTACATAAATCCTGCTAATGAAGCTCCTGGGGTCTCAATTGGCCATGCCCTGAGGGTCATTAGCTCCCATAGACTTATAATGGGAAAACCTTAAAAAAATCTTCTCCTCTGAAACCATGAGGCCTGCAGCTCATATATTTAGTATGTAGCAATGTTTAGAGGTCCCCTACATAATTCCTGCCAACCATGCCCCTGGGGTCCAAATTGGCCATGCCCGGGGGTCTTTTTCTCCCACGGACTTATAATGGGAAAAAACTTTAAAGATCTTCTTCTGAAACCATGAGGCCAGAGCTTATATATTTAGTATGTAGCAATGTTTAGTGGTCCCTGCCAATCAAGCCCCTGGGGCCCAAACTGGCCCGGGGGTCATTAGCTCCCATAGACTTATAATGAGAAAAACATAGAAAATCTTCTTCTCTGAAACCATGAGGCCCAGATCTTATATATTTAGTATGTAGCAACGTTTAGTGGTCACCTACATAAATCCTGCCAGTCAAGTCCCTGGGGTCCAAACTGGCTATGCCCCGGGTGTCATTAGCTCTCATAGACTTATAATGGAAAAATCTTCTTCTCTGAAACCATGAGGCCCACATCTTACATATTTAGTATGTAGCAGTGTTTGGTGGTCCAATACATAAATCCTGCTAATCAAGCACTTGTGGTCCAAACTGTCCACGCCCTGGGGGCCATTTGCTCCCGTAGACTTATAATGGGAAAAACTTAAAAAATCTTCTTCTCTGAAACCGTGAGGTCCAGAGCTTATATATTGAGCATGTAGCAATGTGTAGTGGTCCACTACATAATCCTGCCAATCAAGCCCCTGGTGTCTGAATTGGCCACAGCCCAGGGGTCATATGTGAAAAAAGAGCTGTAAAATCTTCTTCTTTGAAACCATGTGGTGGAGAGCTAATAGATTAAGTATGAAGAGATGTTAAGTGGTCTCCTACATAAATCCTTCCAACCATGCCCCTGGGGTCCAAACTGGCCACACCCCGGTGTTCATTAGCTCCCATAGACTTATAATGGGAAAAACTTACAAAATCTTCTTCTCTGAAACCATGAGGCCAAGAGCTTATATATTTAGTATGTAGCAATGTGTGCCGGTCCACTACATAAATCCTGCCAATCAAGCCTCTGGGGTCCCAGCTGGCCATTCCCAGGGGGTCATTAGCTCCCATAGACTTATAATGGGAAATCTTAAAAGATCTTCTCCTCTGAAACCATGAGGCCAACAGCTTATATATTGAGTATGTAGCAATGTGTAATGGTCCCCTACATAAATCCTGCCAATCAAGCCCCTGGGCTTAAAACTGGCCACACCCCAGGGGGTCATATGTTTATATAGAGCTATATAGCTATAGAACATTCAAAAATCTTCTTCTCTGAAACCATGAGGCGCAGAGCTAACAGATTAAGTATATAGCAATGTTTGGTGGTCTCCTACTTAAATCCTGCCAACCATGCCCCTGGTGTCCAAATTGGCTGTGCCCCGGGGGTCATTAGCTCCCATAGACTTAAAATGGGAAAAACCTAAAAGTCTTCTTCTCTGAAGCTTTGAGGCCCGTAGCTTATGTATTTAGTATGTAGCAATGTGTAGTGGTACCCTACTTAAATCCTGCTAATCACGCCCCTGGGGTCTGAACTGGCCACACCCCAGGGGTCATATGTTTATATAGAACCATGTAGCTAAAGAACCTTCAAAAATCTACTTCTCTGAAACCATGAGGCCCAGAGCAAACAGATTTAGTAGGTAGCAATGTTTTGTGGTCTTCTACATTAATTCTTCCAACCATGCCCCTGGGGTCCAAATTGGCCACTTCTTAGGGGGTCATTAGCTGCCGTGGAAGAAAAAAATTAGCGGGCCCCCGTAGCCTAGTGGATAAGAGAGTTGACTCTTAATCCATTAGGTTTCTCACCGCTGTGGTTCGAGCCTCGCTCGGGTCATATGTGGGAAAGCCAAGTTCTGCTTACGGATGGTCAGGTGGTTTTTCTCCGGGTTCTCCGGTTTTCGCCCACCTTCGATGAACGATCGGCTCGATATAAGTGAAATATTCTTGAAAGGGCCGTAAAACCCAAATCAAAAAAAAAAAAAAAAAAAAAAAAAAAAAAATTAAAAGAATCTTTTTCTCTGAAACTATGCATTTTAACCTTGTAAGCAAGATATCTCAAAAACTGTTTAAGCCATTGCCTTGAAACTTGACGGGCTAATAGGGAAATGAGTAAATGACCTGATTAACTTACAGCAGTTAACTCATGCGAGTGTTGTGGCCCATGGGCCTCTTGTTATTTTAAAGTTTTTAATGATCTGAATGCTGATTTAGTTTATACTGATTTTGTGTTGCAAATTTCATTCAGTGTAGGCCAGAAACCCACACAGATGGCCTCAGTGGCTCAGTTGGATATGCGTACAACTGGTGATCAGGAGGTTGCGGGTTGGACCCCTAACAGGTCTGCAACATTCTTTCTTGGAGATTTTGTCATGAAATATTTTCTACAGTCATTCTTTCCCTTCCGATGATTCAAGAAGGGCAGTTGTCAGTTCCTGGCGTAAGAATGTGCACAATACTGGTTAACTGCTTAGAGGACTAAGCCTGCCCAGTAAAAGTGTGGTTAGGTAAACTGACCACTCTTGGCATGACCCCATTGGGTTGACTGGGCCGTAAAATCTCTACACAAACAAGAAACCCACTCAGTGAAAGACAGAAATTTTTCATATGGTATACAAGTGCCATTTCAGGCAAGTTATACAGTGCTGCAACAACAATCAATTTACAATTCTTCACCTTTCAAATAAATGCTCAACAGATCATATACAGTCGATAACATTCAACTTCTCTTCTGTATTGCTCTGTTCTGAATGTTATTACCTTTGCTCCATGGCCTGTTGTCTGTCGTCCATCTGTCATCTGTCTTTAGCTTTTCACATTTTCCACATCTCCTCCAGAACCAGAAGTTGGATTGAGCTGAAACTTAAATGGAGGCATTGTGGCAACATGTAGATTCAGAATTGCTGAAATGATTTTGTTCCAATATCCAAGATGACCATCTTGAAATTCTTCAAACAACATCTCCTACCAAACCATAAGTCAGATTGATCTGAAACTTGATGAGAGGCATCACAGTGACGTAGAGATTCAGAATTGCTAAATCTATCTGTTCTGATATGGCAGCCATCTTGAAATTCTTCAAACAACATCTCTTCCAAAACCATGTCAGATTGAGCTGAAACTTGATGGGAGGCATCAGAGCAACATAGAGGTTCAGAATTGCTAAAATCACTCTGTTCTGATATCCAAGATGGTATGGCAGCCATCTTGAAATTCCTCAAAGGACATCTCCTCCCAAACCATAAGTTGGATTGAGCCAAAACTTGATGGGAGGCATCCAGGTGACATAGAGATTCAGAATTGCTAAAATCATTCCGTTCGGATATCCGAGATGGTCGCCATGGTGGCCGTCTTGAAATATTCAAACGATATCTCTTCCCAGACCATAAGTCAGATTGAGCTGAAACTTGATGGGCAGCATCAGAGCAACATGGAAATTCAGAATTGCTAAACTTGTTCCATTCTGGGAGCCAAGAGGGCTGCCATGGCGGCCATCTTGAAATTCTTCAGATGATATCTCCAAAACCGTAAGTTGGATTGAGCCGAAACTTGAAATTCTAAAAAATGGCATATCCTCCTAAACTGTAAGTCGGATTGAGCTGAAACTTGAGTGGAGGCATCCAAGCGACATAGAGATTCAGAATTGCTAAAATTGTTCCATTCTAGTATCCAAGATGACTGCCATGGCGGCCATCTTTAAATTCTTCAGACGACATGTCCTCCAAAACGGTCAGTTGGATTGAGCCGAAACTTGAAGGGAAGCATCGCAGTGACATAGAGATTCACAATTGCTGAAATCATTGCATTCCGATATCCAAGATAGCTGCCATCTTGAAATTCTTCAATTGAGGTCTCCTCCCAAACCCTTGGCAATTCTGAATTGCTAAAACCATTTTGTTATGCTATCCACGATGGCCGCCACAGCAACCATCTTGAAGATCTTCAATTGTTAGCTCACCTTGAGGTCAGCTTATGCTGTGGTTTGTTTACCAGGGTCTGTCCTTCATCCGTATGTCTGTCAATAACTTCATATTTTTGTCGCACCTGCGTCCTAACGCAGGTGCGATATAGGCGTTCTGTGACCCGTCCGTTCATCAACAATTGACTTATGAGCGCAACTCCTCCTACAGTTTTTGGCCAATCATTTTGAAACTTCACAGATGTTTTGGCCATGGCGTGTAGATGTGCATATTGTTTGCTCATAATTCTCAGATTTTTTTTTTTTTCAACTTTTTCCGCTTTGTTAACTTAGTCAGTTTTTACCTAAAACCCTTATAGTCTGTGGGTGTCTCGTGAGCGCAACTCCTCCTACAGTTTTTGGCCAATTATTTTGAAACTTCACAGATGTTTTGGCCATGGTGTGTAGATGTGCATATTATTTGCTCATAATTCTCAGATTTTTTTTTCCAACTTTTTTCGCTTTGTTAACTTAGTCAGTTTTTACCTAAAACCCTTATAGTCAGTGGGTGTCTCGTGAGCGCAACTCCTACAGTTTTTGGCCGATCATTTTGAAACTTCACAGATGTTTTGGCCATGGTGTGTAGATATGCATATTGTTTGCTCATAATTCTCAGAATTTTTTTTTCAACTTTTTCCCCTTTGTTAACTTAGTCAGTTTTTACCTAAAACCCTTATAGTCAGTGGGTGTCTTATGAGCGCAACTCCTCCTGCAGTTTTAGGCCAATCATTTTGAAACTTCACAGATGTTTTGGCCATGGTGTGTAGATGTGCATATTGTTTGCTCATAATTCTCAGATTTTTTTTTTTTTTTTTTTTCAACTTTTTCCGCTTTGTTAACACCTAAAACCCTTATAGTCAGTGGGTGTTTCGTGAGTGCAACTCCTCCTGCAGTTTTAAGCCAATAGTTTTGAAACTTCACAGATGATTAGGTCATGGTCTGAAGATGTGCATATTGTTTGCATATAAATCTCAGATTCATTTCAGCAGAGTTAGGGGCCCTTGATTTATGCCCAAAATTAGTTTCCGCTCATATCTTGTGAAAGAATTGATGGATTAGGATCATATTTTGCATACATATTGTTGTTAACAATACCTAGCTTGGGATTGTCACATGACATTTTTCGTCAGTTTTCAGCTGAGTTACTGGCCTTGATTAATGGGCAAAAATGATATCTGCTCAATATCAATATCTTGTGAAATAATGGACAGGTTTAGATCAAATTTTGCAAGCCAATATTCCAGATTTTCTACTTTGTCCAGTTTTCTTACAAACTAACCCATCAATTTCTTGAATACTGCGAAATAGATTTTTTTTCATTACAAATAGGAACTTGTATGACTTAATCCCGGCAGATGTGACATCGCTTTCTGCGGATTTCTTGTTTATTTCTCCATCAGAATCGTATCCATAATGGCCGCCATGGCAGTCATCTTGAAAGTCTTCAATCGTTATCTTCTCCCAAATCGAAAGTCAGATGGGGCGGATACCTTGTGGAAGGCATCCAGGCAGCACGGAGATTTAGAATTGCTAAAATGGTTCCGTTCTGATATCAAAGATGGCCACTATGGCAGCTATCTTGAAAATCTTCAAATCGCATCTGCTCCCGAATGGTAAGTCTGATCGAGCTTAAACTTAATGTGGGGCATTGGGGTGTTATGGAAATTCAGAATTGCTAAAATTGTTCAGTTCCAATATTCAAAATGGCCATCTTGAAATTCTTCAAACCACATCTCCTCCCAAACAGTAAGATTGAGCCAAAACTTGATGGGAGACATTGGGGTGACATGGAGATTCAGAATTGCTACCGGTAAATCAGTCAGTTCCAAAATCCAAGATGGCGGCTATGGTGGCAGTCTTGAAACTCCAAACAACATCAGATTCTTGATTGCTTATCCGCTCTGATAGCTAAGATGGCCACCATGCCACAGTGTAACAGCCTAATCCAGGTGAGCAATTTCTGGCCCACTTGGGCCTCTAGTTGATGATCTTGTAATACTTTGTAAGTATAATTATTGTTGTGTTTACTTTCATTCCAGAGGCAGACTTCCTCTACAACACATCTTTTGTGTACAGGCATGTGTATGTTTTACTTAGTATGACTATGCATCGACCAAGATATTATTTTGCCTGGACTTTAGGTAGGAAATATAACTTTAAATAGTTACCGTACTTTTAATTTCATCTAATTACAAATTGATGTTGCAAAACCCCTTGCTGCTACAGAATTAATTATAGTAAAATGGATCTTAGTAGCTAGCACAACATAAAGCCATTTTAGATCTAGTACAGTCGACTCTCCTTATCTCAAACTTCACGGGACCTGATAAAAATGTTGGAGTTATCAGTAGTTCGAGACAACCAAATTGTGACGTCATAGCAATGACGACTGTTCGCCTCTCTGTTCGCCAAATGTGCTTGGAAGGCACATGTATATGGCAATTTAAATACTTTATGCGTACTTCAGTTTGCTTTGTAACTGTTTTTTTTTAGGAGATGCAATGGTTTTCTTGGAATAATATCATCAATAAATGTTAATAATAACAAATTTCAAAAGCCTCTTGTTGTCTTTTAATACTCCTGCAAATTTGGATTTCCATATGAGCTATAAATAAATTACTGGTTTCCAGGTTGTGTTAGCTATACGTTATGAACTGGTTTGGATTAGCTCCCTTCGCATAGATGACTCGATAAAGAGTTGACTGGTTTCCGCTTTTCCATAAAACGCTTACAATGTTAAGCGGCAGCTGTAAGCTAGTTTGGATTATCTCCCCTGGCATAAACGAACCATCTCAGCACGGCAAACTGTAGATCCTGCAGAGAAAGCTCGTTATGAACCGTCTCATCTGGACCTACACTATTTGTGCGGGTATCCGTACCAGTCTACAGGGTCGGAAGGGTTAACATCGGTACCCACGTGTAATTCGTCTATTTGAGGCGGTGCATGACAACTCCTATTAGAAGACTGTGCGACTGTCAAAGACTCGGATCAGCCTGCACACCCACGAATTTTCCATTATATGCATGAGCCTTATTTGGGCTTACCAAAGAGCACCGCCTGACCAAAGAGTAACAAGCAAAGATTCAGACTTAGCTAACCTGATCAATATAGGCTGATCTGAGTCGGAACCTGTCGCGCACTGACTTTTCTTGACGACGCTATATCATTCAGACGGACAGTACTCAATAGTGAAGAGCATATCTAAACAATAAATTAAAGAAACTTCGTTGATTAATCTTCCATAACACTATTCTGAGCCACTTTTTATCTTACAAATCAATGACACGAGACGGTGTTGAGCGCTGCATGTCAAACCCGACTCGACACGCGCGTGATTTCATAATTACGGATTTTAGACATTGTTTGTGTTGTTTGTAATTACCTGGACAAAGGGGAAAATTAAAATATTGATTTATTTATCAATGGCCTATTATGATTTTCATTTACTGAGAGACCGGCGGTGCCACATCTTACATTTTTTTTCCTTCGTCATGGTCCGAGTTCGAGATACGCGGTAGTAAAACCTGTGAAAAATATATTCAGGGACTGAAAATGATGGACGAGATAGCCGAAGTGTCGACATAAAAGTAGTTCGACATACGGGAAGCTGAAATACAATAAATACATAGGGAAAATAATCAGGACTTAGAAATCAGTTCGACATAAGTGATAGGATCGAGATAAGAGGGGTCGAGATAGCGAGAGTCAACTGTACTCTAAAACATTCCAAAGACTAACAGTAGAAACTTTCAATATATGAGCTAAAGTCTTCAGTTACAATCAAATATTATCCCCAATGGGGTGTCTGTCCCTGTCCTGATGTCAGATAATATTTTGACCCTTGTAGTATTTTGACCTGTGGGTTTGGGTGGGGGGTCAAAATATTATACCATAATATATTGACCCGCCCCTGGCATTTGAGCAGGCAATCACTATACAATGATATAAAACGTAAAAGTTTTCCACTTGTTAATTTAACCTGAAAAAGTGCATTTTTGTCAAATGTTCACGTTTCAAAGGGGATGTCATTTGATATAACTGCATTTTTTTTTTCAGGTTTACATTTTATGTGGAACTTTTTTTAATTATTTACATCACTGTTTTATGATTGCCTACTTTCTAATTATTTCCATCACTGTTTTATGATTGCCTGCTCAAACACGAGCGATGGGTCAGTATATTATGATATGATATTTTGACACTCCCCCACCCCCTCAGAAAGTCAGCGGGGACATTACTTTACAAAAAATGCATTTTTTCAGGCTTACCTGACAAATGGAACACATTATTTATATCAGTGTATAATGATTGGCTGCTTAAACACCAACTCCCACCCACCCTACCCCCCATCAAAAAGTCAGAGGGGACGTCATTATATTAAAATGCATTTTTTCAGGTTTAAATGACAAGTGGAACACTTTTACATTATTTATATCATTGTATAATGATTGGCTGCTTAAACACCAGGGGCGGGTCAATATATTATTAGCTCACCTGGAGCAAAGCTCCTGGTCAGCTTATGAGATGGCCTGTCTGTCCGTCTGTTAGCTTTTCACATTTTCAACAACTCCTCCTGAACCATTGAACAGATTGACTCAAAACTTGATAGGAAACATCGGGGTGACTTGTAGATCAGAAATAGCTAATCGTTCAAATCGGAAATCCAAGAGGGCCATGGCGGCCATCTTGACAATCAATTTTTTGCTTCTCCTCCTGAACAGACAGGCCAATTGACTTGAAACTTGGTAGGAAGCATCGGGGTGACATGTTGATCAAAAATAGCTAAAAACAATCCAGTTGGAAATCCCGGCCATCTTGAAAATCTATTTTTTGCTTCTTATCCTGAACCTAAAGGCCAATTGCCATGAAACTTGGTAGGAAGTATCGGGCTGACTGGTAGATGAAAAAATAGCTAAAATTGTTCTGATCGGAAATCCAAGATGCCCGTCATGGCGACCGTCTTGAAAATCTATTTTTCACTTCTTATCCTGACTTATCCAATTATCCAATTGACTTGCAACTTTGTAGGAAGCATGGGGGTGACTTGTAGATCAAAAATAGCTAAAATAGTTCCAATCAAAAATCCAAGATGGCTGCTAGCTTGAAAATCTATTTTTCCCTTCTTCTCCTGAACCAAAAGGCCAATTGACTTGAAACTTGATAGGAAACATCAGGGTGACTTGTAGATCAAAATAGCTAAAATCATTCCAATTGGAAATCCAAGATGGCCACCATGACGGCCATCTTGAAAATCTATTTTTCACTTCACCTCCTGAACCGAAAGGCCAATTGACACGAATCTTGGTAGGAAGCATCAGGATTACATGTTGATCAAAAATAATTAAAATCATTCCGATCAGAAATCCAAGATGGGCGGCCATCTTGAAAATCTATTTTTCGCTTCTTCTCCTGAATCGAAAGGCCAGTTGACATGAAACTTGGTAGGAAGCATCGGGGTGATGTGTACATAATAAAAAAAAGTTAAAATCATTCGGATTGGAAATCTAAGATGGCTGCATCTTGAAAATCTATTTTTTACTTCTTTTCCTGAACTGAAAGGCCAATTGACAAGAATTAGTAGGACGCATCAGGGTGACTGGTAGATCAAAAAGAGCTAAAATCATTCTGATCGGAAATCCAAGATGCGGCCATATTGAAAATCTATTTTTCGCTTCTTCTCCTGAACCAAGAGGCCAAATGACTTGAAACTTGGTAGGAAGCATCGGGGTGACTTGTAGATCTAAAATAGCTAAAATCATTCCAATCAGAAATCCAAGATGGCTGCCATGGAGGTCATCTGAAACTTGGTAGGAAGCATCGGTGTGACTTGTAGATAAAAATCGTTCCATTCGGAAATCCAAGATGGCCACCATGTCTTGAAAATCTTTTTTTCACTTCTTCTCCTGAGCACTTAGTAGGAAGCATTGGGGTGATTTGTAGATCAAAAATAGCTAAAATCGTTCAGATCTGAAATCCTGTGGTGGCCATCTTGAAAAACTATTTTTGGCTTTTTCTTCTGAACCAAAAAGCAACTTTAAACTCGGCTGGAAGCATAGTAGTAACTTGTAGATCATAAGTAGCTAAAATCCTTCCAGTCAGAAATCCTGATCCGCAAGGCCAAATGACTTGAAACTTGGTAGGAAGTATCGGGGTGACTTGTAGATCAAAAATAGCTAAAATTGTTCCAGTTGGAAATCCAAGATGGCCACCATCTATTTTTCGCTTCTTCACCTGATCCAAATGGTCAAATGACTTGAAACTTGGTAGGAATTATTGGGGTGACTTGTAGATCAAAAGAAGCTAAATTGTTTCAATAGGAACTGCCATGGTGGCCATCTTGAAAATCTATTTTTCACTTCTTCTCCTGAATCAAAAAGCCAATTGACTTGAAACTTGGTAGGAAGCATCAGGGTGACTTGTAGATAAAAAATAACCAAAATCATTCCAATCAGAAATCCAAGTTGGCCCCCATGGAGGCCATCTTGAAAATCTATTTTTCAGTTCTTCTCTTGAACCAAAACGCCAACTGACTTGAAACTTGGTAGGAAGGATCTGGGTGATGTGTAGATCATAAGTAGCTAAAAATGTTCCAGTCAGAAATGCAAGATGGCTGCCATGGCAGCCATCTTGAAAATCTATTTTTCGCTTCTCCTCCTGAACCAAAATGCCAATTGACCTGAAACTTGGTAGGAAGTATTGGGGTGACCTATAGATCAAAAATAGCTAAAATCGTTCTGATCAGAAATCCAAGATGGCCACCATGGCAGCCATCTTGAAAATCTATTTTTTGCTTCTTCTCCTGAACCGAAAGGCCAATTTGACTTTAAACTTGGTAGGAAGTGATGGGGTGACTTGTAGATCAAAAATGGCTAAAATCATTCAGATCTGAAGTCCAGGATGGCCGCCAAGGCCACCATCTTGAAAATCTATTTCTTCTCTTGAACCAAAAGGTCAACTGACTCCTAACTTGCTAGGAAATGTTGGGCCACTTGTACTGTACATCAAAAAGAGCTAAAATAGTTCAGATCCAAATTTCCAAGAGGGCCGCCATGGCCTCCATCTTGAAATTCTATTTTGAACTTCTTTTCTAGAACTGAAAGGCCAGTTGACTTGAAGGAAGTTTCAGGGCATTTACTTGTAGATCCGAAATTGCTGAAATCATTCTGATTGGAAATCTAAAATGGCCTTGAAAATCTATTTTGAACTTCTCCTGAACTGAAAGGCCAATAGACTAGAAACTTGCTAGGAAATTCCAAGGCGAGTTGCAGATCAGAAATAGGTAAAATTGTTCCAGTCAGAAATCCAAAATGGCCGCCATCTTGAAATGCTGTTTTGACATTCTTCTCCGGAACCGAAATGCCAATTGGCTCAAAACTTGGTAGGAAGTATAGGGACAACTTGCCACCTCTGCCATCTTAAAAATCTATTTTGAACTACTTCTCGAAACTTGGTAGGAAATATCAGGGTGACTTGTAGATAAAAAAATAATGAAAATCGTTCCAATGCAGAATCCAAAATGGCTGCCATCTTGAAAATCTGGTTTGAACATCTTCTTAACCAAAAGGCCAATTGACTCGAAACTTGGTAGGAAGTACTATGGGGACTTGTAGATAAAAAATTGCTAAAATTGTTTGGATCCAAATCCAAGATGGCCATCTTTTGAAAATCTATTTTGAACTTCTTCTCCTGAATGGAATGACTCAAAACATGGTAGAAAGTATCAAGGTGGCTTGTAGATCAAAAATAGCTGAAATAGCATCTATCAGAAATCGATGTTGGTTGCCACGACTGCCGTCTTGAAAATCTGTTTTGAACTGTAATTCAAGAACTGAAATTCCAGTTTGTAGAAGGGATTGTGATGACTTATAGATGAAACTCAGCTAAATTTGTTCAGATTGGAAGTGTAAGATGGCTGCCACAGCAACCATCTTGAAAACCAATTTTTGACTTTCTGAACCCAAAGGCTATTTGACTTAACACTTGATAGGAAGTATCAGGGTGACTTGTAGACAAAAATAGCTAAAAATTGCTCTGATCGGAACTTCAAGATGGAAATTGGGTAAGTTGGTCCAGATGAGCAATTTGACCCTAAGGGCCTCTAGTGGTATAATATTTTGACCCACCCCACATCAAAAAGTCAAAGGGGATGTCATTATATAAAAATGCATTTTTTTTTTTTTTTTCAGGTTTACCTCCCCCTCCCCCACCCCCTCCCTCCCCCCCATCCACCACCCCCCCACCCCACCCCACACACACCCTTAAAAACACACACCCCTAAAATCATGCCGATCGGAAATCCAAGATGGCCGCCATGGCCTCCATCTTGAAAATCTATTTTTCGCTTCTTCTCCTGAACCGAAAGGCCAATTGACTCCAAACTTGCTAGGAAGCATCAGGGTGACTTGTAGATCAAAAGTAGCTAAAATCGTGCTGATCGGAAATCCAAGATGGCCGCCATGGCGGCCATCTTGAAAATCTATTGTTTGCTTCTTCTAACCAAAAGGCCGTTTGACTCCAAACTTGCTAGGAATCATCAGGATGAGTTGTAGATAAAAAATAGCTAAAATCGTGCCGATCGGAAATCCAAGATGGCCGCCATGGCCGCCATCTTGAAAATCTATTTTTCTTTTCTACTCCTAAACCAAAAAGCCAATTGACTCCAAACTTGGTAGGAGGCATTGGGGTGACTTATACATCAAATTTAGCTAAAATTGTGCCTATCGGAAATCCAACATGGCCGCCATGGCAGCCATCTTGAAAATCTATTTTTCGCTTCTTCTCCTGAACCGAAAGGCCAGTTGACTCCAAACTTGGTAGGAAGCATCGGGGTGACTTGTAGATCAAAAATAGCTAAAATCATGCCGATCGTAAAACGAGGATGGGCGCCATGGCAGCCATCTTGAAATTCTATTTTTCGCTTCTTCTCCTGAACTGAAAGGCCAGTTGACTCGAAACTTGGTAGGAAGCATTTGGGTGACTTGTAGATCAAAAACAGCTAAAATCATGCCGATCGTAAATCCAAGATGGCCGCCATGGCAGCTATCTTGAAAATCTAATTTTCGCTTCTTCTCCTAAACCCAAAAGTCACTTGACTCGAAACTTAGTAGGAAGCATCAGGGTGACTTGTAGATCAAATATAGCTAAAATCGTTCTGATCAGAAATCCCAGATGGCCACCATGGCCGCCATCTTGAAAATCTATATTTAGCTTCTTCTCCTGCACCGAAAGGCCAATTGACTCCAAACTTCGTAGGAGACATTGAGGTGACTTGTAGATCAGACATAGCTAAAATCGTGCCAATTGGATATCCAAGATGGCCGCCATGGCAGCCATCTTGAAAATCTATTTTTCGCCTCTTCTCCTGAACTGAAAGGCCAGTTGACTCGAAACTTGGTAGGAAGCATTAGGGTGACTCGTAGATCAAAAATAGCTAAAATCGTGCCGATCGTAAATCCAAGCTGGCTGCCATTTAGAGTTTGTTCAAATGATCACGCTCAATTGACTGGCATGCCATATGTCTTCTTCTTTTAAATAAAGAACTGCTTAAATGATGATCTTTTCATTAGTTGCGATGACAGGATTGGAAAAATGTTGCATAACATCTGCATATCTGCCATGGCTATGTCACTCAGGTGAGCGACCCGTGGCCCGTGGGCCTCTTGTTTAATTATCTGCCCTTGACTTAGTACCATATAGTAAACTGTGTCTGGGCCATAACTCCTAAACCATATGGAATATATTTATGAAACTTTACAGGTGCATGCATGACACTGAGAAGATGTGTTGTGAACAAGGAAGACAACTCTTGCTTGTTTGGTTTTTGAATTATCTGCCCTTGACTTAGTTCCATATAGTAAACCATGTTCGGGCTATAACTCCTAAATAGTATAGAATATACGAGTTATGAAACTTAACAGGTGCATGCATGATATTGTGACCATGTGTCATGAACAAGGAAGACAACTCTTGCTTGTTTGGTTTTTGAATTATCTGCCTTTGACTTGGTTCCATATAGTAAACCGTGTCCGGGCCATAACTCCTAAACCGTATGGAATATATTTATGAAACTTTACAGGTGCATGCATGACACTGAGACGATGTGTCCTGAACAAGGAAGACAACTCTTGCTTGTTTTGTTTTTGAATTATCTGCCCTTGACTTATTTCCGTATAGTAAATTACGTCTGGGCCATAACTCCTTAACCGTTTGGAATATATTTATGAAACTTTACAAGTGCATGCATGACGTGAGACGATGTGTTGTGAACAAGGAAGACAACTCTTGCTTGTTAGGTTTTTTTAATTTAACTGCCCTTGACTTAGTTCCATATTGTAAACCGTGTCCAGGCCATAACTCCTTAAACATATGGAATATATTTATGAAACTTTACAGGTGCATGCATGACATAGAGACGATGTGTCATGAAAAAGGAAGACAACCCTTGCTTGTTTGGTTTTTGAATTATCTGCCCTTGACTTAGTTCCATATAGTAAACCATGTCAGGCCCATAACTCCTAAACCGTATTGAATATATTTATGAAACTTTACAGGTGCATGCATGACACTGAGACGATGTGTCTTGAAAAAGGAAGACAACTCTTGCTTGTTTGGTTTTTTAATTATCTGCCCATGACTTAGTTCCATATAGTAAACCGTGTCTGGGCCATAATTCCTTAACCGTATGGAATATACAAGGGATGTTCGAAATGAATTGCTTATTGTCCTCTAGCTCGATATCCATGTGGGTCACGATAAAAACCAATACATACCTGTATAGGGCTATTCAATATCTACACAATGGTGTATAAATGTACATGTTAGACTAAGTGTAAGACATAAAATTTGCCATTTGAATACACGCAGTCATTGACCACTGCAGTAAAAATGGTTTGTAGAAGCGTCGACAAAAAAGATGAAATACGGGCTTACATCAAAGCTCGCTCAAAACTTGGTTGTTCTTTGAAGAAGCTGATGACTGAAATTTCTACTGCTTTTGGACCTTCTTGTGTGTCTTATGACACAGTTCGGCGGTGGAAAAAGAAATTTGAGTCTGGTGTAGAGTCCATCAAAAATGCACCGAAATCAGGTAGGCCAAAATCTGCATCTCGTAAAGAAATCGTTTCCAAAATAAAGGAAATCATTGAAGGAGATGCCAGATTTACAGTTCGTGATATTGCACGAAAGGTAGGCATATGACTATCAACGGTTCACCTTATTTTGAAGAAGCATTTGAAAGTCAGAAAGAGTTCTGCTAGATGGATGCCACATCTGTTGACTGACGAGCAAAAGAGGCAACGGGTTAAAGTGGCCAAAAAGCTACTTCAAATGTTTCCAAAATATGACAAAATGCAGTTTGCTTATGTCGTCACAGGTGATGAAACCTGGATCCATTATTTTGAGCCCGTCAGAAAGGTTAGCAATAAGATCTGGGCTACTAAACACAGCAAACGCCCAATAATTGCCAAACGTTCTTTGAGTACAAAGAAGGTTTTGTATGCAATCTTCTTCTCTGGTGAAGGAGTCGCAATAAAAGTGCCAGTGAAAAAGGGCAAAAGCATCACCGGAAAGTACTACAAAGACCTAGTACTGAAGAAACTGAAAAAGTATTATCAGAAACGACGCCCTGCCACTGGTTTTAAACATGTCCGTCTTCTACATGACAATGCCCCAGCTCATACCTCCGCAATAGTTACGGCGTTTTTGGAGAAAGAAAAAGTAACTGTTTTGCCTCACCCCCCGTATTCCCCAAACCTTGCCCCATGTGATTTCTTTTTGTTTCCGAAATTGAAAGCATTCCTTGCTGGGCGGAAATACCAGTCCCGACAGGCACTTGGATCTGCCATTCATCAATACCTTATTACTGTGCCGAAATCAGCGTACCGTGACGCCTTCAAGAAGTGGATACATCGGCTGAAACTTTGCATTTCTAGCCACGGGGAGTACCTAGAGGGCATGAAATGAGTACTTTTGGGCTAACTTGAAATTTGAAGTCTCCAGATAGAAATAAGCAATTCATTTCGAACATCCCTCGTATTTATGAAACTTTATAGGTGCATGCATGACATTGAGACGATGTCGTGAAAAAGGAAGACAACTCTTGCTTGTTTGGTTTTGAATTATCTGCCCTTGACTTAGTTCCATGTACCTGTCACAATTACATATGTAACCTTTTTCTGAATGCCATTTTGGTGGGGGCATCCGTGTCCTATGGAAACTTTTTCTAGTTTAAAAAAGATTTTGTGTCCGCTCTGTAACTCGAATGCCCTTTGGAATATTACGCTGGTACTTGGCAGAAATGTAGAACAGGACCAGACAACGTGTCATGTACAAGAATGACAACTCTGCCTTTCTTTCGGCGTATCTTCCTTAGTTATATTTGACAGTGATAATCCATTGATTTCGTGTCTGCTCTGTAAGTCAAAGATCCTTTGGAATATTTTTATGATACTTGGTAGAAATGTAGAACAGGACCAGACGACGTGTCATGTTAAAGAATGACAACTCTGCCTTTCTTTCTTTTGGAGTTATCTTCCTTTGTTATATCTGACAGTGATTATCCATTGATTTGGCGTCCCCTCTGTAAGTCAAAGACCCTTTGAAATATTTTTATGAAGCTTGGTAGAAATGTAGAACAGGACCAGACGACATGTTGTGTACAAGAATGATAATTTTGCCTTTCTTACTTTTGGTGTTATCTCCCTTTGTTATATCTGACAGTGATTATCCATTGATTTCATGTCCGTTCTGTAAGTCAAAGGCCCTTTGGAATATTTTTATGATACTTGGTAGAAATGTAGAACAGGACCAGACGACGTGTCACGTACAAGAATGACAACTCTGGCCTTTTTACTTTTGGGGTTATCTCTCTTTGTTATATTTGACAGTGATTATCCATTGATGTTGTGTCTGCCTGTAAGTCAAAGACCCTTTGGAATATTTTATGATACTTGGTAGAAAGGTAGAACAGGACCAGATGACGTGTCATGTACAAGAATTTGTTTTTCTTACTTTTGGCATTATCTCCCTTTGTTTATGATACTTGGTAGAAATGTAGAACAGGACCAGATTATTTGTTGAGTACAAGAATGACAACTCTGCCTTTCTTACTTTTGGCGTTATCTCCTTTAGTATGTCTGACAGTGATTATCCTTTGATTTCGTGTCTACTCTGTAAGTCAAAGACCCTTTGGAATATTTTTATGATACTTGGTAGGAATGTAGAACAGGACCAGACGACATGTCTCGTACAAGAATGACAACTCTGCCCTTCTTACTTTTGGCATTATCTCCCTTTGTTATATTTGACAGTGATTATCCATTGCTATTGTGTCTGCTCTGTAAGTCAAAGACCCTTTAGAATATTTTTATGATATTTGGTAGAAATGTAGAACAGGACCAGATTACATGTCGCGTACAAGAATGACAACTCTGGCTTTATAACTTCTGGAGTTATTTCCCTTTGTTTTCTCGTCTGCGCTGTAACTGGAATACCCTTTGGAACATTTAGATGGTACTTGGCAGAAATGTAGAACAGGATCAGGCGATGTGTCACTTACAAGAATGACAACTCTGCCTTTCTTACTTTTGGTGTTATCTCCCTTTGTCATGTCTGACATGATTATCCATCGTGCGTCGTGCGGCGTCAACAATTGCTTTAAAAGCCTACTCCTCCTACACCCCTGGGCCAATTAACTTTATAATTGGTAGGAAGCATCGGGGTGACTTGCAGATCAAAAATAGCTAAAATCGTTCTGATCGGAAATCCAAGATGGCTGCCATGGCCGCCATCTTGAAAATCTATTTTTCGCTTCTTCTCCTGAACTGAAAGGCCAATTGACTCCAAACTTGCTTGGAACCATCAGGGTGACTTGTAGATCAAAAATAGCTAAAATCGTGCCGATCGGAAATCCAAGATGGCCGCCATGGCCGCCATCTTGAAAATCTATTTTTCTCTTCTTCTCCTGAACCGAAAGGCCAGTTGACTCCAAACTTGCTAGGAAGCATCAGGGTGACTTGTAGATCAAAAATAGCTAAAATCGTGCCGATCGGAAATCCAAGATGGCCACCATGGCCGCCATCTTGAAAATCTATTTTTCGCTTCTTCTCCTGAACCGAAAGGCCAGTTGACTCCAAACTTGCTAGGAAGCATCAGGGTGACTTATAGATCAAAAATAGCTAAAATCATACCGATCGGAAATCCAAGATGGCCGCCATGGCGGCCATCTTGAAAATCTATTTTTTGCTTTTTCTCCTGAACTGAAAGGCCAATTGACTCCAAACTTGCTAGGAAGCATCAGGATGACTTGTAGATCAAAAACAGCTAAAATCGTGCCAGTCGGAAATCCAAGATGGCCGCCATGGCCGCCATCTTGAAAATCTATTTTTCGCTTCTACTCCTAAACCCAAAAGCCAATTGATTCCAAACTTGGTAGGAGGCATTGGGGTGACTTATAGATCAAAAATAGCTAAAATCGTGCCTATCGGAAATCCAAGATGGCCGCCATGGCAGCCATCTTGAAAATCAATTTTTCGCTTCTTCTCCTGGACCGAAAGGCCAGTTGACTCCAAACTTGGTAGGAAGCATCGGGGTGACTTGTAGATCAAAAATAGCTAAAATCATGCCGATCATAAAACCAGGATGGGCGCCATGGCTGCCATCTTGAAAATCTATTTTTCGCTTCTTCTCCTGAACCGAAAGGCCAGTTGACTCGAAACTTGGTAGGAAGCATTTGGGTGACTTGTAGATCAAAAATAGCTAAAATCATGCCGATCGTAAATCCAAGATGGCGGCCATTGCGGCCATCTTGAAAATCTATTTTTCGCTTCTTCTCCTAAACCCAAAAGTCACTTGACTCGAAACTTAGTAGGAAGCATCAGGGTCACTTGTAGATCAAATATAGCTAAAATCGTTCTGATCAGAAATCCCAGATGGCCACCATGGCCGCCATCTTGAAAATCTATATTTAGCTTCTTCTCCTGCACCGAAAGGCCAATTGACTCCAAACTTCGTAGGAGACATTGGGGTGACTTGTAGATCAAAAATAGCTAAAATCGTGCCATTCGGATATCCAAGATGTCTGCCATGGCAGCCATCTTGAAAATCTATTTTTCTGCACATCTGCATATCTGCAGTGGCTATGTCACTCAGGTGAGCGACCCGTGGCCCGTGGGCCTCTTGTTATGATACTTGGTAGAAATGTAGAACAGGACCAGACAATGTGCCACGTACAAGAATGACAACTCTTGCTTTCTTACTTTTGGAGTTGTATCCCTTTGTTTTGTTTGAAATAGATTTCTCATCTGCTCTGTAACTGGAATACCCTTCAGAAG
The DNA here is from genome assembly GCA_964016985.1 of Anodontia alba. Classification (NCBI taxonomy): domain Eukaryota; kingdom Metazoa; phylum Mollusca; class Bivalvia; order Lucinida; family Lucinidae; genus Anodontia; species Anodontia alba. Next base: position 41,755,881 of record OZ024835.1, on the reverse strand, counting down.
ATTTTGATGATACCTTGTAGAAAACTTTAGAATAGGACAAGATGACATGTTTCTAACAAGAATGACAACTCTGCCTTCCTTACTTTTACTGTTATCTCCCTTTGTTATATTTCACACTGATAATGCATTGATATAGTGTCCGCTATGTAAGTCGAACACTCTTTGGAATATTTTTATGATACTTGGTAGTAATGAATGACAGGGCCAGACGACATGTCACATACAAGAATGACAACTTCAGCTTTTTTACTTTTACTTTTGGTGTTATCTCCCCTTCTTGTGTTTGAATTTGATTTCCCGTCTCTGCTCTGTAACACAAATACCTTACGGAATATTTTTTTTTTGTTGTTGTTTTTTCTAAAAAACCTTTTCTAGTTTTAATTATGGTTGAAACTAACAATACATGATTGAAGTAGAAAAAATCTTCTGTTACAACAAAAATATTATCCAAAGGGTGTTATCTGCCCCTGCCACTGGGCAGTATATATGTAAATTTATTGAACTTGTTAATTAATTAACGGTTATAATGAGAGAAATTTTAATTTAATGCTTACATGCTCGACATGAAGTGATTTTGAAATATTGTGGGTCACTTTTTTCTTTCACAGGAGAGCTAGTTAACAACAATAATGGTCTAGGATTTAATGGCTATGATGAAAAAGGGAATGCCAAATGGGATCTGCTGAATAATATAGAAATTTATAATCTTGAGGTAAGTTTCAGAAGATTCTACCTTGGAATACAATTTTATCTCAAGAGCAAAACTGAGGATAACCTACAGTGGTCACATTTCGTACAAGCCGGCCTCAGTGGCTCAGTTGGATGTGCCGTCCCACTGGAGACCAGGAGGTCGCGGGTTCAACCCCCGCCAAGGTCTGCTACATTCTTTTGTGGAGATTGATCGTGAAATATTTTCTACGGTCATTCTCTCCCTTCCGCTGATTCAAGAAGGGCAGTTGTCAGTTTCTGACGAAAGAATGTGCACAATACTGGTTAATTGCTTAGAGGACTAAGCCTGCCCAGTAAACTTGTGGTTAGGTAAACTGACCATGCTCGACATAACCCCATTGGGTTGACTGGACTGTAAAACCACAAAACAAACAAACATTTCGTACTTAGAGTTTATTATATCTTGACCAGGGACAAGATGGGTATTTGCTGTTTTGTACGTAGTAATAACAAAAATGTACCCCCTATCCCAATTAAGATCCTGTGTTGCATATAATACCTTGCTCTATCTTGAAGGTCAAGATCACACGATCTTTGTACAAACTGTACATATGCAGTTATTTGTGTCAGGCTTGTAACTGTAATGCATGAAGTGATTTTGAAATATTGTGGGTCACATGCAAGACTGGATAGCTTGTCTTGAAGGTCAAGGTTGCACATGAATTTATTGCCTGTGGAAGTAGTTTTTGTGGTCTGATGAAGGGATTTTAAAGTGATTTTGACACAAATTTCATTTCATTAGTGTCTTGGTAATAAAAATTGTTTTATATGAAGGGACTTTGAAATTAATAATCATTTGTCTAACATTACTAACAATGACCAATCCTAATCAAATGCGTGAAGTGTTATTGTTTGTGTGTTCTAAGATGGCTGATTACTGGACACAAGGGAACCCCACAACAAGACTAAATATGTTTCTTCTTCCAATATCATGATGGTCATCAGATTTGCATTCTTGGATTTATCTTCTGCTGGTATGTCTTATCTCAGAAATTCAGCTCACGAGCCTTGTCTTCCTCTTGGGTTTGCCCTAGACAGCATTGCTACCTGTTGGCCTACAAATGGCATGTTGTTTAGCCTTTTACCTCAGATATTTGGCTCCAGTTAGACGCTACACTTTTTCTATGTGTCTGATTGTGGCTGCTCAGTCCATTTCAGGCAGCCATAAATCACCACATCCAACCGTAATGCCAGATAAGCGGTCATAACGCCGGATTTTCAGTCTAATAATGCCGGATTATGGTATTTTTCGTAGGATTTACCACCATTTGAAGAACCCCGTTTGACGATGGGTAGAAAAATCTTTTATTTTAAAATATGAGTATAGTTTGATAGAACATGAAAAGTAGCCTATCTGGATATACATGCATTCTTCGTACTGCCAAATCTTGAATTGATATATATACTTTGCCGAAACTGTCAAACACTCAAAGAGAAATTGGTTGTGCTATTTCGGCCATAAGATAAAAAGCATTCTTACCAGAAGGGTTTGTAATTTTTTAATTTAAAATTCATGACCAACTGGTGGATGAACATGCATTTGAAAATGACCTTCTATCATACACTGGCCATTGGTGAGATTTTTTTTACTGAGGAAACAAGGATGGAGGCACAATCTACGAAACTTAAGGTAACGCCGGATAAAATGGTATATTCTTGATCTACAACTGGCTAGTTTTCTTGCAGACAAACACACTTGAAAGGGTAAAAAAACTTTATTTACACAGTCCAGTACCAAGTAATCGATACTATAAATTGTCATTATTTTGTTATGAAGTATCAGATTGTATCCATCACATACAAGATCAAGCACCTCTGTATATTTGAAAAAAAAATTATTTAAAGCTATGTACTTTTATCCACAGGTTTACCTTTTTTGGGGTGGTTGGTCGACATAAAGTGCACAAGGTTGTGACCTAATGTTTCTGTAACTATTGTGTTACTTGGTTCATGTCTCATATTTCACACATGCTCTTCAATGTTACGTACTTACCTTAAATGGGGCTATGTGCAAATAAAAAGATATCATCACATGACACTGCCTTCCACCTCAATGTACATTATATATTTCTTTCTACTGTGATCTCCATGATGTTGTGAAACTGTTTTTTTTTTTGGATTTTGTCAAAATTAATGAAATACGACAGCAAAAGGCACTTGAACCATTGCCTTACATTTTGTCATTTTGACTAATAAGTTCGCCGTTTTTGTGTCACGAAAAATGCTGTATTGTACAAAACTACGCGAAAATAGTTTTTTGCCTTATCTATTATATGACAACTACAATAATTAGTAAATGAAAATAATAATAATTGCAATTGCAAGAATTGCAAATGTAAGAAATCATTTTGGCTATTACATGCATGTTTTGCATCTTGTTTCCTCGATATCAATTATGACAACAACAGCAAGTGCGATGTGGCCCCAACGTAGTTTTAGCATAATGTTATAATAGGAGTGGATGATGAGGTAATAGATCCACTTTACAAAAGTTTTTGGTGTAATAAATTGCTCAGTTGCTAAGTGTCCTGGCGATCAGAGTAGCTTAAAACGTTTTGGATAATTTAAATGATTGTGATGTCTCTGAAGACTGGATACTGGAATACTGTTGACGGAAAATATGTCTATCCTCTTATTGTGGCAACCGTATTGCCCTAGCATACTCAAAGTGGTACACCCTATACATGTATAGTTCTAACATAAACAGGGGCGGACCCAGCCAGTGTGCACTGAGTGCACGTGCACCCCCTTGTTTCCAAGCATATGCTCATAGTGATCTAGCATAGCATAGCACCCTAGCAGTTCAACCACAATAGTCATTGGGCAGCCTTAAGAGTTCAACTACAAAAGCCATGGTGCACCCTGACAATTTTGCATCCTGACAACTGAACTACAGAAGCAAGGATGCACCTTCAGTTCCAACTACAGTAGGTCACAATGGCGTCACAAGGATGAACCAGTATCGAAACTCTTACCACATAGTACTGAGATTCTGATCCATACCTGAAAATATAATTGAATGTAATGTAAATATTGTAGTATCTAGGCTGCTTCAAGAAGTGCAAGTTACTTGTACCTGTTTTTCCCTGAATCCCTGCTCCTATTGGCACTCTTCACTAGGTACAGGGATCTAGGGCAAAACGTTCACTGTCACTGCACTACTGAACGCAGCCCAGCTCTCCTAGTAATGACAGCCAGTGTGGCCATATTCGCCATTCCTATCTGTCACCATGTAAACCATGCTTTGGTAAATAAAATATTTTGAGAAATGTACTAATCAAATCAATTCTTTCTTATTATATTTTGAAAGATTGATTGTTCAAATTTTTATTGCAAGAAAAGAAATAATCTGATTCGCAAAGTGAGTATTTATTTAAGAGCGTTGAAAATTGCCTTTCCATCCGTGAGCGTGCCACCATGTGCAAAATGGCCGCTGTGACCCTGTGATGGTAGCTGAATTTGAATATTAATTAAAAAATCAACCAATCATGTTAAGCCTAATATTTTCAAATGGGGTTACTGTTGATAAATATAGAAATGATCTCATTATAAATATTCGGATCAACAAAGTCAGAATCCCAGTTGAAGATTGGTCGATTTTGAGGTCAAATATCTCCGTTATTTATGGAGAGGACCTTGATGGACCTATTTGTAGCTATTCTCAAGGGCATCCCCAACAAAATGAGTGTAAATTTAGCGCAAAATATGTATGTGCTTTTTTGCGCCCCTGCTTTTTATAAAGCTATTGTTCCAAACAAAATACATGGTGAGTAATGGGGAAAATGGCCGACTATCGGGGATGTGTATTGGGTCCAGTACACAATCCATGTAGAACAGCTGATCGATTTTTGATACACAAAAGTTGTCAACCTCCTTTGTTCAAACCTGAGTAACTTTCTTATTCCTTGATAGATTTTGATGATTTAAACAGCATTCTCCTTGTCTTGGATTTAATTTTAAGGCTGTAATCTCAGAGTTGTGAAATTCTAAAAAATAGAAATGGTCTGTCATTACTATCTCTTCATTATAAATACAGATGATCAATAGCTTCTATTGATCCGTTCTCTATAAAGCTGCAGTTACACAGAAATATTTCTGTTGTTCACAAAACAGCTCAGTCAAAGGTTTAGGGCATCCAAAGCACTAACGATCTAAATATCTCTGGAAAATCTGGAAAGTTTGAGAGCAACTTCAAGTGTTTTTATATGGTATATGGGAATATAATTATATGATTATAACTCCACACATTCTGAAGAATCTACAATATATGCTTTTGAGAATTACATCTGAACCAAGTGTGAAGGTGTGAAGATTAGCCAGCTGTAAACAGGATTTTAAAAGTGAATCACATGGTGATTTATGCTTACGACCATTAAGGCTGTGGTTCTAATGTAGTTCTTACTATATGTTGCCATGTGGTTGTATTGCAATGCATTACATATGATTGTGGCACGTCCTTGAACCTTCCCATTTACTCTTTATAGTGCAAACCTTCTTAGCATTTTTGGATTTGAATCAAGTGCATGGACTTATAATTATAACTCTAACATAACATCAACCTAGTGGGTACTAAAGACTTAAGCAAGGCAGTCACAAATCTTTATAAGTATAATTGCAGCATCCTTGTGTTGGAAGTTACTTGAAATCTATGTGTGAATTTCCTATTGACCAGTAGTCTATATATGCAATTTTTAAACATAAATCATTTAACTCTAAGAAGCAGAATTTTAAGTTAGCATGTAAGGTTCGTGTTGGAGGAGGTTATCAGCAAGTCCAAGTCTTGTACTCTAGTCCTAGGGTTTTACGGTAACAGTTTTGGACTGGCAGTCGCCTACCACAGAATGAAAATAGAATGAGCAATTATACTAAAAGTCAATAACAATCCTGCAAACTGAACTACGAGGGTCAGTCAAAAACTGATCACTGCCTCATAACTTTTTAATTGTATTATAAACTTCTTAATTGTTGATAATCCCTAAAAGTAATCTCCCTAGGATTGAATGGCAGAATTCCACCTCCATGGTAACTCTTTGATTTCTAAGCAACTTAAGTTGATCCGTCGGACCTCCCAGTTCACGGTACACTCTAGTTCATTCAAACTGTCATAGCTATTGGGATTATTGGAAAAGATGATGTGACGTCATTACTCTACATACGGGGAACTCTCACATGTACAAATCAATGGCTGACGTATTACACACTATATAGAATATATGTCAAAAGCCTCCAGTTCTTTATTTTGACTTACACTTTTTGTCGCACCTGCTTTAGCAAGTTTCCGTCTGTCCGTCCATTCATCCGTCCGTCCGTTCGTCATTCCGTCAACATTTACCCTGGGTGTCTTGTGAGCGCAACTCCTCCTACAGTTTTGTACCGATCATTTTGAAATTTTGCATATGTTTTCTACATGGTATGAAGATGTGCATGTGGTTTGGATATAATTGTTAGATTATTTTTTGTCACTTTTTCCGCATTGTGAACTTAGTCATTTTTTCACCTCAATATATAGATAGTGGGTACCTCTTGTGAGCACAACTCCTCTTACAGTTTTATACTGATTGTTTTGAAACTTTGCATGTATTTTCTTCATGGTATGAGGATGTGCATGTGGTTTTGGTATAATTGTTAGAACATATTTTGTCACTTTAAGTAGACTTCCCAAATCCCGGACAAACGCTTCTACCGATATTTCCTTCGTTCAGGCCCATGGGCATGGTGGGCGAAGCTTGCTTACCAAGTAATGCTTACTATCCGCGGACGCCTGATTACACCCTTTTGTTCTGGGGTCCATGTCTGTTGGTCTGAACATTCTGATTCGTCATTCGTTTATGGATTTATGATTTTGGATTACGGCTTTGGTACCATGACCGCAACTACTTTTTCCACATTGTGAACTTAGTCATTTTTCACCCTCAGTATATAGACGGTGGGTACCTCTTGTGAGCGCAACTCCTCTTACAGTTTTGTACTGACTGTTTTGAAACTTTGCATATGTTTTCTTCATGGTATGAGGATGTGCATGTGGTTTGGGTATAATTGTTAGAACATTTTTTGTCACTTTTTCCACATTGTGAACTTAGTCATTTTTTACCCTCAGTATATAGACGGTGGGTACCGCTTGTGAGCGCAACTCCTCTTACAGTTTTGCATTGATCGTTTTGAAACTTTGCATATGTTTTTTTCATGGTATGAGGATGTGCATGTGGTTTGGGTATAATTGTTAGAACATTTTTTGTCACTTTTTCCACAATGTGAACTTAGTCATTTTTCACCGTCAGTATATAGACAGTGGGTAACTCTTGTGAGTGCAACTCCTCTTACAGTTTTGTGCCGATCATTTTGAAACTTTGCATATGTTTTCTTCATGATATGAGGATGTGCATTTGGTTTGGATATAATTGTTAGGTTATTTTTTGTTACTTTTTCCACATTGTGAACTTAGTCATTTTTCAGCCTTTATATGTGAACAGTTGGTACCTCTTGTGAGCACAACTCCTCTTACATTTTTGTACAGATTATTATGAAACTTTGCATGCATTTTCTTCATAGTATGAGGATGTGCATGTGGTTTGGATGTAATTGTAAAATTATTTTTTTTTTTACTTTTTTCCCACATTGTGAACTTAGTCATTTTTCACCCTCAATACATAGACAGTGGCTACCTTGTGAGCATAACTCCTCATACAGTTTTATACTAATCTTTTTGCAACTTTGCACATGTTTTCTCCATAGTCTGAAGATGTGAATGTGCTTTTCATATAATCCTTGCCATATTTTTTGTCACTTTTTTGTGCTTTTTGAGCTTTGTCATTTTCCGACCTCAGATGTATAGACAGTGGGTACCTTGTGATTGCAACTTTTCATACAATTTTAAACCAGTCTTTTTGAAACTTTGCACATGCTTTCTCCTGTGTCTACAGAAGTGCAAGTGGTTTGGATATGATTTTTAAATTTATTTTTGTCACTTTTTCCACTTTAACTTTGTCATTTGCTGAACCTCAGATTGTATGAAAGTGTACAGACTTTGGGTACTTTTTTAGCCCAATGTCTAATGCATCATTTTTTTCTTATCCGAATTATCTCCCATTTTAGGGCTATTTCCCTTTTAATAAAATAACATTGAAATCTCGTTAGCAAGATATCTCAAATAGTATTTGAGCTAGAGCCTTGATATTTGGTATACTGATTGGATTTGAGGAGGAGATCACCTGATTAAATTTTCAACCATTCATAAATGAAATGTTGTTGGAGTTATGGCGCTTTGCAGTTTCTGGCCATTTCATGTTGTTGTTTTCAACCATTCGTAAATGAAATGTTGTTGGAGTTATGGTGCTTTGCCATTTCTAGCCATTTCATGTTGTTGCTTTCTTGTGCATAGGATAACTTTAAAATCATGTATGCTAATTTTTTTAAATTTCATTTATGGATTCCTCATGAAAAAATTGGTGACCCATATTTTTTTTTTCTTGTCCGAATTATCTCCCATTTTAGAGTTATTTCCCTTCTAATAAAATAACATTGAAATCTCGTTAGAAAGATGTCTCAAAAAGATTTTTTGAAATTTCATATATGGATTTCTCATGAAAAAATAGGTAACCCGTATTTTTTTCTTGTCAGAATTATCTCCCATTTTAGAGTTAATTCCCTTTTAATAAAATAACATTGAACCAATTAAATGAAATGTTGTTGCAGTTATAGCCCTTTGCAATATCTGGTCATTTAATGTTGTTGCTTTTCTGACACTTGCTGCTCTCTGTAGATTTTTTTACATAGTATTGGTTTAAACTTTACTGCTTTATTGTTATTTATTTTTCTGACACAAGCCGCCCTTTTTCAGAAGCTAATACTTGTTTTTAATGTGTTAATACTTGTTTTTAACATTTTAACATACTTGTTGTTTTTATTAGAAGCGAATACTTGTTTTTATACTGTTTGATCACTGTATATTTCCCACAAGTAGAAATTATACTGTAACCCTTGTCTTAACTTCTTGGCACAGCCTTGGTCACCATATTTAACTACGCGACACTTATAGAGTGTCCCGTTCGTTCTTTAATAATTTAAGCACAGCCTTGGTCACCATATTTAACTACGTGACACTTATAGGGTATTCCGTTTGTTCTTTATTAATTTTTAACTAACAAACTTGGTCATATGACGCATATGTAATGTTGTTTTTGCTTTTAATTTCACTTGTTTTTTCTGGCACCACCTGGTCATCGTATTAAGCTATGCGACACTTACGGAGTGACATGTTTTTGCTTTTTATTTCACTTGTTTTTCTGGCACCACCTGGTCTTTGTATTAAGCTACATGACACTTATGGAGTGACCTGTTTTTGCTTTTAATTTCACTTGTTTTTCTGCCACAACCTGGTCGTCGTATTAAGCTATTCGACACTTACAGAGTGGCCTGTTTTTGCTTTTAATTTCACTTGTTTTTCTACCACAACCTGGTCATCGTATTAAGCTACTGGACACTTATGGAGTGACCTGACACTTTCTTTTATTTTAAAACATTTATTTATATAATACTGTTAGGACGCTGAACACTTTAACCAGTGTGCAGAGATTAACCAACAGAGTTTTAGATTTTCAGAACAAAAATACTGTGTTATAGGGTACATTTTACGATGACGCTTCTGCACATCACTTTTTTTTTTCTTTTTTTTTAAGGCTGGGGAGGGGTGGGGTAGCCGTGGGAAAAGACAATTATGGTTTAGTTGGCTGGACTAGTTAGAAATTTGCTAGCTATTAGGTAAGGGGATTGAGCAGGATGTATAGGAAAACTTGCCACTAATTAGGTAATGGGATTGAGCAGGATGTATAGGAAAACTTGCCACTAATTAGGTAATGGAGTTGGATAGGGTCTATTGGAAAACTGAAATGTACACGATTTTGCGTGTATTGAATGTTTGTAAAATAACACATGCGAAAATTAATGAAAATATTGTCATGATCCGTCCAGACACTGAATACCAACTACCAAATATAATTTCTTGAATAGATTTTCTTTACAAGAAATAACACACCTTCTAAAAAAATAAGTGTCATAATTCACCAAAAAAAATACATATGTGTATATGTAAGTGTGTAAAACTTTTAAATTATGTGAAGCGGTTTAAAATTGTTCATTTCTTAATAAAGAAAGCAAAAAAATATGAATAAAAAAAATTGCTGTTCCTACGCCTCGAACCCGGGACTCTACAATCAGCAAGCTGACATGTTATCCACTAGGCCAAAGGGGCTTATACAGAATGGAGTAGTAGGTATTGATGATATTTGTAAACCACGAACGAAGGGATTGGTACCCATTTCCAAAAAGCAATTTTTTTTTGCGCTTGAATGACAATGATCAACCTCAATGTGATCAGCATATACACTCTAAATAAAACAGGGTTTAAGCAAATAAGACTTTGCTAACACATTGTAAAGCACTAACTATATAATAGCAGAATGTATGCCTTATTACCGCAGTCACATTATATAATCTATCGTTTGGGAAAAAAAAAATGCTCTTTACAGTCTATAAATGTCAACGTGCATAAATGTCAATGGTGCATAAATGTCAATGGAGCATAAATCCACAGTGTATAAATGGTGCACAAGTGTCAGTTGCCCATAAATGTCAATTATGCACAAATGTCAGTGGTGCACAAATGTCAGTGGTGCATAAATGTCAATGGTGCATAAATGTCAATGGTGCATAAATGTCAACAGAGCATAGAAGTCAATGGCGCATAAATGTTCATGATTTTCTAACAGCTCAATAAGAAAATGGGAACAGTTGTATGTAATCAAATTCTAACCGCATTCAGCAAACTCCATCTCCTACACATTTCACTATTATATTAGAAGACTTTAGTGTATATCGTAATATGCAGCAAGCAGGGTTAGAATTTTCTGCACTAATATTTGTCTACCCAGCTATTACTGATTATGTGTCTGTTTAAACAATATGACAGATGTACATGTCTACTACTATCAGACTATCACTTACTATATGTCTAATAATAGCCTATATTGTTTTATACACAACAGCATCAGCCATCGTAACATAACCTTAATATAGCTTTATGTATTTGCAGACTAATAAGCTAGTGCAAAAAGAGGTAAAACTTTAAGCTCAAGCTGCAGGTAGGCAAACACTGTTGTGTATGCATGAATATAGGTACCCATACGTATTATGCTCATTCTGGTAAAGTGACAACAATCAAAATCTTTTCAATACATCAGGAAAAAAAGACGTAAACTAATGGATGTATAAATTGGTATGAAACTGCAAGATATTTGAGTAAATTTCTCTTACCATACCATCTTTGGAAATCCATTCACATGCCATATATAAGTAAATAAATGCACAAATGAGTAAAATAGAACTGAAGGAATGTCCGTCAGTTATCTGAACTAACATGATGTCCATATATAATTTCATCCACAGGTTGTAATATCTCCATACATCATGGTTGTCTGTTCCTGAGTTAATCCAATAATTTTAATATCCCAGAAATCCAAATAGTCAGTTACAATGAGCCCATATGCGATACACAAACACGAGCATAGAGTAAACACACTGTTTACAAATACATTTAGGAAGTTATAATTCCGTGAGATGATTGGCTCGCACAAGCACGTTACATGACGTCACAATATGTATCTCAATGAACTAGCTGTATATCCAGTTTATGAATGGAAATAAAAATTCCATGAAGAATGTGTGAGTTCACATGATGACAACAACTCATGTATATCCAATGTTGACACTCGCCACCAAATGTCACTGCTACGGGTTCATACTTCGGATTATCACACACAATACAACAATTACATGATAAAAATGGATGTTTAATGATGAAAAGATGAAGATCACTGGAACATGGCATACATCTGCAAAATATATATAAAATATATTTTACTAATTACATCTTGATAGTCATGTACAACTACTGATAAAGTATATAACTTTACAGGCTGAAAGCTAACTGGCGAATGCTGATGATTATATAATATCATACAACATAATAGGTTCAAAATGAATGTTCACAATTGGTACGAATTTAATGAAAAAGCCCAAAAAGCTGTCTTGAGATATTTTGTAATTACATGTATCTTGCAGTTTCATTAATGACAAGTTCAATTAAATCATACCATTTCAAAATATGTATGAGAAACAACAATAGCAACAACAACAACAACGACGACTACAATGACGATTACTCCGACGATTACGACGATGACAACTACACTGCCTAGCATAATTTTAAAACTATATACCTGCAAAATATATATAAAATATAGTTTACTAATTTCATCTTGATAGTCATGTACAACTACTGATAAAGTATATAACTTTACAGGCTGAAAGCTAACTGGCAAATGCAATGAACCATGCATATTAGTATGTGAATTGACCATGCAACAGTACATGCAACTATCAAGTTATGACAGAATTATCTACAGTTTAAGGGACTTTGGATTGAGGAATGAAACATAGAGCTATAACTAAAGACAATACAACAGGCGCGACCAACGACATAAGAAATTATGAAAGTACGGACACGACCAATAAATACGTAACCCACGATGTAATAAATGATGGTATGACAGACTTCCCTGTGTTATATGTACTTACCTCAAGATATTACCAGCTGTCTCTTCTCTGTTATATGTACTTACCTTAAGATATTACCAGCTGTCTCTTCTGCGGCCCGTTTAGGGCCCTGTATGGTTTTGCTCCCTCTAAACAAAAACATGAATGAAGTTACCCAGAAAACCTACAAACATCACAGACAGCCCACCTGAGGCACCAAAAAGAAGAAGCGATAATGAACAATAAGGTTGCCAGCAATCATATTGTTTTTGGCTTTAGTCTTTGAGCAATATGGTTTACCAGCAGCCATTTGATTTTTCTTGTTAGATAATTTGGCTTTGGTCTTTGAACAATATCAAATATGGCCAGCAGCAATATTTGATTTTTCGTGTTAGATAATTTGGTTTTGGTCTTAGAACAGCAGCCATATTTGTTTTTGTTTTTTGTTTTTTTTTTGTGTTTTTTTTTTTAACAATATGGTTGCCATCAGCCATATTTGATTTTTCTTGGTTGCTTAACTCCTGTAGAACTTCTTGGAGGAATTTGGTCAAAACCTTGCAAGCCCAAATAGCCAAGTTGTTTCTAAACAATTTTTTTTCTGGTCTACCATTGAAAATGGCCTGTTGGCAGCCATCTGGTTAATTACCCATTATATTGGGCAGCCACTGCATTCTTGTTATCACATTTGCTCTAAAACATCCAGACAGATTTTCTCAAAACTTGGCAAAGATGTGCCTCTAAGGATGGTGTGTCTAAATAGAAATATTTCCGGTGTCAACCAGTTTGGATGTTTTTTTCTTCTTCTAAATTTGTGATAACCTTGTCAGCCATTTGAGATGGCTAAACTACTGGAATATTTTTTTTTTTAAAGAAATGCCATGTTTGTTATCAAAAAGAGCTTGAAGAAAAGAACTTAAAGGGGAACGCAAACTTAAGGGTATTGTGCTTTAAAGAAAAGAACTTTACAAACAATGAATTGTGACACAAATTTGATCAAAATCAGTGGAAAATTAAGTGTTACAGATAATTGAATATTTTAACATTGGTGGAATGGGTGCCGCCATTTTGAATATTTTATGAGGTTTCATAAAAATTAAAATTCATTTCATAAAGGTAGGTATTCTCATAAAGTTCATTTATTTTGGGAGAAATGATTGCTTGTCACTAGAATTGAAAGTATAAAAAAATGTAGCAAAGTTATTCTTAAAAGCCCTTTATAATTGGTTTTGCATATTTAATTTGGGCTGTGTGAAGTCACAAAGCCTACAATATGGTGGCATCCATGACAGCCATTTTAGATATATTCAAACCACCATAACTTCCTTATTTCTAGGCCAATTTTGAAAACTCTTGCATTAAAATAAATGGCTTGTTAAGCCTTTTACTCCAAGATATACTTACAACTTATATTGCATTCCCCTTTAGAAAATACATAACAAAAATGGGTATTACTGCACTTATCTCCAGTGCCAACCCCACCTACAACAAAAGAGATCATAACTGCAATTATTAGCTCACCTGAGCCAAAGGCTCAAGGTGAGCTATTGTGATTACTCACCGTCCATCGTCGTCTATCTGTCCACAATCTTTAAACAACATCTCCTCCTAAACCACTGACTCGATTTTGACCAAACTTCACAGGAATGATCCTTGGTTGGTCCTCTTTCAAAATTGTTCAAATGGTTCCGGTCCATTGCATATCTAGGTCACAGGAGCTAAAAATAGATTTTTTAACTAAAACTTAAAAAATCTTCTTGTCAGAAACCACTGGACTGATTTAAATATAATTTTGTTGAAATGTTCCTTTGGTGATCCTCTACCAAGATTGTTCAAGCCATTTGGATTTGTAAAAAAACATGGCAGCCAGGGGGCGGGGCTTATTTTCCCTATATATATAGAGAGAGAACTTTAAAAATCTTCTTGTCAGAAACCACTGGACAGATTTCAATATAATTTTGCAGAAATGTTCCTTTGGTGATCCTCTACCAAGGTTGTTCAAGCCATTTGGATTCGTCAAAAAACATGGCCGCCAGGGGGCGGGGCTTATTTTCTCTATATATCTATATAGAAAACTTTAAAAACCTTCTTGTCAGAAACCACTGGACCAATTTCTATATAACATGGCAGGAATGTTTCTTTTGTAACCCTCTACCAAGATTGTACAAGCCTTCATGATTCGTCAAAAAACATGGCCGCCATGGGGCGGGGCTTATTTTCCTAATTATCTATATAGAAAACTTTAAAAATCTTCTTGTCAGAAACCACTGGACCGATTTCAGTATAACTTGGCAAAAATGTTTCCTAGGTGACCCTCTACCAAAATTGTTCAAGCAGTCTTGATTTGTCAAAAAACATGGCCTCTAGGGGGCGGGGCTTATTTTCCCTATATATCTATATAGAAAACTTTAATGATCTTGTCAGAAACCACTGGACTGATTTCAATATAACATTGCAGGAACATTGCAGGAATGTTCTTTTGTAACCCTCTACCAAGATTGTTCAATTCATCATGATTCGTCAAAAAACGTGGCCGCGAAGGGGCGGGGCTTATTTTCCCTATATATCTATTTTGAAGACTTTAAAACTTCTTGTAAGAAACCACTGGACCGATTTTATTATAACTTGGCAGAAATGTTTCCTTGTTGACCCTCTACCAAGATTGTTAAAGTAATCATGATTCATCCAAAACCAATGCCACCAGGGGGCGGGGCTTATTTTCCCTATATATATCTATATAGAAAAGTTTAAAATCTTCTTGTCAGAAACCAATGGACCAATTTCAATATAACTTGGCAGGAATGTTTCTTTGATGACCCTTTACCAAGGTTGTTCAAGCTGTCATGATTCATCAAAAAACATGGCAGCTAGGGGGCGGGGCATATTTTCCCTATATACGAGGGATGTTCGAAATGAATTGCTTATTGTCCTCTAGCTCGATATCCACGTGGGGCACGATTAAAACCAATACATACCTGTATAGGGTTATTCAATATCTACACAATGGTGTATAAATGTACATGTTAGACTAAGTGTAAGACATAAAAATGCCATTTGACTACACGCAGTCATTGACCACTGCAGTAAAAATGGTTGGTAGAAGCGTCGACAAAAAAGATGAAATACGGGCTTACATCAAAGCTCGCTCAAAACTTGGTTGTTCTTTGAAGAAGCTAATGACTGAAATTTCTACTGCTTTTGGACCTTCTTGTGTGTCTTATGATACAGTTTGGCGGTGGATAAAGAAATTTGAGTCTGGTGTAGAGTGCATCAAAAATGCACCGAAATCAGGTAGGCCAAAATCTGCATCTCGTAAAGAAATCGTTTCCAAAATAAAGGAAATTGAAGGAGATGCCAGATTTACAGTTCGTGATATTGCACGAAAGGTAGGCATATCACTTTCAACGGTTCACCTTATTTTGAAGAAGCATTTGAAAGTCAGAAAGATTTCTGCTAGATGGGTGCCACATCTGTTGACTGACGAGCAAAAGAGGCAACGGGTTAAAGTGGCCAAAAAGCTGCCTCAAATGTTTCCAAAATATGACAAAAAGCAGTTTGCCAATGTCAGGTGATGAAACCTGGGTCCATTATTTTGAGCCCGTCAGAAAGGTTAGCAATAAGATCTGGGCCACTAAACACAGCAAACGCCCAATAATTGCCAAACGTTCTTTGAGTACAAAGAAGGTTTTGTATGCAATCTTCTTCTCTGGTGAAGGAGTCGCAATAAAAGTGCCAGTGAAAAAGGGCAAAAGCATCACCGAAAGTACTACAAAGACGTAGTACTGAAGAAACTGAAAAAGTATTATCAGAAACGACGCCCTGCCACTGGTTTTAAACATGTCCATCTTCTACATGACAATGCCCCAGCTCATACCTCCGCAATAGTTACGGCGTTTTTGAAGAAAGAAAAAGTAACTGTTTTGCCTTACACCCCGTATTCCCCAGACCTTTCCCTATGTGATTTCTTTTTGTTTCCGAAATTGAAAGCATTCCTTGCTTGGCGGAAATACCAGTCCCGACAGGCACTTGGATCTGCCATTCATCAGTACCTTATTACTGTGCCCAAATCAGCGTACCGTGATGCCTTCAAGAAGTGGATACATCGGCTGAAACTTTGCATTTCTAGCCACAGGGAGTACTTCGAGGGCATGAAATGAGTACTTTTGGGCTAACTTGAAATTTAAAGTCTCCAGATAGAAATAAGCAATTCATTTCGAACATCCCTTGTATCTATATAGAAAACTTTAAAAATCTTCTCATAAGAAACCGTTTGATCGAGTTCAATGTAACTAGGCAGGAATGTTGCTTTGGTGACTTTCTACCAAGATTGTCCAAGCCCTCATGATACATCAAAAAACATGGTTGCCAGGCAGCGGGGCTTATTTTCTGTATATATCTGTATAGAAAATTTTAAAATTCTTGTCAGAAACCACCTGACCAATTTCAATATTACTTGGCAGGAATGTTGCTTTGGTGACCTGCTACCAAGATTGTTCAAGCAATCAAGATACGTCAAAAAACATGGCTGCCAAGGGAGGGGCTTATTTTTCCTGTATATCTAAATAGAAAACTTTAAAAATCTTCTTGTCAGGAACCACTGAACCGATTTCAATATAACTTGGCAGGAATATTCCTTTGGTGACCCTCTACCAAGTTTGTTCAAGGTGTCATGATTCGTCAAAAAACATGGCTGTTAGTTGGTGGGGCTTATTTTCACTATATAGCTATATAAAACACTTAAAAAATCTTTTTATCAGAAATCACTGGACCAATTTCAATATAACTTGGCAGAAATTTTCCTTTGGTGACCCTCTTTCAAGATTCAGTTCAAGCCATCATGATGCATGGAAAAAACATGTCCACTGGGGAGCAGGGCTATAAAATTTATACAAAAATCTTAGAGCAGTGAACTTGGCTGAAACTTCAACAGTATGTATGCAAAGCTGTTTGCTCAGGTGAGCGATATAGGACCATCATGGTCCTCTTGTCTTAATACTGGGAAGCATAACTTCATACTGTATTTGTCAAGAGAGTCTCTGTAGTCAAGTGGTTTGAGTATTTGACTATGGTGCTGACTGTTAACACATCAAGCCCAGCTCAGACCATCTGCTGAAATTTCAGCAGTGGATGGGTACCCTTTGGGGGTAGGTTAAAAGCAGTGAAAGGAGAGGATTGGGACCCACCATTCTTACGCTGTAAATCAAGACACACTGGGTCCCATTGCCCATATTGATGCAAGGCTGTGGGACACCTTTATACTTGTCCTTGAACACTTGCATTATACAACCTGTTGATGTGTCTAAATAAAAACTCCAGGATTTGTTGCAAACAGTATAATCAGATGCATTGTTTGCTGAGGCATGTCTGTCCTCAGTAACTTAGGGCAAATATGTCAATTGCATTTTTGTCACACCTGCTTGTAGCAGGGTGCGATATAGGCGTCCGCTTTTCCGTCTGTTTGTCCGTCTGTCAACATTTATGTTGAAGTTCAACATTTATATCAAAGTTAGTATTCTTATCAACTACAAGACTAAACAACCATCAAACCTTGCATGAAACATCTCCCTGACCTCCTGACTTTGCGACATAGGCATCCCCTTTCTGTTCGTCCGTCAGTCCATCTCAGCTTTTATTGAAATTCAACATTTACGTCAAAGTTAGTATTCTTATCAACTACAATTCTACAACAACCACTACAACAACCATCATACCTTGCATGACACATCTCCCTGACCTCCTGACTTGGCAGGTACATTGACCCAATGACCTTGACCTATATTTCACACCCCAGTGACTGTCACAATTTACATTGACATTCCAGATCTTCTCAACTATAAGACCTACAACTACCAAACCTTGCGTAGTGCTTCTCCTAGATGTTCTGACTGGGCAGGTACCTTGATCTGGTGTCCATGACCTATATTTTGCGCTCCAGTGACTTTGAGGCATTTTGCATCAATGTTCGATATCTTGTCAACTATAAGGTCTACAACCATCAAACCTTGCAAAGTGCTTCTTCTAAATGTACTGACTCGGCAGATACCTTGACCTGGTGACCTTGACCTATATGCAGTGACTTTGAGATAACTAACGTCAACGTTCCAGATCTCCTCAAGTGTAAGACCTCTAACCACCAAACCTTGCATAGTGATTCTCCTAGATGCACTGACTTGGCAGGTATCTTGACCCAGTGACCTTGACCTATATTTTGCGCTCCAGTGCCTTTTACACATTTTACGTCAACATTCAATATCTCCTCAACTATAAGGCCTACAACCACCAAACCTTGCATAGTGCTTCTCCTCAATGTACGGACTCTGCAGGTACCTTGACTTGGTGACCTTGACCTATATTTCGCACTTCATTGACTTTTACACCTTTTACGTCGCCCTTCCGTATGTCCTCAACTATAAGGCCTTCAACCACCAAAGCTTGTATAATGCTTCTTCTCGATGTACTGATTTGGCAGGTACCTTGACCCAGAGACCTTGACCTATATTTTCCACTCCAGTGACTTTGACACATTTTACGTTGATGTTCGATATCTCCTCAAATATAAGACCTACAACCACTAAACCTTGCATAGTGCTTCACTTCATTGTACTGGTTTGGCAGGTACCTTGACTCGGTGACCTTGACCTATATTTGACACATTTTACATTGATGTTCCATAACTCCTCAACTATAAGGCTTACAACCACCATATCTTGCAAAGTGCTTTTCCTTGATGTACTGACTTGGCAGGTATCTTGACCCAGTGACCTTGACCTATATTTCGCGCTCCAGTGAGTTTGACACTTTTTACGTCGCCCTTCCGTATGTCCTCAACTATAAGGCCTTCAACCACCAAAGCTTGTATAGTGCTTCTTCTCAATGTACTGATTTGGCAGATACCTTGACCTATATTTTCCACTCCGGTGACTTTGACACATTTTACGTTGATGTTCGATATCTCCTCAAATATAAGACCTACACCACCATACCTTGCATAGTGCTTCTCCTTGATGTACTGACTTGGCAGGTACCTTGACCTGGTGACCTTGACCTATATTTCATGCCCCAATGACTTTTACACATTTTACGTCAATGCTCCATTATCATTGGGCTGTATAATACGAAAAGTCAGTGCTGAAGATAGCTATTAGAGGGAATGACACTGGATGGAATATATGTGCCCCACTAGGCACTTTGTCTACATTTTTTTCAACCCATTTTCCAACTAAGCACTGCTAAGAATGAAATAAACTTATTTCTAAATAACCATCATCATCATCATAATCGGATTTTTGATTAACATGCAGGTACAGGGGCAACATCCACACCAGTGGGCCCCCTTCCAGATAGCTGGCTTGCTGCACACATGGCAGATCTCACACCAGATCTCCAGGTATGTCTATCATGAGGGTCGATGGCTGAGAGCTTCCACTCTCTGCAATCCCTCTCTGTCAGCTGTTTCCATGTCATCTTGGGCCTCCCAGGCCCATGCTTTCCATCAACCTGTATGTCAAAGGCTGTCTTGAATCAACAGCTATAATATTTAGTTTTTTCACATCTTGCACTTAGTTCATTGATTAATTACAACTCATAGAATAGATGGATGATTTTACATTTTACTCCCCTTTCAACAGTATTTCAGTCAGTAATTTCATCTACTCTTTCAGATAATTAAACTTTCATTAATATCAGGATTTTTTTTTAATTTCTGCAAGAATAGATTGAACAAATATGCTCAACCTGGCATTTGTGTTACTCAGTGGTTGTAAGTTTTTCATTCAGATCAGTTACTTAATTGACATGTGAATAAATACGTACATCATGAAAAACTTTTCCATTTTGAAAATAAAAAAAAGAAGTTAAAGATAGTTAAATGCTGTGTAACTATTCTTCCTGTTTGTCACTCTATGTAGGAGGGGAGGGACTAGAGAAATAACCCTTGTCCTTTTGTGTGTCATTCTGTCTGTCTGTGTGTCCATCACACATCTTGTGCCCCTAGCACCTCTAACATCTTTTATCGGATACTTCTGAAATTTTGAAGATTTTCCTTTTTTTTAGCATTTTAGCTTTTTTTTTTAGCTTTTGTGACCAGTCTTCATCCCTCATCCGTTGTGCGTCGTCTGTCTGTCAACTTTTTACTTAAAAGACATCTCCTCCTAAATCGGTGAATGGATTTTGAAATAATTTTACAGGAATGTTCCTTGGGTGACCCTCTACCAAAAACCTTAAAACCCATCTCCTCCTAGGCCACTGAATGGATTTTGAAATAATTTCATAGGAATGTTCCTTAGATGACCCTCTACCAATATTGCCTAAATGGTTCTGCTACGCTAAACAAAATAGCCACCAGAGCTAATCAAAGCACTGAGAGTGCTGATGGTGGTGGTTTCCTTAATTTCTATAAGCCTCTAGAATACATATCATCTGTACTTCCATTTTGTTCAATATTTCTTGATATGTAACTAAAGCAATGCCATTTTTGCTACACCACGTGTGCATTCTGCACAATTCAGAGTAACCAGTTTCAGTATCACGAATATTTGATCCACATCACTGTGGTTCTGAACCCCTTTTAACTTTTTATTTAATTTCCCTGTACTGTGTACAGTAACATTATTTATAATCAGATAACACACTGTTTTTTTTGTTTTTGTTTTTATTTTTCAAGTATGAAATACTTACATGTTTCTTATTTCTTAAAGGACTGAAAGGATTGTAAGTTGTGGGTATTCATTACAACTACCCTATCAATAACCTTCAAATAAGTACCAACAACATATGTTTTGTGTAGAAATTATAATTAAAAAGATAATCTGGATAATCATCTAGAGTGCTTAAATGTACATAGTTCTGGCCTTTTACTGTTTACAGTCTGTTATTCCATCCATTTGAGGAGTCATTATGTCCATTCTGTTTTATATATATATATATATATATATATATATATATATATATATATATATATATATATATATATTGTGTCTAGAAACAAACAAGAGCTCTACAAGCAGAGGCATCATACGCCCTTGGCAAGTAATAAGATGTAGCACATCTACAGACTACTGTGCAGTTCTGTGCTCCAGACCTGTGTAAATTGTAAGTGGAGTAAGCTGGAAACCAAAAAATTACCAAAAATTTCAAAGGGACATAATGCTGCTACTATTTGTTGGACTGTAATTTTGAAATAATATGTGCTGCTCCACATCATGGTCAAACTACAAATCAAGTTTCAGCTTGATCGGATGTAAACTATATATATGAGGAGTTAGCCGGGAACAAAAGATTAACAGAATTTTAAAGGGGCATAACTCTGCTAACATTTGGTGTACTGTAACCTCCTAATAATATGCGCTGCTCCACACCATGGTCTAACAAACAATAAATTTTCAGCATGATTGGATGTAAACTATAGAAGGAGTTAGCCAAAAACGCAAAGTTTATGGAAATTTTTAATGGGGCATAACTCTGGTAATATTTGATGTTCTGTTACCTCAAAATAATATGTGCTGCTCCACATTATGTTCTTATTATAAATCGAGTTTAAGCTCAGTGTAAATATTTACAGTTTCCATTTGATTGGGTGTAAACTATAGGAGTTAGCCAGAAACAAAAAGATTACAGATTTTTCAAAGGGGCATAGCTCTGCTAATATATGGTGGACTGTAACCTCAAAATAATATGCCCTGCTCCACTTCATGGTGTAACTATAAATCAAGTTTCAGCTTGATCCAATATAAACTGTAGTAGGAATAAGCCGGAAACAAAAACTTTACAGAAATTTTCAAAGGGGCATAACTGCCAATATTTGGTGGACTGTAACCTTGAAACAATTTGCGCTGCTCCACATCATGTTCTTACTATAAATCAAGTTTAAGCGCGATCAAATGTAAACTGTAGGAGGAGTTAGCGGGGGAAGTGAAAAATTTACTGAAAATTTCAAAGGAACGTAACTCTGCTGATATTTGGTGGACTGTAACCGAATAAATATGAGCTGCTTGATATCATGGTCTAACTATAAATCAAGTTTCAGCTTGATCCGATGTAAACTGTAGGAGGAGTTGGCCAGAAACAAAAAGTTTACCAAATTTTCCAAGGGACATAACTCTGTTAATATTTGGTGGTGTGGCCTCAAAACAACATGCGCTGCATCACATCATGGTCTACCTATAAATCAAACTTCAGCTTGATCGGATGTAAACTGTAGGAGAAGCTAGCAAGAAACGAAAAAATTTACCTTAATTTTCAAAAGGTTATTATTCTGCTAATATTTGATGGACTGTAACCTCGAACAAATATGCACTGTTCCACATCTTCATGGTCTAACTATAAATCAAGTTTCAGCTTGATCCGATGTAAACTGTAGGAGGATTTAGTCAGAAACAAAAAGTTTACTGAAATTTTCAAAGGGACATATCTCTGCTAATATTAGGTGGACTGTAACCTTGAAATAATATGCACTGTTTCACATCATGGTCTAAGGATAAATCAAGTTTCAGCTTGATTGGATATAAACTGTAGGAGGAGTTAGCTGGAAACAAAAAGCTTACAGGAATTTTCAAAGGGGCATAACCCTGTTAGTATTTGGTGGACTGTAACCCCGAACCCCGAAACATTATGTGCTGCTCCACATCATGGCCTATTTATAAATCAAGATTTAGCCTGATGGGATGTAAACTGTAGGAGGAGTTAGCTGGAAACAAAAAAAAGTTTATGGCTTCAGACCCCATTACCTAATACACCCTGTTTGAAAAACGGGTATAATAAAAACAGTAGTGAGCTTAAAGATGTTTAGATGCATCCCCTAATTTCAGAATATTTCAAATTACGGTAAAGATATTGGTAAAATGAAAATTATGTTGAAAACCCCATTTGGAAATTCCTAAATGTTCAAAGGTTACATGCATTCAAAGTCTTAGCAACTGGTATTGCTATTATACTTTGTAAAAAAGCTATCCCACAATACACTATCCAATGATGTCATTGATTCTTTTAGATTTTAAATCCTCATCTTTTTATTCCAGACTGCTAATTTTGATTAAAAAAAAAAGTAAGTATTCTATTCTATTTTTTTTTTTTAAATTATGAAAACTAATATAATTAAATTCCAAAAACATTTTTTTTTAAATATGAAAAATGCAAGATACAGGTTACTATGTTAGAAAAAAATTTACCAAGAACAAATTTATTTTTGATAATTACATTCCAAAGATCATTACAAAATACACATAAAACTTCAGTAAAATAACTTCAGACAATGGAATTTAAATTTTAGTTTGACATAAATTTGATTTCTCAAAATTAACTTGTATCAAGCTAAATATGAAAATGTATAAGCACTGCACCCTAACATATAAATAGGGAAGAGACCTTTTTTCTCTGTATACATTCTTTGAATATTTTCAAATTTAATTTTTTTTAAAACATTTTTTAAAAAAATTTCATAAGAACCACTGTTGTAAGTACATGTATTTGGAATATTTTCAAATTAAAGTTTTTAAAACATTTTTTTAAATTTTTCACAAGAACCAATGATGTAGTAAGTATTTGGAATATTTCAGTAAGGTTTTCACCATTGGACTCGCTAGTCACATGTCTTTCTTTTTAGCGTATATACAACCAAAAGTGAAATAAGAGGATGCGTCTGCTTTAATCTATGAAAAATTTTTGTGGTTAAAATGCGATTACACAAAATCCAAAATCAAGCTTCGAAATCAACTGTGATTTTTGTTTGTCTCAGCTCTCTGCACACTTCATATATAAACAAGAGGACCATGGTGGTCATTAACGCTCACCTGTGCCTAAAAGGTCACTCAATGTCTACAATATTCATTAATCTGGAGGATATAACTCCAAAATATCCATGTCCTCCACTTCTGCAAGTTTAAGGAAGATCCAATTTTAACTGATGAAGCTATGCAGCAAACAAGTTTCTATTACCAAATACTGTCAGGGGAGATAACAAAAAAAACCAACACAGCATCCAGAGTTGTGGTCCTTACATGCAACAACCTCATGTACAATTCTACCAAGTATCATCAATGTATCTTCCATGGCACTTAAGTTCTGACAATCACATGGTTTCCACTGACAAATACTGTCAGGGGAGTGAACTCAAAAACTGCATTATTCTAAGTTACAGTTTTTGTATACGACTAACCTTCTGTTCATTCCTATCAAGTACTATCAATATATTTCAACGGGTGTTGGACTTACAAGGTCTATATTACCAAATACTGACAGGAGAGGTACCAAAAAAATAGCAGTACCTAGAGTTGTAGATCTTGTACAAGACGCGTCTTCTCAACGTCTTGTACAATTCTCCTTAATATCATTGATATATCTGAAATGGTGTTGAAGTTATGGCAATCATAAGGTTTCCATTAACAAATACTGTCAGGGGAGATACACCAGAGTTGTGATTCTTTTGTGTGACATGCTTTCTCAACCTTATGTACAATCCTACCAAGTATCATCAATGTATCTGAAAAGATGTTGGAGTCACCAAGATCACAAAGTTTCTATTAGGGGAGATAATTCTAAACACAGCACCTGGAGTTGTAGTTTATGCAACACATTTTCTCAACCTCATGTACAATCCTACTGAGTTCAATCAATATATCTGAAAGGGTGTTGGAGTTATCAAATGCACAAGGTTTCTTTTACTAAATACTGTCAGGGCAGATGACTAAATAACTGTGGGACCTAGAGTTGTAGTTCTTGTATGTGCCACACCTTCTCAGTTCTTTCAAAAGATATGTTCTGGGAACTCAGTGAAAGCATACTACCAAAACGTTTCTAGAAGTCCTAGTTAGTACCCACAACATATGTTTACTAGGGGAAATAAGAAAATATGTACCTAAGCACTCCTATAATCTGGAGCTCTGAAATGTAGACATTTCTAGTCAGATTCTCTTGATGTTAATACATTTTAAGATTTTTTTTTTTATCCATTTCAAAAGGTACAAATTATCTGACCAGCAAGAGAAACTGGGCCTAATTCAAAACCATATTATTTAAGTAGTTGTGGTAATGATACACTCAAATTACACAAACCTTATTCCAAACTCATAAATCTGTAAAATAATGATGAATCAGAATGTTCAGACCAACAGACATGGACCCCAGAATAAAGGGTATAATCAGACATCCGTGGACAGTAAGCCTTATTTGGTAAGCAAGCTTCGCCCACCATGCCCATAGGCCTGAACGAAAGACATGTGGGTAGAAGTGTTATGTCCGGGATTTTGGAAGTCTACTTATGAAATCAGTAAAAAAAGTAACCATTTTCTTAAATCAGAATATTTTCTGACTAATTTTTATGAGGCAACTAATATACCTATATTCCTTGCATTCATTACTGTTTTTGCCTGGCAAGAAATCGAAACAAAATACTGGGCCTATTTACTTGACTTGGAAAGAAGCAATGGAGAAGAAAGGACTGAGAGTAAATGCAGGAAAGACAAAGATCATGATCTGCGGTACGGGACTGGACCTCCTGCAGAGTTCAGGCGAGTTTCCATGCGCTTTCTGTCACATTGGAGTGGGCAGCAACAGCATCTTCTGCAATGGCTGCAAGCACTGGTTGCAGAAGAAATGCAGTGGGCTCAAGCGCTTGAAAAAGGACCCTGACTATAGATGTACACGGTGCCAGCGAACTGCACGCCCCTTGGATGGCAGACCACAGAAGGAAGTCCAGGTCGGACCTGACAAGCTTGAGGTGGTAGCTTCCTTTTGCTACCTAGGAGACATGCTCTCAGCAGCAGGTGGCTGTGAACTTCCAACCACAACACGTGTGAAAACCGCCTGGATCTGCTACCAGTCCTCTCTTCACGCCACCTCTCTTTCAAAACACGTGGCCATGTGTACAGCTCTTGTGTGCGGAGCGCAATGCTCCATGCCAGCGAGACTTGGCCATTGACAAAGCCGAACCGCCAGCGTCTGCAGCAAAATGACAGGGCAATGATCAGACAGATCTGCAATGTCAGGCCGCAAGACATTGTCACCACCAGGTCCAATGAGCTACTTGTGTGGCTTGGCATTGAGGATCTGGACCTCATTCTGAAGGAGAGAAGACTTCGATGGTATGGACATGTGGAATGCTCCAGAGATGCAATCAAGACAGCCTTTGACATACAGGTTGATGGAAAGCGTGGGCCTCGGAGGCCCAAAATGACATGGAAGCAGCTGACAGAGGGATTGCAGAGAGTGGAAGCTCTCGGCTATCAACCCTCATGATAGACGTACCTGGAGATCTGGTGTGAGATCTGCCATGCGTGCAGCAAGCCAGCTATCTGGAAGGGGGCCCACTGATGTGGATGTTGCCCCTGTACCTGCACGTTAATCAAAAATCCGATTATGATGATATGATATGATTACACACACACACACACACACACACACACACACACACACACACACACACACACACACACACACACACACACACATATCGGATAACTTAAGCATGTGTCGTAAATTAATGTATTCATTTCTTGAAAAGCTTAAATTATGGGGAATATTCACCAGATAATCTATTTATCTGAGGATTCTTGGTACTAATTCCTTTAATAATGTGACTCTTATATAACTGGCAAGAAATAAGAACAAATACCTGTTTGCTTTAAAAAGTTACAATATGTGTATCTTAATAAATGTGCTAAAATCTGATGACAAAATACAGCTGTATTGTGTTATGCATATTCTGGTATATTTCCACAAGACAAATAATCAGTTTGAGGATTTCTTGTGTTCATTTCAATTTGGAGAGTTAAAATCTGTATAAATATGAACAAATAAAAATCAAAATATAGCCTTACTCTAAAAAAAGTACACTTAATATAGCTTAAACAAGTGGACAGGGTCACTTATACTAATATATATGGACAAAATATTACAAATTGAGGCATAATCACTTATAAGTTATCCATTTTAAAGTTAACACATTATTTATTTTTACTTCGATTGCACAGAAAGCTCAGCAATCTTATGCACTTGTTCTATTAGACACGGATGTTGGTGTTTCATGAATGTGTGATAGAGGAACAAAGATTACACAGGGAAAACCATTGACCATGTATGGGCTACCCCACCCTGTTTTATGCCTGACCCCGGTGCCCCATAAATCCAACGTCAGCTGCAGTGGGTTATTCACATTGGGCACCATTAAAGGAAACTAAGGAGGGAAAGTGTGTTGGATGCAGGACTGAAACCTGTGACCTCTAGCTTGCAAGTGCTCTACCCAAATGAGCTAACCAGATGGCTGTACCGCCAATCACCACACCAGGATTTTTTGATGCCGGAATAAATGTGTGTGTGTGTGTGTGTGTGTGTGTGTGTGTGTGTGTGTGTGTGTGTGTGTGTGTGTGTGTGTGTGTGTGTGTGTGTGTGTGTGTGTGTGTGTGTGTGTGTGTGTGTGTGTGTGTGTGTGTGTGTGTGTGTTTGATGATTTTTTTTTTTTTCTTTTTGATTTGGGATTTATGTCCTTTTCAAGAATATTTCACTTATATCGAGCCGATCGTTCATCAAAAATGGGCGAAAACCGGAGTACTCGGGGAAAAACCACTTGACCATCCGTAAGCAGAACACGGCTTTCCCACATGTGACCCAAGCGAGACTCGAACCACAGCGGTGAGAAATGATGAAAATTTAGTATCAGTTTATATTATAAATATTTTGTATGCATATGTGTGTGCAGTGTTGGGGCCGAGAGGTTGATAAAACATGGAACTGTCATGGATTCATGGAATATTGGAAAGTTCCAAAAAAAGTACTGGAATGTCCGTAGTATTGGACTATAGTCACCCAAATGGTCCCAAGCCTTGTACATGGAGTTAACAAAACACGAAAACATTGACACTGTTGCATCTTCCAAATTGTATTCAGCATTCGCATTTACCCTTAGCAAAGGGGTTTTTATCTCCTCAAAATTTGTCTTATACCCCTATATTTGAAAAGAGTAGTATACTGCTTTACAATGGGCATACAAAAATAAGAGAACAGAGCAGATTTACCCCCTGGGTGAGTTTCAAAATGCAGTGGGAATCCTGATATTAACAGCAGTGCTTTCACTGAATTTCCAAGCAAGCCAGAATCAAGAAAAAAAAAGTCTTTTTATACAGGCCCACAAGATTCCACTACAATCTGATGTTCCAGTGCACAAAATGTCAGCATTGGTTCCATCCAGAGTGCCAAGATATCAAACTGAAAGCGTGCCAGTTGAAACATTCAAGAACTGTTGGATGTTTTGAATGTTGACTAAAATGAAAACTGCATGTACCAACTGAGTAAATGTTATCAATTTATTCTAACGGATCTATTTCCTTTCAAATTCTCTGTTACTACTACTACTGAATGTCTTTTCTAGCGACTGATTTTGCTTCTTTTTCCCGGCCTTGCACTTAATACTTTTCATCAGGGCTCTGGAAATTTTGAAATCTGAATCGGTCCAGCCGATGACGATGACGTCATCAATGAGCCCATTTCCAAAAAAAAAAAAAAATGTGTATATCACCTGTCACGAAAACTAATGACAATTGGCAGTCCTATAACTCCTTTTAAATAATACACCTCAGCTCCATTATATGACGGAAGTCCGGGTACAACGAGCATGATCAAAGCTGGCGTCATCAATAAATACAGTCAAGTATGTAAAAAGAAAGAAAAAAAAAAACAAAAAAAAAAGAAAAAACGGTTTTGTTGTTATTTCCACCTCCGCAGGGTTTTCCTAAACTATTTATAAACAACTGATTCCTGTCTTGTATAAGCGCGAAGACAGCGGGAAACAGGAGAGACGGAACGAAACGACTTTCATGGACCTAATTAGGTCTAATAAAAAAGGCCTGCGCCATGGGCGGTTTTGCAGTTTTCATTGTTTCAAGATTTAATCAGACTGCTTAAATTTTAAGCACTGACCAATCTTGCCTAGCGCAAGTGGTGCATTACTTATTTTTACTGTGAAATCTACCTTGAATTATACTCGCGTGTTACGGCAATCAACAAAAAAAAAAAACAAAAAAAAAAAAAGCAATCAATTATACCCAGATCAGACGCCGTTGTATGCGACATCTGATCAGGACGTACACGGTTTGGGAATTCATTTATCGAATCTGGGACCGACAAACCGTGTTGATCAAAACAAAAAAGAAGAGGAAGAAAACGGGCGCGTTCAAGCGGTGCATTCTTTTATCACTCCCAGTAAAGCGACCTTTGATCTTTTGGACACGCCGACTGCACCTGGATGTTTTGCAGTCTCAGGGTATTCACACGTGTCACACAAATTGATTAATTATCAGACTACCGTTACTGATGATTCATGTTAATCGCTTGTTTACCGCACAAAAGTCAGTGAAGTGTTGATTTTTTTACAATGTTTGGATAATGACGTAATTAATTTGTGCTGCGGGTAGGTTGCCGTTATTCAGCTGTCTCTCCAATATACATGTCAAATGACCGTTTAGAGCCTTTTAACTACCATAATATCGCATTTAAACGGTGTGCGGACGTTGTCAGTTTGGAAAGACTTGACCGTTTGTGATTTTTTAGACATCATTGATTTGTGAAAATTGGCTGGTTTGGGAAATGTTGGACCGATTTATTTGCGTTTTGGGGTGTTTGAAATTGGTCCAGAATTCTTAATTTCGGTCCAGACCGGCTATTTTTCCGGTTTTCCCGAGCCCTGCTTTTCATGCATATGTGTATCTCAGATACACTACGGAGCTTCCAGGGAACTTTATCATATCACTGATACAAACTTTAAATGACTGACAGAACTTGACCACGGAACTTTCATGGATTCATGGAGTTTTTACGGATTCACTGAAGTTCCTTAAACTCATAGAACTTTCACAGATTTACAGACAGTTACAATAACTCTTGTCATATAAATTTAGCAAAAGATGAGTGATAAAATAAAATCCCCTTATAAACACAAAAAATCTTCGGGGTATATATAACGATAACAACTCTCCAAACATTCCATATAAAATGCCATTTCCCTGTTTTTTCATGGGCGGTATCAATTAGATTTTGAGGGTCCCAAATTTTGTTTTGTACTTTTAAAGCTCATAAATTTTTCCTGATAACTGAGAATCAGATTGTGGGTCAACAATATTTCAGTCATTAACGATATTGCCTCCAGATTTGTGGGACTTTTACCCAACCTGATCACATGATGAACTCAGGCCCTGCTTAAGCAGGTCTGCCTTGGAGGCTACAGGCAGCCCATCTACTTCGCGGGCCCCAATGGGCGGGGGCCGTGGTTCCTGAATATCTGATAATTAGTGAACCTCGGTAATAGGTATCTCACTGACGATACACTAACCGTTGGCCTACCTGAAACACATTTTACTGCTTCAGGAATTTTGCTGGAGATCTTTTAAACGTTTCTGCTTTTCAGACGTTATTTTTAGCGAGCCTATACATGAACTACAAAAAATCTTCGAGAAAATATAATTTCTATCGAAGAAAGTTATTACTATGGCGGAAATCACTGTGATTGGGTCGGACTTGATTCACAGTTTTCTTAGTATCCGGTATATGCGGAAGGCACAAAGTGACTGGCGCAATGGCATCGTAATACCACAAAAATGTAAATAAAATGTTATTTTTATTTATTTATTTATTTTATTTATTTATTTTTTTGTCAAAAAATATTTATAAATAATTTTCATAAAAACATATATTAAAGCGAATGTTTAGGAAAAACGTGTTGCTAAATACACATGTAACCGCACTGTACTTTACTTTTTCAAAATATTCATGCGAAGTGATTTTGGCCGAAACTGTTTATGGTGAATAGCCTAAAAAAACTGCTGATGCTTTATCACATATTTATACCTTTCTTTGATACGCTTTCGGAGACTTTCGGAGAATCTTTTGCATCAGTTTTCAAATTCTGTGCTTCAGAAGGTTCTGGAGGCTGAATCAAGTTCCACCATTTGTTTATTTGGTTTATATTCGTCCGCCGAGA
Source organism: Anodontia alba (assembly GCA_964016985.1). Lineage (NCBI taxonomy): Eukaryota > Metazoa > Mollusca > Bivalvia > Lucinida > Lucinidae > Anodontia > Anodontia alba. The sequence continues at coordinate 41,724,605 of OZ024835.1, read as the reverse complement.
TTGCGCTCAACATCATTAAAGTATTATTTCTTCTAAAGTTTGAAGTTTTCTTTGTTTTGTATATTCGGTCGCTCTTTATAATATCAGAGTGTAGAAGGTTTACATGTTTGAATGCAGAATAAAGCGACATCAGCATCAGTATGGAACTACTTTTTAGGAAGTTATTAGGTTTGCATTTTTGAGAAAACGGATTGTAGAAATTCCGTATAGTAAATTTGGCGGCGGTACACCGCCACCAAAAATAGAAGAAACCTTTAAATGACATCTACTCGCAGGCCAATGGCCCGATTTCAAAATAATTTTACAGAAATGTTCCTCTCATGCCCCTTCACCAAATTTGCTAAAATGGTTCCGCTCCACTAAACAAAATGGCCACCAGAGCTAAAAATAGGTAAAGCCTTTAAAAGACATCTCCTCCCAGGCCAATGGCCGATTTCAAAATAATTTCACAGAAATGTTCCTCTCATGCCCCTTTACCAAAATTTCTAAAATGGTTCCGCTCTGCTAAACAAAATGGCCGACAGAGCTTAAAATAGAAAAACCCTTAAATGACATCTTCTAGGCCAAGGGCCCGATTTCAAAATAATTTTACTGAAATCTTCCTCTTATGTCCCTTTACCAAAATTGCTAAAATGGGTTGGCTACACTGAACAAAATGGCCACCAGAGCTAAAAACAGAAAGAGGGCGTAGACTGTCATGTGTCTGTCTATAATTTACTTAAAGAGACATCTTCTCCTAAACCAGTTAATGGATTTTAAAATAATTTTACAGGACTGTTCCTTGAGTGATCCACTACCAAAATTGCTAAAATGGTTCCTCTCTGCCAAACAAAATGGCCGCCAGAGCTAAAAATAGAAAAACCTTTAAATGACATCTCCCATGCCAGCAGCCAGATTTCAAAATAATTTCACAGAAATGTTCCTCTAATACCCCTTTACCAAAATTGCTAAAATGGTTCCACTCTGCTAAACAAAATGGCCATCAGAGCTAAAAATAGAAAAACCTTTAAACGACATCTCCTCTTAGGCCTATGACTGGATTTCAAAATAATTTCACAGAAATGTTCCTCTTATGACCCTTTACCAAAATTGCTAAAATGGTTCCGTTTGGCTGAACAAAATGGCCACCAGAGCTAAAAAAGGAAAAAGGGTGTAGATTGTCATGCGTCTATCAACAATCTACTTAAGAGACATCTCCTCCTAAACAGGTAAATGAATTTTGAAATAATTTTACAGGAATGTTCCTTGAGTGACCCTCTAACAAAATTGCTAAAATTGTTCCACTCGGTTGAACAAAATGACCGCCAGAGCTAAAAATAGAAGAAAAAAAATTTAAAGGGCATCTCCTTCTGGCTAATGGCCTGATTTCAAAATAATTTCACAGAAATGTTCCTCTAATGCCCTTTTACCAAAATTGCTAAAATGGCTCTGCTCCACTGAACAAAATGGCCACCAGAGCTAAAAATAAAAAAACCTTTAAACAACATCTCCTCTTAGGCCTATGACAGGATTTCAAAATAATTTCAGAGAAATGTTCCTCTTATGTCCCTTGACCAAAGTTGCTAAAATGGTTCCCTTTGGCTTAACAAAATGGCCACCAGAGCTAAACGTAGAAAAAGGGCATAGACTGTCATGCATCTGTCATCATCTTACTTAAAAAACATCTCCCCCTAAACCGGTTAATGGATTTTGAAATAATTTTACAGGAATGTTTCTTGAGTGACCCTCTACCAAAATTGCTAAAATGGTGCTGTTCCGCTAAACAAAATGGCATCCAAGGCAAAAAAAAAAGAAAATTTTTAAACAACATCTCCTCCTAGGCCAAGGGCCAGATTTCAAAATAATTTCACAGAAATGTTTCTCTAATACCCCTTTACCAAAATTGCTAAAATGGTTTTGCTCTGCTGAACAAAATGGCCACCAGAGCTAAAAATAGAAAAACCTTTAAACAACATCTCCTCCTAGGCCTATGGCGATTTCAAAATAATTTTGCAGAAATGTTCCTCTGATTAAGTCATATTCTCCTTGAGTGCTATGATACTCAGGTGAGCGATATAGGGCCATCATGGCCCTCTTGTTTTTATATGAGGATGTACATGTGGTATTGAATTTTTGATCCCATTATTTCTGACATAATTACAGCCTTGTGAACTGAGAAATGGCAACTTTTAAAGCTTGTGTCCACAATTCGCATGTTTTCTTACCATCATTATGAAGATTTGCATGTGACTTTGAATTGTTGAGCCTGTTTCATTCAAAGTCACTGATGAGGCTTTATTAGCCGAAACTGCGCATTATGGCCCACACTCTTACTTCTTATAGATTCATCCATTAAAACATCTGTTTTAGATTTTCATTTGCCCAAACATTTGGGTAACATTTGGCATTCAGCCTATATTTATCAAAATACCAAATTTATATGTCTTCAGGAATATTTCTTTCTTGTGATCATAGTCAATTGAAAGCCTGTATTTTACTTTCATGTTATAATTAATAAAACCAAAACTAGCTCTCTTGTTTTCATTGATGCATATCCCTATGTCGACTACGTGATACAGTGTAGAGTTTTTTGTTGACCGTGTAGTTCCTAACAGTTACAGTTCCCTTATACTTATATTGGAAAGTATTTACTGCCCAGCAATTGCAGATACTTTGACAAAACATATATTGTAATGTTCCTTGAGTAATCTTTTATCAGCAATAGGGCTTTATTTTGACTGATTAGCATGGAAAATAGAAAGAATTATCACCTCAGAAACCATATCCTCTATGAGGCTGAGATATCATTACCGACAAGAGAAGGCTCTGCAGTTTAATGTGGTAATAAAGTTTTTTTTACCAGAAACAGGTTTTCAGCCATGAGTTGATGGCCTCGGTGGCTCAGTTGGATGCCCATTGGACTGGAGACCAGGAGGTCGCGTGTTTGACTCCCGCCAAGGTCGGCAACATTCTTTCCTAGAGATTGATCATGAAATATTTTCTACGGTCATTCTCTTCCTTCTGCTGATTCAAGAAGGGCATTTGTCATTTTCTGGCGGAAGAATGTGCACAATACTGGTTGACCGCTTAGAGGACTAAGCCTGCCCAGTAAACGTGTGGTTAGGTAAATTGACCGCACTCGACAAGACCCCATTCGGTTGATTGGGCCGAAAAACCTCAGCACAAGTCAGCCATGAGTTCATGTGATGTCACGGTTATGAGCATGCAGTTTCTTCATGCCGGAGCAAGGGAAAATGTTACTTTTCAACTTATACCGGATAAGCAAACATCCTAGAATTGTGTACCTTTACCCAGGTGCATCTGGGCTGTCCCATAAGAATCTACCCTTTGTTTACTGGGCAGATTTTGCAAGACTTAGAAATTACCTTTGGCCAACAGGAATAACTGTTTCAATGCACAGACTGATATCTCCCATAAGGGATAAGGTACTATTTTGCTTGTCACTGCTTGTCGTCATGAACATTAAATAAAATGGTGCACTTTGTAAGGAAAAACTTTGAAATGAAAAAAAAACAACAAAAAAAAACAACCTTGAAATCTCCTGTATGAATGTTTTGTACAAATAAATAATTGTATGATCAGGTAGGTTAGAATGAAGAGGTGTGGATTGTGCACCTGTCGAAATTAGGTCAGATGGTCTGCAAACAAACAATGTGATTTGACTGGGTTTGTCAAATAACTTACAAGTGGACCTGTCTGCCGATAATCCTAGCCTCAAGGGATAAAAGATCTTGACACTTGCATGTGTATTTTCAGCGAATTAATCAGTCAGTAGAGACAAAATACACAGGAAAATCAAGGCGACGTCACCCACGTCTCCTGTGAAAGTCTTCCTTGGAGGTAAGCCAGCAAGTAAATACAGTTTTCATTTTTATCAAGCTGAAGCGGCTGATGAGAACTTGAACTAACTAAAGTAGGTTTAAATTGGCCTCACCGATACCTAGCGCATACCCATTTTTATCGCACCTGCTTGTAGCAGGGTGCGATATAGGCGTCCGATTTTCCGTCTGTGCGTCCGTCAGTCTGTCCGTCTGTCCGCACTCACGTCCATCCGTCCGTCTGTCAACATTTATGTCGACGTTCGACATTTATGTCAAAGTTAGTATTCTAATCAACTACAAGACTAAACAACCACCAAACCTTGCATGAAACATCTCCCTGACCTCCTGACTTTGGGACATAGGCGTCCGCTTTTCCGTATGTCTGTCCATTCGTCCGTCCGTCTGTCAACATTTATGTCGAAGTTCGACTTTTATGTCAAAGTTAGTATTTTAATCAACTACAAGACCAAATAACCATCAAACCTTGCATGAAACATCTCCCTGACCTCCTGACTTTGCGACATAGGTGCCCACTTTTCCATTCGTCTGTCTGTCCGTCTGTCTGTCTGTTAACAGTTCTGTTATGTCGAAGTTCGACATTTATGTCAAAGTTGGTATTCTAATCAACTACAAAACTAAACAACCATCAAACCTTGTATGAAACATCTCCCTGACCTCCCAACTTTGCGACATAGGTGCCCGCTTTTCCATTCGTCTGTCCATTCATCCGTCCGTCTGTCTGTTAACAGTTCTGTTATGTCGAAGTTTGACATTTACGTCGAAGTTAGTATTCTAATCAACTACAATTCTATAACAACCATCATACCTTGCATGACACATCTCCCTGACCTCCTGACTTGGCAGGTATGTTGACCCAGTGACCTTGACCTATATTTTGTGCTCCATTGACTTTGACACAATTTACATTGACGTTCCAGATCTTCTCAACTATAAGGCATACAACTACCAAACCTTGCATAGTGCTTCTCCTAGATGTACTGACTTGGCAGGTACCTTGACCAGGTGACCTTGACCTATATTTTGCGCTGCAGTGACTTTGAACATTTTGCGTCGACGTTCGATATCTCCTCAACTATAAGGCCTACAACCATCAAACCTTGCAAGGTGCTTCTTCTCAATGTACTGACTTGGCAGATACCTTGACCTGGTGACCTTGACCTATATTTTGGCTGCAGTGACTTTGACATAATTTACGTCAATGTTCCAGATCTCCTCAAGTGTAAGGCCTCTAGCAACCAAACCTTGCATAGTGCTTCTCCTAGATGTACTGACTCGGCAGGTATCTTGACCCGGTGACCTTGACCTATATTTTGCGCTCCAGTGCCTTTTACACATTTCGTTCAATATCTCCTCAACTGTAAGGCCTACAACCATTAAACCTTGCATAGTGCTTCTCCTCAATGTATGGACTCCGCAGGTACCTTCACTGGGTGACCTTGACCTATATTTCGCGCTCCATTGACTTTTACACCTTTTACGTCACCCTTCCATATGTCCTCAACTGTAAGGCCTTCAACCACCAAACCTTATATAGCACTTCTTCTCGATGTACTGACTGGGCATTTACCTTGACCTGGTGACCTTGACCTATATTGTGCACTCCAGTGACTTTGACACATTTTATATTGATGTTCGGTATCTCCTCAAATATAAGACCTACAACCACTAAACCTTGCATAGTGCTTCACCTCATTGCACTGGCTTGGCAGGTACCTTGACCCAGTGACCTTGACCTATATTTGACACATTTTACTTTGATGTTTGATAACTCCTCAACTATAAGGCCTACAACCACCATACCATGCATTGTGCTTCTCCTTGATGTACTGAATTAGCAGGTACCTTGACCCTTGACTTTGACCTATATTTCATGCTCCAGTGACTTTTACACATTTTACGTCAACGTTCCATTATCATTGGGCTGTATGATAGGAAAAGTCAGTGCTGAAGATATAGCCATTAGAGGGAATGGGACTGGCCTGGAATATATGTGTCCCACTAGGCACTTTGTCTACATTTTTTTCAACCCAGTTTTCCAAGTAAGCACTGCTAAGAATGAAATAAACTTATTTAAAAACCATGTTCTGATTGTTGCTCCTGTGACTTTTGAACCAGCAGGTGCGATGACGCCTTCCGCGGAATTCTTGTTATTAGGGGTAAACCTCCATAAATAGCCATGGTTGGTGTCAAATTCATAGTCTTGATGAGAACTTTAACAGTAAATAACATCTTTGGATATCTTGTTTATTGCAGATGGCAACAAGTCTGAAAGTTAATATAGAGTCATGGAATGTTTTAACAGCTAAATGGCTACGTCACGCAGTATATGACAGAGCTCCCGTTTGGATAAGAACCTGGGCTGTATTTAGTGTTAGTGCTTTCTGGCATGGTTTCTACCCAGGCTATTATATACTGTTCTTAACTGGAGCCTTCGCTACTGAAGCTGCTAGATTGGTACGTATTGTCAAAAACCATTTTTATCGCACCTGCTTGTAGCAGGGTGCGATATAGGCGTCCGATTTTCTGTCCGTCCGTCCGTCTGTCAACATTTATGTCGACGTTCGACATTTATGTCAAAGTTAGTATTCTAATCAACTACAAGACTAAACAACCATCAAACCTTGCATGAAACGTCTCCCTGACCTCCTGACTTTGCAACATAGGCGTCCGCTTTTCCGTATGTCTGTCCATTCGTCCGTCCGTCTGTCAACATTTATGTCGAAGTTCGACATTTATGTCAAAGTTAGTATTTTAATCAACTACAAGACTAAACAACCATCAAACCTTGCATGAAACATCTCCCTGACCTCCCGACTTTGCGACACAGGTGCCCACTTTTTCATTCGTCTGTCTGTTCATCTGTCCGTCTGTCCCTCTCTTAACAGTTCTGTTATGTCAAAGTTAGTATTCTAATCAACTACAAGACTAAACAACCATCAAACCTTGTATGAAATATCTCCCTGACCTCCTGACTTTGCGACATAGGTGCCCGCTTTTCCATTCGTCTGTCCGTTCATCCGTCCGTCTGTCTCTTAACCGTTCTGTTATGTCGAAGTTTGACATTTACGTCAAAGTTAGTATTCTAATCAACTACAATTCTACAATAACCATCATTCCTTGCATGACACATCTCCCTGACCTCCTGACTTGGCAGATATGTTGACCCAGTGACCTTGACCTATATTTTGCACTCCATTGACTTTGACACAATTTACGTTGACATTCCAGATCTACTCAACTATAAGGCATACAACTACCAAACCTTGCATAGTGCTTCTTCTAGATGTACAGACTTGGCAGGTACCTTGACCCAGTGACCTTGACCTATATTTTACGCTCCAGTGACTTTGACATATTTTGCGTCGACGTTCGATATCTCCTCAACTATAAGGCCTACAACCATCAAACCTTGCAAAGTGCTTCTCCTCAATGTACTGACTTAGCAGATACCTTGACCTGGTGACTTTGACCTGTATTTTGGCTGCAGTGACTTTGACATAATTTACATCAACGTTCCAGAGCTCCTCAAGTGTAAGACCTCTAGCCACCAAACCTAGTGACCCAGTGACCTTGACCTATATTTTGAGCTCCAGTGCCTTTTACACATTTTACGTCAACGTTCAGTATCTCCTCAACTATAAGGCCTACAACCATCACACCTTGCATAGTGCTTCTCCTCAATGTACGGACTCTGCAGGTACCTTGACTGGGTGACCTTGACCTATATTTCACGCTCCATTGACTTTTACACCTTTTAGGTCACCCTTCCATATGTCCGCAACTGTAAGGCCTTCAACCACCAAACCTTATATAGCACTTCTCGATGTACTGACTCGACAGGTACTTTGACCTGGTGACCTTGACCTATATTGTGCACTCCAGTGACTGACACATTTTATATTGATGTTCGGTATCTCCTCAAATATAAGACCTACAACCACTAAACCTTGCATAGTGCTTCACCTCATTGCCCTGGCTTGGCAGGTACCTTGACCCAATGACTTGACCTATATTTGACACATTTTACGTTGATGTTTGATAACTCCTCAACTATAAGGCCTACAACCACCATACCTTGCATTGTGCTTCTACTTGATGTACTGAATTAGCAGGTACCTTGACCCGTGACCTTGACCTACATTTCATGCTCCAGTGACTGTTACACATTTTACGTCAACATTCCATTATCATTGGGCTGTATGATAGGAAAAGTCAGTGCTGAAGATATAGCCATTAGAGGGAATGGGACTGGCCTGGAATATATGTGCCCCACTAGGCACTTTGTCTACATTTTTTTCAACCCAGTTTTCCGAGTAAGCACTGCTAAGAATGAAATAAATTTATTTAATAACCACATTCTGATTGAGGCTCCTGTGACTTTTGCGCCAGCAGGTGCGATGACGCCTTCCGCTGAATTCTTGTTACTTTGTTAGCTTTGTGTTAACTACAGTATGAGGGGTGACCAGTAAATTTGGGAATTGTCCTCTTAAGGGGAATTTTTTTGATACACTGGATTCATTTTCTGCTAGAAAACTTTTGTGATTTCCTGTTTTTCTATCCTGCATACCAAGCCTCTTCTGAAATGGGGCCTGCTCCCCTTAGGAGCAAATCCTGTCCTTTCAGAGATCAGACGGGAGTCAAATAAAAATATAAAGGACTCATAGAAGAATGAAAATTGGAGACTTGGTTTTATTAAGTCTCTTCATATGCAGCAATGTGGTTCGCAAGGCTGCATATGCCCCCTAGCACCAGCTTACCTGGTGCTCTATTTTCAAACCAACCAGAATAGGCTCAATGATTCCAAACAAAATAAAAGTATAAGCAACACTTTGGTGAAGTATATGGAGACGTTTTACGGCCATCACAAAGACCATTTGAACAGAGTTGCCTCCCCTTAAAGTGTCCTAAAAACCAAAACACTTTTTATGTAGTTTTAAGGTTATAATTATAGCCCCACTTTGAAAAAGTGGGGCTATACTGGATTTGCCATGTTCTTCCGTGATTCCAATACTCTGTGAATGCAAAATTAAAATGCTTAATAACTTCTATGTTTGTGTGATCCCACTACACTTGGTCTCTAAGTTAAGTAAGGTGTAGTCGCAGAATAGTGGCCAAGAGCCCATAACTCTTAGAGTTATGTCCCTTGGTAGGTTTTTATGCCCCCAGCTTTGAAAAAGTGGGGGGCATCTGGCTTGTCTGTTCGTTTGCTACGTTGGGGGTGGTTGGGTGGTGCGAAGGCGTTGTTTATCCCACATCACTGGGGCGTCCAACTGATATTGACTTACAGTTGGGCAAGGCCTGCTATCCTTGTAGCAGGTAAGGGTAGAGGGGGAATGTTTTTACTCTGTTTCTTCACTTTCATTCCTGTTCCATTTTCTTCCCTTTCTTTCATCTCTTCTACTATCTCTTCTGTCTCTTTTCTTCCTTTCTCTGGGAGACGACACAAATGACCCACAAGGGTTGACATGTCGTTAAACCCCAACACAATCAATCAATCAATAGTTAGTTCGTTGGTTTGTCATGCTTTCTTGTGTATCGCATAACTTTAGAACCATGTATGCTAATGTTTTGAAATTTCATATATGGATTCCTCATGAAAAAATAGGTGACCAATTTTTATACGCCCGTTTGAAAAACCAGACGTATTATTTTATGGGGTATGGCGTCCGTCCATCAACTTTTTTGTTTCCGGCTAACTCCTCCTACAGTTTACATCCGATCAAGCTGAAACTTGGTATATAGTTAGACCATGATGTAGCGCAGCGCACATTGTTTTGGGGTTACAGTCCACCAAATGTTTGCAGAGTTATGCCCCTTAGAAAATTTCTTCAAACTTTTCATTTCCGGTTAACTCCTCCTACATTTTACATCCAATCAAGCTGAAACTTCATATATAGTTAGACCATGATGTGGAGCAGCACATATGGTTTCAAGGTTATAGTCCACCAAATATTCACAGAGTTATGCCCCTTTGAAAATTTCAGTTGACTTTTCGTACTGGCTAACTCCTCCTACAGTTTACATCCGATAAAGCTGAAACTTGATTTGTAGTTAGACCATGATGTGGAGCAGCGCATATTGTTTCAAGGTTACAGTCCACCAAATATTAGCAGAGTTATACCCCTTTGAAGATTTCTATAAATTTTTCTTTTCTGGCTAAATCCTCCTACAGTTTACAGCCAATCAAGCTGAAATTTCATATACAGTTAGATCATGATGTGGTGCAGCGCATATTGTTTCACAGTTACAGTCCACCAAATATTAGCAGAGTTATGCCCCTTTGAAAATTTCAGTAAACTTTTTGTTTCCGGCCAAATTCTCCTACAGTTTACATCCTATCATGTTGAAATTTTATTTGTAGTTAGACCATGATGTGGAGTAGCGCATAGTGTTTCAAGGTTACAGTCCACCAAATATTAGCAGAGTTAAACCCCGTTGAAAATTTCTATTAATTTCTATTAATTTTTTGTTTCCGGCTAAATCCTTCTATAATTTACATCCGATCAAGCTTAAACTTCATAAATAGTTACACAATGATGTGGAGCAGCACATATTATTCTGAAGTTACAGTGCACCAAATATTTGCAGATTTATGCCCCTTTGAAAGTTTTTGTAAACTTTTCACAGCATATTGTTTAGAGGTAATAGTGTGCAAATTTTATTTTATAATAGGTACATGTATATTTTTTGCAAATAACTAAAGTTTTGGTCATATGGGCAAGATATTGATTTTTTTTTTCTTCTTTTATTAGATTTGCAAGGAAAGGTTGCCATTATTAAATCTTTATGAATACATAATTCTTTTTGGATTTTTTTTTTTTTTTCAATACTCTTCTGATTTGGCTCCCTTGAAGAACAAAAATAAAATCAGTATTAAACAAGTTAAAGGTTTACAAAAAAATTTCTTGCAGCATTTTTGTTTTGTTATTGTTTGGTCCGATATTGAAGTATAGGAAAAACAAATCAGCCAAAGGCTTATATGAGCTTATAATATAGTCATGCTTCTGTGGTGTGTTCTCCGTCAGAAAGCACTTCTCCCTAGAAGCAGCAAACTTCTCCCTATTTTCCCAGGAGGGAGAAGTCACTTTTTATCCAAATTATCTCCCATTTTAACTGCACAATACATTAACCTATAGATAATGTGCTATTCTCTTCTATTTTCACACCTTCCACAGAAAAACGACCTTTCAGTCGTCAATTAAAGTCTTAAACCAGAAGGTCCCTTAGGCAGTTACCTGTGTGACGTAACTTCTCCCTGCTCAGTTGGTCACGTGTCAGTTTCTTTTCTGTGGACAAAGAAAATCAACAAGGATTTTTTACCTGTGAAAGAAATTTGGATTATTTCTTTTCCTCATGGTTAAATTTCTGTATCCTTGTGTTTCTTTTGTTTCCTTATCACCCCTTTCACTATCTATGTTATTATTTGAAATTTTCAATTTTCGATGACATGTAATTATTGACTGGCTTTTCTTGACATGCGTTTTAACTTCGTAATACATTAACCTATAGATAATGTGCTATTCTATTCTGTTTTTCACCCCCTCCACAGAAAAACGACCTTTCAGTCATGATAAAGTCTTAATTCAGAAGGTCCCTTTAAACAGTTACCTGTGTGACGTAATTCCTCCCGCTCAAATGATCACGTGTCAGTTTCTTTTCTGTGGACAGTGAATTGTTCAAGGATTATTTACCTGTGAAAGAAATTCGTATTTATTTCTTTTTTACACAGTTAAATTTCTCTATCCTTGCTTTTCTCTTGTTCTATATTCACTCCTTCTACTAAACATGTAATTATTTTGAAATAACCGATTTTCGAGTTCTTGCTTTCTTAGTGTTTATTTTCTGTGTCTTTAGTTTCGGCGTCATTCAATGCATTTCGCCTGCGACAACTGTGGTCATTTGAAGGCAAAATGGGATAATCACCCTTCTTGTTTATCTTGTACTGCTTGCATGCATTGTTACTCTTTGTTCTATTTGCAGTATTTGGACTACTAAAGTATGGAATCTTGCCGAGAAGAGACCTCTACATGCCACTAGGAAGTCCATCATGACACAGAAAAGAAGACAGAAGAAATCTAAGAAGACAAAAAAGTCCCAGTCAGACTTTCCTGACAGCAGGACATTTGATGGGAGCACCGCCCTACCTAGCTATACTGCTTGGGGCCGGACCCGTCAAGGTGGCAGCCTGAGGGACTTAGGGTCAGACCGGGCATTAAGTCCACCAGTCACCAGTCACTGGTCATCCAGTCACCAGCCATCCAGTCAGCAGTCATCCAGTCACCGGTCACCCAGTCACCGGTCAACCAGTCACCGGTCAACCAGTCACCAGTCAACCAGTCACTGATCAACCAGTCACCAGGCAACAAATCACCGGTCATCCAGTCACTGGTCAACCAGTCACCAGTCATCCAGTCACCGGTCATCCAGGCACCAGTTAGCCAGTCACCAGTCAACCAGTCACTGGTCATCATGTCACTGGTCAACCAGGCACCAGTCAACCAGGCACTAGTTACCAGTCATTTGACTTTCAAACTCAATTTATTCTTGGTTATTCACCAGTCATTGTGCCTCTACAAAATTATGCTCCTTCTATAAGCAGCCATGTGTCTCACGGTAGTGTCCGTAGACTACCAAATATATATACTCCTGGATATGAACCATACTCTGGATATGAACACTCTGAAATGTCAGAGTTCCTAAATCCAGCTACTTGTTCCAAACAGTTAATCCCACTCGAGCCTGACTTCTCGCAGATGTCAGACCCGAGTGTGATGATTGATTCTCCTATTTCTACTGATGTATCTCAGACTAGACCTTCACGGAAGGAACAGTCAATAAGAGATCATAAATCTAAAAAGAGAAGAAGACATCCATCGTCTTCTTCCTCTTCTTCCACTTCTAGATCAGATTCTTTGAGTTCCTCAAGACGAAAGAAGAAATCAAAGAGATCTAAACACTCACACAAAAAGACAAGAAGATGATTGATGACGCCTTCTTCTTCATCAAATACTTCTCAATCTCAAATTGACATCAGTCGATATACAAGGGCTAATAAAGCTCCCCAGGTTGTTCAAACGTCTGCTCCCATACAACCTGATGAGCCCAGTTTTAATCCAGTCAATACTCAACCAATTAATATTGATGAATTAAATCCGAATCTTCCTCAAGCGAATAAAGAGTCCGATTCGGACACTGAATCTGAAATCTGGTCTTTTGACTGTGCCATAAATGAGGTCTTCAGGCTTCTTCCTCCTGAGTTATGTCCAAAGACTCAGCAGGATCAAGCACCATCCAAACCTCTTTCTGGGATAGAGCACTTAATGGAGTCCCGTTCGACTCCATTACTTGTTCTCCCCCAGTCTAAATTGGTTGAAAATACCACAAAGTACATTCAAAACAGACTTGATTCGGATAAATGTTCTAGAGACTGGATATGCCCGCAAAACTTGGTTTCAGCTCTTGCTCCGACTAAATTCTGCAAGAGCCAAAACCAATATTTGCCCACTGACAATATTACACAATTAGAAGCAGATGCGTCTCGCCTAGACATCTCTAATAAAGGAAGAGCTTCTATTCCTCTGAAGAATTTGGAAGCATGGGAAAGGAAGGCTAGGAAATTAGTTTCTATTAATTCCCATGCTGACTTATTTTCTTCAGCTGCCTTCCTTTGTTTACAACAGGAATCCATGTCAGTTGTGGCCCTTTCCAGACTCCTGGAGGCCGTAGCCAAATCGATTAAGCATGCTACTGCCATGTCTACTCTTTTAACTACTGAAATATTCCAAGCTAGGAGGGACGCAGCCCTAGCTTCATCAAAACTGCTTCTTGACAATTCCACATATGAGTTAAGGAACGCTCCTATTAACTCGAAAACGTTATTTGATGGCAGGATTAAAGAAATAGCCAAATCAAATTTGAAGCTCAACAGCAAAGGTTTTTAGCTTCTACTTCCATTCAATCACAATCTCGTTAAGCCTCCTACTCAGAGTAGAGCTTTCAAGATACCTAAATATCCTGCCAAACAAACAACATCCAGACCTAAACCTTCGCAAACGTATAGGTCCAAAACACAACCTCAAAGTTCATCTTCTCACACTAAAAAGGATAATTTCAAGAGGACTGGTAACATCCGTCAGTTCCCCTCCTCTAAACCTGCCTCTTCCCTCAAAAGATTATGAAGGCCAGCCCTTTCCACTGCCTGCTCTTCCGTACTCGGACATTCCAGTGGGAGGACGATTGGCCCATTTTGTGGAAAAATGGGAGGAAATTACAGACAACAAATGGGTCCTCTCTATCATACGACACGGATTCAGGATACCATTCAGCAAAATTCCTCCTTTATCATCTGTTCCGATCAGAATGAGTCAGTCCTCCTCCCCGTTTCTCAGAGAAGAGATCGAAAACCTTCTCAACAAATGGGCAGTGGAAAGGGAAATACAGAATCCGGGAACTCCTGGCTTTTATTCCCAGATCTTCCTAGTTCCAAAAAAGAATGGAAAGTTACGTTTGATCATAGACCTTTCTTTATTGAACCGATACATAAAGAAACAGTCTTTCAAAATGGAAACGGTCAAGTCGGTAAGACAAGCGATAAGACTCAACGACTGGGCTGTCTCCATAGACTTAACGGATGCATACCTACATGTTCCGATACATCATCAATCCCGGAAGTATCTTCGTTTCGTTCACGAAGATCAGGTCTATCTCTTCACGGCCTTATTGGAATGTCCCTAAGTCCGTTGATATTTTCGAAACTGATGGACGTTATAGCAGCGTTTCTAGGCCAACGTGCCATATCAGTCTTCCCATACCTAGACGATTGGCTGATCAAAAATCTGATTCGCAACCGTTTGATTACTCAGACAAGATTTTGCATTCAAACTATTCAGTCTAGGTTTTCTGCCAAATCTCAAGAAATCGGATCTCTTTCCTTCTCAGAAATTCACCTTTATAGGCATGGAATTTCTGACGCAACAAAATTTAGTCAGGGTTCCAACGGATCGTGTACAGAACCTAATTATGACAATCAAGCTGTCTTCAAACATGTATCAGCACGAACTTTCCTTTCTCTTTTGGGCAAACTCAGTGCTGCAGCAGACTTCATTCTCCTAGGCAGACTGCACTTACGTCCTCTTCAGATGTGCCTTTTGTCTGTCTGGAAACCTCATATTCTTCCTCTCAATCATCCAATTACAATAAACGGTATGATTCGATCTCACTTACAATGGTGGATAAACCCCAATCGGTTCGAAACAGGGACTTCTATCCATCCTCCAGATCCCAAATTCTTCCTTTATGCGGATGCCAGTTATTTCGGATGGGGAGCTCATTTAGAGCCGACGACACTATCCTTTCATGGTCGCTGGACAGAAGACCAATCCCAGCTCCATATCAATATGTTAGAAATGATGGCCATACGATTAGCACTGAAACAAGCCATAACATTTATTCACCATTCTTGCATTATGATATCCACAGACAACACAACGGTGGTCTCATATATCAACAAACAGGGCGGCACTCATTCCCCCAACCTTTGCGTAGAAGTTTGGAAAATTCTGAACTGGTGCCTGGAACAGGACATCGTTATCAGAGTTCCTCACATTCCAGGCAGATTCAACATTCTTGCAGACTGCCTATCAAGACTAGACAAACCTATCAAGACAGAATGGGCTCTGGATCAAACAGTTGCGAATTCAGTATTCCAGATGCTCAATTTCCCAAATGTGGACCTGTTTGCAACACGATTCAATCACAAACTCCCATTATATGTCTCTCCAGTACAAGACTACAAAGCGCTAGCGATAGATGCCCAGTCTATGGACTGGAATCACCTTCATGCATATGCCTTACCTCCTTTTATTCTGATTCCTGCTGTTCTGGAAAAAATCCGACAACATCAGTACAGAATAGTTCTAATAGCTCTGTTCTGGCCACAACAACAGTGGTTCTCAGAACTTCTTCTTCTCTTAGTGTCAGCCCCGATTCGTCTGCCACTAATTCCAAAACTCTTGACTCAATCCAAAGGAAGATTTGTTCATCAAAACCTCCCACTTCTTGACCTTCATGCTTGGGAGTTATCAAACAATCAATCAGAGATAAAAAATTTTTGCAAAACGTTGCAGATTTTGTCTCTAGATCAAGAAGAACATCTACACAAAAAGTCTACGATGCAAAATGGACCATCTTCTCTAATTGGTGTCATACAAAAAAGGTTAATCTGATCTCTCGGCCCCTATTACAGTTATAGCCGATTTCTTAATCTTTCTTTTCTTGGAAAAGAAATGCCAAATCAGTACTATTAAAGGTTATAGATCTATGATCTCTAACACTCTTAAGTTTAAAACTGGTAATAGAATCAGATCTAATCCAGTCTTATCTGAACTAATCAGGTCTTTCCAACTGCAACGACCAGTACAAAGATTTCTTACACCTAAATGGGACTTATCGTGGGTTTTAATATGTCTACAAAAACCACCCTTTGAACCTCTTGACAAGGCTTCTAAATTTCATGTTACTTTTAAGACAGCCTTTCTCTTAGCTCTTGCCACTGCTAAAAGGTGTAGCGAAATACATGCATTGGCTATGGATTCACAACACTTAAGATTCAATCAAACTGATGGTTCAGTTTCCTTGATGCTTAAATCTGGCTTCTTAGCGAAAAACCAGCTTCCTTCTGTTAAACCAGACCCTATTGTTGTTCCTAGTCTTGCTCGAATATATAAAAGGGAACATCTAGACAGACTTCTTTGCCCCGTTAGGTCTCTGAAGTAAAATGACTAGTTCTTATCGCCAGAACAGAACTAGACTTTTTCTTCCCATTAAAGGCAACAAAGATATTTCTAAAGATACTATCTCAAAATGGATATCTTACACTATTAAACTTGCCTACAGGAAACTCACTAAACGAGACATTTCTTTCCTTAAAATCAAAGCTCATGAAGTTAGAGCTCTTTCCTCTTCCTGGACTTTCTTTGACAAAGTCTCTCTCAATGATATCCTTCAAGCAGCGGTTTGGAATCGATCATCAACCTTTGCAAGATTCTACCTTAGGGACATGTCTCAACAAGCAGAAAATCTACAAAGTTTGGGCCCCATTGTGGTGGCCCAAAAAGTGGTGGGGGCCAACAGCACTCAGCTCTGGAAGCATAGACAATGTCAGCAGCCTCCTACACCTGATGCTACACTAGAAAGGTACTTAATATACACTAATTATGTTATATTATACCTTTTATTTGATATATCTTAACCCTGGATTATCTTATCCTTGGTTTAAAGGACATATATTATTGCTTTATGCATTAATTAAGTCCTTTATTTTATATATATCTAAGTTTGAGTTTCCTAAGTCTTAATTCAGAAGTAGGGACCTATATATTAGGAGAAATCCTCCCACCTATTCTGCAAATTCTAGCACATTATCTATAGGTTAATGTATTACAAAGTTAAAATGAAGTTTTTTAAAAGTAAAACGTATTTTAACGAGTAATGCTTAACCTATAGATAAGTATTTATGGTCCCACCTCCCACCCTCGCTCTTTTCTCCTAATTGTGTATTGTTTTTACACATAAAAGAAACTGACACATGATCATTTGAGCGGGAGGAATTATGTCACATAGCTAACTGTTTAAAGGGACCT
This sequence comes from Anodontia alba, assembly GCA_964016985.1. Classification (NCBI taxonomy): domain Eukaryota; kingdom Metazoa; phylum Mollusca; class Bivalvia; order Lucinida; family Lucinidae; genus Anodontia; species Anodontia alba. The sequence continues at coordinate 41,707,123 of OZ024835.1, read as the reverse complement.
TCTGAATTAAGACATTATCACGACTGAAAGGTCGTTTTTCTGTGAAGTGGGTGAAAAACAGAATAGAATAGCACATTATCTATAGGTTAAGTATTACTCGTTAAAATATGTTTTACTTTTAAAAAACTTCATTTTCGCGACTTTCGCTATTTGGCACAACTCTCGTGTGCGGTCGGTTCGGAAGTCGTGTTTATATATCCAAAATATTAACTTGTTCTTTTCGTTCCAGGTTCTTCAGCGATATGGTATACTATACCTGGACTTTTATTGGATTTCTTGCAGAGATCTTCGAGTTGGCTGAAGATTTCCATGGTGGAGAAGCTGATTGTATAGAACTTGTCAACCCTTGATGGGTTATACGACAATTCTTTACTGATGGGCGCCCCACCCCATATGGCTATACTGCCAGGGTAAGACCCATCAAGGTGGCATCTTTGGGTACTAAGTATCCGATAAAGTCTAAGTCCACCAGTCACCAGTCAACCAGTCACCAGTCATCCAGTCACTAGTCATCCAGTCACTGGTCAACCAGTCACCAGTCAACCAGGCACCATTCAATCAGCTTCACCAGTCAACCATGCACCAGTCAACCAGGCACTGGTCAACCAGGCACCGGTCAACCAGTCACCAGTCAACCAGGCACCGGTCAACCAGGCACCAGTCTCCAGTCAATAATTCATTATTCAATTATTTTCTGGAAAAACTTAGCTTTCTGACATATTTCAGCGGGCAAAATAGTCACGAATACTAGTTTCCGGTCATTATGTCAAATTATTAGTAAAATTCACTGGGCAAATAGCATCGAATACTTATGCCCGGCCATTTTATCATATTATTATTGATTTTTCACCGGGCAAGATTTATGAATACTAGTGTCCGGTCATTTTTGCCTAATTGTTATTATTTTCACCAGGGAAAAAGTTTGGAAAACTTGTGCTCGGTCACTTTTTCATATAATTAGTGTTTTTCATCGGACTAGAGTTATGAATACTGCTGTCCGATCAATTTGTCAAATTATTAATATTTTTTACTGGGCAAAAGGTTATGAGTACTCGTATCCGGTCATCATTATAGCATTTCTAGTATCTTTCACCGGGCAACAGTTAGGAATACTAGTGTCCGTTCATTATGTTGGGTAACTAGTGTCAGAATAGTAGTCACTAATTCCCGAACAATCTATTATTGTTTATAGAGCTTTATACACAAGTCAAGTCAATGGATGTGGGTTATAAAATGAAATATCTAGTTACCACTTATATAATAGAATTCTGTACAGTCTTTCCCGAATCAGACTTAGAATTCTAAATAATTCATTGACTTATTATAGGAGTGTATTTCTATTAGTATTTTAAATTAACTTATGTTTTCTCTCTTTCATTCGCTGGAAAGAGGTTAACTTCCGATTCTAGCGAATTTCACCGGGCAGTAGTTACGTAGACTAGTGTCAGGTCATTATGTCAGATTACTAGTGACCGAGTGGTAGTCACTAGTCCTCGAACAATCTATTATTACTCATAGAGCACCATAGGCATGTCTAACCTTGGGTTACAGTTTATAGAATGACAGCAATGGGTTCGAATACCTAGCAGCCTCTTATATCGTAGAATTCTGTCCAGTCATTTCTGAATTTGATTTAGAATCCTAGATATATATATATATATTTATTCTTGGTAAATGAATGAAGAATTATCGGTTACGATCAAATTCGCAATTCATTGACTAAGTGTAGAAGATACTTCTATCTATATTTAAAATAACTTATCTCTCTCTTTATTCGCTAGAAAGAGATTAACTTCTTAAGTATTCACCTTATTCGGCTCCAAGACAGAGGTGAATTCTATAAAATTGTTGTTATTTCCAAAGAGAAAAATATACACGAAATCTAAATTTTTCTTCTTTCCTTCCATGTTTTTCTACATGCTCGCGATAAGTATCAGCATGCAATCTAGGGAATAAGTTAGATAAGAAAGTAGCAGTAGATCCTCTCTACTTTCTATTAATATCACATTCATAAGGTATCAGAAATCTAGACGATTAGATAACTGAATTAAGAGTTTATTTATTTATCTACTACCTCTCTAGATTACAACGATTAGCATAGAACTCTAGTTGAGGTACATAATTATTTCCTTTTGTTTTTTGTACATGGAAAATAGCCGATCAGTTATGCTATGATTCCATATTATACTATCTATTGATTAATTATATAAAGAGTCTGGGTCAGTCGTGCCCTGTCTAAACTCTGGAATAAAATAATTAATAAGAAGAAAATCATATATTAAGGCATATATAATTTGATATGCTCTTTACCGTGCCTTTTTTATTTTTCCTTCTGGATCATCTAAGACTACGATAGTAATGTGCCAGATAATTTTGTCTCAGTTATAGAATCTATTACACTGAAGATTCTTCATCTGGGAATAATAATTTTACTATGATTACGATTGGAAATTATTTATGAAGGTGTAAAACTTATAAACAACTAGACCTAATCTACGTATATTATAGGTCTACATTATCTATTATTGAGGAATAGTTTGCTTTGACTAGCTCTAATATCTCTACTATTTACACTTATAACAAGTCCATGTCAATCAAATTTTCTTGGACCCTTGGAATAGACAATGGATAGATATTCAGTAAAGGCATTAATTTATTGAGTATGTCACTGATTATTATTGCCTAAATTACATATTATATACAGTTTTTTCTATTTAATTATTTATTGGCTATGTAACCCTTCAGAAACTGTCAAAGTTTCTTACGTCTAAACACTTCGAAGGCATAGATTATATATATATATTTTAAAAATGCTTAGAGGGTAATTAACGATAGTTTTCCTCATAAAAGCAGATATTATTGTATTCAAATTAATCATCCCTTTGTTCTACTCTGTACGTTGTAGGTTTAGACAATGGGGAAAACATATTTAATTACGATTCGGTAAAGAAATAAGAAACATTTCATTATCTCTTTACCCTTTTATGGTTACATTCGTTAAAGGGATCAATAGTTCTTCTCGCTGTAAGAATTCAAGTTCTTTTTGCAAGTAATGGAAAGATTAATATTTTGATTTCCAGTTCGCACTAAGATAAAGGTCCATATATAGATAAATATCTTTTCCGAAACTGGATAATTATACTTTAAACACGATAAGTCATTTCAAGACGTTTCGATGATTATGAAATGCACTGTCTCAATTCATAATATAGAGTTTGTTTATATAAACTTCACAACATAGTAAATGCCGTACCTACGTTTCCGGTCAGATCTTACTATTTTGAGATACGGTTTTGAACATACTGGAAGTTGTCCGATTATACATTCGGTAAATGAACTTTCACTTAGCTTTTACACTTTAAACCATTAAGATTATTTGACAATATTTGGAGATAATATATAATAACCGATATTTATATATCTATCTTCATTAATTATCATTCTCAACTTGCTTTTATGTTTAGACTGACCTTCTCGCTACGTTCCAGGTCTAAATCTAACTACGGTAAATGTCCTAAAATTTCGAACAAAATTAAATAATTTAAGTTCTTGCTGTTCGAAATTTTAGAAATCATGATTTGCTAAAAAAAATTACTGTTCGAAATTTTAGGACAGATTCACTTACAGCCAAAATTGACCTGGCTATCGGACGCTTTCGGACACCCGAAACGACAAAAAAGGACTACACGACAAAAGGGTTTTCTTATTTGCTATGTGTGATTGGTAAACTGAATGTGAAATTGTATGAACTAAAAAATAATTACCACGCTGATGTTTGTTTTTAATTCCATCCGATTAATTCTATGGCGAATAATGTTTCTCGTAACAAAACAATTAATTATCCGGTACACTAATTAATTGCCAGATACGTTTGTTCCGCACTCCGGGAATGTGCCACTTTCTTAAAATAGGCTGGCTTAGTCCACTGTCTTCTTACGTAATAACCCTCTTCACTTTACCGCATTGAGATACACAAGCTGACCAAAAATACTTCAAAAGGTTACCGCACGTTTGTTCTTGTTTGAGCCACTACAGAAACACAAAAGTCCCTTTCCTCAAAGGTGAAGTGTACAGAGTTTAAATGTGAAAAGCGCAGACTGATTAGAACTTCCGCCGTTTTGAAGCGCAGTATTCACACTGCTTGCTGACATAATGCATTCTGTTGGCGATATGCATAGACCTAGATCAGACCGCCCCGATACATAGACTGTGCGGATGCGCATGTTGATCTTGTCTATGCTGGTCTTAGATGTCATAAGGTCGTTTCTGTTGGAAAGGACTCAAACATAAACGAACAGTGCGGACAACCAGATGTGAATGCAGCCTGATCAAGATCAAAGATTTCAGCTCTACACCAAACTGAACTACGTGTGCGAAACTGCCATTATCGTTTTTAGCAATATTTCTTTCTTTAAAAAAAAATGTATTGTTGTTTAGAATTCGGTAATGAAATTTATTCAAGAATCATCTGTCATCAATAGTAATCCTTTCATTAGATCCCTGTTCGGGCGAAAATGTCCCTTTATGTTTATGTGTAAGTCAGATCAGAATGCGAGACGCAGTCTAGTGCAGGATGGTGTCCACTCAATTCTCTGATTAGGTCATTGGTATAAAACAATTTAATACATGAATCGCAGTCTCTAGCAAGTGCACAGACTGATCACATTTGTAACAAATGATTAGGTTCGTTTTGGCTTGTTGGGACCTATCATCTCTGTTGGGACCATTACCTGTTCAAATAGGATGCACTGAGCATATCATGACAATCAAGCAGTCAGACTGGAAATATTTTGCTGGCGGCGTTAATCCCCACGACGAAAACGTTTCCGTCGTGCTTAAAAGGAAACCTTTTGCACGCTAAACTTAAATATTAGAGGCAGGTATTATCGAAGGACACAGTGTACGGATGAGCAGGAACGACCCAGATCAGAATGCGCGGATGCTCATGCTAATTTACAATTTTGCGTGTAGCGCTTTCTTACTATAGCATGTGCGTTACACTTTGCAGAAATGATCAGATAAACTTTGGAATTCTGATTTTGCGGTCACATGACTTACCGAAATACCGGAATACTACCGAAATACTGGAATACCTGTAAAGACACCAGTACTGGCTTTAATTAAGAAACGAATATACCCTGAAAAGCCCAGAGGCCAATTCCCCTTTCCCAAAATTAGTTTCATTCCCTTGTTCTCTGCGGCGTCTGATCTGGGTCTACGCTGTTTGCATAGGCCTATCTGTTCCAGTATTTAGGTTCTTTAAATATGCCAGTTATGCATTTCTGACGAGAAAAGGCTCTAAGTTTGTTTTTCTCCCGAAGAGGTTTCCTGCCACAATTTCACGTGACGTACCACTATGTGCACATGGTTTCTTAATGCAGGGCAAGGGAAATGTTGCTTTGTGACTGTTCATTTTCTGGATATTTTAATAATTATAACGTTCTCAATATATACATAATGTAAAAGAATAACAGTGTTTATATTTATTTATATTCTGGTAAATGAGGAGTAAGGTCCTCACTGTTTAGGTTTTTACTGTTTAAAGGGAGGTAATTGCATATGCCTCGATGATGAATTTTACGAGTCGGACCCAGCTTTTTTTTTTATGATTCAGGGGCGGATCCAGGATGATTTCTGAAGGGATTCGATTTGATCGAATTTCCGTACTTACTCTATGTATTCGGACAGACAGGTCTGAGCAAACAGTGTAGACCCAGATCAGACGCCGCAGAACGTATGTAAAACCTTCACTGAAACGGTGATGTATTTAACCAAAAATTTGTAATCACTCCAAGAACTGGAGTTTACATGCCTGTTTGTTACCACAAACGGCAAAATCTGACTGCCCTTGCATCGATGATCTGACGTCTGCTCGCACGTCTTATTGTCCTAAAAATGTTTTCCAAATTTCCATGTTCCCTGTTCCCCCTAACTAGTTTCATTCCCTCTTTGTCTGCGGCGTCTGATCTGAGTCTGCAGTTTGCATAGGCCTATCTGTCCCAATATTTAGGTTCTATTTTAATACCTACCTGTTTCATATGCATTTCTGACGAAAAACTGCTCTATAATTTAACGAACAAAAGTGTGAGTTTTCCCTCTAAGCGGTTTCCGCCACGATTTCTCATGACGTAACCGTTACGAGCACACGGTTTCTTCATGCGGGAAAAGTGACTGTTGCATTTTCTGTATTTTCACATACAGTCAAACCTGTGTTAGTGGTTACCTCTATTAAGCAGCCAACCTGTATTAAGCAGCCAGAGGAAAGTTGCCCGAAAATTCATAGACATATATAATTGAACTGTATTAAGCAGCCACCTGCTTCAGCAGCCACATTTTAAGCTTCCCATGGGTGGCTGCTTAAGACAGGTTTGACTGTATATATTTTTCGTAATCTGTACTGGAAATGAGACCGTCCCAGAATTGCGTGTCGTTACCCGGTGGCGTATCTGAGCAGTCCCATGAAAATCTACGAAGGTAAAGCAATAAGACATACGTAGTGGTGAAATACACGAACAAACAGTAAATAGTCAGATCGTACAGCGCGGATCCATAGATTTATCCTGGCCTTTGTTTTCAACCGGAATATTTATCATGTCTGCCACAAGGTAACACCAGTTCTAGATCGCCTGCGCATAATCTAACCCTTGTCTCGCGGACATCCATGTGGTTGTCGCGTAGAAATGGCTAACATTGTGATGGAAAGTTTCGTGTTTTTTTTTTCTAGTGAATTTTCAATCATTATCCCCTGGGTTTGTATAAAATTGAAATACGGTTCCCATGCCATTTATGTACATAAAATTCGTTATGACATTGCTGTGAGCATTTACATTTTGCGGTGGCTTTCAACACTACTACTTTAGTTTACGGTTCAGTAACAGAAAAAAAAAACTTTACCGAAATTAGAATGTGCCGATAAAAAAATACTTGAAGAAAGCTGTGTTCGAAATTTTTGAAATCCTCTTTTTGCAAAACCGCCACTGTTCGAGATTTTAGGACATGTCCAGAAATTATTTTGGTCAAAAATACTAGGTGTTCGAAATTTTAGAGTGTTTGAAATTTTAGGACATTTACCGTAACATTATGGACCCGTCACATTTTGTTACAGATAAAATTTTTCCTAAACAATTTTAACGGCATTTCTTAGTATTCAGCACCTAATGACTATATGAATCAATAACTTGGAAGTATTTTCAACTCTGCGCTTGTTAAACTAAGCTAAAAACAAGCTCTAGTTTTTTGAATGGATACTATCCTTTGACTCAGTTCAAGGAGACACATCCATTCAGATCCCATTATCTTTATTTCAACCATACAAATATTTGATGACTAAGAACTCATTTTCTACCTACGAATACAGAAATAATGAGTCACTGTTCTTGCATATTTGGTTAAAGATAGAATGAATTATATCTTAAACCTATATGACTTTAAATTAATAATTACCTATATTATTTCAAATTTATACATGTTTAATCCTTGCATTAGGGATCGTGGTAACACTACTATAATTATAACTCTCTATGGTTTACGCATAGATATCGAGAGTATATATATATTTCTTCCTGAATTCATTTACGAGCACATAATTTGGTATTTCAGGAATTATCAGTTATTCAGAAATAGGTTTTTACACTATTCATATTCAATTCTAAAATTTTATTGAATATTTATCTATAAAATTCTGGGCAGTAATTTTATAACATATGTTTAGTTATTCCTTGCTTAATAAATAGTTACGCTTAACGTTTTATTCATAGCAGGAATTTGCCCCGTAGTATAATTTTTATTTGGTATTTATATATCTTTGTCACTATTCTTAAATATTTATACAGAATAGTAACTCTATCTCTGAACTTATAAGTTAAGTGTTACAGAGATGATTAATCAGTACTGTTGTATAATTTTTCTACAGAATGACTATCACCCTATTACATTCTTTCTGAGTCCTTCTCTTTTTCTGAACATTTTGAATCATCATTACAAAGTGGACTTTAAAAAATTTCTTGTTTTCCATGATTATGTACTTCGGAGTAATTTTCATGGCAATCTGTTCTGGCATAGAAAGATTCTATCCAGTTATTTGCTGTTGCTTAATCTCAGCAGTATGGTAAGATTTAGCCAAAATATGACTGTCTTACTGTTAGCTGTGATCAGCCTTATTCTTCTCTCCCTTATTGTCTGCCAAACTCTATGTTATGATGTTGGCAGTCTCTTCCTTTATTATTTTGTCCAGGACATGAAACGCCTTAATATGTCCAATGACAAAAGTATTTATCAATGACTCAGGTTGCCTTTTCCTCCCAGCAATCTTAGGCAACCTCTGTATTATCTTATTGCTTGTCTAAAAATACGTTAATACAATTAGTCTAGCAATAGTTTAAACCATTAATTTTTGTATGTACCTTCCTTCTGATGGATAACTAAGATTCAGTTAAATTTACTCCATCTACTCAATTATTATCTCCCCTTCCTTTAATTTGATCAAAGGGGAATAATTATACAACATTATGGTTATTTCAAGTTTATGGGCTGTTTATCGAAAACAGTCCTATCACTCCAATTAAACAGACTCTAATTAGATTATAATTCTAATAGCTTAGACTATTAATTTAGTTAATCTTCACATATCTAGAATTTATCCAAAATCTCTACATATGTCAGTTATCTATTGGAAACTCGACCGAGTAGACATTTCCTTATTTAAATTGAGCCTCTAAGATAGACAACTTATAGTCTAGGCTTCTGTTTGACAAATTTTGTTTCGAAAATATTATCACCTATATTCCTGAGCTTTTATTGCAAATGGAATATTAAGGTTATGTCTCAATGACTCATTTTTTCTTTTTGGAGCCAATAGTTATTTCCCAAAAAGAAAAAAAAGGGGGAGGGAGGGGGCAAATATTAGGTCTCTGAGGCTTAAGAACTGACATCCTCTAGAGTCTACTATTAACATATAAGGTAGTTAGACCATAACACCTTAAAGATATGTTATAATTGTGAATCTAGATCATTCTTTCTATTAAATATAGAATTAGAATGTATCTGATTCCTTTGAGTTTCCCGAGTCTTAAACCAGAAGTGGTGGGATATTTTTTATTTGGTGTTAGAATTAGGAGAACTCCTCCCTCCTGTTCTGCAAATTCTAGCACATTATCTATAGGTTAATGTATTATGCAGTTAAAATGAAGTTTTTTTTAAAAGTAAAACATATTTTAACTATCAATACTTAACCTATAGATAATCAATTATCTCCCTCCTCCCCCCTCACTTATCTCTCCTAATTGTATCTATTGTTTTACACATAAAAGAAACTGGCACATGACCAATTGAGCGGGAGGAGTTACGTCACACAGGTAACTGCCTAAGGGACCTTCTGGTTTAAGACTTAAATTGATGACTGAAAGGTCATTTTTCTGTGGAAGGTGTGAAAATAGAAGAGAATAGCACATTATCTATAGGTTGATAGTTAAAATATGTTTTACTTTTAAAAAAACTTCGTTATTTCCCTTTTAATAAAATAATATTGAAATCTCATTAGCAAGATATCTCAAAAAGTATTTGAGCTAGAGCCTTGATATATGGTATACTGATTTGGACTGAGAAGGAGAACACCTGATTAAATTTTCAACCAATTAAATGAAATGTTGTTGGAGTTATGGCCTTTTGCAATTTCTGGAATCATGTATGCTAATGTTTTGAAATGTCATATATGGATTCCTCCTGAAAAAATAGGTGACCCGTTTTTTTTGTCGCACCTGCTTTAGCATGGGCGACTTAGGCGTGCAAGTTTCTGTCCATTCATCTGTCCGTCTGTCGATATGTTCGTCTTTCAGTCAATATTTACCCTGGGTGTCTTGCGAGCGCAACTCCTTTTACAGTTTTGTACCGATTATTTTGAAACTTTGCATGTGTTTTCTTCATGGTATGAAGATGTGCATGTGGTCTGGATGTATTTAGTAGATTATTTTTTGCCACTTTTTGTTGCACCTGCTTTAGCATGGGCAACTTAGGCATGCAAGTAACTGTCCGTTTGTCTGTCCGTCTGTCTGTTAGTCTTTCCGTCAACATTTAGATTATTTTTTGTCACTTTTTCCACATTGTGAACTTAGTAATTTTTCACCTCAATATATAGACAATGGGTACCTCTTGTGAGCGCAACTCCTCTTACAGTTTTATACTGATTGTTTTGAAACTTTGCATGTGTTTTCTTCATGGTATGAGGATGTGCATGTGGTTTGGGTATAATTCTTAGGGGTTTTTTTGTCACATTTTCCACATTGTGAACTTAGTCATTTTTCACCCTTTATATATAAACAGTTGGTACCTCTTGTGAGCGCAACTCCTCTTACAGTTTTGTACCGATTATTACGAAACTTTGCTTGCATTTTCTTCATGGTATGAGGATGTGCATGTGGTTTGGATGTAATTGTTAGATTTTTTTTTTTCACTTTTTTCCACATTGTAAACTTAGTCATTGTTCACCCTCAATATATCGACAATGGGTTCTTTGTGAGGACTGCAACTCCTCTTACAGTTTTAAAACTTTGCATGTGTTTTCCACTCCTCTTACAGTTTTGTACCAATTATTATGAAACTTTGCATGCGTTTTCTTCATGATATGAGGATGTGCTTGTGGTTTGGATGTAATTGTTAGATTATTTTTTTTCACTTTTTTCCACATTGTGAACTTAATCGTTTTTGAAACTTTGCACATGTTTTCTCCCAGGTCTGCAGAAGTGTATAGGGGTAGGTGTGACATTGACTTCACATCGAATTCACTGAAGTTTGATCTATTTTTTTCTTATCCAAATTATCTCCCATTTGAGCTGGAGCCTTGATAATTTGTATACTGATTAGGACTGAGGAGGATATCACCTGATTAAATTTTCAACCAATTAAATCAAATGTTGTTGGAGTGATGGCCCTTTGCAATTTCTGACCATTTAATGTTGTTGCTTTATTGTGCATAGCATAATGTATGCTAATGTTTTGAAATTTTTTATACGGATTTCTCATGAAAAAATAGGTGACCAGTATTTTTTTTTTTCTTATCTGAATTATCACCGATTTTAGAGTTATTTCCCTTCTGATAAAATAACATTGGTCAGGTTAGCAAGACATCTCAAAAAGTATTTGAGCTAGACCCTTGATATTTGGTATACAGATTGGGACTGAGGAGGATCATCTGTTTAAACTTTCAACCAATTAAATGAAATGTTGTTGGAGTTATGGCCTTTTACAGTTTTTGCCATTCTTGAAAACTTTTGTAACAGATTTCTCAGGAACTATGAAAACTAGAAAGCTGAAAGTTTGTATAAACATTGACAATGACTGGATGATGTATTCTGCATGCCAGAGTAAGGGCCAAGGGTCTATAGCTTTTGGAGTTATATCCCTTGGTAGCAACTCTTGGAATTAATGTTGCTTGGTAGGTTTTCAAGAAATTAAAATGCATTTTGCTCAATAACTTCTATGTTTGTGGTCCTACTTCAATGAAACTTATACCACACTTGGTCCCTAACTAAGGAATGTGTACTGGCAAAATGGTGGCCAAGGACCCATAACTCTTGGAGTTATGTCCCTTGGAAGGTTTTCAAATTTGGATCAGAATTTTTCAACACACTTGTGTCTTTCTCTTCTGATGGCAGTGTAGCGGGGCTATAGTCAGATCCTCTGACAGCTCTGGTTATACCTGTTCTACAATACACGTTTCATGATACAAGATAACTTTTATGATACAACAAGATATTATAGCTGTTTTAAGTTTATTAGCTCACCATGAGCACAAAGTGCTCATGGTGAGCTATTGTGGTCAGTCAATGTCCATCGTGCGTCGTGCGGCGTCAACAATTGCTTTAAAAGACTACTCCTCCTACACCCCTGAGCCAATTGACTCGATACTTGGTAGGAAGCATGAGGGTGACTTGTAGATCAAAAATAGCTAAAATCGTGCCAATCAGAAATCCAAGATGGCCACCATGGCAGCCATCTTGAAAATCTATTTTTCGCTTCTCCTGAACCAAAAGGCCAATTGACTCCAAACTTGCTAGGAAGCATCGGGGTGACTTGTAGATGAAAAAATAGCTAAAATCGTGCCGATCGGAAATCCAAGATGGCCGCCATCTTGAAAATCTATTTTTCCCTTCTTCTCCTGAACCGAAAGGCCAATTGACTCCAAATTGCTAGGAAGCATCGGGGTGACTTGTTGATCTAAAAATAGCTAAAATCATGCTGATCGGAATTCCAAGATGGCGGCCATGGCAGCCATCTTGAACATCTATTTTTTACTTCTTCTCCTAAACCCAAAAGCCAATTGACTCCAAACATGGTAGGAAGCATTGGCGTGACTTATAGATCAAAAATAGCTAAAATCGTTTTAATCGGAAATCCAAGATGGCCGCCATGACAGCCATCTTGAAAATCTATTTTTTGCTTCTTCTCCTGAACTGAAAGGCCAATTGACTCCAAACTTGCTAGGAAGCATCGGGGTGACTTGTTTAAGCAATCATCAGGAATCTTGCTCAAAATGTTTGTCATGGTGATTTCTAGGTCAAGTTCCAAACTGGGTCACCTTGGGGTCAAAAACTAGGTCACCTGGCCAAATCAGAGGAAAACCTTGTTAACACTCTAGCGGGCACATTTTTGAAGCAGTCATCATGAATCTTGCTTAAAATGTTTTGTCTTGATGAGTTCTAGGTCAGGTTTGAAACTGGATCACTTGGGGTCAAAAACTAGGTCACCGGGCCAAATCAGCGGAAAACTTTGTTATCACTCTAGTGGTCACATTTTTTAAGCAATCATCATGAATCTTGCTCAAAATGTTTGTCTTGATGATTTCTAGGTTAAGTTCGAAAGTGGGTCACCTGGGATCAAAAACTAGGTCACCTGGCCAAATCAGAGGAAAACCTTGTTAACACTCTAGTGGTCACATTTTTCAAGCAATCATCATGAATCTTGCTCAACATGTTTGTCTTTATGATTTCTAGGTCAAGTTTGAAACTGGGTCACTTGGGATAAAAAACTAGGTCACCGGGCCAAATCAGCAGAAAACCTTGTTAACACTCTAGCGGTCACATTTTTGAAGCAATCATCATGAATCTTGCTCAAAATGTTTGTCTTGATGAGTTCTAGGTCAGGTTTGAAACTGGGTCACTTGGGGTCAAAAACTAGGTCACCAGGCCAAATCAGCAGAAAATTTTGTTAACACTCTAATGTTCACATTTTTGAAGCAGTCATCATGAATCTTGCACAAAATGTTTGTCTTGATGATTTCTAGGTCAAGTTCAATACTGGGTCACATGGGGTCAAAAACTAGGTCACCAGGCCAAATCAGCAGAAAACTGTGAACACTCCAGAGGTCACATTTTTTAAATAATCATCATAAATATTGCTCAAAATGTTCATCTTGATGATTTCTAGATCAAGTTCAAAACTGGGTCACTTGATATCAGAAACTAGGTCACCTGGCCAAATCAAAGGAAAACCTTGTTGATGCTCTAGAGGTCACATTTTTGAAGTGATCATCATGAATCTTGCTCAAAATGTTTGGCTTGATGATTTCAAGGTGATTTATATTTTTCTATCCAGTGACTTTCTTAAGTTTTTCCATTTAGGTCAGTTTCTCAGTAATTATTGGTCCTACAGAGTGATATTTGGTACTTGTGAAGTGTTTGTGTTTAGGTCAGTTTCTCAGTAACTGTTGCTCCTACAGCCAGTGATACTTAGTACATGCATACATCTTGGCATGGCCTCTTGAGTGCAGTCATCCATATTTGACCTTGACCTTTATTTCACAGTCCATTAGACATGCTACATTGTCTTACTTGTTAATATAATCATTTTGAATTTTGATCAGAATGTTTGCCTTGATACAGTTCTGGATCAGGGTCTCAAAGTGCTATGATATTCAGGTGAGCATTACAGGGCCATCACAGCCCTCTTGTAATAGTTATGTGGTGACTGTGGCAGTATTTCGTACACACCTGCATACTGTTATATTATCAATAAGAGCTTTTTCTCTTCTAACTTCTTTAAATCATATTACATATTTTTGTCGCACCTGCTTTAGCTGGGCGACTTAGGTGTGCAAGTTTCCATCTGTTTGTCCACTTGTCCGTCCATCCCTCAACATTAACCCTGGGTGTCTTGTTTTGTCGCACCTGCTTTAGCAGGGCAATTTAGGCTTGCAAGTTTCCATCCGTTCCTTTGTCCATCAGTCAGCATTTACCATGGGTATCTTGTGAGCGCAACTTCTCTTACAGGTTTGTGCCAATTGTTTTGAAACTTTGCATGTGTTTTCTTCATGGTATGAGGATGTGCATGTGGTTTGGATATAATAGTGAGATAATTTTTTAGTCACTTTTTCTACATTGCGAACTTAGTCATTTTTCACCCCTTAGTCCATTTTCAACAGTGGGTATCTCTTGTGAGCACAACTCCTCGTACAGTTTTGTACCAATCTTTACCAATCGTTATGAAACTTTGCATGTGTTTTTAGCTCACCTGAGCAAGGCTCAGGATGAGCTATTTTGATCACTTGCCATCCATCATTCGTCCGTCTTGGTGTTTTAGGTTCAAGCTTTTTGAAAGGTCAGTATGTCCTAAATGCATAATGGATTTTGTTGATACTTAAAGTGATGGTAGATACTTTTTCAGAGTTTTATTCACTGCAAGTCCCATCCCCTCTGTGACCTTGAGGTAAAGGTCACAAACTTAGAATTGTCATTTTTAAGTTTTATGTTGAAGGTTTTGAAGAGGTATTTCCGCTGAGTGCCTGAATGGATGTAATTGATACTGGTCCAGATGTTTAATACTGGTCCAAAGATTAGGTGAAGAATTCTAGCCCATTTGGGCATCTTGCTCATGTTCCACTGACTTCACAAACTGATTGACAATATAATATGATGCAACATAAGAAATATTTTAGATAATGATATGATGCTGACTGACACTGACTACTGTAAGGAAAAATGTGCTGAAATGAGCTCTTTCATTGGCAGTATAGGTTTGGAGAATGGCCATTTGAGTGGCAAATTGACCGTTAGTAATAATAAATACAGGTGTCTCACTTAGTAAGACGGGGTTATAACTATATGAAGTGATGAAATTTTAGTTTCTGACATTAATATATGCCTAGTGAAATTGTATTTGCAGGTAAGAAGAAATGTCCGACCATACTTCCAACAGTCAGACAAGCACAAAGTTTTCTATGATGCTGTGACTTTCATGTTTGTACGTTTTACCAACTGCTACCTAGTCTCACCATTTGTAATGCTGGAAATTATTCCAAGTCTCAAGCTACTAACGTAAGTAACATTTCTTGTAGTTGAACAAATTGATTATTAAGGGGAGTGGATACACTTCAGGGGCAGCAACTCTGTGAGAATCAGTTTTGCCTCCTCTGAAATGGGAATTCTAAAAGATCTTCACTGTCACTTACAAAACAGTGACAGCTACCAAATATTTGTAGACAGCATATGTCATTTAGACTTCTTTTCTGTCTACGTACTTCTTTTTAATATTATTATGCCCCCGCAATTGTGTTTGTGGGGGGCAGGGCTCGAGAAAATGCCCATTCTTCGGTCCGAAACCAGTTTTTGAAGAGCTGGACTGATTTTCTTTTCAGAAGGACATCAAAAATTTGGTCCATGTTTTCTAATATTTTACTTCAAAATTTAAACCTTATGTGGAGCTATAAAAACAAACAAACCACTAACTGTGTACCAGAAATTGCCTTGATCGATCTGCTCATTTTCGCATTGATGCTTGATCGGCATGTCAAAAACAAGTAAATGCCCATTTGATTGACATGTGAAAAAATCAATACCGGCTGTTACCGTATATACTCTTAAGTATTGGGACACCTTAACACTTTACCATACTGGTCCTGAAATTTGAACATGTCTATTTTACTACATCTTGATGCATCTTTTTTATTGCTTGATTAGTGGTAGACTGTGTAGATCCAGATCAGAGGCCACACATTTTGCGACATCTGATCTGGCCTGTTTGCTCAGGTCTGTCTGCCCCAACACAGGGTCACTCCAGTAAGTTTAAAAGGGACAATCCTTCTTAATTACTTTGTCGCCCGTTACAATAATAAAAGATGTTTTCTCGCTGTTGTTAAT
Source organism: Anodontia alba (assembly GCA_964016985.1). Taxonomy (NCBI): domain Eukaryota; kingdom Metazoa; phylum Mollusca; class Bivalvia; order Lucinida; family Lucinidae; genus Anodontia; species Anodontia alba. The sequence continues at coordinate 41,690,996 of OZ024835.1, read as the reverse complement.
TGGTTTATTTAAGTTTAAAAGATCTGTTTAATGTGCTTCATTGTAATTTTAACATGCTCAACCTGCCAGTCATATGTGCTGGGCCTTGACGCGGGTGAAACACTAAACTTTTACTGGTCCATTAGATAGAAAAAAAAATGTTATGGCTAGCTGCAGCACATGAAGTGAAGAGATTCTGGTTGTTTCCCTTTTGCCCTCTTCACCGACTGATTTCCGATTGTTGTGAAAGTGAAAGTACATTATATCACTCATGTCTGATAATATTGAGCTATATTGCTGTTTATAATTGTGATATTATGCACAGATAAGTTCAGCAAGTGTAAGCAATATTGGTATGTCATTCATTATGTTTATAATGAAGCAGCATCTGCATTTGGAAATTGCAATACAGAAATTCTTTAACAATGGTTACAGAAAACACAGGAATCTCCACTTGGCAAACTATGTAAATGCAGCCAAAATGACTGGGCAAACTCTGTAAATTCAGCTGAAAATAACAGAACTGATTGGCAATTTTCAATTTTTCGAGCCTTGTTGTATACTGATTTCTTGTTGTCCGTCTGTCCATCGGTCCATTACATTTTGGTTTCTGCTTCTTATCTTGCTAAATAATTTTAGAATCTTTTCATATTTTTCATAAATGTTGGATAAGATGTTGCTGTTACACAAAAATATGGCCATGATAAATTAATAGTCAGATTCTCATTATTTTTTTTTCAAATTGGGGGCGGGGGGTGAAATTTTATTTTTTATTTTTCCGGACTACACAGAAATTGGAGATGGGTGGCTGAAATTATATTGATTTCTGCAAACCACCTGTATTTGATGAATAAAGAATACATGTACTTTTTCATAATCAGTTATTTTTTTAGGCGTGCGTCCTGCGTCCTGTACGCATAATTTCGCCAGAGGACGCAAAAAATTAGCCTCGGTGAGTCCCGTGGACTCATAAAATTCTCGAATGTACGCACGTTTTGCTTCTTGAAATCTACTTTCATTTTCGGAAAAAGCGAATGCGCAAGCGGTGTTTCAGTACCGTGTTTGGTAAAAGCCAATACTGAAAAGCGTCGTATCTCTACGGTACACCGATTCTACCTATACAGTCGAAAATCAATACCAAGTTGTCCAGTACAGGAGGAAACTGTAGCGGACACTAAAGTATTGGGTTTTAGTCTGTTGAGAACTTTTATTGTAACACCGACATTGACATTGCAATTGTCAACAGGAAACAGCGATCGTTTTTTGTTTTTTTTTGAAAGAAGGAAAAGATGCACCCTAAAAAGATAATAAAACAATAAAACTCGACCCCTTACAGCAAACGCTGTTCGGTCTGCTACGTCAGCAAATCAGACTGACACGGACAACAAAGTCTGGCGATCTCGATAACGGAAACCCCCAGCTCCAAACTGAACCCACAAAGCAACAGACAAAAAAAAGTCTCTCCTTTGTATTACGGTCTAGTCAAAACAGACAAAATGTCTGTCCTTAATTATGTATCACAGGTATTTGATCATCTGAAGTTTTATGAAAACATTTTCATAAACCTGTAGGTGAAAACATTTTCTTAACACTTCTGTTTTAATAGACAGTGGTACTATAGTTTCATATTTCTCAGGAAGTTTTCTGGAAAGAATTAAAGCAAGTCACCACTATTTACTTTTATTGCACATCTAATTAAAATACTAAGAAAGTAGTTATAAAACACTGTTACACAAGTTTAAATGAAAAGTCCAGGACGCAACAAAATATTTCACCACGAGTCCCAGGCTGGATGCATAGTTTGAGTTTGGGATGCATGAATTCTGGACCCATAAAGGCAAAATTGTAAAAAAGTCACTGATAATTCCAGTGTATTATGAAAAAACAAATGGTGTGTATAATAATCAGAATAGCCTTGAAAGAGCAACTGTAGAGCTGAAGAAAGTTAATATATCTATATTCAAATACCCACTTTTTTCAGTTTCTCTGAGAACACTGTTGGACAAAAAAAACAAAGTCATCAATGTAATCTGTTCTGTGTGATTTTTCCTTTCCTGTCAAACGATCTCTCTTTTGTATAAACGGTTTTTACCTGTCAGACACAGTTCACAAACAGCATATATTTTTTTAATTATCAGCAACTGCCTCGATTCTTGCCGACTGGGAAACGGCACCACTTTATCAATCGGCCCTGAATTAAATACATTGTGGGGGTTGAGAAGATTTTGGGTATCGCTGGCTTTTAATCAATACCAGTCGTTTATTACAGTTTAAAAGGCTATGATTTTCACGATCACAAACGCAATTTTCAACGTGTTTTTTTTTTTTACCTGGATTCGAAAATGAAAGTAGAAATCGACTGGTTATCTGCCGGACGCAAGTTATAACGATGTGCATTTGCAACAGGGATCCAGTACACCTCGAACAATAGTGGATATGTATTGCAGTTAAATGAACAATTTTGTGTTGGTAATTACACTGGAAGTATGTAATTTGTTGTCATATATGCGCAATTTGCATATTTAATGTAGATTTAAGTGGAACAGAATTTGCAGATCGCCAAACCGTAAGATTTTTTATAAAAAAAACGGAACATCGGAGCAGTACTAGTACTTACAAAAACGCGTCAATAAAAAAAATCGAAGCGGGGTGGGGGTGGGGGGGGGAGGGGGTGTGAATAGAGGCGGGCGGTAATGAGAATCTAACAATTAATTTATTATGGCCTAAGGGCCTAGGGGTAGAGTTATTTCGCTTTGTTAACTTTGAAAAGGCATTTTAACTGCACAGTACGAACATTAACCTATAGATGATGTGCTATTCTATTCTGTATTTCACACCTTCCACAAAAAAACGACAGTACAGTCATCTTAAAGAGTCTTAATCCAGAAGGTCATTAGGCAGTTACCTGTGTGACGTCACTATTCCCGCTCTTTTAATCATGTGTCAGTTTCTTTTCTGTGGACAAGAAACAAAGAATTTTTCTCCCGGTGAAAAAAATCTATATTTTCTTTCTTTTTCTCCAGTTAACTTTCTTAATTATTGTCTTTCTTATGTTCCTCTATCATTCCTTCCACCGATTATCTTATTTCTTTTTTTGTAAATCGTTTTCCAATTTCTTGAAATTATTGATCGTGTCTCCTTGCATGAGTTTTCGCGACTTTCATGAAGATCATTCATGGCAATTGTGGACATATTAAACCCCGGTGGGATAATCACCTAAATTGTCTTTCATGTTCTGCTTGTTCCAGGTAATCAACCTGTTCTATATGTAGTAATTGGTCCGAAGATACATGGATTCTTGCTGATAAGAGAAGAACATCCTCTGGCAGAAAGTCATCGATGACTAAGAAGAGACCTAACAAGCAGAAGAAACAGCTCGTTGTGAGACGACAATTCTGTGGATGTAGAAACCACCCCACAGGGCTATACTGCCAGGGGTAGGACTCATCCAGGTGGCATCTTTTTGGGTGCTATAGGCACTCAAAAAAGTTTGTCCACCGGTCACCAGGCACCTGTCAACCAGGCACTGGTCAACCAGGCATGGTCAACCAGGCACCGGTCAACCAGTCACCAGACAACCAGTCACCGGGCAAGAATTCACTGGTCAACCAGTCACCGGGCAAGAATTCACTGGTCAACCAGGCACTGGTCAACCAGTCACCGGTCAATCAGGCACCAGTCAACCAGGCACTGGTCATCTGATACCAGGCATCAGTCACCAGTCATCACTCACCAGTCACCGGTCATCCAGTCACGGGTCACTGGACACCAGTCAACCTACCCGGCTCCAGTTAGTAGTATTCATGCTACAGGCAGCGAATACAAAATAACTAACCAGTCAGTTTTGGGTTCTGAGCATTTGTTTTTGAATTAGCCTCAGAACCCAACTTCTGCAAAAAGAGTATTATTGCCTCTTGAACCTGATTTTAGCAATATGTCTGACCCCCAGTAAAGTTATAGAGCCTAAGCCGCCTAGCAATACCTGGAGGTCAGACAATACACAGACATCTCAGACTAGACGCAGTTCTAGATGAGATCAAACTAAAAGAAAACAAAAAATCTAGAAAGAGGAGAAGGCATAAGTCATCTTCTTCCTCCTCTTCTAGATCATCTTCTTCAGACTCCCCTAAACGTAGTAGGAAGTCTAAGAAGTCTAAACAGTCTCATCAGAGGAGAAGAAGACGATTGACATCTTCTTCTTCCTCTTCTTCTTCTAAATGATTTGGGTAGATATAAAAGAAGTAAAGCTCTGCAGGTTGCAGAAGTACCATCTAAGCTGCAACCTGCAGAGACAACCAGTGTAACACCCATACCACAATCTGATAACGTTACACAGCACTCTTGCAAAGGACTCAGGATCTGAATCAGAGCAAGAGATCTGGTCCTTTGACAGAGCCATAAATGAGGTGTTCAGACTCTTACCTCAGGAGTTATGTCCTAGACCTACCGAAGAACAAACTCCTGCAAAACCCCTTTCTGGCATTGAGCAATTAATAGAGTTGCATGCGACTCCATTGTTAGTGCTACCACAATCAAAGTTGGTGGAGAATACCACGAAATTTCTCAAGAATAAATTGAGCTCTGAGAAATGTGGTAACGATTGGTGATGCTCTCAAAGTTTAGTTGCATCCTTGGCACCAACTAAATTCTACAGGAGCCAAAATCAGTATTTCCCAACTGAAAATAATCCCCCATTAGAAGCGGACGCTTCTTTGCTGGATTTATCCAACAAAGGAACATATTCTATACCAGTTAAAAGTCTAGAGGGAAAGAAGTGCCCGTAAACTAGTTGCAATAAATTTGCATGCAGACTTGTTTTCTTCTGCTGCATATTTATGCTTGCAATACCAGTCCATGTCTGTAGCAGCCCTATCTAGACTTTTAGAGGCTGTGGCTATGGCTATTAAGAATGCCACAGCAATGTCTACTATCTTAGCTACAGAACTATTCCAGGCTAGACGCAATGCGGCTTTAGTCACATCAAAGCTTCTTCTGGAGAATTCATTTCATGAACTAAGAAGTGCTCCCAATTAATGCCAAATCTCTATTTGACAATAAAATATTGGAAATTGCCAAGGGCAATTATGAAGCGCAACAGCAAAGGTTCTTGGCATCTTCCTCAACCAATACAAACTTACAACAACAATCAAAGACAGCTTATTTGGCTCCAACAGTCTTTAAGAGACCTAGACAGCTGAATAAGCCCTCTAGGCCTAAACAGACACAGCCTCACAGGCCTAAAAGTCAGAGCCAGTCCTTGTTGTCCGGTACTAGAAAGGACTACTCAGAGAGGAGCAGTAACATGAAACAGTTCCCCTCCTCTTAACATGCCTCATCCTCCACAAAGTTCTGAAATCCAACCCTTTCCACCGCCTGTCTTACCATGACCAGACATTCCAGTGGGAGGAAGATTTGCCCACTTTGTGGAACAATGGGAAGAGTTAACAGACAACAAATGGGTCCTCTCTATTGTTCGAAACAGTTTCAGGATACTATTCAGGTTACCTCCTCCTCTTTCGGTAGTTCCAATAAGTATGAGCCAGGCCTCCTCCCTGTTATTACAAGAAAAGATTGAGGAACTTTTCCGGAAACGGGCAGTGGAAAGGGTACAAGATTCGGGAACTCCTGGCTTTTATTCCCAGCTATTTCTCATGCCAAAAAAGAATGGAAAGTTACATCCGGTAATAGATCTTTCTATACTAAATCAATACATAAGGAAACAACCTTTCAAGATGAAGACAGTCAAGGCAGTCAGACAGTCGATATTGGTCAACCACTGGGCTGTCTCCATAGACCTGACAGATGCGTATCTTCATGTCAAATTCATCCGCAGTCCAGGAAGTGTCTGCCGTTCATCTATGGACATCAAGTCTCCCAATTCTTGGCCTTACCTTTCAGAATGTCCCTAAGTCCTTGGATTTTCACCAAACTAATGGACGTAATAGCAGCACTCTTGCTTCAACGTGCAATCTCCCTCTTTCCATACCTAGATGATTGGCTGATAAGAAATTTGATCTGCAAGCGACTAATGTCTCACACAATCTACGAGTGTCCTGCAAAAAGTTTTGTCACTGGGTTGGGATTACTTCAGTGCTACGTTTTATCAAACATATTTTTATTACAAACCTTCAAAGTAGTCCCCTTTTACTGAAACACATTTTTGTAACCGTTTTACCCAGTTGCGAAAAGCAGATTAATAGTCTTCTTTTGGTATCTGTAGGAGACACTGATAAATAGCGCTGCCAAGAGAACTTCTAGACATATACTTATTTCCAGAAAGCATTTTCTTAAGCCTTGGAAATAAAAAGGTCACATGAACTCAGGTCAGGTGAATAAGGTGGATGGTTTAAAACTTTCACCTTTTCAGAAGCCAAAAAAAGACTTAACAACCTCACACTTATGAGAGGAGGTGTTGTCATGTATAAGGTGGACTCCTGACCATCCTTTTTTTGGTCGTTTCTTATTGTAGAACTCTTTCACTTTCTTCAGTACAGAATTCTTGTAGAATCGGCCAGTGACTGTATGACCAGATGGACAAGGCACTTGAACAACTGGCCCACTTGAATTAAAGAAAATTGTGTACAACATCTTTTTCGAACTTATGATTCTCTTGGCAATACATGGGTGTTTTTGATCATTTCACTTCCATGCTTATTATCAGCCCTTCTTTGTGGCATAGAGATGTGCACTTAGGTTTCATCACCTGTTAGCAAGTTAGAAATAACCCGACTATTACAGCCTTTGTATGTTTTCAAAAGTTCCCGGGCACATTTAAGGTGTTGTGTCATTTGCTCCTCAGTGAGCAAATGAGGTACCCAACTAGCACAAACCTTTCTCAGATCCAAATGCTTTTTCAGAATTGTTTGCACACTGCCTTCTGATATGCCAGTACAACTAGCTATATCTTTGACAGACAATGGCACGTCCTGTTCAACCACAATCTTTATAGCAGCGACAGCCTTGGTAACAGAGGTTTTAGGCCTTCCAGGACGGGTATTATCTTCAACAGAAAATTTCCCAGCTTTAAAAGCTTTAACCCACCTAAAAACTGTGTGCATTGAAATGGTCTGAGGTCCATATATACCACACAATTCATTAAATATCTGCTTTGAATCTATATTAAGCCTAATGCGGCATTTAATATAGCTACAAATTTCAGTCTTCTGGTCCATGTTCCAATGTAACAAGTAAATTGGTCAGTGTATATGACTGCATCTATTTCAATTTGAAATAACTCGGTCAGTTGGAAAGCAATTTGCACAAATAAACGGGTATCGTTAGCTATTCAACACACCATTCAAGTGCAGTGAAGCATTTTAAACTATACCTGGGATAAAACTAAGGAAGCCTATTAGTGACAGAACTTTTTGCCTTCAAATGGTACAAAGTCTAGGTTTCATACCAAATCTGAAGAAGTCAGATTTGTTACCAGCACAGAAATTCACGTTTATAGGCATGGAATTTCTGACAACAAAATATAGTCAGGGTACCAGTAGACCCAGTCGATTCTCTTATTCTGACTATCAAGACATTTCTTTCTCAGACTCAAGTCTCGGCACGAACCTTCCTTTCTCTTTTGGGCAAATTCATTGCAGCAGCAGACTTTGTTCTCTTAGGCAGACTCCACTTACGACCTCTGCAAATGTATCTATTATTTGTCTGGAGACCTCACATTCTTCCTCTCGATCATCAGATGCCGATCAACAGTATGATTCGATTCCATTTGAAATGGTGGATGGACACCAATCGCTTTGTACAGGGAATGCCCATTCAACCTCCAGATCCCAATGCATTCCTTTATATGGATGCCAGTCATTACAGATGGGGAGCTCATCTAGAACCGATGAGACTATCCTTTCATGGTCGGAAGTATAGTCTGTCCTATAGACTATCCTTTTGCTGGTCAGAAGACCAATCCCAACTCCATATCAGTATACTGGAAATAATGGCCATTCGTTTCGCACTGAAGAAACTGAAAGCCATAAGTTATGTACACCATTCTTGTGTCATGATTTCTACCGACAACACAACAGTAGTCTCTTATATCAACAAACAAGGAGGAACACATTCCCACAACCTATGTGTAGAGGTATGGAAGATCTTCCACTGGTGTCGTTATCAGAGTTGGACATATCCCAGGCAAATTCAGTATTTTGGCAGATCATCTCTCGAGAATGGACAAGCCGCTCAAAACAGAATGGGCATTGGATCAATCGATTGGGCACGCCATTTTCCAAATGCTTAATTACCCCAATGTGGATCTGTTTTCGACACACTTCAATCACAAACTTCCATTGTATGTATCTCCAGTTCAGGACAATCATGCCTTAGTAATAGCTGCATTATCAATGAACTGGAATCTTCTTCATGCTTATGCATTTCCTCCAACAATTCTGATACCTTCTGTTCTAGCCAAGACATGGCAATCTCGGTGCAGAATAGTTCTTATTGCTCCTCTTTGGCCCCACTGACCGTGGTTCTCAGAGGTATTACAACTGTTAGTATCATCTCCAATTCGTCTTCTGCTCTTTCCAAAACTACTGACACAAGCAAAAGGAAAGTTTCAACATCCAAATCTCCCGTTACTAGACCTTCACACTTGGGAGTTATCAAACAATCAATCAGGGATAAAAAGTTTTCCCAAAATGTTGCAGATTTTGTCTCAAAATCAAGACGAACATCAACTCAGAAGATCTATGATGCAAAATGGATCATTTACTCCAACTGGTATCATAGAAAGAAGGTTAATCCGGTCTCAGCCCCTCTTACTGTAATAGCCAACTTCCTCATTTACCTTTCTTTTCTCTGAGAAAAAGTATCAAATAAGGGGGTCACACAGAGAGATGACGCAGCAGTCAGCTTTGAAAAACTCATTAGTCTTTAGAGATTGGTCAAGATATTGCTTCTTGCAATCCAAGAAGCAAGATCTTAACCTCTTTTATGAAGGATCATATTATGCCCATAGGGTATGGGAGGGTGGGTGAGTGACCCCCTTAAGGAGCTTATGGTCGATGAGATTACAACTAAACTGTGCCTTCCCTTCTGTGAAGGTAAGCCTTGTTTAATTTATTAATTTCGTCTCCTACATAGCTCCTTAATAGGCCCCACAGAGATTTTAGAGATGCTCCTTCATACATAGACAAATAGTAGAAATATGAGTACAAATGAATGAAAAAGAACATTAAACGTGTTACAAAAACTGTTTTTATACCATAATTTTGTAGAACAACTTTGTATGTTATAGAGGTTCTCAATTTATTTATCTAAAATGGCATTCTGCAAAGTTTTAGGTTCATTCTGAATTGTCTTATCATAAAACCATGCAAAGACTGAGGTGTTAAACCATCCAGCCATTTTTTATAATAGTTTCAATAGGAATGCCATGCAATTTTGCCTTAGATGTGGATGCTGCTCTTGTGCTATGAGGCTTAAATATAGAGTCAATGCCAGCTTTCATCATGACAAACTGAATCCACTGAGACACTGTGCTTTTTGACACTGAATTATGTGGTTTAATAGTACTTACAAGTAACTTGTCCCCATTCCGAAGGTCTCTAGTTCTGTCTGAGTATTCTATTAGAACTTTCCTGATGCATAGACTGTCATTTTTAGGATACGCCTTGAATACTATCAACTCCAGATGTTTCCCTTAGCTTTTGATTGTTTCAATAAATGCCTAGGTACGTTAAACACCTGATCATTTGTAATTTTAATATCTGACAAATATATTAAGTGCAGAAAAACACCCTTCATAAATCTTGTGACTTCATCACTTTTGTTTATATCAATATTACTGCAGACTTTGAGAAAGGTGCTGATCGCTGACAGTGCCATGCCCAGAGACCTATATTGCAATCCTTTTAAATACAGCTGAGACAGAAATTTTAAAACTTGGTTGATTGTGGGTGAAAGGGGATGAATGGTTTGATCACAGAATATGAACCATCTTGAAATGTAGGTGCTGTATTGCTTTTTAGCTCACCTGAGCCAAAGGCTCAGGATGAGCTATTGTGATCACTCTCTGTCCATCGTCCGTCTGTCAGTCCATCTGTCCATCCATTCACACCTTTGAACGACTTCTCCTCTGAAACCCCTGGGCCAAATTTCTTCAAACTTCATGTGTTAAAGGGGGGTTGAAAATACAGTAAAACCTTGATAGCTCGAATACTGATGGCTCGTTTACATGGCTAATTCGAACTCGTTTTTGAGTCCCTACGAAATTCTTCTGACAGCTCAAGAAAACAAATATTTAGGGAAATTTTCTCATTTAACATGAAATTGTATGATGTGTGTACTCATAAGAATTGCCTCATCAAGGCGATTCTAATGAGTACACTCAACATACAATTATTGGGTAGAAAATCGAAATGATTTCCCTAAATTATTGCTATTTGCTTCCTGACCTGGTGCCATGATTAACCCTCAGTGGCTCAAACTACCCATATCTCGAACAAATTTCCATGGTCCCAAAGATGTTCGAGTCATCGAAATTTGACTGTATGTTCAAATGGTCATTGTTCATAAATCAAGATGGCCACCATGCCCATATATAGCTCCCATAGACTTATAATGGGGAAAACTTAAAAAATCTTCTTCTCCGAAACCATGAGGCCCAAAGCTTAAATATTTTGTATGTAGCAATGTTTAGCAGTCCCCTACATAAATCCTGCCAATCAAGCCTCTGGGGCCCAAACTGGCAATGCCCTGGGGGGGGGGGGGGGGGGGGGGGGGGCGGGGGGGGGGGGGGTCATTAGCTCCACAGACTTATAATGGGAAAAACTTAAAAAATCTTCTTCTCTGAAACCATGAGGCCCAAGGCTTACATATTTAGTATGTAGCAATGTTTAGTAGTCCCCTACATAAATCCTGCCAATCAAGCCCCTGGGGCCCAAACTGGCCACGCCCTGGGTGTCATTAGCTCCCATAGACTTATAATGGGAAAAACTTAAAAAAAAATTTCTTCTCTGAAACCATGTGGCTTATATATTTATTATGTAGCAATGTTTTGTGGTCCTCTACATAAATCTTGCCAACCAAGCCCCTGGGGTACAAATTGGCCATGCCTTGGGGGTCATTAGCTCCCACAGACTTATAATTGGAAAAACTTAAAAAAATCTTCTTCTCTGAAACCATGAGGCCCAGAGCTTATATGTTTAGTATGTAGCAATGTTTAGTGGTCCCCTACATACATCCTGCCAATCAAGCCCCTTGGGTCCAAACTGGCCACGCCCGGGGGGTCATTAGCTCCCATACTTATAATGGAAAAAACAAAAAAATCTTCTTCTCTGAAACCATGAGGTCCACAGCTTACATATTTAGTTTGTGGTCCCCTACATAAATCCTGCCAATCAAGCCCCTGGGGCCCAAACTGGCCACACCCCAGGGTCATTAACTCCCATAGACATAATGGGCCCGCCTCGGTGGCTCAGTTGGATGCGCCGTCCGACTGGAGACCAGGAGGTCGCGGGTTCAACCCCTGCCGAGGTCGGCAACATTCTTTCATGGAGATTGGTCATGAAATATTTTCTACGGTCATTCTCTCCCTTCCGCTGATTCAAGAAGGGCAGTTGTCAGTTTCTGGCGAAAGAATGTGCACAATACTGGTTAACCGCTTAGAGGACTAAGCTTGCCCAGTAAACGAGTGGTTAGGTAAACTGACCATGCTCGACATGACCCCATTGTGTTGACTGGGCCGTAAAACCTCAACACAAACAAAGACTTATAATGGGAAAAACTTAAAAAATCTTCTTCTCTGAAACCATGAGGCCCAGAGCTTATATATTTAGTATGTAGCAATGTGTAGAGGTCCCCCACATAAATCCTGCCAAACAAGCCCCTAGGGTCCAAATTGGCTATGCCCCAGGGGTCATATGTTTATACAGAGCTATAATAGCTAAAGAACCTTCAAAAGTCTTCTTCTCTGAAGACAAGAGGCTGAGAGCTAAAAGATAAAGTATGAAGCGATGTTAAGTGGTCTCCTACATAAATCAAGCCAACCATGCCCCTAAGGTCCAAATTGGCCACACCCCGGGGATCATTAGCTCCTGTAGACTTAAAATGGGAAAATCTTAAAAAAATCTTCTCTGAAACCATGAGGCCCAGAGCTTATATATTTAGTATGTAGCAATGTGTAGTGGTCCACTACATAAATCCTGCCAATCAAGCCCCTTGGGTCCAAACTGACCATGCCTTTGGGGTCATTAGCTCCCATAGACTTATAATGGGAAAAACTTAATCTTCTCTGAAACCATGAGGCCCACAACTTATATATTGAGTGTGTAGCAATGTGTTGTGGCCCCTACATAAATCCTGCCAGTCAAGCCCGATGGCTCCAAACTGGCTACACCCCAAAGGGTCATATGTATATATAGAGCTATATAGCTAAAGAACCTTCAAAAATCTTCTTCTCTGAAACCGTGAGGCAGAGAGCTAATAGATAATGTATGTAGCAGTGTTTAGTGGTCTCCTACATAAATCCTGACAATCAAGCTCCTTGGGTCCAAACTGGCCATGCCACGGGGGTCGTTAGCTCCCATAGACTTATAATGGGAAAAACTTAAAGAATCTTCTTCTCTGAAACCATGAGGCCCACAGTTTATTATACCCCCGGCATATGAAGTATGCAATGGGGGTATATAGTTTTTGTCTTTTCTCTGTGTCTGTCTGTCAGTTTGTTAACATTTATTTTGTGTCAAAGATGTCTCAGGACCTACTTTACCTAGAAATTTGAAATTTTCTACACATGACAAGTATGACAGTTGTATTGTGGGAAAGAAAATAAGGGCCATGGGGCCAGGTCCCTTAGAGTTATTTCCCTTTGTTGTTCTGGCTATACTGATGGCCATGGCATTTATTTGTGTCAAAGATATCTCAGGAACTACTTTACCTAGATACTTGAAATTTTGTACACATGACAAGTATGACTAGTTGTATTGTGGGAAAGAAAATAAGGGCCATGGGGCAAGGTCCCTTAGAGTTATTTCCCTTTGTTGTTCTGGCTATACTGATGGCCATGGCATTTATTTGTGTCAAAGATGTCTGAGGGACTACTTTACCTAGAAACTTGAAATTTTGTACACATGATAAGTATGACTAGTTGTATTGTGGGAAAGAAAATAAGGGCCATGGGGCAAGGTCCCTTAGAGTTATTTTCCTTTGTTGTTCTGGCTATACTGATGGCCATGGCATTTATTTGTGTCAAAGATATCTCAGGAACTACTTTACCTAGAAACTTGAAATTTTGTACACATGACAAGTATGACTAGTTGTATTGTGGGAAAGAAAATAAGGGCCATGGGGGCCAGGTCCCTTAGAGTTATTTCCCTTTGTTGTTCTGGCTATACTGATGGCCATGGCATTTATTTGTGTCAAAGATATCTCAGGAACTACTTTACCTAGAAACTTGAAATTTTGTACACATGACAAGTATGACTAGTTGTATTGTGGGAAAGAAAATAAGGGCCATGGGGGCCAGGTCCCTTAGAGTTATTTCCCTTTGTTGTTCTGGCTATACTGATGGCCATGGCATTTATTTGTGTCAAAGATATCTCAGGAACTACTTTACCTAGAAACTTGAAATTTTGTACACATGACAAGTATGACTAGCTTATATATTGAGTGTGTAGCAATGTGTTGTGGTCCCCTACATAAATCCTGCCAATCAAGCCCCATGGCTCCAAACTGGCTACACCCGAAAGGGTCATATGTATATATAGAGCTATATAGCTAAAGAACCTTCAAAAATCTTCTTTGAAACCATGAGGCAGAGAGCTAATAGATAATGTATGTAGCAGTGTTTAGTGGTCTCCTACATAAATCATGACAATCAAGCTCCTTGGGTCCAAACCGGCCAGTCCATGGGGGTCATTAGCTCCCATAGACTTATAATGGGAAAAACTTAAAGAATCTTCTTCTCTGAAACCATGAGGCCCACAGTTTATTATACCCCCGGCATACGAAGTATGCAATGGGGGTATATAGTTTTTGTCTTTTCTGTGTGTCTGTCAGTCTGTCTGTCAGTCTGTTAACATTTATTTTGTGTCAAAGATATCTCAGGAACTACTTTACCTAGAAATTTGAAATTATGTACACATGACAAGTATGACTAGTTGTATTGTGGGAAAGAAAATAAGGGCCATGGGGGCCAGGTCCCTTAAAGTTATTTCCCTTTGTTGTTCTGGCTATACTGATGGCCATGGCATTTATTTGTGTCAAAGATATCTCAGGAACTACTTTACCTAGAAACTTGAAATTTTGCACACATGACAAGTATGACAAGTTGTATTGTGGGAACGAAAATAAGGGCCATGGGGGCCAGGTCCCTTAGAGTTATTTCATTTTGTTGTTCTGGCTATACTGATGGCCATGGCATTTATTTGTGTCAAAGATATCTCAGGAACTACTTTACCCAGAAACTTGAAATTTTGTACACATGACAAGTATGACTAGTTGTATTGTGGGAAAGAAAATAAGGGCCATGGGGCCAGGTCCCTTAGAGTTATTTCCCATTGTTGTTCTGGTTGTACTGATGGCCATGCCATTTACTTGTGTCAAAGATATCTCAGGAACTACTTTACCTAGAACTTCGAAATTTTGTACACATGACAAGTATGACTAGTTGTATTGTGGGAAAGCAAATAAGGGCCATGGGGCCAGGTCCCTTAGAGTTATTTTCCTTTGTTGTTCTGGCTATACTGATGGCCATGGCTGGGGATATTAGTGAGCATATGCTCACTTCATGGTCTAGTATATTTAGTGTGTAGCAATGTTTAGTAGTGCCCTACATAAATCTTGCCAATCAAGTCCCTGGGATCTAAACTGGCCATGCTCCGGGGGTCATTAGCTCCCACAGACTTATAATGGAAAAAACTTAAAAAATCTTCTTCTTTGGAACCTGGAGGCCCACAGCTTTTATATTAAGTGTATAGCAATGTTAAGTGGTCCCCTACATAAGTCCTGCTAACCAAGCCGTTTCCAAACTTGCCACACCCCAGGGGGTCATTTGTTAATATAGAGCTATATAGCTAAAGAACATTAAAAAATCTTCTTCTCTGAAACCATGAGGCCCAGAGCTAACAGATTAAGTATGTAGCGATGTTTGATGGTCTCCTACATAAATCCTGCCAACCGTGCCCCTTGGGTCCAAATTGGCCGTACCTGGGGGACATTAGCTCCTATATACTTAAAATGGGAAAAACGTAAAAAGTCTTCTTCTCTAAATCCATGAGGCCCACAACTTATATGTTTAGTATATAGCAGTGTGTAGTGGTCCCCTTCTTAAATCCTGCCAATCAAGCCCCTGGGGTCCAAACTTGCACCCCAGGGGTCATAACTTTATATAGAACAGTGTAGCTAAAGAACCTTCAAAAATCTTCTTCTCTGAAACCATGAGGCCCAGAGCTAACAGATTTAGTATGTAGCAATGTTTTGTGGTCTTCTACATTAATTCTTCCAACCATGCCCCTGGGGTCCAAATTGGCCACTTCTCAGGGGGTCATTAGCTCCCATGGACTTATAGTGGAAAAAAATTAAAAGAATCTTTTTCTCAGAAACTGTGAGGCCCACAGTTTAATATTTAGTATGTAGCAATGTTTAGTGGTCCTCTACATAAATCCTGCCAATGAAGACCCTGGGGTCTAAATTGGCCATGCCCCTGGGGTATTTAGCTCCTATAGAATTTATAATGGGAAAACCTTAAAAAATCTCCTTCTCTGAAACCATGAGTCCCACAGCTCATATATTTAGTATGTAGCAATGTTCAGTGGTCCCCTACATAAATTCTGTCAATCATGTCCTGGGTCCAAATTGGCCATGCCCCGAGGGTCATTTGCTCCCACAGTCTTATAATGGGAAAAACTTAAAAGATCTCCTTCTCTGAAACCATCAGGCCCACAGCTTATGTATTTTGTATGTAGCAATGTTTAGTGGTCCCCTACATAAATCCTGCTGATCAAGCCCCTGGGGATTAAACTGGTTTTACTTATGGCCTTTTGAAAATTTCAACATTTTCACCTTGTAAGCAAGATATCTTAAAAACTGTTTAAGCCATTGCCTTGAAACTTGACCTTCTAATAGGGAAGACGATAAAATGACCTGATTAACTTACAGCAGTTAACTCAGGTGAGTGTTGTGGCCCATGGGCCTCTTGTTTGTTGATGACCTCCATGATTTGAGGATAAGGTTCCTTGCTTGTTGAGGGAACTTCCCTGTCCTTGAATGCTTTCCGGATACAGGAAAACATGCTGGTTTCATTTTCTTCAGTGGGTGTACTTCTTGTGGTTTTTGTGGTAGTGACAGAATTATATCCTCCCCCCCCCACCCCCACCACCATAGCAAAGGGGGTGCGGGGACATATTGTTTTTGGGATGGATCCTGTTTGCGTCGACGTCGGCTTAAAACTTCTTGTCTGCTCAGTAACTTGAATACCCTTTGGAATATTTTGATGATACATGTACTTGGTAGAAAATTAATGTAGATCAGGACGAGATGACGTGTTGCATACAAAATTGACAACTCTGGCTTTCTTACTTTTGGAGTTTACGCCCTTTGTTTTATATTGAAAAAGATTTTCTGCTCTGTAACTCAAATACCCTTTGGAATATTTAGATGGTACTTGGCAGAAATGTAGAACTAACCAGATGACGTGTCGCGTACAAGAATGACAACTCTGCCTTTCTTATTTTTGGCGTTATCTCCCTTTGTTATATTTGACAGTGATAAGCCATTGATTGATTTCGTGTCCACTCTGTAAGTCAAAGACCTGTTGGAATACTTTTATGATACTTGGTAGAAATGTAGAACAGGACCAGAAGATGTGTCGCGTACAAGAATGACAGCTCTGCATTCTTACTTTTGGCGCTGTCCCCCTTTGTTATACTTGACAGTGATTATTCATTGATATTGTGTCCACGCTGTAAGTCAAAGACCCTTTGAAATATTTTTATGATACTTGGTAGAAATGTAGAACATGACCAGACAATGTGTTTCATACAAGAATGACAAATCTGATTTCTTACTTTTGGAGTTACCTCCCTTTGTTTTGTTTGAAATAGATTTCTTGTCTGCTCTGTAACTGGAATACCCTTTGGAATATTTCCATGGTACTTGGCAGAAATGTAGAACAGGACCAGACAACGTATCGCATACAAGAATGACAACTCTGCCTTTTTGACTTTTGGCATTATTTCCCTCTGTTATATTTGACAGTGATAATCCATTGATTTTGTGTCCGCTCTGTAAGTTAAAGACCCTTTGGAATATTTTTATGATACTTGGTAAAAATGTAGAACAGGACCAGACAACGTGTCATGTACAAGAATGACAACTGCCCTTTCTTACTTTTGGTGTTATCTCCCTTTGTTATGTCTGACAGTGATTATCCATTGATTTCGTGTCCGCTCAGTAAGTCAAAGACCCTTTGGAATATTTTTATGATACATAGTAGAAATGTAGAACAGGACCAGTCGCTGTGTCAAGTTAAAGAATTACAACTCTGCCTTTCTTACTTTTGGGGTCATCTCCCTTTGTTATGTCTGACAGTTATTATCCATTGATTTTGTGTCCGCTCTGTAAGTCAAAGACCCTTTGGAATATTTTCATGGTACTTGGTAGAAATGTAGAACAGGACCAGACAACATGTCATGTACAAAAATGGCTTTCTTACTTTTGGAGTTATCACACTTTGTTTTGTTTGAACTAGATTTCTCATCTGCTCTGTCACTGGAATACCCTTCAGAATATTTTGATGGTACCTTGTAGAACTGTAGAATAGGACAAGACAACGTGTTCCTTACAAGAATGACAACTGCCTTCCTTACTTTTGCTGTTATCTCCCTTTGTTATATTTGACACTGATTATGCATTGATTTAGTGTCCGCTATGTAAGTTGAACACTCTTTGGAATATTTTGATGATTCTTGGTAGTAATGAAGAACAAGACCAGATGACATGTCACATACAAGAATGACAACTTCAACTTTTTAGCTCACCTGGAGCTTGCTCCAGGTCATCTTATGCAATGGCCTGTTGTCCACCGTCCGTCCGTCCATCGTTAGCTTTTCACATTTTCCACATCTCCTCCAGAACCATAAGTTGGATTGAGCTGAAACTTAGTAGGATGCATTGTGGCAACATGGAGATTCAGAATTGCTAAAATCGTTCCGATCCGATATCCATGGCGGCCATCTTGAAATTCTTCAAACGACATCTCCTCCCAAACCCTAAGTCCAATTGAGCTGAAACTTGATGGGCGGCATCACCGTGACACAGAGATTCAAAATTGCTAAAATCATTCCATTCCGATATCAAAGATTGAAATTCTTCAAACAACATCTCCTCCTTAATCCTAAGTCTGATTGAGCTTAAACTTGATGGGAGGCATGACAGTGACACAGAGATTAAAAATTGCTAAAATCAGAATTGTTAAAATCTGTCCGTACCGAGGCAAGAAGAAGTGGTTCTTACTTGTCTACGTATAGGTCATACTAGACTCACACATTCTTATCTACTCAAACGAGAAGATCAGCCATTTTGTATCAGCTGTAATGAACCTTTTACGGTAAAACACTTTCTGATCGATTGCATTGAATTCTCTCATATTCGACGTCAATTCTTCCAAACAAATGACCTGAGATACTTATTTGAAAATGTACCAACTGATAACGTACTTATGTTTTTAAAACACATCAATCTTTTTAACAAAGTATAACTGCTTTAGTTTTTAAATTCGTTCTAGTTTTACATTTTATGCATTTATGACTTATGATTATAATCGTTTCATTACAGAACCATGTTAGTTCACCATTTTGACGCAAATGACCCTCATGGGTTGATGCGTCGTTAAACCTGAACTCATCATCATCTGTCCGTACCGATATCCAAGATGGCCACATCGGCGGCCATCGTGAAATTCTTCAAACAATATCTCCTCTAAAACCATGTCGGATTGCATCGAAACTTTATGGGAGGCATCGGAGTGACATAGAGATACAGAATTGCTAAGATTATTCTGTTCCAATATCCATGGCGGCCGTCTTGAAATTCTTCAAACGACATCTCCTCCCAAGCTGTAAGTTGGATTGAGCCAAAACTTGATGGGAAGCATCACAATGACACATAGATTCAGAATTGCTAAAATTGTGCTGTTCCGATATCCAAGATGGCAACCACGGCAGCCATCTTGAAAGTCTTCAAACGACATCTCCCAAATCATAGGTCTGATTGAGTCAAAACTTGATTGGAGGCATCGAAGCGACACAGAGATTCAGAATTGCTAAAATTGTCAGCCTTCTTGAAAATCTTCGAACAACATCTCCTCCGGCTATCTTGTAAGTCTTCAATTGTTATCTGCTCCCAAACAGTAAGTTGGATGGAGGGGAAACTTGATGGAAGGCATCGTGGCGCATTGAGATTTAGAATTGCTAAAATGATTTCGTTGATATCCAAGATGGCCACCATGGCAGCCATCTTGAAAATCTTGAAATCACATCTGCTACTGAAGGATAAGTCTGATTGAGCTTAAACATGATGGGAGGCATTGGGGTGATATGGAAATTCAGAAATGCTAAAATCCTTCTGTTCCAATGTCCAAGATGGCTGCCATCTTGAAATTCTTCAAGTCACATCTCCTCCCAAACAGTAAGTCAGGTTGAGCTGAAACTTGATGGGAGGCATCAGGGTGAAATAGAGGCATGGTGGCAATCTTGAAACTCTTCAAACAACATCAGATTCTGAATTGCTGAAGGCAATCTGATCTGATAGCCAAGATCGCCACCGTGGCACAATGTAACATGATCAGCCCAATCCAATCTTGGGCCTCTAGTTTACCTTTGGAGTTATCTCCCCTTCTTGTGTTTGAATTTGATTTTTTGTCTCTGCTCTGTAACACGAATACCCTATGGAATATTTTGATGATGCTTGATACAAATGTAGAACAGGAGGAGATGACGTGTTGCATACAAAATGACAACTCTAGCGGGATTGGGGGGACATTTGTTTTTAGCTCACCTGAGCCGAAGGCTCAAGGTGACGTATTGTGATCACTCACCGTCCGTCATCGGCAGTGGCGGCGGCGTTGTCGTCTTTGTCGTCCGTCCCTCCACAATCTTTAAACAACATCTCCTCCTAAACCACTGATTGGAATTAGACCAAACTTCACAGGAATGATCTTTGGTTGGTCCTCTTTCAAAATTGTTCAAATGGTTCCGGTCCGTTGCATATCTAGGACACAGGAGCTAAAAATAGATTTTTTAACTAAAAACTTTAAAAAATCTTCTTGTCAGAAACCACTGGACCGATTTCAATTAAATTTTGCAGAAATGTTCCTTTGGTGATCCTCTACCAAGATTGTTCAAGCCATTTGGATTCGTCAAAAAACATGGCCGCCAGGGGGCGGGGTTTATTTTCCCAATATATCTGTATAGAAAACTTTAAAAATCTTCTTGTCAGAAACCACTGGACAGATTTCAATATAATTTTGCAGAAATGTTCCTATGGTTATCCTCTATGAGCTTTGTTCAAGTCATTTGGATTCGTCAAAAAACATGGCCGCCAGGGGGCGGGGCTTATTTTCCCTGATATATCTATATAGAAAACTTTAAAAATCTTCTTGTCAGAAACCACTGGACCGATTTCAATATAATTTTGCAGAAATGTTCCTTTGGTGATCCTCTATAAAGGTTGTTCAAGCCATTTGGATTCGTCAAAAAACATGGCCGCTAGGGGGCGGGGCTTATTTTCCCTATATATCTATATAGAAAACTTTAAAAATCTTCTTGTCAGAAATCACTAGACCGTTTTCAGTATAATTTTGCAGAAATGTTATTTTGGTGATCTGCTACTAAGATTGTTCAAGCCATTTGGATACGTCAAAAAACATGGCCGCCAGGGGGCGGGGCTTATTTTCCCTATATATTTATATAGAAAACTTTAAAAATCTTCTTGTCAGAAACCACTGGACAGATTTCAATATAATTTTGCAGAAATGTTTCTTTGGTGATCCTCTACCAAGATTGTTCAAGCCATTTGGATTCGTCAAAAAAAATGGCCGCTAGGGGGCAGGGCTTATTTTCCCTATATATCTATATAGAAAACTTTAAAAATCTTCTTGTCAGAAACCACTGGACCGATTTCAATATAATTTTGCAGAAATGTTCCTTTGGTGATCCTCTACCAAGATTGTTCAAGCCATTTGGATTCGTCAAAAAACATGGCCGCCAGGGGGCGTGGCTTATTTTCCCTATATATCTATATACAAAACTTTAAAAAATCTTCTTGTCAGAAACCACTGGACAGATTTCAATATAATTTTGCAGAAATGTTTCTTTGGTGATCCTCTACCAAGATTGTTCAAGCCATTTGGATTCGTAGAAAAACATGGGGGCCAGGGGGCGGGGCTTATTTTCCCTATATATCTATATAGAAAACTTTAAAAATCTTCTTGTCAGAAACCACTGGACCGATTTCAATACAATTTTGCAGAAATGTTCCTTTGGTGATCCTCTATGAAGATTGTTCAAGCCATTTGGATTCGTCAAAAAACATGGCCGCTAGGGGGCGGGGCTTATTTTCCCTTTATATCTATATAGAAAACTTTAAAAATCTTCTTGTCAGAAATCACAGGACCGATATCAATATACTTTTGCAGAAATGTTATATTGGTGATCCTCTACCAAGATTGTTCAAGCCATTTGGATTCGTCAAAAAACATGGCCGCCAGGGGGCGGGGCTTATTTTCCCTATGATTCTATATAGAAAACTTTAAAAATCTTCTTGTCAGAAACCACTGGATCGATTTCAATATAATTTTGCAGAAATGTTGATTTGGTGATCCTCTACCAAGATTATTCACGCCATTTGGATTCATCAAAAAACATGGCCGCCAGGGGGCGGGGCTTATTTTCCTTATATATCTATATAGAAAACTTTAAAAATATTCTTGTCCGAAACCACTATACAGATTTCAATATAATTTTGCAAAAATGTTCCTTTGGTGATGCTCTACCAAGATTGTTCAAGCCATTTGGATTCGTCAAAAAACATGGCCGCCAGGGGGTGGGGCTTATTTTCCTTATATATCTATACAGAAAAAGTTTAAAAATCTTCTTGTCCGAAACCACTGGACAGATTTCAATATAATTTTGCAAAAATGTTCCTTTGGTGATCCTCTAGGAAGATTGTTCGTCAAAAAACATGGCCGCCAGGGGGCGGGGCTTATTTTCCCTAAATATCTATAGAGAAAAGTTTAAAAATCTTCTTGTCCGAAACCACTGGACCATTTTTCAATATAATTTTGCAAAAGTGTTCCTTTGGTGATGCTCTACCAAGATTGTTCAAGCCATTTGGATTCGTCAAAAAACATGGCCGCCAGGGGGCAGGGCTTATTTTCCCTATATATCTATATAGAAAACTTTAAAAACCTTCTTGTCGGAAACCACTGGACCTATTTCAATATAATTTTTCAAAATTGTTCCTTTGGTGATCCTCTACCAAGACTGTTCAAGCCATTTGGATTCATCAAAAAACATGGCCGCCAGGGGGCAGGGCTTATTTTCCCTATATATCTATATAGAAAAGTTTAAAAATCTTCTTGTCCAAAACCACTGGACCGATTTCAATATAATTTTGCAAAAATGTTTGTTTCGTGATCCTCTAGGAAGATTGTTCAAGCCATTTGGATTCATCAAAAAACATGGCCACCAGGGGGCGGGGCTTATTTTCCCTATATATCTATATAGAAAACTTTAAAAATCTTCTTGTCCAAACCACTGGACCGATTTCAATATAATTTTGCAAAAATGTTCCTTTGGTGATCCTCTACCAAGATTTTTCAAGCCATTTGGATTCATCAAAAAACATGGCCGCCAGGGGGCGGGGCTTATTTTCCCTATATATCTATATAGAAAACTTTAAAAATCTTCTTGTCAGAAACCGCTGGACAGATTTCAATATAATTTTGCAGAAATGTTCCTATGGTGATCCTCTATGAGCTTTGTTCAAGCCATTTAGATTCGTCAAAAAACATGGCCGCCAGGGGGCGGGGCTTATTTTCCCTATATATCTATATAGAAAACTTTAAAAATCATCTTGTCAGAAACCACATGACTGATTTCCATATAATTTTGCAGAAATGTTTCTTTGGTGATCCTCTACCAAGATTGTTCAAGCCATTTGGATTCGTGGAAAAACATGGCCGCCAGGGGAAGGGGCTTATTTTCCCTATATATCTATATAGAAAACTTTAAAAATCGTCTTGTCAGAAACCACTGGACTGATTTCAATATAATTTTGCAGAAATGTTCCTTTGGTGATCCTCTATAAAGGTTGTTAAAGCCATTTGGATTCGTCAAAAAACATGGCCGCTAGGGGGCGGGGCTTATTTTCCCTATATATCTTTATAGAAAACTCTAAAAATCTTCTTGTCAGAAATCACTAGACCAATTTCAGTTTAATTTTGCAGAAATGTTATTTTGGTAATCTGCTACTAAGATTGTTCAAGCCATTTGGATACGTTAAAAAACATGGCCGCCAGGGGGTGGGGCTTATTTTCCCTATATATCTATATAGAAAACTTTAAAAATCTTCTTGTCAGAAACCACTGGACAGATTTTAATATAATTTTGCAGAAATGTTCCTTTGGTGATCCTCTATGAAGATTGTTCAAGCCATTTGGATTCATCAAAAAACATGGCTGCTAGGGTGCGGGGCTTATTTTCCCTATATATCTATATAGAAAACTTTAAAAATCTTCTTGTCAGAAACCACTGGACCGATTTCAATATAATTTTGCAGAAATGTTCCTTTGGTGATCCTCTACCAAGATTGTTCAAGCCATTTGGATTCATCAAAAAACATGGCCGCCAGGGGGCGGGGCTTATTTTCCCCTATATATCTATATAGAAAACTTTAAAAATCTTCTTGTCAGAAACCACTGGACAGATTTCAATATAATTTTGCAGAAATGTTTCTTTGGTGATCCTCTACCAAGATTGTTCAAGCCATTTGGATTCGTGGAAAAACATGGCGGCCAGGGGGTGGGGCTTATTTTCCCTATATATATATATATAGAAAACTTTAAAAATCTTCTTGTCAGAAACCACTGGACCGATTTCAATATAATTTTGCAGAAATGTTCCTTTGGTGATCCTCTATGAAGATTGTTCAAGCCATTTGGATTCATCAAAAGACATGGCTGCTAGGGTGCGGGGCTTATTTTCCCTTTATATCTATATAGAAAACTTTAAAAATCTTCTTGTCAGAAATCACTGGACCGATTTCAAGATTTCAATATACTTTTGCAGAAATGTTATTATGGTGATCTGCTACTAAGATTGTTCAAGCCATTTGGATACGTCAAAAAACGTGACCGCCAGGGGGTGGGGCTTATTTTCCCTATGATTCTATATAGAAAACTTTAAAAATCTTCTTGTCAGAAACCACTGGATCGATTTCAATATAATTTTGCAGAAATGTTGCTTTGGTGATCCTCTACCAAGATTATTCACGCCATTTGGATTCGTCAAAAAACATGGCCGCCAGGGGGTGGGGCGTATTTTCCTTATATATCTATATAGAAAACTTTAAAAATATTCTTGTCCGAAACCACTGGACAGATTTCAATATAATTTTGCAAAAATGTTCCTTTGGTGATGCTCTACCAAGATTGTTCAAGCATTTTTGGATTCGTCAAAAAACATGGCTGCCAGGGGGCAGGGCTTATTTTCCTTATATATCTATATAGAAAAGTTTAAAAATCTTCTTGTCCGAAACCACTGGACCGATTTCAATATAATTTTGCAAAAATATTCCTTTGGTGATCCTCTAGGAAGATTGTTCGTCAAAAAACATGGCCGCCAGGGGGCGGGGCTTATTTTCCCTAAATATCTATATAGAAAAGTTTAAAAATCTTCTTGTCCGAAACCACTGGACCGATTTCAATATAATTTTGCAAAAGTTTTCCTTTGGTGATGCTCTACCAAGATTGTTCAAGCCATTTGGATTCGTCAAAAAACATGGCCGCCAGGGGGCAGGGCTTATTTTCCCTATATATCTATATAGAAAACTTTAAAAATCTTCTTGTCGGAAACCACTGTACCAATTTCAATATAATTTTGCAAAAATGTTCCTTTGGTGATGCTCTACCAAGACTGTTCAAGCCATTTGGATTCATCAAAAAACATGGCCGCCAGGGAGCAGGGCTTATTTTCCCTATATAATCTATATAGAAAACTTTAAAAATCTTCTTGTCAGAAACCGCAGGACTGATTTCCATATAATTTTGCAGAAATGTTCCTTTGGTGATCCTCTACCAAGATTCTTCAAGCCATTTGGATTTGTCAAAAAACATGGGCACCAGGGGGCGGGGCTTATTTTCCCTATATATCTATATAGAAAACTTTAAAAATCTTCTTGTCCGAAACCACTGGACCGATTTCCATATAATTTTGCAGAAATGTTCCCTTGGTGATCCTCTACCAAGATTCTTCAAGCCATTTGGATTTGTCAAAAAACATGGGCACCAGGGGGCGGGGCTTATTTTCCCTATATATCTATATAGAAAACTTTAAAATTTCTTCTTGTCTGAAACCACTGGACCGATTTCCATATGATTTTGCAGAAATGTTCCTTTGGTGATCCTGTTGCAAGATTGTTCAAGCCATTTGGATTTGTCAAAAAACATGGCCGCCAGGGGGGCGGGGCTTAATTTCCTTATATATCTGTATCGAAAACTTTAAAAAATCTTCTTGTCATAAAGCACTGGACGGATTTCAATATAACTTTGCAGTAATGTTTCTTCGATGATCTTCTACCAAGGTTGTTCAAGCCGCCATGATTCGTTAAAAAACATGGCCGCTAGGGGGCGGGGTTAATTTTCCCTATATATCTATATAGAAAACTTTAAAAATCTTCTTGTCATAAACGACTGGACCGATTTCAATATAACTTAGCAGAAATGTTTCCTTAGTGACCCTCTATCAAGACTGTTCAAGCCATTATGATTTGTCAAAAAACATGGCCGCTAGGGGGTGCCGGGCTTATTTTCCATATATATCTATATAGAAAACTTGAAAAAATCTCTTCATCAGAAACCACAGGACTGATTTCAATATAACTTCGCAGAAATGTTTCCTTGATGACCCTTTACCTAGATTGTTCAAACCGTTATGATTTGTCAAAAAACATGGCCGCTAGGGGGAGGGACTTATTTTCCTATATATCTATATAGAAAATTTTAATAGTCTTTTCAGAAACCACTTGACCGATTTCAATGTAACATTGCAGGAATGTTTCTTATGTAACCCTCTATCAAGATTGTTCAAGCCGTCATGATTCGTCAAAAAACATGGCTGCCAGGAGTAGGGGCTTATTTTCCTTATATATCTATAGAAAACTTTAAAACTCTTCTTGTCAGAAACCACTGAACCGATTTCATTATAACTTTGCAGAAATGTTTCCTTGGTGACCCTCTACTAAGCTTGTTCAAGTAATCATGATTCGTCAAAAAACATGGCTGCTGGGGGCAGGGCTTATTTTCCCTATATATCTATATATAAAACTTTAAAAATCTTCTTTTCAGAAACCAATGGACTGATTTCAATACAACTTTGTAGGAATGTTTCTTTGGTGACCCTCTACAAAGATTGTTCAAGCTGTCATGATTCATCAAAAAACATGGCCGCTAGGGGACAGGGCTTATTTTCCCTATATATCTATATAGAAAACTTTAAAAATCTTCTAGTAAGAAACAGTTGGACGGAGTTCAATGTAACTTGGCAGGAATGTTGCTTTGGTGACCTTCTACCAAGATTGTTCCAGCCTTCATGATACGTCAAAAAACATGGCCCCCAGGGGGGCTGGGCTTATTTTTCATATATATCTGCATAGAAAATTTTACAATTCTTCTTGTCACATACCCCATGACCGATTTCAATATTACTTGGCTGGAATGTTGCTTTGGTGAACCTCTATCAAGATTGTACAAGCAATCATGATTCATCAAAAAACATGGCTGCCATGGGATGGGGCTTATTTTCCCTATATATCTAAATAGAAAACTTAAAAAATCTTCTTGTCAGAAACCACTGAACAAATTTCAATATAACTTGGCAGGAATATTCCTTTGGTGACCCTCTACCAAGTTTGTTCAAGCTGTCATGATTCATCAAAAAACATGGCAGTTAGGGCGTAGGGCTTTATAGCTATATAAAACCTTTTAAACCACTGGACCAATTTCAATATAACTTGGCAAAAATGTTCCTTTGGTGACCCTCTTTTAAGATTCAGTTCAAGTTGTCAAGATTTGAAAAAAAAAACATGGCCGGGGGTGTGGTGGAGGGGGGATGGGGGTGGTTAGTGCTATAAAGTTTATACAAAAATCCTAGAGCAGTGAACTTGGCTGAAACTTCAACAGTAAATATGCAAATCTGTTTGGTCAGGTGAGCGATATAGGACCATCATGGTCCTCTTGTTTTCTAAAACACCTTTTCTAGTTTTCTGTGTATTTAGAAGTTGATAGCATTCTCTGCAAATCAATCATAGTAGGCTGGGCCACCAAGATTGTGTTGGCCATATGGGAGCTATCAGAATGGCCTGTGTTTCATCCTCCTCTATTTTCTGAAGAATCTTTGGCAATAGGCTGAAACTGGTGCGAAAATGAAAAAGCATTCATTAGTCCATGTAAGTGAAAAAGCATCTACTGCTAAAGCATAAGGGTCAGGCCCTCGAGATGCATATCTAGTTAGTTTGTTATTAAGTCTGGATGCGAAACGGTCAATAGACATTTGTGGGTGAATTTGAATTATCTTTCCAAAAATGTCTGGGTTCAAGGATCACTCAGTGTCATGATTGACTATCCTAGATTCTGTCTGCTTCACAATTATTTATCCCTGCAACATGAGCAGCACTAATATGAATCTTTCTGTCCAAACACCAAAACCAAATGTGTCTTGATAAAGAGTCAAGATCTGTTTTTTTTACCACCAAGCTTATTGATATATGCGCAGCTGGTTATATTGTCCATATACACTCGCATATGACAATTTGCAATATCTTTGCAAAATGACTGTAGACTTAACTGGCATGCTTTCAGTTCTATCAGATTCATTGAATGTTCCCCACCCAGTTTTAGAGGCATCTGAATATAAAACAAGTTTTGGGGCTTTGTGAGAAACCTGTTTGTAACTGGTGGAAATATCCACCATTCAGTGACTGGTATGACTCTTTAGGTATGGTCATAATCCTATTGTAATTTCCTTTATGACATTTAAGTTCATTGTTCCTTGATTTTTTCAAGCGGTTTATAATAAAACGGGGCATATTCAGCTCCGAGGCCACTAGTTTGTCAATAAGTTTTGCAAATAATCTGATTTCAATTCTTTTTTGTGAAAGTGTTCTCTTAAATAGGTCAATGATAGCTTGACATCTTTCAGGTGTGTCTTACTGTCATTGTGACTGAACAGAGTATAAATCCGAGGAATACTATTTGTTGTGTAGGTTCAAATACAGATTTTTCTGGATGGACTGTGAGCCCTAATGAATCCATGAGCATGACTGTATCTCTAATGTTTTGTTTACATGAATAATAAGATTGTCCTAGAAGACAGGAATCATCTATATATGCAGTGTTGACATGACCTAGTTTCCTAAGTGTTGCAAACACAGGCTTCATGATCTTAGTGAAAGTCCTCGGTGAGGTTGCAAGGCCCTTAATTAAGGAAGCCAATTGGTATTTTTGACTCTCATACCAAAACCGAAAATATTTTCTATCATCTTCCCTGATCGGTATTGAGTAAAAGGCTTCTGTGAGATCAGCTGACCTGAAAACAACAGCCTTTCCTCACAGCAGAAATGGAGGTATTCCATTTTGAAGTGGAACTGTTCCATGTGAATTTCATTGAATGTTTTTAAATTGAGAATTATTCTTATTCGCCCATCTTTTTTCGGTCAAATAAAGATATTTGAAATGAACTCATTTTCATCTTCAGTAAACACTATTTAGATAATTTGACATTCATGGTCAATTTCCTGTTTGATTTTCAATTTTTCATCAGTACTAAATTTAAAAGGTTTAGGAATATAGATAAGCCTCACTCGGAAGCTGCTGCCTCGTTCTGAGTTTTTGGAAGCTGACTGCTGCATCATCTCTCTGTGGGGCCCCATTAAGGAGCTATGTGGGAGATGAAATTGAGAGATATCTCTCAACAAGCAGCAAATCTTCAAACTTTGGGCCAAATAATTGTTGCCCAAAAAGTGGTGGGGGGTCAGGAAAATAGAGCCTTTGACGCCTAAAGAAGACTGACAGCCTCCAAAGCCTACAGTACATATATTAAGGTAATTAATATCTTATACATGTTAGGAATTTAGATCATTCATGGGATTATATTTCATGAATGTATCTTATTCCCTAGAGTTTCCGGAGTTTTAATCCAGAGGTATAGGGATTTTGTGTTTTATTTGTGTTAAAAATAGGAGAGCTCCTCCCTTCTAATCTGCAAATTCTAGCACATTATCTATAGGTTAATGTACTGTGCAGTTAAAATGAAGTTCTTAAAACTAAAACGTATTTTAACTAGCAATACTTAACCTATAGATAAGAAAATTCTGCCTCCCTTCCCGTGTAGCTCAGTTATATGGAACTATCCTTCAAAGAAACTGATATGTGATTAAAATAGTGGGAAGAGTGATGTCACATAGGTAACTGCCTAAGGGACCTTCTGGATTAAGACTCTTTGAGACAACTGTACTGTCGCTTTTCTGTGGAAGGTGTGAAATACAAAATAGAATAGCACATTATCTACAGGTTACTTATTGCTACTTAAAATATGTTTTACTTCTAAAAAACTTCATTTTAGTTTCTGCTGCTAAATAATTTCAGGAATCTTTTCATATTTTGCATAAAGCTGATATTGATGAGTTGATGCTTTTAGACAAAAATAAGGACCTAGAGGTTGATTCCTTTAAAAGGTATTTCCCTTTGTAATTCTTGAAAAGGAGTTTTGGTTTCTTCTTCTTGTTTTGCTAAATAATTTCAGGAAACTTTTCATATTTTGCATAAACGTTGACATTGATGAGATATTGCTGTTAGACAAAAGTAAGAGCCTAGGGGTTAATTGCTTTACTTCAGAGTTATTCCCCTTTGTAATTTTTAAAAGTTCTTTTGGTTTCTGCTTCTTATCTTGCTTTATAATTTCAGGAATCTTTTCATATTTTGAATAAATTTTGATGTTGATGAGATGTTGCTGTCATAGAAAAATAAGGGCCTAGGGTTTAATTTCTTTATAGTTATTTCCTTTTCATATTCTTGAAAAGGTGTTTTGGTTTCTGATTCTTATTTTGCTAAATAATTTAAGAATTATCTGTTCTTATTTGGCATAAATGTTGATATTGATGTGATGTTCCTGTTAGAGAAAAAAAAGGGCCTATGGGTAAATTTCTTTAGTTATTTCTGTTTGTTATTCTTGAAAAGGCTTTTTATGCCCCCGCCATTGCAGAATGGTGGAAGGGCATTAAGTTTTACTCCTGTCTGTCCATCCGTGCAGTCATGTCTGGCTTATAACTCTTAAACTGTATGGAATATATTCACGAAACTTCACAGATGGCTAAATTATATCTAGACGATGTGTCACGAAGGAAGACAACTATGGCTAATGCCGTTTTTGAAATGTGTCCGGGCCAGAACTCTTTACACCTTAATCATATCGAGGCGATGTGTCACAAACAAACATCTCTAGCTATTTTGGTTTTTGAATTGGGTCGGGCCATAACTCTTTACCCCTGTCCATCCCTGCGTGCATGCTAAAAGTTGTGTCCGGGCCGTAACTCCTAAACCGCATGGAATATATTCATAAAACTTCACAGTTTACTTAATCATATTGAGGCGATATGTCGCGTACAATGTATAGAAGTCCGGCTTCTTTGGTATTTTAATTATCCCCCTTGCCTAAAACTATGTAGTGTAGTGCTTTCTTCTTGTCCGACTCCTAACTCCTAAACCATATGGAAATATATTCATGAAAATTCACAGATGGCTAAATCATATCGAGAGGATGTGTTGGGATTAAGAAAGACAACTCTGACTAATTCTGTTTTTTAACTAACCCCTTCATTTTCGGCTTATAACATTAAACTGTATGGAATATATTCATGAAACTTGACTGATGGCTAAATCATGCCGAGACAATGTGTCAGGAATAAGGAAGACAGCTCTGTATAATTTGGTTTTTGAATTGTGTCAGTGCCTCAACTCTTTACCCCTGTCCATGGGTGTATGCATGGGTGCTTGCTGAAAAGTTGTGTCTGCGCCATAACTCCTTAACTGCAATCAAAATATTCATGAAACTTCACAGTTGACTTGATCATATTGAGGTGATGTGTCTTGAACAATGAAGAGATTTTGGAATTGCCTAGAACCCATGTAGTGTAATGCTGAAAAGTTGTGCCTGGCTTATAACTCCTAAAACTTTCTTCTCCTAAACCCTGTGGAATATATTCATGAAACTTCAAAGATGACTTACTCATGTCAAGACATTGTGTCGTGATTAAGAAAGAAAACTCCTGCTAATTTGTTGTTGTTGACGCATAAATCAGGGTCTGGACTCCTAAAATTTCCCAAACAAGTCTGCCAGGCGCAAGCTTTCCCCCCGTGAGACTACTACTTATTATGATTGGATAATTTGACTGAAGTCTAAAGTCTGCCCTGTGTTATTCGTACCATCGGTAGCATCTTAAAAGAACAGTATCAATCTGCCTCTTGTTAGCTCACCTGAGCTGAAAGCTCAAGGTGAGCTTTTATGATCACTCACCGTCCGTCGTCGTCGTCGTCGTCCGTATGTCCGTCCCTCCGTTCCTCCGTCCACAATCTTTAAACAACATCTCCTTCTAGACCACTGATTGGATTTTGACCAAACTTCACAGGAATGATCCTTGGTTGGTCCTCTTTCAAAGTTGTTCAAATGGTTCCGGTCCATTGCATATCTAGGTCACAGGAGCTAAAAATAGATTTTTTAACAAAAAACTTAAAAAATCTTCTTGTCAGAAACCACTGGACCGATTTCAATATAATTTTGCAGAAATGTTCCTTTGGTGATCCTCTACCAAGATTGTTCAAGCCATTTGGATTCGTCAAAAAAACATGGCCGCTAGGGGGCGGGGCTTATTTTCTCTATGTATCTATATAAAAAACTTTAAAAATCTTCTTGTCAGAAACCACTGGACCGATTTCAATGTAATTTTGCAGAAATGTTCCTTTGGTGATCCTCTACCAAGATTGTTCAAGCCATTTGGATTTGTCAAGAAACATGGCCGCCAGGGGGCGGGGCTTATTTTCCCTATGTATCTATATAGAAAACTTTAAAAAAATCTTCATGTCAGAAACCACTGGACCGATTTCAATGTAATTTTGCAGAAATGTTCCTTTGGTGATCCTCTACCAAGATTGTTCAAGCCATTTGGATTCGTCAAAAAACATGGCCGCTAGGGGGCGGGGCTTATTTTCCTTATATATCTATATAGAAAACTTTAAAAATCTTCTTGTCAGAAACCGCAGGACTGATTTCCATATAATTTTGCAGAAATGTTCCTTTGGTAATCCTCTACCAAGATTGTTCAGGCCATTGGATTCGTCAAAAAACATGGCCGCCAGGGGGCGGGGCTTATTTTCCCTATATATCTATATAGAAAACTTTAAAAATCTTCTTGTCCGAAACCACTGGACCGTTTTCAATATAATTTTGCAGAAATGTTCCTTTTAGTGATCCTCTACTAAGATTGTTCAAGCCATTTCGATTAGGCAAAAAAACATGGCCGCCAGGGGGCGGGGCTTATTTTCCCTATATATCTATATTGAAAAATGTAAAAATCTTCTTGTCCGAAACCACTGGACCGATTTCCATATAATTTTGCAGAAATGTTCCTTTGGTGATCCTCTACCAAGATTGTTCAAGCCATTAGGATTTGTCAAAAAACATGGCCACCAGAGGGCAGGGCTTACTTTCCCTATATATCTATATAGAAAACTTTAAAAATCTTCTTGTCCAAAACCACTGGACCGACTTCAATATAATTTTGCAAAAATGTTCCTTTGGTGATCCTCTACTAAGATTGTTCAAGCCATTTGGATTTGTCAAAAAACATGGCTGCCAGGGGGTTGGGCTTATTTTCCCTATATATCTATATAGAAAACTTTAAAAATCTTCTTGTCAGAACCACTGGATTGATTTCCATATAATTTTGCAGAAATGTTCCTTTGGTGATCCTCTAACAAGATTGTTCGAGTCATTTGGATTTGTCAAAAAACATGGCCGCCAGGGGGCGGGGCTTATTTTCCCTATATATAGAAAAATGTAAAAATCATCTTGTCCCAAACCCCTGGACCGATTTCCATATAATTTTGCAGAAATGTTCTTTTGGTGATCCTCTACCAAGATTGTTCAAGCCGTTTGGATTTGTCAAAAAACATGGCCGCCAGGGGGCAGGGCTTATTTTCCCTATATATGTATCTATATAGAAAACTTTAAAAATCTTCTTGGCAGAAACCAATGGACAGATTTCAATATAACTTGGAAGGATTTGTCTTTGGTCACCCTCTTCCAAGGTTGTTCAAGCCATCATGATTCGTCAAAAAATATGGCTGCAAGGGGGTAGGGTTTATTTTCCCTATATATCTATATAGAAAACTTGAAAAAAAAATCTTCTTGTTTTCCCTATATATCTAAATAGAAAACTTTAAAAATCTTCTTGTCAGAAACCACTGAACAAATTTCAATATAACTTGGCAGGAATGTTCCTTTGGTGACCCTCTACCAAGTTTGTTCAAGCTGTCATGATTCGTCAAAAACATGGCCGTTAGGGCGTAGGGCTTTATAGCTATATAAAACTTTTTAAACCACTGGACCAATTTCAATATAACTTGGCAAAAATGTTCCTTTGGTGACCCTCTTTTAAGATTCAGTTCAAGTTGTCAAGATTTGTAAAAAAACATGGCCAGGGGTGTGGTGGAGGGGGGTGGGGGTGGTTAGTGCTATAAAGATTATACAAAAATCCGAGAGCAGTGAACTTGGCTGAAACTTCAACAGTAAATATGCAAATCTGTTTGGTCAGGTGAGCGATATAGGACCATCATGGTCCTCTTGTTTTTCACACTTGCGACTGTACTGTTATTTACTAAGCAAGCACTAGTTAAACAGGTGTTGGCAGTTCACACTTTAGCGATTGTTAACTGGTCAAGCAATTAAAGCATACAACTGACAATTTTATGCGCCCCCTCCCCTCATTGTGTATTACCTCTAGCGACCAATTGCGGGTGCCCGTAGCCTAGTGGATAGGAGAGTTGACTCTTAATCCATAGCATTAGGTTTTTCATTACTGTGGTTTGAGCCTTGCGGCAGGTGTCATGATCTTTCATCCCTTGAGACTGTTTGTTGTATTTTAGCTCACCTAAGCTATGCTCAGGATGAGCTATAGTGATGAGCCGTTTTTGCTCATATTTCATATGGAGCATACTTAGGCTTGGGGAACGATTGCTAAAATGGTTGCAGTCTGTTGACTGAGATGGCCGCCATGCCCATATATGGTAAAAACCTTTCAAAATCTTCTTTTCAAGAATGGAAGATGCCTTGGGGCTTAATCTTTGCACAAATCATCGGGGATGGGAGATCTACTAAAGTTGCTAAAATGATGGTTGTACATTGATGTTTGACCTTTTTACAGCAAGGTCAAGTTCGCTTCCCTGTGCATTTGTAGTGGCCCTATACATTTGTATGGGAAAAATGTTGAGAATTTCAAACAACTTCTTCTTTGAAGCCTCTGGGCTAATGTTGCTCGAATTTCATGTGGAGCATCTTTTGGGCAGGAGAACAAAAGATTGTTAAAATAGTCATTGTCCATTGACCAAGATGGCCTCTGTGCCCATATATGGTAAAAACCTTTAAAAAAAAATCAGAATCAAATAAGACCTGGGTCTTAATCTTTGCACAAAACAATGGGGACCGGTGGACTACCAAAGTTGCTAAAATGATAGTCCTAAATTGGCGTTTGTGCTTGTTACGACAAAGTGAAATTTGCTTCCCCATGCCTAGTAAACACAAAATAGCTAAAACCGAACCAATCAAAAATCAAAGATGGCCACCACAGACACCATCTTGAAAATCAATTTTCAACTTCTCTTCCCAAACCTTTGCTCCATTTGAGCTGAAACTTGCTCTGTAGCAACAGCACAACTTCTAGATTGAAATGAGCTAAATTCATGTAGGTCAGAAATATGAGATGGCCACCACAGTTGCCGTCTTGAAAATCTGTTTTGGACATCTTCTTGCAAACCACAATGCGAATTAAGTTGAAACTTACAATTTAGCAACAGATTGAAGTGTAGATGAAAAATAGCTAAAATCATGCCGATTTGACTTCTCCACCCAAACTGTTTGGTGATTTGAGTTGAAACACACTGTAGCAACAGGATGACCTATATATCGACAATAACTAAGACTGTGCCTATTGGAAATCCAAGATGGCCACCACAGCCACCATCTTTTTTTTTTTTAACTGTCTTCATCTCGGAAACTGCTTGTTTTGTTTGGTTACCATGGTAAAGTTTTAAAATAGGAAATTTGTGAAGCACCAGCTGCGTGAGGGAAAGAAGACCCTGTAATTCACCAGCAGGGAAAGAACACCCTGTGAAGCACCAGCAGGGAAAGAAGATCCTCTCGCACACCAGCACAGAAAGAAGACTCTGTTGAGCTTTACATAGGACGTGTTGCATATGTTGGCTCAGTTGGATGCGCCGTCCGACTGGAGACCAGGAGGTCGCGGGTTCAACCCCCGCCGAGGTCGGCAACATTCTTTCGTGGAGATTGATCATGAAATATTTTCTACGATCATTCTCTCCCTTCCGCTGATTCAAGAAGGGCAGTTGTCAGTTTCTGGCGAAAGAATGTGCACAGTACTGGTTAACCGCTTAGAGGACTAAGCTTGCCCAATAAAGGTGTGGTTAGGTAAACTGACCGCGCTCGACATGACCCTATTGGGTTGACTGGGCCGTAAAACCTCAACACAAACAATATGTTGTAGTCGCAACATACAATTGAAATACCTCTTCTCCCATCATTTTTCTTGCTTATTCAATGAAGATGAGTGCTTGTCAAGTCCCTGCTTTCTGGTGAAGATAAATAGATTATAAAAAGAATGACCCTTGAGAGCAATGAATACACAGTCAAAGACAAGAATAGCTGAAGTGTCTAAAACTTACAATTTTAACTGCACAGTACATTGACCTGTAGGTAATGTGCTATTCTATTCTGTTTTCACAATTTCCACAGAAAAAAACGACCATACAGTCATCTTATTCAGTCTTAATCCAGAAGGCCCCATAGGCAGTCACCTGTGTGATGTCACTTTTCCCGCTCTTTTGATCATGTGTCAGTTTCTTTTCTGTGGACGAGAAAGTAAACAGGGATTTTTTCTCTGGGTGAAAGAAATCTATGTTTACCCTCCCGCCATTTTCAATGGGGTGGGGGGGCATTTAGTATCACAGCTGTACATGTCCGTACGTACGTCCGTCCCATACGTAACACAAATGGTTTCTGTGCGATATCTTTTGAAAAGATTGGTGTATTGGATTGAAATTTTATACACAGGTATATAATCATAAAATGTTAGTCAAGTTTGATTTAGGATAAAATCCTACAATTATTTTGAGAGTTATGGCCCTTTTTCAACTTTGAAAAATTTTCAACTTTGAAAAAAATGGTTTCCGTGCAATATCTTTTGAAAGGATTGGTATATTGGATTGAAATTTTATACACAGGTAAATAATTATAAAATATAGGTCATGTTCAGTTTAGAGTAAAATCCACCATTTATTTTGGGAGCTATGGCCCTTTTACAGCTTTGAAAAATGGTTTCCGTTCCATAACTTTTGAAAAGATTAGTGTATTGGATTCATATTCTATACACAAGCATATAATTATAAAATATAGGTCAAGTTCGATTTAGGGTAAAATCCACCACTTTTTTTTGGAGTAACTGCCCTTTTTCAATGTTGAAAAATAGTTGAAAACTGGTTTCCGTTCGTTATCTTTTGAAAAGATTAGTGTATTGGATTCAAATTTTATACACAGGTATACAATCATAAAATGTAGGTCAAATTTGATTTAGGGTAAAATCCACCAATTATTTTGGGAGTTATGGCCCTTTTTCAACTTTAAAAAATGGTTTTCGTTCCATAACTTGAAAAGATTAGTGGATTGGATTCATATTTTATACACAAGCATACAATTATAAAATATAGGTCAAGTTTGGTTTAGGGTAAAATCCACCAATTATTTTTGGAGTTACAGCCCTTTTTCAATGTTGAAAAATAGTTTCCGTTTGATATCTTTTGAAAACATTAGTGTATTGAATTCATATTTAAACACACAGGTATATAATCCTAAAATAGAGGTCAAGTTCCAATTTGGGTAAAATTAACCCATGATTATTGGAGTTATGGCCATTTTTCACCTTCAAAAGCTGTGTTCCTTCCGATATTTTATACACAGGTATATAAACATAAAATATGGTCAAGTTCGATTTAGGGTAAAATCTGCCAATTATTATGAGAGTTATGTCCCTTTTTTCAATTTCATTTTTTGCGAAATGCCTGCATGTGGGTGAGGATGGCCCTGGGAGGGGGCATCTGTGTCATACTGACACATTTCTAGTTTCTTCCTTTTTCTCCGGTTGAATTTCTAATCTTTCTTTTTTCTCATGTTCCTTTATCATGCTTTTCACTATTCATCCTATCTTTTGTTGTAAATCAATTTTCGATTTCTTGTATTTATCCATAGCTCGTTCGTTGTAATGAGTTTTCGCGACTTTCATGATGATTCTTCGTGGTGAATGTGGTCATATAAAATCGCGTTGGGATAATCATGACAAATGCATAAAATACTCTTCTTGTTCCAGGGAATCAACTTGCTCAACGTGTAGTTCCTGGACAGATAAGACCTGGAAACTTGCCAAGAAAAGAAACTTACGCTTCTAGAAAGTGGGTCATGGCTAGAAAGAAGAATAAGAAGCAGAAAGCCATGTCTGATTCATCAGACGAAGAAATTATGGATGGGATCACCACCCCACATGGCCCTGCTGCCCGGGGTAGGACCCATCCAGGTGGCAACTCCAAGGGTACTTGTACCCAGAGGAGTATAAGTCCACCAGTCACCGGACATTTACCTACTGGACAAGAAGACATCACAGAATATTTCAAGTCAATCAATCACTGGTCATCCAGTCACTGGTCATTGGACTTAGAAAATATTAATCTAGGCGAAAGTCAATATTCACCAGCCACCAGTCAACAGTCAACTGGCCACCGGTCACCGTCATCAGACTTTATATCAACCTACGTAACAGTTAGTGATATTCATGCCATGGGCATGGAGTTCACTACTAATAGAGTAAACTTGGGTTCTGAACACTCATACAGACATGAAGTTCAGAACCCAACTTATAACTCAAAAAGAGTTCTATTACCTCTGGAACCAGACTTTAGTAATATGTGTTGTCATCTCAGTGTTGTCATCGAGCCGCCTGACAACAACTGGAGACGGACAACAGACAAACCTCACAGGCTTCCCTCTCTGGACATATTTCCAGAAGGGACCACTAGAAGGAAACATAAGTCCAAGAAGAGGAGATGTAGATCATCTTCTACATCCTCCTCTTCTAGGTCTGCATCTTCAGACTCTAGCAAAAGAGGAAGAAAGTCAAAAAGATCTAAACATTCTCACAAGAAAAGGAGAAGGAGATCTACATCTTCTTCTTCTTCTTCATCATCATCTGATAATCAGTCCCATGATTATGGCAAATACAAAAGAAGTAGACATAGTCCGCAGGCTGCAGAAAATCCGAGTATGCTACAGCCTGCGGAAATAACTAATGTCCCAAAAATACTGCAACCTGAACATACCTTACAATGCTCTACAAAGGACTCAGGTTCAGACTCTGAAATGGAAACCTGGTCCTTTGATAGGGCAATAAATGAGGTTTTCAGGCTTTTGCCTCGGAAATTATGTCCAAGGCCAACCGAGGAGCATACTCTAGCAAAGCCTTTATCTGGCATTGAACATCTAATGGAGTCCCATACAACTCCATTATTAGTATTGCCACAGTCCAAGCTAGTAGAAAATACTGCCAGATTTCTCCAGAGCAAAATTGATATGGAGAAATGTGGCAGAGATTGGATATTCTCCCAAAATATAGTATCTTCCCTGACACAGACTAAATTTTATAAGAGCCAGAGTCAGTATTTCCTGGCAGATAACATTCCTCCATTAGATTCGGAAGCTTCCCTGCTGGATTTATCCAGCAAGGGAAAATGCTCCATTCCAATGAGAAACATTTAAATATGGGAAGTAAGATCCCGTAAACTTATAGCGATAAATTTGCATACTGATCTATTCTCTTCTGCTGCATACTTATGTAAGCAGCAGCAGACAATGTCCATGCCAGCTCTTTCGAGACTGCTTGAAGCCATAGCTAAGTCAATAAAACATGCTATGGCTATGTCTACGATCTTAGCAACAGAGATCTTTCAAGGTAGACGTGATGCGGTGTTGGCCACGTCTAAACTTCTATTGGAGAATTCCAACTACGAGCTGCGAAATGCTCCAATAAATTCAAAGACCTTATTTGGCAACAAGATTAAGGAAGTTGCCAAGGGCAATTTTGAGGCCCAACAACAAAGGTTCTTGGCAACTTCCTCGGTTGCTGCTAACTTACAACAACAACAAAAAGTGACTTATCCAGCTCCTCCGGTCTTTAAGAGACCGAAGCAGCCGACGGAACCTTCCAGGCCTAAGCAAATGCAGCCTTACAGGCCTAAACGTCAGACACAGTCATACTCATCAAGTAGAAAGGAATATGCTAAGAGAAGTGGAAATCCAAAACAGTTCCCCTCCTCTAAGCAAGCCTCATCCTCCACAAAACTATGAAGTTCAACCCTTTCCACTGCCAGTTCTACAATTGTCCGGACATTCCAGTGGGAGGAAGGTTGGTGGAACAATGGGAAGAATTTACAGACAACAAGTGGGTCATCTCTATTGTCCAAAATGGGTTAAAGATCCCATTCAAGTCAGTTCTATCCCTATCGGTAGTTCCGATAAATCTGAGTCAATCCTCCACCCCGTTATTACCAGAAGAGATCGAAGAACTTCTCAAGAAATGGGCAATAGAAAGGGTACAGAATCTGGGAACTCCCAGCTTTTATTCCCAGCTATTCCTAGTGCCAAAAAAGAACTGAAAGTTACCCACAGTAATAAATATTTCGTTACTAAATCAGTAATAAACAAACAGCATTTCAAGATGGAGTCAGTCAAGTCAGTAAGACAATCGATAATGGCCAACAACTGGGCTGTCTCCATAGATCTGACGAATGCATATTTTCATGTATTGATACATCGGACATCCAGAAAATACCTTCGGTTCATCTACGAACATTATTGACTTTCAGTTCACGGCCTTACCCTTAGGAATGTCCCTAAGTCCGTGGATTTTCACGAAATTAATGGAAGTAATAGCAGCTCACATGACAATGACTCTTCCCATACCTAGACGATTGGCTTATCTGATTCACAACTGACTAATCTCTGACACAAAATACTGCCTTCAAACGGTACAAAATCTAGGTTTCATACCAAATCTAAAGAAGTCAGATTTAATACCAGCACAGAAATTCACCTTTATAGGTATGGAAACTCAAGTTTCGGCACGAACTTTCCTTTCTCTTTTGGGCAAACTCAATGCAGTAGTGGACTTACTTCTACTAGGCAAGCTGCATTTACGACCTCTGCAAATGTGCCTGTTGTCGGTCTAGAAACCTCATATTCTTCCATTGGATCATCAGTTACGATCAACAGTATGATCAAATTTCATTTGAAATAGTGAATGGACACCATTCGCTTCGTTCAAGGAATCTCCATTCACCCTCCAGACGCCAGTGTATTCCTGTATATGGATGCCAATCATTTCAGTTGGGGAGCTCATCTGGAACCGATGAGTCTATCCTTTCATGGTTGCTGGTTGGAAGACCAATCCCAGCTCCATATCAACAGTTTGGAAATAATGGCCATTTATTTCGCATTGATAAGAGCCTTAAAATATATTCACCATTCTTGTGTCATGATTTCTACTGACAACACAACAGTGGTCTCGTATATCAACAAGCAAGGAGGAACTCATTCACCCGACAGAATCATCTTAATGAAGCTTATAGTCTGCCAACGTGTGGTTACCATTCTGTCTGTGTATGACCCACAGAGTGGTCTAAGTGATGAGGTTAAGGACCTGTTCTTTGATCAGCTGTGTGCTGTGACTGCCAGGATCCCAGCATCAGAATTTCTTATCCCATGTGGAGATTGGAAAGGCCATGTAAGCCGTGCAGGCACTGGATACAGGGAAGTGCATGCTGGGATGGGGTATGGCAGGCCAGAACCAGATGTTGAGGGTGAGAGAACTCTAGAGTACGCTTTAGCATTCAACCTGCTTCTTGGGAACACATGTTTCAAGAAACTTGACAGCCATCTCATCACATACAAGTCAGGAAACAAAGCCACACAGATAGACTTCATCCTTTTCCGTAGGACCAAGCGCAGACTTGTCACAGATGTAAAAGTGATCCCTGGTGAGGAAGTAGCCCTGCAACATCAGCTTCTTGTATGCGACATGAGGATTGATATGCCACCAAAATCCAAGGGCAAGTTCATCCCTCACCTGAAAGTTTGGAAGCTTAAAGACCCTCAGATGAGCAGTCATTTCTAGGAGGTCTTCAACTTGCATGTGAGCTGATGGGGCCACTGAGGATATCTGGAACAACATCAAGACTGGACTGCTCAAGACAACTGAGGAGGTGTGTGGCAACTCGGCCCCACCATTGGCATCGTGAAACCTGGTGGTGGAATGAACACATGGAAAAGGCCATTGCTGCCAAGCGGAAAGCTTTCAAGGCCTGGAAGACTGGTAAAGGCACTAGGGCATCAAACGATGCAGCCAAACGCAGTGCCAGACATGCAGTGCACCATGCTCATCAAGAAGCTGACAAGAAGGTCTTCAAGAATATTGACCCCAAGTCTTCAGAAGTCTACCACCTTGCTAACCAGTTTAGAAGAGAGAATGCGGATGTTGTTGGTGACACTTAACCAGTGAAGAATGATGCAGGAGAGATGTCAATGAGCAAAGACTCAAAGTAGAAGGCCTGGTTAGAGCACTACCAAAGGCTTCTCAACGTTGAGTTTGACTGGGACCCAGACCACCTGTCTCATCAACCACCAGTGGAAGGCCCGCCCATCCCAGTCACCATTGATATGGTTAAGAAGGCTATCTCACAGATAAAGGCTGGCAGTCATTCATGATGGCAAGGTACCTTCTGACTGGGAAGCAGAGTTTCATTGTCTGCCTCTACAAGGGAAAGTGGGATGCATTGGAAAGGGGCAATTACCGGTGTCTCACGCTGACAGAGCAGGTCATGAAAGTCCTGGAGAGTATTGTGGACGGCCTCATCAGACAATACAGTTGGTGTCAGTCGAAGATTCCCAATTTGGCTTCGTCCCAGGCAGAGGCACAACAGACACAAACTTCCATGCACCGTCTGTCACACTGGAGTGGGCAGCAACAGCATCTTCTGCAACAGGTGCAAGCACTGGGTGCACAAGAAATGCATGTTATTATCTAGGATCTTATTAAGCGCTTGACAAAGGACCCTGACTACCGATGTACATGGTGCCAGGGAACTGCACGACCATTGGACGGCAGACCATAGAGGGAAGTCCGTCTGACCTGACAAGCTGGAGGTGGTAGCTTCCTTTTGCTACTTAGGAGACATGCTCTCAGCAGCAGGTGTCTGTGAACTTTCAACCACAACACGTGTGAAAACCGCTTGGAAGAAGTTCAGTGAACTGCTACCAGTTCCCTTTCCCTACCACCTCTCTTTCAAGACACATTGCTGTGTGTACAGCTCTTGTGTGCGGAGCGAAATGCTCCATGCCAGTGAGACTTGGCCATTGACAAAACCAAACCTCCAACATCTGCAGCGGAATGACAGGGCAATGATCAGACAGATCTGCATTGTCAGGCCGCAAGAAG
Organism: Anodontia alba; assembly: GCA_964016985.1. Taxonomy (NCBI): domain Eukaryota; kingdom Metazoa; phylum Mollusca; class Bivalvia; order Lucinida; family Lucinidae; genus Anodontia; species Anodontia alba. The sequence goes on along the minus strand of OZ024835.1, from coordinate 41,647,913 downwards.
TTGTCACCACCAGGTCCAGTGAACTACTTGCGTGGCTTGGCATTGAGGATCTGGACCTCATTCTGAAGGAGAGAAGGCTCCGCTGGTATGGACATGTGGAATGCTCCAATGGTGCAGTCAAGACAGCCATTCACATACAGATTGAGGAAAAGCATGGGCCTGGGAGGCCAAAGATGACATGGAAGCAGCTGACAGAGGGATTGCAGAGAGTGGAAGCTCTCGTCTATCAACCTACATGATAGAAATATGTGGAGATCTGCCATGCGTGCAGCAAGCCAGATGTCTGGAAGGGGGCCCACTGATGTGGATGTTGCCCCTGTACCTGCACGTTAATCAAAAATTTGATTATGATATGATATGATCTGTGAAGAAGTATGGAAGATCCTCCAATGGTGCCTAAAACATCATATAGTAGTCAGGATTCGACATATTCCAGGCAATTCAATGTTTTGGCAGACCAATTATCAAGAATGAACAAAGTTATCAACACAGAATGGGCATTGGATCAATCGATAGCGAATTCAATATTCCAAATGTTCAACTATCCCAATTTGGATCTGTTTGCGACATGTTTCAATCACAAACTTGCAATTTATGTATCCCCAGTTCCGGACAATCAAGCCTTTGCGATAGACGCATTTTCCATGAACTGGAACAATCTTCATGCTTACGCATTTCCTCCAACAATATTGATTCCTTCTGTCCTGAACAAGATATGTCAATCTCAGTGCACGATAGTTTTTATAGCTCCTCTTTGGCCCCAACCTCCATGGTTCTCAGAGGTACTACAACTACTAGTTTCAACATCAAAATCTCCCAGTACTCGACCTTCATGCTTGGGAGTTATCAAACAATCAATTAAAGATAGAGAATTTTTGCAAAACATTGCAGATTTTGTCTCCAAATCAAGACGAACATCAACTCAGAAGGTCTATGACACAAAATGGATCGTATATACCAGTTGGTGTCATAGAGAAAGGTTAATCCAGTCTCAGCCCCTCTTACTTTTATAGCTGATTTCCTCATTTACCTTTTCTCTGAGAAAAAGTATCAAATTAGTACTATTAAGGGCTACAGATCTATGATATCTAATACTCTCAAGTTTAAGACTGGAAATAGAATTGGATCTAATCCTGTCTTATCAGAATTAATAAGATCTTTTGAATTACAACAGCCTGTACAAAGATCTCTTACTCCTAAATGGGATTTATCTGGGGTCTTAGTCTGTCTACAGAAAGCCCTATATGAACCTTTACATAAGGCTTTAAAGCTCTATGTAATGCTAAAGACGGTTTTTCTTTTAGCTCTTGCCACTGCCAAAAGATGTAGTGAAATTCATGGCTTGGCAATGGACTCAAATCATTTAAGATTCAATCAAGCTGATGGATCAGTATCTATGATAATTCAAACTGGGTTTCTGGCTAAGAATAAGCTTCCGTCCATTTGCCCAGATCCTATTGTCATTCCTGATTGAGCTTGTATATGCAAAAGGGAACATTCGGATAGACTTTTATGCCGGATAAGAGCCTTAAAATGACTAGTCCTTATCATCAAAATAGAACTAGACTATTTCTACCAATTAAAGGCAAACGATATTTCTCAGGATCAGGGGAAAATACAGGATAATATTTCAAAATCCTCGGTATCAAGATGGATATCTTATACTATTAAGCTTGCCTATAGGAAACTCACTAGTAAAGACTTTCCCTTCTTAAAGATTAAAGCCTATGAAGTAAGGGCTCTATCTTCTTCTTGGGCCTTTTTCGATAAGATTCCACTCAATGAGATTCTCAAAGCAGCAGTCTGGAATCTATCTGCTACCTTGGCTAAGTTCTATCTAAGGGATATGTTGCAGCAATTGGAAAATCTTCATAATTTGGGCCCAGTTGTTGTGGCTCAAAAAGTGGTTGGGGGCCAAGGAAACAGTGCCTTTGATGCCTAAAGAAGACTGACAGCCTCCAAAGCCTACAGTACATATATTAAGGTAATTAATATCTTATATATATGTTGGAATGGGATTCATTCTTAGGATTTATATATCAGAATGATCTTATTCCAAGAGTTTCCTGAGCCTTAATCCAGAAATGGAGGGATCTACTTTATTAGTGTTAGAATTGGGAGATCCATCCCACCTATTCTGCGAATTCTAGCTCATTATCTATAAATTAATGTATTGTGCAGTTGAAATGAAGTTTTTAAAAGTAAAACATATTTTAACAAGCAATACTTAACCTACAGATAAGACAATCCCGCTTCTCTGTCCCCCCCGCCCCCTCCCCGCACTTAGCTTTATTTTTTTAGGGATTTTTACCTTCAAAGAAACTGACATGTGATCAAAAGAGCGGGAAGAGTGACGTCACACAGGTGACTGCCTAAGGGGCCCTCTGGATTAAGACTGATAAGACGACTGTTTTTTGTGGAAGGTGTGAAAACAGAATAGTTTTGCTTAATGCCCTTGCCTATTCGAAGAATAGCGGAAGGGAATTAAGTGTTACCCCTGTCCGTCCCGTACGTACGTCCCAGTTCGTGTCCCGGTCATAACTCCAAAACCCTATGCAATATATTTATGAAACTTTACAGGTACATGCATGACATTGAGACGATGTGTCATGAACAAGGAAGACAACTCTTGCTTGTTTGGTTTTTATACGCCTGTTTGAAAAACAGGACGTATTATGTTACGGGGTATGGCGTCCGTCCGTCCGTAAACTTTTTTGTTTCTGGCTAACTCCTCCTACAGTTTACATCCGATCAAGCTGAAACTTGGTATATAGTTAGACCATGATGTGGCGCAGCACATATTGTTTTGGGGTTACAGTCCACCAAATGTTTGCAGAGTTATGCCCTTAGAAATTTTCTGTAAACTTTTCATTTCCAATAAACTCCTCCTACATTTTACATCCGACCAAGCTGAAACTTCATGTATCATTAGATCATGATGTGGAGCAGTGCATATTATTTTGAGGTTACAGTCCACCAAATATTAGCAGAGTTATGCCCCTTTGAAAATTTCAGTAGACTTTTTGTTTCCGGCTAACTCCTCCTACAGTTTACATCCGATCAAGCTGAAACTTGATTTGTAGTTAGAACATAATGTGGAGCAGTGCATGTTATTTCAAGGTTACAGTCCACCAAATATTAGCAGAGTTGTACCCCTTTGAAAATTTCTATTAATTTTTCGTTTCTGGCTAAATCCTCCTACAGTTTTCATACAATCAAGCTGACACTTCATGTCAGTTAGACCATGATGTGGAGCAGTGCACAATGTTTCAAGGTTACAGTCCACCAAATATTTGCAGAGTTTTGCCCCTTTGAAAATTTCAGTAAACTTTTCGTTTCCGGCTAAATCCTCCTATAGTTTACATCCTATCGAGCTGAAACTTGATTTGTAGTTAGACCATGATGTGGGGCAGCGCATATTGTTTCAAGGTTACAGTCCACCAAATATTAGCAGATTTAAACCCCTTTGAAAATTTCAATTTTTGTTTCCGGCTAAATCCTCCTACAGTTTACATCGGATCAAGCTGAAACTTCATAAATAGTTACATGATGATGTGGAGCAGCACATATTATTTCGAGGTTACAGTGCTCCAAATATTTGCAGATTTATGCCCCTTTGAAAGTTTTTGTCTTTTCACAGCATATTGTTTAGAGGTAAAATTGTGCAAATTTTATTTTATAATAGGTATATTTTTTGCAAATAACTAAAAGTTTTTGGTTTTTTTTTTTTGGTTGTTTATTTTTGTTTTTTTATTGTTTGTTCGGATAATGAAGTATAGGAAAAATAGTATATTTATAATATAGCCATGCTTCTGTGGTGTGTCCTCCATCAGAAAGCACTTCTCCCTAGAAGCAGCAAACTTCTCCCTATTTTCCCAGGAGGGAGAAGTCACTTCTCCCTTAATTTCTGGGCCAGCTTGGACCCTTAGGTTACAATTCATCAAATATCAGCAGAGATGTGCCCCAGTGAAATTTTTTATTTTTTTTTTTTTGTAATTCCACTTACAGTTTTTATCCGGAGCACTGAATTATACAGGAGCCAGTTTATATGCTACATCTTATTACTTGCCACGGGCGTATAATGCCCCGCTTGGCAGAGCTCTTGTTGAATTATCTGCCCTTGACTTAGTTCCATATAGTAAACTGTGTCCCGGCCATAACTCCTAAATCATATGGAATATATTTATGAAACTTTGCAGGTGCATGCATGACCTTGAGACAATGTGTCATGAACAAGGAAGACAAGTCTTGCTTGTTTGGTTTTTGAATTTTCTGCCCTTGACTTTGTTCCATATAGTAAACTGTGTCCAGGCCATAACTCCTAAACCGTATGGAATATATTTATGAAACTTTACAGGTGCATGCATGATATTGAGACGCTGTGTAATGAACAAGGAAGACAACCTTGCTTGTTTGGTTTTTGATATTATCTGCCCTTGACTTAGCTGTATATAGTAAACTGTGGCCGGGCCATACTCCTAAACCGTATGGAGACATTGAGAGGATGTATCATGAACAAGGAAGACAAAAAACTCTTGCTTGTTTGTTTTTTGAATTATCTGCCCTTGACTTAGTTCCATATAGTAAACCGTGTCCGGGCCATAACTCCTTAACCGTATGGAATATATTTATAAAACTTTACAGATGCATGCATGACATTAAGACAATGTGTCATGAACAAGGAAGACAACTCTTGCTTGTTTGGTTTTTGAATTTTCTGACTTGACTTAGTTCCATATAGTAAACCGTGTCCAGGCCATAACTCCTAAACTGTATGGAATATATTTACAAAACTTAACAAGTGCATGCATGATATTGAGACGATGTGTCATGAACAAGGAAGACAACCTTGCTTGTTTGGTGTTTGAAATTATCTGCCCTTGACTTAGTTAAATATAGTAAACTGTGGCCGGGCCATAATTCCTAAACCGTATGGAATATATTTATGAAACTTTACAGGACTAGTGAATGTATGACATTGAGACGACGTGTTATGAACAAGGAAGACAACTCTTGCTTGTTTGTTTTTTTAATTATCTGCCCTTGACTTAGTCCATCGACGTGCGGGTGTAAGTCCCTGGCCTCTCAAAGCACCCTCTAAGTGCTTGATGACGCGTTGGGCTACACAGTTGAGGTCTCCATCTCTTAGCAGATTGATGTTGGCGGGGTCAGGGTCTTTGATGGTGTACAGGCTGTATATGACCGCAGTGATGGGGTAGGAGTTCTGATAGTACACATTGTCGATGCCAATCAGCGCGCCTGGTCTTGTGTCTCGAAAGACCACAACGATGGCCCATCCCTTCCTTCCATCCGCACGGACTGGGTCGAACTTGTCTTCGAGGACCTAATCTCCGGTGTCCCGCAGGAACTTGATCCGAAGGAGGAACACGCACTCCAGAAGGCTAGCTAACAGCCTTGCAGCCCTCTCGTCAGTCATGCCGGCGTCCAGGGCCAGCTGGCCAGCTCTGACATAATGTCATCAATGACCTCACCCAGGTCCTCTTCTTCAACCCTCCACGTTGAGAAGACTGCGCGGCACCATCAACTTAAAACTCCTCTTTGGCGTCGGACAGCAGCTCAACCCATTCATCTGCTGGAAGCTCCAATGGGTAGGGGACCCGGTCATCCAGGTCGGTTAATTGTTGACCCTCTGGGTCAGGCATTCCTTGCAGGATTTCAGCGATGTAGGCATCAAAAGGGACGGGCATGCCTTGCAGGATTTCATGGATGCAGGCGTCCAAGTCAGTCATGTTGTCTGATGGGTATGCATTATGCACACACTCTATAAATGGGAGTTCCAGTTGCACAGAGCTGCTCCAACACCAGATCGAACTGTCTGCGAGTTTTCTGCTCCAGGGCTATGAGCCAGTGGCGAATTCTTTCTCATCCACAGGCCTGACAGACTCCTAGTTAGCTTTGAACCCCTTTTCCACAGTACCTACAGGGAGTGGAAATTATACTTCCTTTGCGAATCTTGGCTAGATGGGCTTTGCGGCAGGTTTTGCAGCAGCTCTTTCCACAGGCCCTAACTCACCCACTTTCAACCATGCGCAGTTATTGTGGCCCTTTGTCATGCTTGTGGATTGTATACCCAAGGTATACCGTATGCACGGATGTATCTAAATGGGGATCTTGATTGCCCTCAGATGAGCCCGGGCCGGCAAGGGTGGTGGGCCATCCCCTGGGGCTCCTTATGTGGACGCTGTGTGTGGTGCTGTGGGGGTGTGCCATTGGGTATACCCAACCTGGACAGAAAAGTGATCTGCTCACCCCACCCCCCACTGCTCTAGACCCCGGCAAATGCCTCCACGACTATTTGCAAACCTGGGTACATATACCCAACCTGGACAACAAAAGTGGTCTGCTTGCCCTCCCTGCTGCTGCATACAAGAACCATGTTGTGTACAAGAACTAAAACTCTAGATGCTGCAGTTTTTAAGTTATCTCTCTTGACAGTATTTGGCGATAGAAACCTTGTGATCATTGTAATTCCAACACACATTGAGATATATATCCTTGCAGATATCTTGCTGCTACTTTGCAGAATGTACTTGAGGATTAGGATATGTGTGTCGTATTTCTAGTGAAATTTCTGTGTCTGTACAATTTTCGGGAGGCCTTATTGGCTTTTGGGGATCTGCCATTTGGGGATCTGCCATCTCTTCTGATGACTTTTTTTAGCTTACTTGACCCAAAGGCTTACTAAGAGGAGCTATTGTGATCACTCACGGTCTGTCATCATTGCCATTGTCCATCTGTCCGTCAATCCATCCACAATTTCTTTAAACAACATCTCTTCCAATTTAAACAAATTTCACAGTAATAAACCCTGGGTGATACTGACTATTTATTTTTCAAAGATTTGGAATCCATGCAGGATTCTGGTTGCCATGACAACCAAAAGAAAACAAATTAAAAATCTTCTTGTCAGAAACCCCTAGACCAATTTCAATATAATTTGATCTACCAAGACTGTTCAAGCTATCATGATTGGACATAAACATGGCTGCCAAGGGCAGGGCTTATTTTTCCAATATATCTATATAGAAAACTTTAAAAATCTGCTTGTCAGAAACCACTGGACTGATTTCAGTATTATATGGCAGAAATGTTCCTGTTGTGACCCTCTACCAAGATTGTTCAGATCATCATGATTCTTAAAAAACATGGCCACCAGGGGGCGGGGCTTGTTTTCCCTGTATATCTATATAAAATTTTTTAAAAATCTTCTTGTCAGAAACCACTGTCCTGATTTCAATAAAATTTGGCAGAAATGTTTCATTGGTGACCCACAGTTTGTTCAAGCCATCATGATTCGTCAAAAACATGGCAGCCATAAGTGGAGCTTATTTTCCCTTTCTATCCATATAGAAAAGTTTAAAAAATCTTGGATGGATTTCAATGTACTTCATCAGAAATTTTCCATTGGTGACCCTCTACCAAGTTTTTTCAAGCCATGATGATTTGCTTAAAAATGTGGCCACTAGGGGGCAGGGTTTATTTTCCCTATATATTTATATAGAAAAATTTAAAAATCATCTTGTCAGAAACCACTGGACCAATTTCAATACAATTTTGCAGAAATGTTCCTTTGGTACCCTCAACTAACTTTGTTCAAGCTATCATGATTCGTCAAAAAACATGGCCACCAGGGCCCTATATATCTATAAATAAAACTTTAAAAATCTTCTTGTTAGAAAACAATGTACTGATTTCAATATAATTTATCAGAATTGTTCCTTTGGTGAACCTCTACCAAGATTTTTCAAGCCATCATGATTTGTCAAAAAACTTGGCTGCCAAGGGGCAGGGCTTATTTTCCTTACATATCTATATAGAAAACTTTAAAAATCTTCTTATCAGAAGCCACTGGACTGATTTTAATATCATTCATCAGAAATGATCCTTTTTGTGACCTCTACCATGATTGTTCAAATTTGATTTATTTAAACATATGGTCACCTGGGGCAGGGCTTATTGTCCCCCACCTTTTGGAAGAAAAGCGAGGGGACATGGTATTCGGCTTTCCGTGGTGTGTGTGCGTGAAGAGTGATTCATGGTGCATAGTTCAGAGTTTGTAGTAGGTACCTTGTGAGCACAACTCCTCCTACAGTTTTGGACCGATCCTTTTTCACATTTTTAACTTAGATTTTTTTGCATGGTTCTGAGTTTGTAGCGGGAACTTTGTGAGTGCAACTCCTCCTACAGTTTTATACCGATCCTTCTGAACTTACACAGGTATCTGAATCATGGTCTGAAGATATGCATGTGCTTTTTACAGAATCTTGAAACATTTTTTTTTTTTTCAAATTTTTCACATTTTTAACTTAGACTTTTTTTTTCATGCTTTAATACTATGAAAGTGTATAATTATGTAGCAGGTACCTTGTGACCGCAACTCCTCCTACAGTTTGGACGGATGATATGCATGTGCTTTTTACAGAATCCCTAAGTTAATTTTTTCACTTTTTTTACACATTTTTAACTTAGACTTTTTTTGTATCATTCTGAGTTTGTAGTGAGAAGCTTGTGATCGCAACTCCTCCTACAATTTTATACCGATCCTTCTGAAACTTCACAGATATCTTAATCATTGTCTGAAAATATCTCTGTGCTTTCTACAGAATCTTAAAATAATTTTTTTCAAATTTTTCACATTTTTAACTTAGACTATTTTTCATGCTTCAATACTATGAAAATGTATATGTTTGTTTGTGTTGAGGTTTTACGCCAGTCAACCCAATGGGGTCTTGTCGAGCGCGGTCAGTTTACCTACTACACGTTTACTGGGCAGGCTTAGTCCTCTAAGTGGTTAACCAGTACTGTGCACATTCTTTCACCAGAAACTGATAACTGCCCTTCTTGAATCAGCGGAAGGGAGAGAATGACCGTAGAAAATATTTCATCATCAATCTCCACGAAAGAATGTTGTCTACCTCGGCAGCGGTCGAACCCGCGACCTGGTCTCCAGTCGGACGCACATCCAACTGAGCCACCAAGACAGGCGAAGTGTATATGTAGTAGGTACCTTGTGAGTGCAACTCCTCCTACAGTTTTATACCATTCCAACTGAAACTATACAGATGTTTTAACCAGTCTGAAGATATGCATATGCTTTTTCCAGAATCTTGAAATTACTTTTCTTTTTTTTTTTTTTTTACTTTTTTCACATTTTTATACCCCGCCACATAATAGTGGCGGGATATTATGGTTTCACGTTGGTAGTCCGTGAGTCCATCTGTCTGTCCATCCATCCATCTGTCCGTTTTTCATTTCCGGATGATAACTTGAGTAAACATCAATGGATTTTCACAAAACTTGGTATGTGCATTGATATTGTGAAGATCTGGTCTGGGATTGCTAATGGGCAAATTTCGTCAATTTTTGACGGAGTTATCTGCCCGAGACACGCCTATATTTTCGTTTCCGGACTATAACTTGAGTAAATAACATTGGATTTTCACCAAATTTGCTACATGCATTGACATTCAGGAGATCTGGTTTGGGATTGCTAATGGGCAAATTTTGTCAAATTTTTACGGAGTTATCTGCCCGAGACATGCCCATATTTTCGTTTCCGAATAATAACTTTAGTAAATAACAAGGAATTTTAACCAAACTTGCTATATGTATTGACAGTAAGGAGATCAGGTTTAGAATTGCTAATGGGCAAATTTCGTCAAATTTTTACGGAGTTATCTGCCCGAGACATGTCCATATTTTCATTTCGGGATGATAACTTGAGTAAATAACAAGGCCTTTTAACCAAATTTTGTCTCAGTTTGGCATGTTTGTTTTGCATTCTAATCACAGGAAAGAATAACTGTTGCAATAAATTTTAATGATGAAAACAGAGTAGATGAAGCAAACATTGAAGTAAAATGTGTTTGTTTTTTTTTTTTTGTTTTTTTTTTCTCTCTTGTGTATTTTCAGGTCTTTATATTGGTGGCTTCACATTGGCTCAGCAGCTGTGATAGTCTATTTCAAACTGATTAAACCAGCAAAGGAAGACAAAACAGAGAAAACTAACTAGTGTTTTCACTTTATTGGTAGCTCACATGACCCAAAGACTCAGGGTGAGCATTTTTGGATTTGCTTTATGTTCATCAGTCATTTTTCTTATATCTTCAATATTATTCTTATGTACATGATAGAGGCTGCAGTTTTTAATTGGATCTTCATTAAAAACTTGCTCGGAATATCCTCCAGTGCTTACTTACCTTCATGGTCTTCCCGTACCTCACTCATGACTTTCTCTAGGAAGATGTTGATGAAAGTTAGTGAGAGCAGACACCTTCTAATTGTAGTTCTTATTCCCATACAATTGAATAGTACTACACTCTGAACCATGTCATCTATATTTTCAAAGACTTGTATGATGTTGGCATTAATATTGTACTTTCTCATAATTGCTCATAAGTCTTCATGCCATACCCTGTCAAAATGAACGTCAAAAAGATTGCCTTTTCAAAGAACACACGGATTAGAAAATGGGAGTCTCGGTTTTATTGAGACTCTTCATAAGCGGTAATGAAGTTTGCAACACTGCTTACACCCTCTAGCGTATACATGAGCAGAACTCCATTTTCAAATATACTACAATGGGCCCAGTGATCCCAAAGGAAACGAAATATATTCTGTACTATGGTAAAGTACAGGGAGACGTTCTACCACTGCCACACAGCACAAATACCAGCTGCAGTGTAGTAAAATGAACGTCAAAAAGATTGACTTTGGAAACAAAGAACACACTATGGATTAGAAAATGGGAGTCTCGGACGTTTTATTGAGACTTCATAAGCAGTAATGAAGTTTGCAACACTGCTTACGCCCTCTAGTGTATACATGAGCAGAACTCCATTTTCAAATATACCACAATGGGCCCAATGACCCCAAAAGAAACGAAATACAATCTGCACTATGGTAAGCCTTCTTATAATCTATGAGGTCATGATACAGGTTCTGCTGATGTTGCAGGTGCTTCTCACTGAGGATCTGTATATTAAACATCTTGCTGTGTGGATGCACCTTCCCACTCTGAACCCTGCTTACTCCTCTGCAAAGATCAGCTTGTGGCTGGAGTTTGTTCAAGATGATCTTCAGGATATCCTTACTAGGATGGTTGATAAAGGGCTGGAGTCTGTTCAAGATGATCTTCAGCAAAACCTTACTACGAGGGTGAGTCAATAAAAAAACAGCCTAACTTATTTCTGGGTGAGATCGATCTCTTCTTTTTTCGATGTAATTGCCCTCTAGAATGATGCACTTGGAGCAACAGTGTTCCAGTGCCATCAGCCCAGAACTGAAGAAGCCAGGGTCCTTGTCTCCGACCCACTCCTCAGCTGCCACCACAACTTCTTCGTTAGACTGGAAATGACGTCCATGGATATCCTTTTTATACCCTGCCACACAATAGTGGCAGGGTATTATGGTTTCACGTTGGTCATCCGTGAGTCTGTCCGTCTATCCCTCCCTCGTATGTCCGTCTGTCCATCTGTCTGTCCATCCGTTTTTCGTTTCCAGATGATAACTTGAGTAAACATCAATGGATTTTCACCAAACTTGGTATGTGCATTGATATTGTGGAGATCTGGTTTGGGATTGCTAATGGGCAAATTTCTTCAATTTTGACGGAGTTATCGGCCAAGACACGCCCATATTTTCGTTTCCGGATGATAACTTGAGTAAATAACAACGGATTTTCATCAAACTTGCTATATGCATTGACATTAAGGAGATCTGGTTTGGGATTGCTAATGGGCAAATTTCGTCAAATTTTTACGGAGTTATCTGCCAGAGACACGCCCATATTTTCGTTTCCGAATAATAACTTTAATAAATAACAAGGGATTTTAACCAAACTTGCTATATGTATTGACACTAAAGAGATCAGGTTTCGAATTGCTAATGGGCAAATTTCGTCAAATTTTTACGGAGTTATCTGCCCGAGACACGTCCATATTTTCATTTCGGGATGATAACTTGTGTAAATAACCAAATTTGCTATATGCATTGATATTATCAAGATCTGCTTTAGGATTGTTATCTGTCCTTTGATATTATCAAGATCTTATTTAGGATTGTTACCTGTCCGTCCGTCATTTTCTTTCCAGACATTTTCGCAGAGATAACTTTAATACATAAACAAATAATTGCTATGGCGGGGTATTATGCTGGCGGTGCTTTTTTTTCAAGTTTGAGAATAGGAAGTAGTCACTGGGAACTAAGTGCGGAGAATAGGCGGGGTGCGGTATTAGCTTGTACCCATTCCACTAAACAGCATCCAATGCAGTTTTGCAAGTGTGGACTCTCGCATTGTCCTGTTGGAGCAGAATCCCTTTGGAGAGTTTACCTTGGCGTTTTTCACGGATCGCAGTTCTCGGTTGAGCTGCATAATACATACCTGTTATTGTACTTTTCTTTGCTAGAAAGTCCAACATAATAACACCTTGTGCGTCCCAAAATATAGTTGCCATCACCTTGCCAGCAGAGGGTTGCGTTTTGAACTTCTTTGGCTTTGGAGACCCTGGCCCTACCCACTGGCGACTGAGTTTTATTCTCTGGCTCATAATAATGGACCCAGGTCTCATCTACAGTCACCAGACATGAAAGGAGATCATCTTCCTTTGACCTAAGCCGCTTCAACAATGCGCTGCATACTGATGCTCTGTTTGCCATTTGCTCGTCGCTAAGGGATTTTGTGACCCAATGGGCTGTTAGCTTGCGCATACCCAAGCGATCATGTAAAATTGTTGAAACGTTACCATGTGAAATGTGTAATGCATTCGTTATTTCTTCCTCCTTAATTTGCTTATCAGAGTACACCAGATCCCGTACTTTGTTACACATTTCTTCATCAGTGGCATCTGATGGACATCCAGACCTGGTTTCATCTTCTAAAGACGTTCTACCGAGTTTGAATTCCCCAACCCAGAATTTAACTTGTGCATACAATGGTGCAGAAGACCCATAAACATTGATCAACTCGCAATGTATTTCCTGACCTGTTTTCCCTTTCAAGTACAGAATTACAGCACGGTACTCAGCTTTTGATGAAAGCTTGCTTTTGCATCGCTAGCCATGTTTGACATTCAATATCTTATGAGTGAATGACACAATAAGGGTGCAATTTTGCCCTCAGGCCTAAAACATGTATTGAAACAAGGCATGAAAATCGTGGGTGTCTCGGTCAGTTGGAAATGGGGTAGGCTGGTTACTTATTGACTTGCCCTCGTAGGTTGGTTGGTAAGGCTGAGCATAGATCTCTTCAACTTGTGGCTGGAGTCTTTTCAAGATGATTGGCTGGAGTCTTTTCAAGATGATCTTAAGCATACCCTTACTAGAATGGTTGATAAGGCTGAGCATAGATCTCTTCAACTTGCGACTGGAGTCTGTTTCAGATGATCTTCATCATAACCTTACAAGGATGGTTGATAAGGGGCTGGAGTCTGTTCAAGATGATCTTCAGCAAAACCTTACTAGATGGTTCGTAAGGCTGAGCATAGATCTCTCCAGATTGTGGCTGGAGTTTTTTCAAGATGATCTCCAGCATACCCTTACTAGGATGGTTGATAAGGGGCTGGAGTCTATTCAAGATGATCTTCAGCAAAACCTTACTAGGATGGTTGGTAAGGCTGAGCATTGATCTCTTCAGATTGTGGCTGGAGTCTATTCAAGATGATCTTCAGCGTAATCTTACTGTGATGGTTGATAAGGGGCTGGAGTCTGTTCAAGGTGATCTTCAGCAAAATCTTACTAGGATAGTTGGTAAGGTTGAGCATAGATCTTTTCCGATTGTGGCTGGAGTCTGTTCAAGATGATCTTCAGCATAATCTTACTAGGTTGGTTGATAAGGGGCTGGAGTCTGTTCAAGGTGATCTTCAGCAAAATCTTACTAGGATAGTTGGTAAGGTTGAGCATAGATCTTTTCCGATTGTGGCTGGAGTCTGTTCAAGATGATCTTCAGCATAATCTTACTAGGTTGGTTGATAAGGGGCTGGAGTCTGTTCAAGATGATCTTCAGCATAATCTTACTAGGTTGGTTGATAAGGCTGAGCATTGATCTCTTCAGCTTGTGGCTGGAGTCTATTCAAGATGATCTTCAGCATAACATTACTAGGATGGTTGATAACCTTACTAGGATGGTTGACGAGGCTGATTGTTCTCTACTTTACACACAGTTGCAAGTTTATTTTCTTTCAAAGTGAAACAACAAGGTTACAAGTCTGTGTAGTTTGCCATTCTCTTGTCTTCAAGATTTTTCATTACAGATTGAGATAAGGATTTCTATCATGGCTTCTCCTCCTGTTTTGTTTAGTTCTGCTGGTATGTTGCCTACTCCAGCCAGTTTTCCGATCTTTAGTGCTTTGACTGCTGCTTCCACCACTTCTCCTTAAATGGGATAATGCTCTTTTTCAAATGTCAGTCAAGTACTATTGTAAAGATTTGATCAATACCTTTCCCACCTGCTAAAGACTTCATGCTGCTCTGTAAGACACTTTCCAGAAGGTCACTGACAATGCCTAATTGGCCAAAACCAGCTAGTCTGGCCCAGGTAACAACATTTTAGTTGTTTTCAGTTTTGTGTGTTCATTGCTTTCAAGCATCATTCCTTAAAGAATCTTTTTATCTTCACTACACAGCTGATGTTAGTGTCATTTGGCAGCCATAAATGTGTCCCCATACTTCATTATACCCCTGGCATATGAAGTATGTCGAGGGGTGTATAGTTTTCCTCTTTCCGTCCATTCGCCTGTCCGTCCGTCTGTGCGTCCATACGAATGTTAACATTTTGCGTCAAAGTTTTGCATGAAGTTTTTTGCTTTTGTATATATTTTTGAAGGCTTACACTTTAGGATGTTGATGTGTGGTTAGTGTTACTACTAGATGATTCCAGAATAGCTGACATCATTCTGCTGATGCTGCTGACCCAAGGTCAAGGTCACAGACTTAGAAAATAGTGTGATGTTTACGTCAAAGTTTTATGTGAAGTTTTTGTCTTTTACTTATAACTCTGCAGCCACTAATCAAAAACTTTTCATATTTGGTATGGGGGTACCTGGGAGGGTTCTCTTCCATTCTACATCTATGGACCCATGGGTCATGCCCCATGGTGGGGCTAGAGGTCAAAATCTAGGACACCCCCAATATAGTAGTATATGTATATTGCAGTTTGTTTATAAAACAACCTCTTATTAAAGAAGGATGAACACCAGATATGTTTATCACATCATCATTCAGTGTAATAAAGTCAAGGTCATTGTGACCTTATTTTCATGCTTCAGTGGTTTTGCCTTATACCTTGAAGACTATTTCATGGATTCATGTGATACTTGGAAATATTGGTTCTGTATGACACCATGATTGGCAGCATAACAAATGTAGGTCACCTTGACCTATATTTCATAGTCCAGTTATTTTGCCACATATCTTGAATGTTAATTGTTGTATAAACATCATTATTTGGGATTATGAATTAGTATGATCCAACAGTTGAGTTGACTTTAAAGTAAATGTAGGTCACTGTGACCTATATTACATGGTCCAGTGATTTTATGTTACATCTTGAAGACAATTTGATGTATTACTATCATATTTTGGGATTATGTGACCTATATTTCATAGCCCTGTGATTTTGTCTTATATCTCCCACTGTTTGATACCTAAATGTCATATTTACATATAATGACACAGTGTGACCCAAACTTTCACCTCAAAGTAAATATAAATCAGTATGGCCTAAATTTCATGGTCTACTGATTTTGCTTAATATCTTTTAGATTATTTAATGGATTAACATCATAGTTGGTATAGTGCATCAGTGTGACCATCAGATTAATTTCTCAAGTATGTGTAGGTCAGTGACCTATATTTTACGACCCAGCAAATTTGTTTCATGTCTTGAAGACTATTTACTCCAGGAAAGTTGTACTTGGGATGTCACTCAGAGACTGACATCACTCAGAGACTGACATCGTAAACTATATCTTGCCTTATATCATTGTCATTAACTTTAAAATATTTTATAATTAAGAAATGGCGCCGGCCGGGGGTATTCTTGACCCTCTGGGCACTTGCTCTAGTTATAACATGTAGTGTAATTTATATTTTCTGGCACTGTTTGATCATTGAGCCCATTCTGGGATAGTTGAAAATATATATGAGCCGCACTGTTATAATTCTACTTGAAACTGGATGACATTCTTATGATATCCTTATGCACTAGAAAACCCACTCCTTGTTCATGTCTGTCCTCTTTTCTGCTGAAGTATACCTCATGACCACTTTCTGTAATGAATTCTCTGCAGTTTTTCAAGTGCATTTTGCACAGTCAGAGGATGTACCACCTTTCCATCTTATGCAAGAGCTCCTCCAACTTACCTGCTTCTCTCGACATCCTAACAGTCCATGTAGCGATGGTAACTTCCTCTCTCCAGTGGACTTTGGCATCAGTAGCATAATTGACATTCCCGCCCTGGTGTGCGAAGGAGAACGTGGCTATTGTGACAGGTGGTGACCGATCCGATATGGCATCTTTGCTTTGTCTTGGGCATATTTTTGATCTGGCAGTGTCTGTCTCCAATAAGATTTGTTTATATGACCTTCTCCTAGGCGACTGTCTTCCCAGACTTAATGACCTCCACCTGGCCCTTCTAGGGCTTTATAATTCTTTACAGGCAGCATTTTTAACCAACACTTTATGAAAATTTATCAGAACAATTTTTAGATTGAATTTGAAACTGAGTCACAGAGGTTCAAAAAACAAGGTCACCAGATGAAATAGCCATGTTTGTCTTGGTGATTTATAGGTGAGTTCAAAATAAGTCTTGTGGTGTAAAAAACTAGGTCACTAGGTCAAGTTAAGGTAAAAATTTGCTAACAAAATGGCTGTGTTTTGTACCTAATCTGGATATGTCAGAAGGGTAATTAGGAGGGTCTCTAGTTATGCTCCCAACTTCGAAGAAGTTGGAAGGTCCTATTGCTTCTGGGACGTTTGTACGTCCGTGGATGCGTGCATTGCGCTTTTTGATGCATAGCATAACTTCTGAACAGTGCATGCTAGGGTTTTGAAATTTCATATGTGGATTCCTCATGAAAAAATAGCTGACCCATAATTTTTTCCCATCAGGATTATGCCCCTTTCCTGAGTTTTGGCTGTTGAAAAAATATGAATGAAATCTTGTCAGCAAAATATCTCAAAAACTATTGAAACTAGAGCCTTGAAATCTGGTGAATAGATTGGTATTGATGAGTAGATAACTTTTGAATAAATTCTGAAAAATACTTCATGAGATATGGCCCTTTGTAACTAAGGGCATTTTTACATTGCATGCTTTTTTATGCATAGCATAACTTCTGAACCGTGCATGTTAGGGTTTTTAAATTTCGTGTATAGATTCCTCATGATTCCACAGAGGTAGTCAAAGTGATGAGGTTAAGGACCTGTTCTTTGATCAGCTGCATGCTGTGACTGCCAGGATCCCAAGTGGAGATTGGAATGGCCATGTAGGCCGTGCAGCACTGGATACAGGGAAGTGCATGGTGGGATGGGGTATGGCAGGCCAGAACCAGATTTTGAGGGTGAAAGAACCTTAGAGTATGCTCTAGCATTCAACCTGCTTCTTTGGAACACATGTTTCAAGAAACTTGACAGCCATCTCATCACCTACAGACAAGCAATCATTTTCAGGAGGTCTTCAACTGGCATGTGAGTGCAGGTGTGGCTGATGCTACCACTGAGGATATTTGGAAGACTGGCCTGCTCAAGACAACTGAGGAGGGGTGTGGCACAACTTGGCACCACGGTTGGCGTCGTGAAACCTGGTGGTGGAATGAGCACATCAAAAAGGCCATTGCTGCTTAACGGAAAGCTTTCAAAGCCTAGAAGACTGGTAAAGGCACTAGGGCATCATATCATGCAGCCAAACGTATTGCCAGACATGCAGTGCACCATGCTCGTCAAGAATCCCACTAGGTCTATGAAAATATTGACCCCAAGTCTTCAGAAGTCTACTGCCTTGCTAATCAGAATGCTGATGTTGTTGGTGACAAACTGGTGAAGAATGATGCAGGGGAGATGTCAGAGAGCGAAGACTTGAAGCAGAAGACCTGGTTAGAGCACTACCAAAGGCTCTCAATGTTGAAGTTGACTGGGACCCTGACCAGCTGTCTGATGAACCACCAGCAGAAGGCCCACCCATTCCAATCACTGTTGATATGGTTAAGAAGGCTATCTCTCAGAGGAAGACGGGCAAAGCACCGGGCCCATCAGGCATAGTGGTGGAGATGATACGAACAGCCGATGACATGGGAGCCTCCATGATCCATGACCTCACAGCTGCAATCATTCAGGATGACAAAGTACCCTCTGACTGGGAGCAGAGTTTCATTGTCTGCCTCTACAAGGGTAAGGGGGATGCATTGGAAAGGGGCAACTACCGTGGTCTCAAGCTGACAGAGCGGGTCATGAAAGTCCTGGAGAGGATTGTGGATGGCCTCATCAGACAGTTGGTATCAATCTACGTTTGGCTTCGTCCCAGGCAGAGGCACAACAGATGCAATCTTTGTTGTCAGGCAGCTGCAAGAGAAGTATCTAGCTGCCAACAAGAGACTCTACATGGCTTTCGTAGACTTGGAGAAGGCGTTTGATCGAGTACCTCGGAAAGTCATCTGGTGGGCGCTCAGAAAACTTGGTGTGGAGGAGTGGATTGTGCAACTGGTGCAGGGGATGTTTGCCAATGTGCAGAGCCGTGTGAGTAGGTGAGGGGTACAGTGAAGAGTTTGAAGTGATGGTTGGTGTTCACAAGGCTGGGTACTCAGCCCACTGCTCTTCATCATTGTGCTTGAAGCCTTGTCGTGCGAGTTCCCCTCTGGGGTCCCCTGGGAGGACCTCTATGCTGATGACCTTATCATCGCTGAATCGCTCAAGGAATGTGTCAGGAGACTTTTGACTTGGAAAGAAGCAATGGAGAAGAAAGGGCTGAGAGTAGATGCAGGAAAGACAAAGATCATGATCTGTGGTATGGACCTGGACCTCCTGCAGAGTTCAGGTGAGTTTCCATGCGCCATCTGTCGCACTGGAGTGGGCAGCAACAGCATCTTCTGCAATGGCTGCAAGTACTTGGTGCATAATAAATGCAGTGGGCTCAAGCGCTTGTCAAAGGACCCTGAATACAGATGTACACAGTGCCAGGGAACTGCACACCCCTTGGATGGCAGACAGCAGAGGGAAATCCCAAGTCGGACCTGACAAGTTGGAGGTGGTAGCTTCCTTTTGCTCCCTGCTCTCAGCAGCGGGTAGCTGTGAACTTTCAACCACAACGCGTGTGAAAACTGCCTGGAAGAAGTTCAAGGAGCTGCTACCTGTTCTCTCTTCCATGCCACCTCTCTTTCAAGACGTGGCTGCGTGTACAGCTCTTGTGTGCTGAGCGCAATGCCAGTGAGACTTGGCCATTGACAAAGCCAAACCTCCAGCATCTACAGCAAAATGACAGGGCAATGATCAGACATATCTGCAATGTCAGGCCGCAAGACATTGTCACCACCAGATCCAATGAGCTACTTGCATGGCTTGGCATTGAGGATCTGGACCTCATTCTGAAGGAGAGACGGCTACGCTGGTATGAACATGTGGAACGCTCCAATGGTGCAGTCAAGACGCCATTTGACCTACAGTTGATGGAAAGCATGGGCCTGGGAGGCCAAAGATGACATGGAAGCAGCTGACAGAGAGGGATTGCAGAGAGTGGAAGCTCTCGGCTATCAAACCTCATGATAGACATACTTGGAGATCTGGTGTGAGATCTGCCATACCAGCAGCAAGCCAGCTACCTTGAAGGGGATGTGGATGTTGCCCCTGTACCTGCAAGTTAATCAAACATCTGTTGGTGATGATGATGAAAAAAAAAAAAAAAGCTAACACGTATTTTTCCCCATCAGGAGTATGCCCCTTTCCTGAGATATGGCCCTTTGAAAAAATATCGATGAAATCTTGTCAGCAAAATATCTAAAGAGCTATTGAAGCTAGAGCCTGGAAACCTGGTGAATAGATTGGTATCGATGAGTAGATGACCTGATTAACTTTTGAATAAATTCTGAAAAATACTCCATGAGTTATTGCCCTTTGTAACTGAACAATGCATGCTAGGGTTTTGATGCATAGCATAACTTTTTAACAGTGCATGCTAGGGTTTTGAAACTTCATATATATGGATTTCTCATGAAAAATAGCTGACACATATTTTTTTCTCATCCAGATTATGCCCTTTTCCTGAGTTATGGCCCTTTGAAAAAATATGGATGAAACCTTGTCAGCAAAATATCTCCAAAATCATTCAAGTTAGCGCCTTGAAACCTGGTGAATAGATTGGTATTGATGAGTAGATGACCTGATGAACTGTTGAATAAATTTTGAAAAATACTTCATAAGTTATGGTCCTTTATAACCTTTGGCATTTTACATTGCATGCTTTTTGATGCATAGCAGAACTTTTGAACCGTTCAAGCTATGGTTTTGAAGTTTCTTATATGACTGACACCAGCTTTTGTTCTTGTCAAGGTTATGTGCATTTCCTGAGTTATGGCCCTTAGAAAATATATGGATGAAATCTTGTCAGCACAATATCTCAAAAACTATTGAAGCTAGAGACTTGAAACCTAGTGAATAGATTGTTAGTGAGAAGTAGATGACCTGATTAACATTTGAATAAATACTGCCAGATACTTCTTGAGTTATGGCCCGTTGTCAGTTTGTTTTCTCTTTTCTGTCGGAGTCTTCATGGTGGAGTAATTCCCCTTTTCAAACTTAGGCCAATGAAAATCTTGTAAGCAAAATATCTAAGTACCCACTTGAGTTAGGCTTATGAAATTTTGCAAGCAGTTTTGAACCAAACTAGATGACCTGATCAAATTTTGGTCAGAGTTATGTTCCTTTTCAGCTTTGGCATTTTGTATCAAAAAGCATATAGTTGGGGGCATAGTGTTTTACAAACATATATCTAGTTGGACTTTGAAACTGGATCACTTTGTAAGTCACTGGAGGAAGACTGTGATCACTCTAGTACATTTGAATCTATAGTAAAGGAATTAGGACCACTCTTTTTGCTGCAAAATTCAATACTTTTCTGTATTGAACTTGACCCTGACCTTTGACCTACTCATGTTAAACATCTGTCCAGGTGAGCGACCTGGGACCATTTGGTCTTTTTTATTTTGTTGTCTGTCAAACTCTATAGATATAGTATTATTTGCCAGGTTTTTCTGGCTAATATTTTAACCATTGATTGCTTTAAATGTTTAACAAATAATAGCTGTTCACTCAATGCAAGTATGTGTTTTGTTTGATGTAACTGTAATGCATTACTGTTCACAGTTTCTCATTAGTGGATTTAAATATTCTTTTACATTTTTATATTGAATAATTAAAATGATATAATGGTAAAACTGATATAAAGAGTTATTCCTGTGTTTAAGCTGAAATGTTTAAAACTGTGAAATGTAGTCTCTGAGAAATTAAAGCAAATTAGTTCACTATGAATATAATAGAAAATATTTATACCCCAGCTATGAAAATTGGATGATGTATACTGGAATATGTCTGTTTTAAACTCTGTATCATCCATCCAACCAGTAAGTACTAGCCCTGCATTGGGGTTTTAAGTCAGTTCTTCTAATGTCAGCCTAGATGCCTCAGTTAGATGCGTGTCCGACTGATGATCAGGAGGTTGCAGGTTCGACTTCCATGGCTGGCAACATTATTTAGTGGAGATTGATCATGAAATATGTTCTATGGTCATTCTCTCCCCTCTGCTGATTCCAGAAGGCCAGTTGTCAGTTTCTGGTGAAAGAATGTGCATAATACTGGTTAATCGCTAAGAGGACTAGCCCAATTAAAGTGTGGTTAGGCAAACTGACTGCGCTCAACATGACCCCATTGGGTTGACTGGGCCGTAAAACCTAAACACAAACAACAAACATAACAGTTCCAGTTTTAAATAGTTTTTATTATGTCTGATTATGTTTAATTTGTGTGTGTGTGTGTGTGTGTGTGTGTGTGTGTATGTGCGTGTGTATGTGTGTGTGTGTGTGTGTGTGCATTTGCGTTTTATTATTGCATGTTTCATAGCAAAACCTTAAAAACTGTTTTTTGCTTGTTTTTTTTTAGTTCATATTTCTGCAAAACATTTAAAACATGTATTTTGCTTCGAAAGTATGGTTAGGCAAACTGACCATGCTCAACATGACCCCATTGGGTTGACTGGGCAGTAAAACCTCAACACAAACAAACAAACAGTTCTTCTAACAGTTCCAGTTTTAAATAATTTTTGTACAAGATTTTAAAAAAATCTGTCCTTTAAATTAGCGATATACGGGCAGGTGTCGGGCTGCCATAGGGAGTCATCCCAGGTTTATCTTTTGGTTAACCTTTTTTCAAAATTATATATTACCTTTATTCTTCAGTGGATTGCTTTCATATTTGGCAGGGATGAAGAAGAGGCCCAGTAGGCATGTCGCATGCAAGAGAGACAACTCTCACTTTCTTTGTTATGTACTTATCTTCCTTGATGTCCAAGGTTTACTTGTTGGTTAACCTTTTTGAAAAACCTGCCATAATATCGTGAGGCATTTTTCTTGTTATTTTGGTTGGTTATGTTTAATGTGTGTGCATGCTTGTGTACCTGTGTAATTGCCTGTGTGTGTGCGTGCTTGTGTGCCTGTGTAATTGCCTGTGTGTGTGTGCGTGCTTGTGTGCCTGTGTAATTGCCTGTGTGTGTGTTTTATTATTGCAGGCCTCCTAGCAAAATCTTAATAACTGTTTTTTGTTGTTGTTTTTTTTTTACTTCATATTTCTGCAAAACATCTAAAACCTGTATTTTGCTTCAAAAAGAAATTTAAATTCCTGTTTTTTTTTTGTTTTGTTTTTTTTAGCAATAAAAAAAACATTGATTATGACAAAAGCTTTTGTTGAAAAAATTGTTGAAAAAGAAAATGATGAGAATTGATTGTAAATGTTGTAGAAGACATTTTTGAAGTGGCTGCCAGTGTTGTTTGAGTTCTTCATATCATTATTACTGGCTACAAGTATCATACATTGAGAACTATTTTGAGAAGGATCAAAAAGGAATAATACAATGTGCGATGTTAAATAATAGAAAGAAAATTGTTGAGGTTTGATAGGAGTGTATAGAAAAGACCTATATTTAAACTTTATCTTTGTTGTAAATAACATTTGTATTGTGTGTAAAAAAACAACAACAAAAAAACTTTATTTTGAAAAGGAGGCCTGTGATAGTCTTTTTTAGCTCACCTGAGCTAGCTCAGGATGAGCTATAACGATCACTTTTTGTCCGTCATCCGTCCGTCCGTACATACGTCTGTTAACATTTTCAAGTGACTTCTCCTCTGAAGCCGCTGAGCCAGTTTTGCTCAAATTTCATACAGAGCCTCCTCTTGGGGGAATGAAAGATTACTAAAATGGTCATGGTCCGTTGACTAAGATGGCCACCATGCATATATATGGTAAAAACCTTTAAAAAATTTTCTTCTCCAGAACCAAGGATGCCTTAGGGCTGATTCTTTGCACAAATCATCAGGGATAGGAGGTCTACCAAAGTTGTTAAAATAATGGTCATACATTGACATTTGACCTTTTTATGACAAGGTCAGATTTGCTTCCCTATGCATTTGTATTGCCGCTATACATTTGTATGGGAAAAATGTTGAGAATTTCAAGCGACTTCTTCTCTGAAGCCTCTGGGCCATTGTTGTTGAAATTTCATGTGGAGCCCCCTTGGGGCAGGGGAATGAAAGATTGCTAAAATGGTTGCAGTTCATTGACCAAGCTGGCTGCCATGCCCATATATGGTAAAAACCTTTAAAAATCTTCTTCTTCAGAACAGAGGATGCCATGGGGCTGAATCTTTGCACAAATCACTCTCATTGATTTTATAAACTGGGTATTTGGCAAAGAATCAGATATGTCCATTTACCCAGATCTTTAATTATTCCAAAATCAGCTTGAAAATGCAAAAAGGGGAATATTTTGTAAACTTTTATGGTTAATTAGAAAATTATGAACTGGATATTAGGCAAAGAATCAGATCTGTCCATTTACCCAGATCTTTAATTATTCCTATATTAGCTAAATAGGACTAGATTATTTACTAATTAAAGGTAATCATTATCTTAAAATCTCAAGATGTGTAGTTCATCTATAGGAAACTCATCCAAGGAGACATTTCCTTGTTAAATAATTACGGCTGGACAGCTATCTTTTCCTGGGCATTTTTTTTTCTTTGATAAGATTCCGCTCAACTACATTATCAAAACAGTAGTCTGGAATCTTTCTTCGAACTGCGCAAAATCTTAAAGAATATGTCTCAACAAGTTATCAGTTTGCTTTATTTGGGCCCAACTGTTGTTGCCCAAAAAAAAGGTGGGATAGGGGGGCAGGAATTCAGGGCTCTGATGCTTGAGAAAACTGGCATCCTCCAGAGTCCATCATACATATAATAAGTTATAAACATCTTATGTTATCAGTGAATCTAAATCATTCTTAGTATATATTATAGAATTTATCTGATTCCTTAGGGTTTCCCGAGCCTTAAACCAGAAGTTAAGGGAATCTTAATATATATAATAGTGTTAGAATTAGGGGAGTTCCTCCCTCCTAATCTTTAAATTCTAGCACATTATCTATAGGCTAATGTATTATGCAGTTAAAATGTTTTATAAGTAAAACATATTTTAACTAGTAATACTTAACCTATAGATAAGAGATTCCCTCCTCTCTCCCCACTTTGCTCATTATATTGTTATACCCTGCCACACAATAGTGGCGGGTATTATGGTTTCACATTGGTTGTCCATGAGTCCGTCCGTCCGCCGTACGTCCGTCCGTTTTTTGTTTCTGAATGATAACTTGAGTAAACATCAATGGATTTTCACCAAACTTGGTATGTGCATTGATATTGTGGAGATCTGGTTTGGGATTGCTAATGGGCAAATTTCGTCAATTTTCGACGGACATCTGCCCGAGACATGCCCATATTTTCGTTTCCAGATTATAACTTGAGTAAATAACAAGGGATTTTCACCAAACTTGCATTGACATTAAGGAGATCTGGTTTGGGATTGCTAATGGGCAAATTTCATCAATTTTCGATGGACATCTGCCTGAGACACGCCCATATTTTCGTTTCCAGATTATAACTTGAGTAAATAACAAGGGATTTTCACCAAACTTGCTATATGCATTGACATTAAGGAGATCTGGTTTGGGATTGCTAATGGGCAAATTTCGTCAAATTTTTACGGAGTTATCTGCCCGAGACACACCCATATTTGTTTCCGGATGATAACTTGAGTAAATAACATTGGATTTTCATCAAACTTGCTATATGCATTGACATTAAGGAGATCTGGTGACATTAAGGAGATCTGGTTTGGGATTACTAATGAGCAAATTTCGTCAAATTTTTACGGAGTAATCTGCCCGAGACACGCCCATATTTTCGTTTCCAGGTGATAACTTTAGTAAATAACAAGGGATTTTAGCCAAACTTGCTATATGTATTGACAGTAAGGAGATCAGGTTTGGAATTGCTAATGGGCAAATTTCGTCAAATTTTTACGGAGTTATCTGCCCGAGACACGTCCATATTTTCATTTCTGGATGATAACTTGAGTTAATAACAAGGCCTTTTAACCAAACTTGCTCTATGCAGTGATATTATCAAGATCTGCTTTAGGATTGTTATCTGTCCATTGATATTATCAAGATCTGGTTTAGGATTGTTATCTGTCCCTCCGTCATTTTCTTTCCAGACATTTTCACAATGATAACTTTAATACATAAACAAATAATTGCTATGGCGGGGTATTATGCTTGCGGTGCTTTTATTTTATTATACAAAGAAACTGACACTGATCAAAATAGCGAAGAGTGACATCACACAGATGACTGCCTAAGGGACCTTCTGGATTAAGACTCTTCAGACTTGTCATTTTTCTCTGAAAGGTTTGAATACAGAATAGAATAGCACATTATCCATAGGTTAAGTATTACTAGTTAAAATATGTTTTACTTATAAAAACTTCATTTTATGAAATATTTTGAATCTGAATTTCAGTTTCAACTTCTGTATTGAAGTTGTTTGTATGGTACATATCCAGATGGTTTATATACCTCTGTAGCATGACTGCCATCTTTTCTTTGTTGAAAAGATAAATTGGTTGTAATTCAGAAGAGTAGAATTGAAAATTTCTGTTTATTTCATCATTTTAGCTCACCTATTATGATTACCCTCTGTCCGTCACCGGTTGTCGTCCGTCCGTCGTCAACAATTAGTTTGTTAACCCTCTAGAAGTCACAGTTTTGACCCAGTCTTAATGAAACTTGCTCAGAATCTTTGCCTCTATGAAATTCAAGTCAAGTTCGACACTGGGTTACTTGGGGTAAAAAACTAGGTCATCAGGTCAAATCAAAGGAAAATCTTGTTAACACTCTAGAGGTCACATTTTCGAAGTAATCATCTTGAATCTTGCTCAAAATGTTTGTCTTGATGATTTCTTGGACAAGTTAAAACTGGGTCACTTGGGGTCAAAAACTAGGTCACCAGACCAAATCAAAGGAAAACCTTGTCACAGCAAATAAACCAAAATAGCAGATCTGTTTTTATTCTGTTCAAGAACAGTACTGTAAAACTTGCTACACTGCTCATGCCTCCTAGCCAAGGGTTGAGCCATATCTATTCAAGTAAAAACAAATGAGCTTGAAGATCCATAGGACCAGTAAATAAAAACTTAGTAGATACAGTTGACTCTTTATCAAAAACACTGATAACTCAAACTACAGGTTTAATTAACTAAAGGTGAGAATTGGTTTAGTTTGTTATATGCTTCTTACATTTCAACTCTTTTCATCTCAAACTACTGTTATGCAAAACAAAAGTTTCTGGACCCATGCAGTTTGAGATGATGAGAGTCAGCTGTGAGTCAGCTGTATTTGTTAAGATAATGATAGATTATACTGTCTCCAGTATTTATTGAGTATCTTTTTATTGATAGTACACATTTTAGTGAATATTTTTAGTTTAAGACTAAAGTTAAGTCATTATACCATTGTCATAAGATGAAAACAAGTTGTTACACGAAAATAGATTCAGTGATTTGGAGTGTGTTGTGAAATGACAGGGTTTTCTAGCAGTCACAATTGACCGTTTCTGCTTTCCTGTTTTAGTAATTAGGTGTGACATAGCACCTGGTTTTCCATCCATCCTACTGCTGTCCATATGTCAACCTTAGAGTTTAGCTTATTTTCTGTTTAACTAGAAGACCTGCATCATCAAGACTTGCATACATTCAGCCGCGGTGGCTTAATGATGCGCTTCCGACTGATGATCAGGTCATGGGTTAGATCCCATACGTTTCTGCTTCATTTAGTAATCAGCTGTGACATAGGGCCTGGTTTTCCATCCATCCTCAAGTCTGTCTATGTGTCAAGTGCTGGTTATGTCCCCTTCACACCCTACCAAAGGGGTCGGGGGAGACATATTGTTTTTGGGACAGATCCCTTTGGCGTCGGCATCTGCGAAAGTGTCGGCGTAAAACTTCTTGCTCGCTCTGTAACTTGAATACCCTTTGGAATATTTGATGATACATGTACTTGGTAGAAATGTAGAACAGGACTAGACGACGTGTTGTATACAAGAATGGCAACGCTGGCTTTCTTACTTTTGGAGTTATTTCCCTTTGTTTTGTTTGAAATAGATTTCATGTCTGCTCTATAACTCAAATACCCTTTCGAATATTTTGATGGTACTTGGTAGAAATGTAGAACAGGACCAGATGATGTGATGAGTACAAGAATGACAACTCTGGTTTTCTTACTTTTGGTGATATCTCCCTTTGTTATATTTGACAGTGATTGTGAATTGATTTCGTGTCCGCTCTGTAACTCGAATACCCTTTATAATATTTTGATGATACATGGTAGAAATGTAGAACAGGACTAGACGACGTGTCGCATACAAGAATAACAACGCTGGCTTTCTTACTTTTGGAGTTATTTCCCATTGTTTTGTTTGAAATAGATTTAGTGTCCGCTCTGTAACTCAAAAACCCTTTGGAATATTTTGATGGTACTTGGTAGAAATGTAGAACAGGACTAGACAATGTGTCGTGTACAAGTATGACAACTCTGGCTTTCAGACTTTTGGAGTTATTTCCCTTTGTTTTGTTTTTTTTAAAAAAGATTTCATGTTCACTCTGTAACTCAAATACCCGTTGGAATATTTTGATGGTACTTGGTAGAAATATAGAACAGGACCAGACCATGTGTCGCTTATAAGAATGACAACTCTGGCTTTCTTACTTTTGGCATTATCTCCCTTTGTTTATTTGACAGTGATGATGCATTGATTTCGTGTCTGCTCTGTTACTCGAATACCCTTTAGAATATTTTGATGGTACTTGGTAGAAATGTAGAACAGGACTAGACGATGTGTCTTGTACAAGAATGAAAATTCTGGCTTTGTTACTTTTGGAGTTATTTCCCATTGTTTTGTTTGAAATAGATTTGTTGTCCACTCTGTAACTCAAAAACCCTTTGGAATATTTTGATGGTACTTGGTAGAAATGTAGAACAGGACCAGATGACATGTCTTGTACAAGAATGACAACTGGCTTTCTTACTTTTGGTGTTATCTCCCTTTGTTATATTTGACAGTGATTATGCATTGATTTCATGTCTGCTGTGTAAGTTGAATACCCTTTGGAATATTTTTTACATACTCGGTTGAAATGTAGAACATGATTAGACAACGTGTTGCGTACAAGAATGACAACTCTGGCGTTCTTACTTTTGGAGTTATCTCCCTTTGTTTTGTTAGAAATAGATTTCATGTCCGCTCTGAAACTCAAGTACCCTTTAGAATATTTTGATGGTACTTGCTAGAAATGTAGAATAGGACCAGACAACTTGTCGCACACACGAATGACAACTCTGGCTTTCTTACATTTGGCGTTATCTCCCTTTGTTATATTTGACAGTGTTTATGCATTGATTTCATGTCCACTCTGTGTCGAATACCCTTTGGAATATTTTTAAGTAGCTTGGTAGAAATGTAGAACATGACAATACAACATGTCCCTTACAAGAATGACAACTCTGGCTTTCTTACTTTTGGAGCTATCTCCCTTTGTTTTATTTGAAATAGATTTTGTGTCTTCTCTGTAACTTGAACACCCTTTTGAATATTTTGATGGTACTTACTAGAAAGGTAGAACAGGACTAGATGATGTGTTATGTATAAGAATGACAACTCTGC
Source organism: Anodontia alba (assembly GCA_964016985.1). NCBI lineage: Eukaryota > Metazoa > Mollusca > Bivalvia > Lucinida > Lucinidae > Anodontia > Anodontia alba. The sequence goes on along the minus strand of OZ024835.1, from coordinate 41,618,586 downwards.
CATTTGTACTTTTGGCATTATCTCCCTTATATTTGACAGCATTTATGCATTGATTTCCTGTCTGCTCTGTAAGTCGAATACCCTTTGGATTATTTTTATGATACTTGGTAGAAATGTAGAACAGGACAAGACAACATGTTGCCTACAAGAATGACAATTCTGGCTGTCTTACTTCTGGAGTTATCGCCCTTTGTTTTGTTTTTGGAATTGCTTTTGTATCTGCTCTGTAACCCTATACCCTTTGGAATATTTTGATGGTATTTGGTGGAAATGTAGAGCAGGACGAGGCAACTTGTTGCATACAAGAATGACAACTCTGCCTTTCTTTTGCATTATTTCCCTTTGTTATATTTGACAGTGATTATGCCTTGATTTTTTCCCTTGGACTGTCGAAAAATCGTGTCTGCTCCATAACTTGAAAACCTTTCAAGCTGTCTTCACGAAACTTCTTGTAGATATCAACGTTAGACGACATGCAGAGCGCAAGAACCATAACTCTTTCGTTTATACTTTTTGAGTTGTTTCCCTTGGACTCTGTCACAAAATCATGTCCACTATAACTTGAAAACCGTTCAAGCTATCTTCACAAACCTTCATATAAATATGAATCAATATTAGACGACATGCAGAGTGCAAGATCCATAACTCTTGCATTTATACTTTCTGAGTTATTTCCCTTGGACTCTGTCACAAAATTGTGTCTGCTGTATAACTTGAAAACCGTTCAAGCTATCTTCACGAAACTTCATATAAGTATCAGTCAACATTAGATGACGTGCAGAGAGCAAGAACCATAACTCTTGCATTTATACTTTTTGAGTTATTTCCCTTGGAACGTTGTCCATCACAAAATCATGTCCGCTCTATAACTTGAAACCTGTTCAAGATAACTTCAAGAAACTTCATGTAAATATCAATCAATATTAGGCCATGTGCAGAGCATAAGAACCATAACTTTTGCATTTATACTTTTTAAATTATTTCACTTGGAACTTTGTCCGTCATAAAAAACATGTCCACTCTATAACTTTACAACCATTCAAGATATCTTAAGGAAACTTAATATGAATATCAATCAACATTAGACGACATGCAAAGAGCAAGAACCATAACTCTTGCATTTATACTTTTTTCGAGTGATTTCCCTTGGAATCTCATGTTAATATAAATGTTGGCCAAATGTACAATACAATATGACACCAAAAAGGGAGTGGGGGGGGGGGAGAGGAGGGGGGACATCTATGTTTTTTGTAGAAAAACCAATTCTAGTTTAATCTTATTTTCTATTCAACTAGAAGGCCTGCAGCCATCAAGCATTGCCTACACTTCATCTCAATGTGGACTTAGAATAGTGCTGTATCATTTTATGACAATCACAATTTAATGACATCATTTCTTTGTCGAATTTAGTTCTGTGTCTGATTACCTATAACTTATTTGTATTATTCAAACCTGGCATACACTTCCTTCCTAAGATGGACTAACAGTGTGGTATGTTTTTAGCTCACCTGAGCCGAAGGCTCAAGGTGAGCTACTGTGATCACCCACCGTCCGTCGTCGTCGTCATCCGTCCGTCCATTCACAATATTTAAACAACATCTCCTCCTAAACCACTGATTGGAATTTGAGCAAACTGCACAGGAATGATCCTTGGTTAGTCCTCTTTCAAAATTGTTCAAATGGTTCCGGTCCATTGCATATCTAGGTCACAGGAGCTAAAAATAGATTTTTTCACTAAAAACTTAAAAAATCTTCTTGTTCGAAACCACTGGACCGATTTCAATATAATTTTGCAAAAGTGTTCCTTTGGTGATCCTCTACCAAGATTGTTCAAGCCATTTGGATTCGTCAAAAAACATGGCCGCCAGGGGGCGGGGCTTATTTTCCCTTTATATCTATATAGAAAATTTTAAAAATCTTCTTGTCAGAAACCACTGGACCGATTTCCATATAATTTTGCAGAAATGTTCCTTTGGTGATCCTCTACCAAGATTGTTCGAGCCATTTGGATTCGTCAAAAAACATGGCCGCCAGGGGATGGGGCTTATTTTCCCTATATATCTATATAGAAAAATGTAAAAATCTTCTTGTCTGAAACCACTGGACCGATTTCCATATAATTTTGCAGAAATGTTCCTTTGGTGATCCTCTACCAAGATTGTTCAAGCCATTTGGATTCGTCAAAAAACATGGCCGCCAGGTGTTGGGACTTATTTTCCCTATATATCTATATAGAAATCTTTAAAAATCTTCTTGTCCAAAACCACTGGACCGATTTCAATATAATTTTGCAAAAATGTTCCTTTGGTGATCCTCTACCAAGATTGTTCGAGCCATTTGGATTTGTCAAAAAACATGGCCTCCAGGGGGCAGGGCTTATTTTCCCTATATATCTATATAGAAAACTATAAAAATCTTCTTGTCAGAAACCACTGGACCGATTTCCATATAATTTTGCAGAAATGTTCCCTTGGTAATGCTCTACCAAGATTGTTCGAGCCATTTGGATTCGTCAAAAAACATGGCTGCCAGGGGGCAGGGCTTATTTTCCCTATATATCTATATAGAAAAATGTAAAAATCTTCTTGTCCGAAATTATTGGACCGATTTCCATATAATTTTGCAGAAATGTTCCTTTGATGATCCACTACCAAGATTGTTCAAGCCATTTGGATTTGTCAAAAAACATGGCCTCCAGGGGGTGGGGCTTATTTTCCCTATATATCTATATAGAAAACTTTAAAAATCTTCTTGTCAGAAACCACTGGACCGATTTCCATATAATTTTGCAGAAATGTTCCTTTGGTGATCCTCTACCAAGAGTGTTCGATCCATTCTGATTCTTCAAAAAACATGGCCGCCAGGGGGCGGGGCTTATTTTCCTATATATATCTATATAGAAAAATGTAAAAATCTTCTTGTCCGAAACCACTGGACCAATTTCAATATAATTTTGCAGAAATGTTCCTTTGGTGATCCTCTACTAATATTGTTCAAGCCATTTGGATTCGTCAAAAACCATGGCCGCCAGGGAGCAGGGCTTATTTTCCCTCTATATCTATATAGAAAACTTTAAAAATCTTCTTGTCAGAAACCACTGGACCGATTTCCATATAATTTTGCAGAAATGTTCCCTTGGTAATCCTCTACCAAGATTGTTCGAGCCATTTGGATTTGTCAAAAAACATGGCCGCCAGGGGGCGGGGCTTATTTTCCCTATATATATAGAAAAATGTAAAAATCTTCTTGTCAGAAACCACTGGACCGATTTCCATTTAATTTTGCAGAAATGTTCCTTTGGTGATCCTCTACCAAGATTGTTTGATCCATTTGGATTCGTCAAAAAACATGGCCGCCAGGGGGCGGGGCTTATTTTCCCTTTATATCTATATAGAAAAATTTAAGAATCTTCTTGTCAGAAACCACTGGACCGATTTTCATATAATTTTGCAGAAATGTTCCTTTGGTGATCCTCTACCAAGATTGTTCGAGCCATTTAGATTCGTCAAAAAACATGGCCGCCAGGGGGCGGGGCTTATTTTCCCTATATATCTATATAGAAAAATGTAAAAATCTTCTCGTCCGAAACCACTGGACCAATTTCCATATAATTTTGCAGAAATGTTCCTTTGGTGATCCTCTACCAAGATTGTTCAAGCCATTTGGATTCGTCAAAAAACATGGCCGCTAGGGGGCAGGGCTTATTTTCCCTATATATCTACATAGAAAACTTTAAAAATCTTCTTGTCTGAAACCACTGGACCGATTTCAATATAATTTTGCAGAAATGTTCCTTTGGTGATCCTCTACCAAGATTGTTCGAGCCATTTGGATTCGTCAAAAAACATGGCCGCCAGGTGTTGGGGCTTATTTTCCCTATATATCTATATAGAAAACTTTAAAAATCTTCTTGTCAGAAACCACTGGACCGATTTCCATATAATTTTAACTTCATAATACATTAACCTATAGATAATGTGCTATTCTATTCTGTTTTCACACCTTCCACAGAAAAAACGACCTTTCAGTCGTTAATTAAAGTCTTAAACCAGAAGGTCCCTTAGGCAGTTACCTGTGTGACGTAACTCTTCCCGCTCAATTGACCACGTGTCAGTTTCTTTTCTGTGGACAAAGAAATTCAACAAGGATTATTTACCTGTGATAGAAATTTGGATTATTTCTTTCCTCACGGATAAATTTATGTATCCTTGTGTTTCTTTTGTTTATTTATCACTCCTTTCACTTTCTGTGTTATTATTTAAAATTTTCAATTTTCGATTTCATGTATTTTTGACTGGTCTTTTTCCACATGCGTTTTGGCGACTCTCGCTTTTCGGCACAACGCTCGTGCGCGATCGGTTCGTTAGTCGTGTTTATATATGCAGAATATTTTTGTTCTTTTCGTTCCAGGTTATTCAGCAATTACGATATGATTTTTTCCTGGACTTTTGTTTGCAGAGATCTTCAGTTGGCTAAAGATTCTCATGGTGGAGAAGCTGATTGTAAAGAACTTGTCAACCCTTGATGGGTTATAAGACAATTCTTTACTGATGGGAGCCCCACCCCATATGGCTATACTGCCGGGGTAAGACCCATCAAGGTGGCATCTTTGGGTACTTAGTATCCTATAAAGTCTAAGTCCACCAGTCACCAGTCATCCAGTCACCAGTCACCCAGGCTCCAGTCAATCAGCTTCACCAGTCACCAGTCAATCAGGTGCCAGTCAACCAGGCACCAGTCACCAGTCAACCAGGCACCAGTCACCAGTCACCAGTCACCCAGTCACCAGTCACCAGTCACCCAGTCACCAGTCACCAGTCAACTAGTCTCCAGTCAATAATTTAATTATTTTCTGGAAAGACTTAGTTTTCTGACATATTTCACCGGACAAAATAGTCACGTATACTAACTTCCGGTCATTATGTCTAATTATTAAAAAATTTTTTCACTGGGCAAAGTATCAGTAATATTTCTGATACTTATACCCGGTCATATTATTATATTATTTCTGATTTTTCACCAGGCAAACTTTTACAGAAAGTGTCTGGTCAATTTTTGCCTTATAATTAATTATCTTCGGGAAAAAGTTTCGAATACTTGTGCCCGCTCAGTTTTCATATATAATCTCCCTTTTTCATCGGACTAGAGTTACGAATACTACTATCCGATCAATTTGTCAAATTTCTTGTAACTTTACCGGGCAACAGTTACGAATATTAGTGTCCGGTCATTGTGTCGGGTAACTAGTGTCAAAATAATGATTACTAATTCCCGAACAATCTATTATCGTTCATAGAGCTCCATTCACGTTTAAGTCAATGGATATAGGTTATTAAGTGAAATACATAATAACTTTTTATACAAAAAAATTCTGTACAGTCTTTCCCAAATCAGACTAGAATTTTTAATATTCCATTGACTTATTATAGGTGTGTAATTCCATTAATATTTTAAATTAACTTATGTTTTATCTCTTTTATCCGCTAGAAAGAGTTAAACTTCCGACTATAACAAAATTCTTACCGGGCAGCAGTTCGTAGACTAGTGCCAGGTCATTCAAATGATGTTTTATCTCTTTAATTCGCTAGACAGCGTTTAAATTCCGGCTCTAACGAAAATTTCATCGGGAGGCACTTCGTAGAGTAGTGCCAGGTCATTCTAACGAAATTCCACCGGGCAGTAGTTTCGTAGACTTTGTGTCGGATTACTAGTGTGTTCCAGGCTCAACATATATTCATATATAACCACTATAGACATGTATAGTCTTGGATTATAGGTTATTGAATGACAGCGATGGGTTCTAATACCTAGTAGCCATTTATATTGTTGAATTCTGTCCAGTTACTTTTGAACTTGACTTAAATTCTATATATATATTTATTATTGAAAATGAATTAAGAATTATCGGTTACGATCAAATTCGCAATTCATTCACTAAGTGTAGAAGATACTTCCAGCTATAATTATATCTCGTTTGTTCGCTACAAAGAGATTAACTTCTCACATATTCACCTTATTCGGCTCTAGGGCAAAGGTGAACTATAAAACTATCGTTATTTATAAGAAGAAAAATATACACGAAATATAAAAATTTTTCTTCTTTCCTCCCCTGTTTTTCTTCTACATGCTCCGATATGTAATCAGCATGTAATCTAAGGAGTAAATTGACAAGAAAGTAGCAATCGATCTTTTCTACTTTCTATTAATTTTTCATTCTTAAGGTATCGGAAATTTACACCAACCAGATAAATAAATTAACCGTTTATTTATTTATTCACTACCTTTCTAGATTACTACGATTTAAAATTCTAGTTGAGGTACATATTTTCCTTTTGCCTTTTCTACATGGAAAATAGTTGATCCGATAAGCTATTATTCTATTTTATACTATCTTTTGATTGATTATATAAGAGTCTAGGTCAGTCGTGCTCTGTCTAAACTCTGCTATAAAATAATAAATAAGAAAAAAATCTTATATTTAGGCATAGATATAATTCGATACGTTCTTTACTTTGCCTGTTTTATTTTTTCTTCTGGATCATTTAAGACTACGATAGCAATATACCAGATATTTTTGCCTCAGTAAGAATCTATTACGCTGAAGATTCTTCATATTGGAATAATAATTTTATTATGATTATAATTCTAGACCCAATTAATCCTCGTATATTATAGGTCTACTTTATCTTATTGAGGAATAGTTTTGCTTCGACTAGCTCTATACCTCTAATATTTTATTTATAACTAGAGTCCATGTCAATCAAAATTTTCTTGCACTTTGGTATTGACAATGGATACATATTTAGTAAAGGCATTAATTATTCAGTACGTGACAGATTATTATTGCCTAAATTAGATTTTATATACAATACTTTCCTTTTGATATTTTGTTTTTAGCTCACCTGAGCTCTGCTCAGGATGAGCTATTGTGATCACTTTTCGTCCGTCGTCCGTCCGTCCGTCCGTCCGTCCGTCCGTCCGTCCGTCCGTGCGTCCGTCCGTCCGTCCGTCCGTCCGTCCGTTAACATTTTCAAACGACTTCTTCTCTGAAGCCGCTGAGCCAATTTTGCTCAAATTTCATATGGAGCCTCCTTAGGGTGGGGGAACGAAAGATTGCTAAAATGGTCGCGGTCCGTCGACTAAGATGGCCGCCATGCCCATATATGGTAAAAACCTTTAAAAATCTTCTTCTCCATAACCGAGGATGCCTTGGGGCTGAATCTTTGCATGAATCATCGGGGACGGGAGGTCAACCAAAGTTGCTAAAAGAATTGTCGTATGTTGACGTTTGACCTTTTTACGGCAAGGTCAAGTTCGCTTCCCTATGCATTTATATGAGCTCTATACATTTGAATGGGAAAATTGTTAAAAGTTTCAAACGACTTCTCCTCTGAAGCCTCTGAGCTAATTTTGTTCAAATTTCATATGGAGCCACCTCAGGGTGGGGAAACAAAAGATTGCTAAAATTGTCGCGGTCCGTTGACCAAGATGGCCGCCATGCCCATATATGGTAAAAACCTTTAAAAATCTTCTTCTCCATAACCGAGGATGCATTGGGGCTGAATCTTTGCAGGAATCATCGGGGACAAGAGGTCAACCAAAGTTGCTAAAAGAATTATCGTACGTTGACGTTTGACCTTTTTAGGGCAAGGTCAAGTTCGCTTCCCTATGCATTTGTATGAGCTCTATACATTTGAATGGGAAAATTGTTAAGAGTTTCAAACGACTTCTCCTCTGAAGCCTCTGAGCTAATTTTGTTCAAATTTCATATGGAGCCACCTTAGGGTGGGGAAACAAAAGATTGCTAAAATTGTCATGGTCCGTTGACCAAGATGGCCGCCATGCCCATATATGGTAAAAACCTTTAAAAATCTTCTTCTCCAGAACCGAGAATGCCTTGGGGCTGAATCTTTGCACACATCTGGAAGGAGAGGTCTACCAAAGTTGCCAAAAGAATTGTCGTACGTTGACATTTGACCTTTTTACAGCAGGATCAAGTTTGCTTCCCTATGCATTTGTATGAGCCCCATACATTTGAATAGGAAAATTGTTGAGAATTTTAAATTTCTTCTTCTCTGAAGCCACTGAGCCAAATTTGCTCAAATTTCATATTGTGCCTTCTTAAGTCAGGGGAACGAAAGATTGCTAAAATGGTCGCGGTAGGTCGACCAAGATGGCCACCATGCCCATATATGGTAAGACCCTTTAAAAATCTTCTTCTTCAGAACTGAGGATGCCTTGGGGCTAAGTCTGTGCACAAATCATCAGGGACAGGAGATCTACCAAAATTGCTGAAAAGATTATCGTACGTTGACATTTGACCTTTTTACGGCAAGGTCAAGTTTGCTTCCCTATGCATTTGTATGAGCCCCATAACATTTATATGGGAAAATTGTTGAGAATTTGACGACTTCTCTGAAGCCACCGAGCCAAATTTGCTCAGATTTTTAGTTCACCTGAGCATGAAGTGCGCATGGTGAGCTATTGTGGTCAGTCAATGTCAGTCGTCCATCATGGGTCATGCGGCGTGAACAATTGCTTTAAAGGCCTACTCTTCCTACACCCCAGGGCCAATTGACTCGATACTTGGTAGGAAGCATCAGGGTGAAATGTACATAAAAAAATAGCTAAAATCGTTCTGATCGGAAATCCAAGATGGCCGCCATGGCCGCCATCTTGAAAATCTTTTTCGCTTCTTCTCCTGAACCGAAAGGCCAATTGACTCCAAACTTGCTAGGAAGCATCAGGGTGACTTGTAGATCAAATATAGCTAAAATTGTGTCGGTCCAAATTCCAAGATGGCCACCATGGCAGCCATCTTGAAAATCTATTTTTCGCTTCTACTCCGAAACCCAAAAGCCAGTTGACTCCAAACTGGTTAGGAAGCATTGGGGTGACTTATAAATCAAAAATAGCTAAAATTGTGCTGATTAGAAATCCAAGATGGCCACCATGGCAGCCATCTTGAAAAGCTATTTTTCGCTTCTTCTCCTGAACCGAAAGGCCAATTGACTCCAAACTTGCTAGGAAGCATCGGGATGACTTGTACATAAAAAATAGCTCAAATCGTGCCAATTGGAAATCCAAGATGGCCTCCATGACAGCCATCTTGAAAATCTATTTTTCGCTTCTTCTCTTAAACCTAAAAGTCAATTGACTTGAAACTTAGTAGGAAGCATCAGGGTGACTTGTAGATCAGAAAATAGCTATAATCATTCCGATCGGAAATCCAAGATGGCAGCCATCTTGAAAATCTATTTTTTGCTTCTTCTACTGCACCGAAATGCCAGTTGACTCAAAAGTTGGTAGGAGGCATTGGGGGTGACTTATTTTACTTGTAACGTTTTGAAAATTTCAGCATTTTAACCTTGTAAGCAAGATATTTCAAAAACTGTTTAAGCCATTGCCTTGTCATAAGAGTATTGGAAAAATGTTGCATGCCATCTGCATATCTGCAGTGGCGGTTTCACTCAGGTGAGCGAGTTGTGGCCCGTGGGCCTCTTGTATTGACTTTGTAACTATTCAGAAACTGCCAAAGTCAATCATTTCCTTCCTCTAAACTTACCGAAGCTCTAGATTATGTTGATATATATTTTTGATATATGCTTAGAGGTTGATTAACGAGAGTTTACCTCATAATAGCAGATATTATTATAATTATATTAATCAATCTATAGTCTAGGCTTAGACAAAAGGGAAAACATCCTTAATTACGAGCCGGTAAAGAATTAAGACACTCTTAATTATCTCTTTACCCCTCCTTTATGTTTACATTCGTTAAAGGGATCATAGTAATTCTCGCTAAGAGTTCAAGTTCAGTTTGCGAATAATGCAAAGATTAATATCTTGATTTCCAGTCCGCATCAAAAATGGTCTATATATATAGATAAATATCTTTCCGAAACTGGATATTTATTTATTTATCCACACAATAAGTCATTTCAAGATGTCGATGTTTTTGAAATGCACTGCTTCAATTTATAATATAAAATATGTTTATATTAACTTCACAACTTAGTAAGTGCTGCACCTACGTTCCTGGTCAGATCTTACTTTTGTGATACGTTTTTGAACATACTGAAAGTTTTCTCCGATTATACATTCGGTAAATAAACTTTCGAGTAGTATTTATGCCTTTAAACATTCAGATTATTTGATAATTGTTGGAGATAATATATTATTCTGATATTTATATATCTATCTTCATTATTTATCTTTCTCATCTTACTTTTAAATTAGATTGACCTTCTCGCTACGTTCCAGGTTTAAATCTAGCTAACATTGTGGAACAGTCACTTTTTTATTTCCTAAACAATATTTTAACTTTTTTCTCAGTATTCAGAGCATAACGACTTCATGAATACTTGAAAATAATTCAATTCTACGCTTGTTAAACTAAGCCTAAAACAAGCCCTAGTTTTTTAGAATGGATATTATCCTTCGATTCAGTTCATGGAGATACATCCTTTTAGATCCCATTATCTCTATTTCAATCATTCAAAATTCTAATGACTAAGTACTCCTTTTCTACGTACGAATACAGAATATCGAGTCACTGTTGCTGCATATTGGTTAAAGATTAAACAAATTTTATCTTAAACCTATATGACGTTAAATTAATTATTATCTCTTTCATATACATGTTTTTACCCTTCCGTCAGGGATCGCGGTAATAATATTATTACTCTCTATGGTTTACACATAGATCTCGAGAGTATATATATGTATTTTCTTCCTGAACTCATTTGCGAGTACGTAATTTGATATTTCAGGAATTACCAATTATGCAGACATAGATTTTATTCTATTAATATTCAATTCTAAAAATTTGATTGAATGTTTATCTTTAAAATTTCTGGGCAGTAATTTTATAGAGAGTTATATGTTTAATAATTCCTTGCTTAAATAATAGTTACGCTTAACCTATGATTTATAGCGGGAATTTTGTTCAGTAGTATAATTTTTATTTAGTATTAATATATTTCTTACTATTCTTAAATATGCGTATAGAATAGTAATACTATCTCTGAACTTTTAAATTAAGTGTTTTTTGAGATTAATAATCAGTATTATTGTATAATCTTTCTTCAGAGATTATCACACTATTACTTTTTCTCTGAGTCCTTCTCTTTTTATGAACATTTTGATTCGTATCAAAGTGGATTTTTAACATTTCTTGATTTCCATGATTATTTACTCAGGAGTACTTTTCATGGCAATTCTTCTGGTATAGAAAGATTCTATCCAGCTTATTTATTATTGCTTAATCTTATCAATACGGTAAGATTTAGCCAAACTATGACCGTCATACAGTTTGCTGCGATCAACCTTATTCTTATCTCTTTTATTGTCTGTCAAACTCTTTAGTTATGATGTTGACAGTTTATTCTTTATTTTTTTTTGTCAGGACATCAAACGCTTTTATATATCTATGACAAAACTAATTATCAATGGTTTAAGTTGTTTTTTCTTCCCAGCAGTTATATGCAAACTCTGTATTATTTTATTGCTTGACTAAAAATTCGTTATACAATTAGTCTAGCAATAGTTTTAACCATTATGTTTGTCTATACCTTTTTTCTTCTGATGGATAACTTAGTTATAGTTAAGTTAACTCCATCTACTTTTATTATCTCCCCTTCTTTAATTTGATCAAGGGAAATAATTACACATTATGGTTATTTTAAGTCTGTGTCTGTTCATCGGAAACTGTCCTGTCGCTCCAATTAACAGAATTTAATTAGTTTATAATTCTAATAGCTTAGACTATTACAATTACATAGCTTCACATATCTAGAATTTTATCCAAAATATCTACATATGTCAGTTATCTATAGGAAACTCCACCGAGTAGACTTTTCCTTATTTATTCAAGATCCTACATAGACTACTTACAGTGTATGGTCTTGGCTTTTTGTTTTACAAATTTTGTTTTCAAAATATTTCTATATTCCTAGCTTACTTTGCGATGGAATATTTATGTTATGTCTCAATGACTCCCTTTTCTTTTTGAAGCCAATTGTTGTTTCCCAAAAAGAAAAAAAGAGGGGGGGGCCGATGTTAGGTCTCTGAGACTTAAGAACTGGCTTCCTCTAGAGTCTACTAATATATATAAGGTTGTTAGATCATAACACCTTAAAGCTATTTTGTGAATCTAGACCATTCTTTCTATTAAATATAGAATTAGAATGTATCTGATTCCTTTGAGTTTCCTGAGTCTTAACCAGAAGTGGTGAGATATTATTGGTGTTAGAATTAGGAGAGCACCTCCCTCCTATTCTGCAAATTCTAGCACATTATCTATAGGTTAATGTATTATGAAGTTAAAATGAAGTTTTTTAAAAGTAAAACATATTTTAACGAGTAATACTTAACCTATAGATAATCAATTATCTCCCTCCGCCCACCCTCGCTTATCTCTCCTAATTGTGTCTATTGTTTTACACATAAAAGAAACTGACACGTGGTCAATTGAGCGGGAAGAGTTACGTCACACAGGTAACTGCCTAAGGGACCTTCTGGTTTAAGACTTTAATTAACGACTGAAAGGTCGTTTTTTCTGTGGAAGGTGTGAAAACAGAATAGAATAGCACATTATCTATAGGTTAAGTATTACTCGTTAAAATATGTTTTACTTTTAAAAAACTTCATTTTGCAGAAATGTTCCCTTGGTAATCCTCTACCAAGATTGTTGGAGCCATTTGGATTCGTCAAAAAACATGGCGCCAGGGGGCGGGGCTTATTTTCCCTATATATCTTTATAGAAAAATGTAAAAGTCTTCTTGTCCGAAACCATTGGACCGATTTCCATATAATTTTGCAGAAATGTGCCTTTGTTGATCCTCTACCAAGTTTGTTCAAGCCATTTGGATTCGTCAAAAAACATGGCCTCCAGGGGGTGGGGCTTATTTTCCCTATATACGTATCTATATAGAAAACTTTAAAAATCTTCTTGTCAGAAACCAATGGACCGATTTCAATATAACCTGGAAGGAATGTGTCTTTGGTCACCCTCTACCAAGGTTGTTCAAGCCGTCATGATTTGTCAAAAAAAATGGCTGCAAGGGGGCGGGGCTTATTTTCCCTATATATCTATATAGAAAACTTAAAAAAAAATCTTCTTGTCAGAAACCACTGGACCGATTTTAGTGTAACTTGGCAGAAATGTTTCCTTGGTGACCCTTTACCAAGATTGTTCAGGCCGTCATGATTTGTCAAAAAACATGGCTGCTAGGGGGCGGGGCTTATTTCCCCTGTATATCTATGTAGAAAACTTGAAAAAATCTTCGTCAGAAACCACTGGACTGATTTCAATAAAACTTGGCAGACATGTTTCCTTAGTGACCCTTCCTTGGTGACCCTTTACCAAGATTGTTCAAGTAATCGTGATTTGTCAAAAAACATGGCCGCTATACATGTATATCTATATAGAAAACTTTAATAATCTTCTTGTCAGAAACCACTGGACCGATTTCAATATAACCTAGCAGGAATGTTTCTTTGGTGACTCTCTACCAAGGTTGTTCAAGCTGTCATTATTCGTCAGGCCGTCATGATTTGTCAAAAAACATGGCTGCTAGGGGGCGGGGCTTATTTCCCCTGTATATCTATGTAGAAAACTTGAAAAAATCTTCGTCAGAAACCACTGGACTGATTTCAATATAACTTGGCAGACATGTTTCCTTAGTGACCCTTCCTTGGTGACCCTTTACCAAGATTGTTCAAGTAATCGTGATTTGTCAAAAAACATGGCCGCTATACATGTATATCTATATAGAAAACTTTAATAATCTTCTTGTCAGAAACCACTGGACCGATTTCAATATAACCTAGCAGGAATGTTTCTTTGGTGACTCTCTACCAAGGTTGTTCAAGCTGTCATTATTCGTCAATAAACATGGCCGCTACGGGGCAGGGGCTTATTTTTCCTATATATCTATATAAAAAACTTTAAAAATCTTCTCGTAAGAAACCGTTGCACCGAGTTCAATGTAACTTGACAGGAATGTTGCTTTATCTATATAAAAAACTTTAAAAATCTTCTCGTAAGAAACCGTTGCACCGAGTTCAATGTAACTTGACAGGAATGTTGCTTTGGTGACCTTCTACCAAGATTGTTCAAGCTTTCATGATACATCAAAAAACATGGCCCCCAGTGGGGGCGGGGCTTATTTTCCGTATATATCTGTATAGAAAACTTTGAAATTCTTCTTGTCAAATACCCACTGACCGATTTCAATGTTGCTTTGGTGACCCTCTACCAAGAATGTTCAAGCAATCCTGATTTGTCAAAAAACATGGCTGTAAGGGGGTGGGGTAAGCCCTATATATCTAGATAGAAAACTTTGAAAATCTTCTTGTCAGAAACCACTGAACCGATTTTAATTTAACTTGGCAAGAATGTTCCTTTGGTGACCCTCTACCAAGTTTTTTCAAGCTGTCATGATTCGTCAAAAAGAAAAAAATGGCTGTTAGGGGGTAGGGCTTTATAGCTATATAAAACACTTTAAAAATCTTTTTGTCAGAAACCACTGGACCAATTTCAATATAACTTGGCAGAATCATCATTTGGTGACCCTCTTTCAAGATTTAGTTGTCATGATGCGTTAAAAAGAAAAAAAACATGGTTGCTGTGGGAGGGTTGGTAGGGGGTGCAGGGCTATAAAATTTAGAGCAGTGAACTTGGCTGAAACTTCAACAGTAATATAAGTATGCAAATCTGTTTGCTCAGGTGAACGATATAGGACCATCATGGTCCTCTTGTTATGACCTTAAAATGTATTTCTTGGTCTGATTTGTATTTTTTATATCTCTTGGTCTTATTTGTATTATTTTTAGCTCACCTGAGCCAAAGGCTCAGGATGAGCTATTGTGATCACTTGCCCTCTGTCGTCCGTCAGTTTGACCGTCAGTAAACACCTTTGAACAACTTCTTCTCTGAAACCCTTGTGCCAGTTTTCTTCAAACTTCATGTGGAGCCTTCTGTTAAAGGGGGATTGAAAATTTGTACAAATGCTCACGGTCCACTAATCAAGATGGCCACCATACCATGCCCATAAATGGTAGAAACACTTAAACATCTTCTTCTCCAGAACCAAGAAAGCTTCAAGGCTGAATCTTGGTATATAGCATCATGGACTCAAGGTCTACCAAGTTTGTTCAAATGATGACCCTAGATTGACCTTTTACCTTTTTAGGTCAAGGTCAAATTTGTGTTCCTATGCATTTGTATGGGGAAAATGTTGAAAAGTCATTTGTTCCACGCCATGGAACAAGATGGCCGCCATGCCCATATATGGTAAAAACACCTTCTCCAGAACCAAGAAAGCTTTGGGGCTGACTCTTGGTATATAGCATTGAGGACTCAAGATCTACCATTTGTTCAAATTATTAATGTAGGTTGACCTTTGACCTTTTTATGGCAAATTTGCATCCCTATACATTTATAAGGGGAAAATGTTGAAAAGTCATTTTGTCAAAATGTGTTAAAGACTAATGGCTTAAACTTACAATATATGATTAAAGTAGTAAAACATTTTAGTTATAATAAAAATTTTGTCCCCTTAGGGTTATCTGCCCTTGCCACTGGGCTATATACATGTATAAAATTGTACGATTTTTAAATCTTCTCTGAAACGGCTTGAGCAATTGTCACAAGATTTCACATGCGGCCTTCTGTCAAAAGGGCATTGCCAGTTTGTTCAAATGGTTCTGCCCAATTGAACAAGATGGACGCCATGCCCATATATGGTAGAAACACTTAAAAATCATCTTCTCCAGAACCAGGAAAGCTCTTGGGCTTAATCTTTGTACATAACATTGAGGACTCAATATCTACCAGATTTGTTCAAATGATAACGGTAAGTTGACTTTTGACCTTTTTACGGCAAGGTCACATTTGCATATGCATGCATTTGTGCGGGGAAAATGTTGAAAAATTGTTTTCTGAGAATGCATTAAAGATTAATGTCTGAAACTTACAATGTGTGATTAAAGTAGTAAAACATTTTAGTTATAGTCAAAATTTTGTCCCTTGAGGGTTATCTGCCCGTGCCACTGGGCTATTTACATGTATAAAATTTTGTAATTTTTAAATGTCTTATTCTCTGAAACTGCTTGAGCAATTTTCACCCGACTTCACATGGGCCTTCTGTCGAAAGGGTATTGCCAATTTGTTCAATTTGTTCATTTGGGCAATTGAACAAGATGGCCGCCATGTCCATACCTGGTAAAAACTCTTGAAAATCTTCTTCTCCAGAACCAAGAAAGCTTTGGGGCTGAATCTTGGTATATAACATCAAGGACTCAAGCTCTACCAAGTTTGTTCAAATGATGATCATAAGATGACCTTTTTACGGCAAGGTCAAATTTGCGTCTCGATAAATGTAGATTTATATGTGGGGGAAAGTTGAAAAATCATTTTTTTCAATATGTATTTAAGACTAATGGCTGAAACTTACAATGTATGATTGAAGTAGTAAAATGTTTTAGTTAGGATCCAATTTTTTTTTTTCCTGGGGGTTATCTGCCCTTGCCCCTGTGCTATATACAGGTATAAAACCATGAAATCTTTAAACGTTTTCTTCTCTGAAACTACTTGACCAGATTTCATATGGTGCCTTCTGTGGAAGGGATGTTCAAATGATTCTGCATCTTTGAACAAGATGGTCGCCATGTCCATACCTGGTGAAAACCTTCTCCAGTACTAAGAAAGCTTTGAGGCTGAAGCTTGGTATTCAGCATCGGGGACGCAGGGTCTGCCAAGTTTGTTAAAATGATGAGACTAGGATGGCCTTTGACCTTTCTATGGTATGGTCAAGTTTGTGTCCTGGTTACTATGGCAATACTGGAAGACTGTTGCATGGCATTTGCAAATATGCAGGTGAGTGAATTGTGACCCAGGGCCTCTTGTGTTTTTTTGTTTGTTTTTTTTTACATCATGCTGAATATTTAACTTATGACTTATTTGCATGTGTAAGTGTTTTTGCTTAAGTAGGAAAACTATGCCATGTAAATGAAAAACTATGTTACATCTTATATATATGTGGTCTTGCAGAGATAAATTTGAAGTTTGTGATAAATTATGTGTCAAAGAATAGCAGCTGCTACATCAGAAAATGTACTTTCAGATGTGTGCTCAGCAAAGATTCAGATCAGTCTGTGATCAAATTGTATGTACATGTAAGTTGGGCACACATCAGGTGTTTTCTCACATTGCTCACGTTATACTTCTGGTTCAAAGTATGACAAAGCATCATTAAAGATTAGACATAGTGTGAATGCGCGTGTGAATGCAAAGTATTTGTAACAGGTTGTATGCCATACTTTATGTGGTAAAGAATCTTTGCTTGTGTAAACAAGGCTTTAGACAGATTGGCCCTGACAGGTGCAACACTGCCATCTGTGGATTTTTTGTTAGCTCACCTGAGCCAAAGGCTCAAGGTGAGCTATTGTGATCACTCACCGTCCATCGTCGTCGTCGTTGTCGTCCCTCTGTTCGTCCGTCCGTTCACAATCTTTAAACAACATCTCCTCCTAAACCACTGATTGGATTTTGACCAGGAATGATCCTTTGTTGATCCTCTTTCAAAGTTGTTCAAATGGTTCCGGTCCATTGCATATCTAGGTCACAGGAGCTAAAAATAGATTTCTTAACTAAAAAAATCTTCTTGTCAGAAACCAGTTGACCGATTTCAATATAATTTTGCAGAAATGGTCCTTTGGTGATCCTCTACAAAAGGTGTTCAAGCCATTTGGATTCGTCAAAAAACATGGCGGCCAGGGGGCGGGGCTTATTTTCCCTATATATCCATATAGAAAACTTTAAAAATCTTCAAACTATTGGATCGATTTCAATATAATTTTGCAGAAATGTTCCTTTGGTGATCCTCTACCAAGATTGTTAAGCCATTTGGATTTGTCAAAAAACATGGCCGCCAGGAGGCAGAGCTTATTTTCCCTATATATCTATATAGCAAACTTTAAAAATCTTCTTGTCAGAAACCACTGGACCGATTTCAGTTATAACAGGAATGTTTCTTTTGTAACCTGCTCCCAAGATTGTTCAAGCCGTCATGATTTGTCAAAAAACATGGTTGCCAGGGGGCGGGGCTTATTTTCCCTATATATCTATATAGAAAACTTCAAAATCTTCATGTCAGAAACCACTGGACCGATTTCTATATAACTTGGCAAAAATGTTTCCTTGGTGATCCTCTACCAAGATTGTTCAAGCCATCATGATTTGTCAAAAAACATGGCAGCTAGGGGGGCAGGGCTTATTTTCCCTGTATATCTGTATAGAAAATTTTAATGATGTTCTCTTCAGAAACCACTGGACCGATTTCAGTATAATATTGCAGAAATGATTCTTTTGTAACCCTCTACCAAGATTGTTCAAGTCGTCATGATTCATCAGAAAACGTGGCCGCTCTGAGGCGGGGCTTAATTTCCCTATATATCTATATAGAAAACTTTAAAAATCTTCTTGTCAGAAACCACTGGACTGATTTCATTATAACTTGGCAGAAATGTTTCCTTGTTGACCCTCTACCAAGATTGTTCAAGTTATCATGATTCATCAATAACCTGGCCACCTGGGGGCGAGGCTTATTTTCCCTATATATCTATATAGAAAAGTTTAAAAATCTTCTTGTCAGAAACAAATGGACCGATTTCAATATCACTTGACAGGAATGTTTCTTTGGTGACCCTCTACCAAGATTGTTCAAGCCGTCATGATTTGTCAAAAAACATTTTCCCTATACATGTATATCTATATAGAAAATTTTAAAAATCTTCTCTTAAGAAACCGTTGTATGTATGTTCAATGTAACTTGGCAGGAATGTTGCTTTGGTGACCTTCTACCAAGATTGTTCACGCCCTCATGATACGTCAAAAAACATGGCCGCCAGGGGGCGGGGCTTATTTTTTGTATATATCTGTATAGAAAACTTTAAAATTCTTCTTGTCAGAAACTACATGTACCTGACTGATTTCAATATTACTTAGCAGGAATGTTGCTTTGGTGACCCTCTACCAAGATTGTTCAAGCAATCATGATTTGTCAAAAAACATGGCTGCTAGGGGTGGGGCTTATTTTCCCTATATATCTAAATAGAAAACCTTAAAAATCTTCTTGTCAGAAACCACTGAACCGATTTCAATATAACTTGGCAGGAATGTTCCTAGGGTGACCTACCAAGTTTGTTCAAGCAGTCATGATTCGTCAAAAAACATGGCCGTTAGTGGGTGGGGCTTATTTTCCCTATATATCTATATAAAACGTTTTAAAAATCTTTTTATCAGAAACCACTGGACCGATTTCAATATAACTTGGCAGAATTGTTCCTTTGGTGATCCTCTTTCAAGATTCAGTTCAAGCCATCATGATGCATGAAAAAAAAATATGGCCACTGGGGAGCAGGGCTATAAAATTTATACAAAAATTGTAGAGCAAGTGAACTTGGCTGAAACTTCAACAGTAAGTATGCAAAGCTGTTGCTCAGGTGAGCGATATAGGCTCATCATGGTCCTCTTGTTATTGCTTGCTTCCCAAACTCAGTGCTTGAGAATGCATAAAATGGCAGGTGGTAGTTGTAGTATTGATTGTTATATAGTAAGTGAGAAAAGTGGCTGTTACAGGAAGTCAGCTGTTGTTGAGAGGTAGATGACTGTTATTGAAGGTTTTACTGTACAACTAGATCTGCTCTTATATCCCAGATCACATTTTTTATAATATTGTATAAATTCTTTCTACACCTCAGATTGAATATATATATTAGTCTACAAAACCATTGTACAAGTTAACGGGTTGAATGTATGTATTAAAATAATTTTTGTACTTATTAGATCTACTTCTTTTCTTTATCCTGTGGTTGTAACTACTATTTGTGCTTACGTCACATGCTCTGAAGTCTTTTCGGATGTGAAAACAAGTATTTCTATTTCGTTCTTCAATATATTCCAATGGAAAATTTTGACTTATTATAGCACAGGGGCATAATTTTCCCTTTTTGTAACTACTTTGATTGTCTCAGCTTTCCGTGGTTACTGAGAACACTTGGGACAAAGTGTTGAGGAATGTGACAATTATCTACCACAGACAACTACAATTTTGTGACAAAACACTATTTTATTCCAATGCTGCCTAGAAAATAAAGTCAAAACATGCTTCGGCTAGATGCACAGTAATAAGTTACTCATATCCTTCACTTAGGTGTCCTTGAAAATCCATGGCAGTATAAAAGAGAAAAAATGAAAGAAATGTTTATCTACCACAGATACATGCTGAATCATGATACTTTCCACGTTGACAATGAAGTTGATTATGACAACTTTAAAATCATACTATCATATTTACCCTAAATATTGGGACAGGTCGGGTATGAAACCCACAGACCGGAACCCTGTGACCGAGATCCGTGACCGAGACCATAATTTGGTCGGGTATGAAAGCCACGGCCGAGCTGCCGAGCCGAGCCGAAAAAGCTGAGCCTGATATAGTGTTTTCTTGAATTTGTTCAAACAAGTTCAAGATACTTTTATCTTTTAATCTCATAATACCATATATATAAAATGCTGTATTCAAAATTAAAATTTGTATAATTATTTGCTTTTTTATGGCGTAATACCCAGTTTTCCATTCAACAGGGCATGAAAGCCACGGCCGCGAAAGGGATATATTTTGGCCATTTTGTGAACAAATGGCGATGGTCGGGTATGAAAACCCACAGACCGGAACCCCGTGACCGAGACCCGGCACCGTGACCAAAATTTCTATCCTGGATTGCAAGACTAATATGTTTTAAACTTTGATCATTTTAGGTTTATATTATGAAGTATTAAATATACATTATCCAACAAAAAGGAAATTTAGATCGGACCTGTAGTTATTTTTTAAACTCCGATTTACCGTTTCAAGGGGTATGAAACCTACAGACCAGCCATTCTCCGGGGTTTTTTTAAGTTTTTTCTATAATGTTCAATAAACAATCAATTTCTTTGTTGCACAGGTCTTTCAAATACAAAAATAAATTATATATGGCTAGCTGAAGCTATAACAGAAACGTTAAAGTGTTGAATTTTACTATTTTCATATATTTATTGTGTTTCTAAAAATAGAACAGGTAGAAAATTTGATAATAACCACAATGTCCGTAATCTACAGAAATGTACCGAATGGTAAACACCCATACAGACAGTGCATACAAATGCATAATAGGCTAATTGTGTTATTTACAGAAATATAATGTTAGAAAATACGAACTAGGTTGAATTGAATAATAATAATAATGATAATATTAAGAATGATTATTAACAAACAATATTTTAAATCGTGAAAAAATATTTTTTTCCTGATTGCGAAATTTACATTTGAAATATTTCTGGTAATATATCAATAATTTTCTTGCAAAAAATACAAAAAACACGTGAATATTAGAAATGTATATTAACAAACACTTTCCTAATCGCTATAGTTTGGGCACGATCCCCTGTTTACAGTATGTTTGAATCATAAATACATGTATTATAGACTGTTTAAAGTGTATATAATATGCGTTTCGGGATCGATCCCAAAATATTGAAGTCTATTGAAATACCTTCCGATTAAAAGTTCATGTTTTGGGATCGATCCCAAATAGCAATTGTTTCAGCTTTTGATAAGGAATACATTTTATATTGTGTTAACCTTGCTTTTGGGCACGATCCCAAAAATCATTTGTCGAAGTTCCTGAGATTTTGTTTGGGCACAATCCCAAATGATCATTTGGGACCGATCCCGAGAATAATTCAAAGTTGCTTTCGGGCACGATCCCAAAACTTTCCTCGAGAACTTTTCAAACTAGTTTTGGGCATGATCCCCATTTTCGTTTTGTATCCATCCTGTGAAGTTTTCAAATTAGTTTTGGGCAGGATCCCATCACAACTTCTTCGGTCTGTTCCTTTAACTTTACAAACTAACTTTTGTGCACAGTCCCAAACATTTTCTTGGATAAGCACCAAAAACTTGAAGTTTTGGAACAAATTTTTGGACACTGTCGAAGATCACTTCATCTTTTAATATAGGGAAATTGTGGGTTTGCATTAATATACATTATGTTTTGAGGATATATCCGTATTTTTGTTTCCGAACGATAACTTGAGTAAATATCAATGGATTTTCACCAAATTCGGTATGAACATTGATATTGTAAAGATCTGGTTTGGGAATTTTAATAGACAAATTTCGTTATTTTTTGACAGATTTATATGCAAGCAGTACGTCCGTATTTTCATTTCCGGATGATAACTTAAGTAAAATTCAATGAATTTTGGTGTGTGCATTGATATTGCGGAGGCCTGGTTTGGGGTTGCTGATGGGCAAATTTCGTCCATTTTTGACAGACTTATCTGCCCGAAACATGATAGTGGCGGAGTATTATTATTTCACGTTTTGTTGTTTATAAGTTCATCGCTATATAAATCGCTACATAAGTAGGTGCTGAATAAACGAGGGCATTTTGAAGTATGAAATCACTTATTTTTTTTAATAATCCCTGTTCCATGCCAGTCCATTACCGTTAAAATTGATGATCACTATAAACAATAAGCTAACAACATTCAGAAGTCGTTCCCCTTAAACTGCTCTAAGAAGGTTAATATGTTTTTTTTTTGACTGCAGATTTTGCGGCTGCTCTCGACTAGCACTCGAAAAGCCGTTATTGTTGGACGAGAGAATCCCAGTTCATTAGTTTTCAGGGGAATTTAAACCAGTTAAACCCATCACCACATTGTTGCAGCAATATGAATCGAAGTTTATTCAACGTAATGGCGTCAACGTCTATTCAATGTTGTCGACATTAATTCGAATTTGGTCATAAATGCGTATCCACTGTGACTAAAGTATTGAGCTATTAAAATAGCAAGAAATGCTCCTTCCTAGTACATTTTGCAAAAGTGTGTGTGTGTGTGTGTTTGTGTGTGTATGTGTGTGTGTGTGTTCAATTTTACACATGTGTTAGTATGTGTGTGTGTGTGTGTGTGTGTGTGTGTGTTCAATTTTACACATGTGTGTGTGTTGAATTTTATACATGTATGTGTGTGTGTGTGTGTGTGTGTGTGTGTGTGTGTGTGTGTGTGTGTGGTTAATGTAAATGAAGAATAACAAAACATGAAGTTATATGTGCTCTTATAACTTGATTATCAAGTCATCGACAGCATCGATAGTATTGTACAAACAGAGGGCAAACGAAATTTCAATGCAGATTTAACATCTGTGGGCGATATGTAGGGCCCAGGCGTTAAATGTATCGTTCTTTCATTACGGAACTACATGTAGCAGTACACGCTATTCTAATAGCGTGGATGGAACAAATACATGTATGAACCACAGTGAAAGTAAGGGTGACAACTGAGATATTTAATTTTCCTTTTATCTATGTAACCTTTATTCAGTTACATCCAGGTTCCTCACCTTCACTATTGTTCAAAACATGTATGTGTTCCGTCCATGTGGATATTTTGTAACACCAAATGAATAAACATTGGTAACCAGTTAATCACAGATAAAGCCATAATAAAGATAAAATGATTCAGAACCACTGCCAGCTATGTCAGATATTACAAAACACGCTTATTCGATATCATAGGGTCTTTATGGCTGTAATTTTCCCATGAATAATAGCGATATCTTTCCTATTTCTGCTCAAAAGATACATTGTTGTTTCCAGGACCCACAATCTAAGTTTTAGAGCAGAATTAGAAGAATAACGTTTAAACCTTCTCACTTCAGTTTTACTATATAAAATTGTGCTGTGATGTCGCATAAGTGTGTTTTTGTGAAAACCCTGAATGCCCTTCTACACATATGATGCAAACATTGAATTTGGATGATCTGCCACATAAACACTATGTCGTATCAAGTTCCAACGAATGTAAAAAGTCAGTATGTATGAAAATTTAAAACTGGACATCTGTGGACTAAAAGGCAATGTTATTAATTTAGCATATTAATAGAAGAACAACTTTAGTCCATCTTACTGCAGATAGTATAGAAGCCTCTGTGACATTGTGTTTTTTGTAATGATGTTTGGACTTTTGTGGCTTTAATTTGTGACTTGTGTATTTTGACATTTTAATTTTGCGTTCTGCGTGTAGAAGTATAGAATTTTGAAAAAAAAAAGCTTTAAGGTTATTTTGGTTACAATGCGAAATAATCGAGAAATGCACATTTACTTTCAAAGAATTACAAAAAAAAAATTTGCTATAATATACCATTAGTACTAGCATATAAGTATACAGTAGCTTCTTAATTATCTTTTCCTTTTTTTTCGAAAAACAAACCTAACATAAAACTGAAAACACAAATTTAAAGCTAAAGTCAAAATACCAAACGAAACCCAAACCCCAGATTATCTTTGTTCGATAGGCTAGTGCAATATGGTTCATACGCCAGGAGTATAAGTAGAAGACAAGTTATTCATATTATCAGCTAATTTTTCAAGCTAATAACAGTAACAGTAATGGTTCAGCTTTGGTGTGATGATTTACGGCGACGAGCAGATTACCTGAAAAACTTGGCTTCTATTTATACCCCTGACGTACAAACCATATTGCACTAGCCCATCGTACAAAGATAATTCAGATACCATGAGAGAAATAAACATTTCTGAATTTCATGATTTGTATTTTGAGTTTTGTGTTTTGTTTTTTGATTTCTTTCTTTTATGTTTTTGGGTTCTGTGTTTCTCTTGTTCTTTTGTTTGAAACAAAATGCCAGTGAATAGTCGTGCGTCCTACTAATAATGTGACGTATGTCACGAGAGCCATTTTTGTTGCTCATTTTTTTTTTTTTTTTTTTTTTTTTTTTTGAAAATAAAAGCATGTGTCTGCAATATTTACTATATAAGAAAGGTAAAATCAAGGCCAACATTTTTTTTCAAAATCCAAAAGATTTATTCATAAATGCAGCGAAAACTCAAAACTCAATAGTCAAAACACACAAGTAACAAGTTATAGACGCAAAAGTCAACACAGCATTTCACATAACAGAAATGCCACATACAGGCGTCCGTAAGATAGACGCCATCATTTTTTATTTGGGTTTTTCGGCCTATTTCACTTATATCGAGCCGATCGTTCATCAAAGGTGGTTGAAAACCGGAGAACCCGGGGTAAAAACCACCTTACCATTCGGAAGCATAACTTGGCTTTCCCGCGTGACCTGAGCGAGGCTCGAACCACAGCGGTGAGAAACCTAATGGATTAAGAGTCAACTCTCTTATCCACTAGGCTACGGGGCTCCACAGGTGGTTGAAAACCGGAGAACCCGGGGTAAAAACCACCTTACCATTCGGAAGCATAACTTGGCTTTCCCACGTGACCTGAGCGAGGCTCGAACCACAGCGGTGAGAAACCTAATGGATTAAGAGTCAACTCTCTTATCCACTAGGCTACGGGGCTCCACAAGATAGACGTCAAACTAAACTGAATATCTGATACTACAGATTCCAACTATCTAGTGGTGTGGTGAATGCCAGAATAGTTCCCGGCATTCAGCCGGGAAATACTTTGTGAAACCACTGCGACTCGGAAGTCGAGAGTCAAAACATATACACATTTCGACGCAGGAGTCATTGAACATATCTTTATCACTTGACATTTTTTCTAGCGCCGTCAGAGTGATTATACCTGTGCTGCAGAGGTATCTACTTTGTCGCGAACTAGAGGCTCTACCGACTGAGCTATTCAGGCGTCCCATTATGAGATCAAAACTATAGCATAACTTTTTACTATTTATTCTATAAATCAGATAGCTGATTTAATATATCATATATCAGATATCTTATACAATGTATAAGATATCTGATATAGTCTATCAGATATCTTATATAAATAAGATATATATTGACATTTAAGATATCTTATATGCTATATGAGATATCTGATAACGTATATAAGATACCTCATATAGGATATAAAATTATTATTTACCAAAGAAGATACTCATTTATTCCATTTAATAAGATGTCTTATTAAGTATATCAGATATCTTTATTAGTTTATCAGACATCTATATAAAGATATGATATCTTATTTAACAAATAAGATATCTTATATGGTAAATAAGAGATCTTATTTGTAGAATTAAAATGATACCTGATATCATTTATCAGATATCTTATATAGGATATAAGGTATCTAATATAGGATATAAGATATCTGATATACTAATTCTGATATCTTATATCCTATATAAGATATCTGATATAATATATGATAAATGCTTAAACGGCTTACTAAAACGGCTTCCCAGAAAGCAGTTTTTCTATTTATTCTCTAAATCAGATATCTGATTTAATATATCAGATATGTAATATATCAGATATCTGATATATATTAGATATCTTATATGTTAGTAAAGATATCTTATATGCTATATAAGATATCTGAATATCTTAAATAGGATATAAGATATCTTATTTACTAAAGAAGATAGAAGATAAAGAAGATATATCTTATATCCTATATAAGTTATCTGATATAATACATATCTTCATAGCATAACAAATAGTAAAACAGCTTGCCATACAAAACGGTACAATTTCGCAAGCAGTAAAATGTTCATTTCATTTAGTTAGGTATCATGTTGACAGTCAAAAATGTGATTGTATGCTTTACAGGTAGTCCTTTTATATACTTGAAGTACTAATCAAATGTCTTTTAAAAACAAAATTCTGATCTAAATTTAGCAATGGTCAGTAGAAATTGAAGTTATGATATTTAATTGCGTCCATTAAATTCTACATGACATAGCCGTTTTACAAAATTATTTCCAGGTTTGTCAGTTTCGAGCCCACCTGTGGTGATGCAATGTCTTTCATCCATTATCATCCTTTGATACTTATTGGAATCTAGCACCATTTTACATATTAAAGAAGGCTTCGAATCTGGTCTTGTATTAAAGATGGCTTCTAAACCAAGTTCTTTACAAGCAATGTAGAGTCACAATGTGCTCCTTAAAACAATATACTACGTCGAGGACACACGGCATGTAATCATATCATGGTAGCGTATGGATACTCATCAGCTAGGGGACATATATCGAAGCGTATTGGTATCCCCCATATATTTTTTTCTCGTGGCATTTTTTTTTGTCATGAAAATGCAAAAGTATCGAGGTTTTACTTAATACTTTTTTCCATAAAAGTTAGATGAAAACAATGTTTTCACGTGTTCGTTATTTTATTTTAATTTTATTTCGTTATAGATATTCTCGTAATTAAATAAAAACGACAACATTATGTGGTAATCTGTATTGTTTGAATATTTTGTACTGCACATTACAACATATGTTTTACGAAACAACGCTATGTTTTTGCGGAACTGAAGTTAAAGATCTTGATATCTGTATTGTTTTATCGCCATACGCACGATCAAAAATCAAAAGCGGAACATATTATTTGCCAATCAAAAGAGGCTACCAGGGGGACCGAATGCTTAGTGTAGGCGAGAAAATCCTGCAAGTGTCCCAGTACCCCAAGTAATTAAAGCGGTCTCATCTATTGCCGTATACATTTGTTGTGGCTCAGCTCTACTAAATGGTTTCTCTCTTCGTCAGTATCAAGTTTTAGCCGGTGCAACAGTTTATCTTGCCCAAGCCCCACACCAAACCCGGGCAGCTTATCTCCCGGGGGCAAGATAACCCGGGGTATCTTGCCCCCTTACCATGGGCAGCTTGCCACGCCCCCGCCCCCCCCCCCCCCTCCCCCCCACACACACAGGAAAACCTCGCAAACTCAGTTCAAAACAATATTTATATTTCATAACATTTTTTTATAACGCTCAATTATCAGAACAGTGCTAGTGTATGTTTTTCATTTTTTTTTTCTGCATTAAGATCTGTCAGGTGTTCTCGGGTGGGAACAAGCTCCTAAGGCCAGGGTAGCTTCACCCCTGGGGAGGGGTCAAGCTGCCCAGGGTGAGGGGCATACCCCGGGGTATCTTCACCCCGGAGGGTAGACAAACTGCACAAAGGCAGTTTCACTCCCCGTGTGGGGAGAGGGGAGGGGCAAGCTACCCAGGATTCAAGAGAAACCGGTACACCGGTTCGGTATGTTTATTTGTACACATTGTAGCTTGGTACACGCGAGGGTACATGTACATTTTTACATCTTAATTTTGAAAAAGGGATAATCATTCGGCCGACTTGTTCATAAAAATTGTGTATATGTATTTCAAAGCAAGGTTGAGCATGTGTGCCAGACATTTTTCTGTCCGTTATGGTGACTGAGTACCGATAAAAACCCCGTGTCTTTTAATTGCTTTTTAATCTATTTTGTTCGGCCAAGTTTTCCCTTCAGTGGCCTATGTGACATTACTTATTCCTGCCAATAGATATTATGACGACAAAATGGTCTGCGATAATGAAATAACTCTTTGAAGTGCACGAAAAAACCTACTGGTATTGCGTATAAAAATACAGCTTGATAAACATTCTACGTAGTAAAGAAAATGTCATAAACGATCAAATATTTCGTGAACAATATACAGATATGTAGCGAATACGATATGTTATAACATTATCATATTGACTTATCACGATTTGTCGACAATATTTTATCGCCATATCATGTTATTATTATGTTTCTCTACATAAATTTATGTTGTGAAAAAAATATAAGAGGGGTACCAATACGCTTCCATAGACATATTGTTTAAGTAGCATGCATAATAGACCCAAATATATGCAAAGAACGCAAAATCTTCCTCGAGAGAGCACAATGTAGACGGAGCACAATGTGGCTCTATTAGACACATAATTGGTATATTGTTTGTATACTAGTCTAAGCCAAAGTAAACATCTTATGGCGGGGCAGCTGATGAATTTAACCACAATTTTCCTGGGCTAATTTAGGTTGTCTAAGCGGATAACCAGCACTCAGTACCCATCATTTCCCAAGCCACGAGCATCTGCAAGACTTGCTAGGAGGACGTATAATAATTCATGATTTCAAAGTAAGGAAGTTGCCGAACCAGATGATCGAACCACACATCGATTCGCAGAACGTACGTAGGTATGATAGGTAAAACAAGGATGCGTATCTGCCGCCTTTCTGAATATTCACTGAAAGATGTCACGGTATTTCAGTTTCTCTTCTTCAGTCGGATTTCGTTTGCCTTTCTTCCAAGGATATTTTTCTCCCACAAAACACGAAGGTCGCATGTTGAGCTGAAAAAAAACGAATGACACAGTTTTAAAGTGTAGATTGAATTCAAAAGATACAAACAATAAACATTACTTGTAGCAATAAAAATTGAGCCGTGTCACAGGAAAACAGCCGTTATTGCATAAGCGTACAGCATAGGTTCTGGCGAGACGGCACTTCCGCGCCGTCTCGCCTGAATCTGCGCTATTCAGCAATATAAACTGCAGGCAAAGGGCACTATTCGCTCAAATAATCACAGTATTAGACTCACTAAGGGCCTGAGAATGTGCACTGAAACATTGGAAGATAGATGGCAATTATTTTACTGATCCTAGATAATTATATATTAAAGTAAATGTTTAATGTTGAAGCTCACAGAATTTTGCATAATTGAGTCAAATAATGTGCAGCTACTCTATAAAATGCTTTACGTATCTATTTGATTATACAGTAGTTTCTACATTCGGCTAGTACAAACACCTTTTGTATGCCTTCGCACCGTATGACTTATTTTGAAATAGCCATGGCTTCTTTAAGTACTCAACACAAATAAACATCAAACTATTCATCTGTTTTAACACATAATTATTGATACGTGTTAAAACAACAACATTAATTAAGCTTTAAAATCGAAACCACTGTTTTAAAAATTACATTCATTTGATTTGTGCATAAATCATGCAAATTTGGTTAAGTTTAAAAGTTCCGTCTGCTAGCTATGGAAGCGTATTGGTACCCCCCATATACTTTTTTCTCGTGGCAATATTTTTGTCATGAAAATGCAAAAATATCGAGTTTTCACGTGTTCATTATTTCATTTTAATTTTATTTCGTTATAGATATTCTCGTAATTTTATAAAAACGTCAACATTATGTGGTAATCTGTATTGTTTGAATATTTTGTAATGCATATTACAACATATATTTTACGAAACAATGCTATGTTTTTTGCGGAACTGAAGTTAAAGATCTTGATATCTGTATTGTTTTATCGCCATATGCACGATCAAAAATCAAAAGCGGAACACTGACGTCATTTGTCAATCAAAAGAGGCTACTAGGGGGACCGAATGCTTAGTGTCGGCGAGAAAATCCTGCAAGTGTCCCAACACCCCAAGTAATTTAAGCGGTCTCATCTATTGCGGTAGATTAGTTGCGGCTCAGCTCTGTTAAATGGCTTGTCTCTTCGTCAGTATCAAGTTTTAGCCGTTCTTGCCCCACCTCACACTACCCGGGCAGCGTGTCCCCCGGGGGTAAGATAACCCGGGGTATCTTGCCCCCTACCCTGGGCAGTTTCCCCCCCCCCTCCCCCAACACACACTCACACCAGGAAAACCTTGCAAACTCAGTACAAATTTATAACGCTCAATTATCAAAACAGTACCAGTTTTCATTATTTTTTTTTCTTTCCGCATTAAGTTCTGTCAGGTGTTCTGGGATGGGGGCAAACTCCATAGGCCAGGGTATCTTCACCCCTTGGGAGGAGGGGTCAAGCTGCTCAGGGTGAGGGGCATACCCCGGGATATCTTCATCCCGGAGGGGAGACAAACTGCACAAAGGCAGCTTCACTCCCCCTGTTAGGAGGGGGAGGGGCAAGCTACCCAGGATTCAAGATAAACCGGTACACCGGTTCGGTATAATTATTTGTACACATTGTATCTTGTACACGCGAGGGTACACGTACATTTTCACATCTTAGTTTTGAGAAAGGGATAATCATTCGGCCAACTTGTTCATAAAAATTGTGTATATGTATTTCAAAGCAAGGTTTAGCATGTGTGCTAGACATTTTTCTTTCCGTTATGGTGACTGAGTACCGATGAAACCCCCGTTTCTTTTGACCTTTTTTGTTCGGCCGTTTTCCCTGTAGTGGCCTATGTGTCGTCACTTATTCCAGCCAATAGATATTATGACGACAAAATGGTCTGCGACAATGAAATAACTCTTTGAAGCGCACGAAAAATCCTACTGGTATAGCGTATAAAAATACAACGTGATAAAATTTCTATGTAGTAAAGAGTATGTCATACACGATCAAATATTCCGTGAACAATATACAGATATGTAGCGAACACGATATGTTATAACACTATAACATAAAATTTTGTCGCCATATCATGATATTATTATGTTTCTTTACATAAATTTAAGTTGTGAAAAAAATATAAGGGGGGCGGGGGGGTAGGGGGGGAGGAAGGGGCGGGGGTACCATTACGCTTCCATATTTTACAACTCAAAGCTCGCTTTTCGTAACTGGAAACTCGCTTTTTATAACTCGAAACTCGCTTTTTACAACTCGAAACTCGCTTTTCATTACTCGAAACTCGCTTTTCATAACTACTCTCTTTTCATAACTACTCGCTTTTCATAACTCGAAACTCGCTTTTCTCAACTCGAAACTCGCTTTTAACAACTCGAAAGTCGCTTTTCTCAACTCGAAACTCGCTTTTTACAACTCGAAACTCGCTTTTTACAACTCGAAACTCGCTTTTCTCAACTCGAAACTGTAAAAAAAGAACTCATCATAATGACGATATTCCTAATGTATTGTACATATATAAGCAAAAGACCATATGTTCTATCAAGACATTTATATACGTCATTTTTATTAGTCTGTTTTTCCGAGACACATTTAAATACCTGTGTGAAATTTCTTCCTTTGATAACTTGCTACAAGAAAGTTATGTATATATGTAATAGTTGTCTTCGTGTTTGTTTTCTTTCTGTTTCTCACTCATATGCCATATAATATGCGACCTGAGATTGTAGAACAGAACATAATTTATTACAAAATTCATGTCACATAATCATACGAGTATGTTCTGGCTATATAGAGGTTTCGTGTACATGAGAGGAAAATGAATTCTTCAAAGACTGCTGATAAATGACGTATTAAGCGAATGCCTACCTAATTTAAAGTCAATAAGTCTTTCGGTTCTGGAGAAGAAGTGAAAGATAGATTTTCAAGATGGTCGCCATGGCGGCCATCTTGGCTTTCTAGTCAGAAGGATTTTAGCCATTTTTGATCTATAAGTCACCCCGATGCTTCCTACCAAGTTTAAAGTCAATTGGCTTTTGGGTTTAGGAGAAGTGAAAAATAGATTTTTAAGATGGACACCATGTCGGCCATCTTGGATTTCCGATCAGCACTATTTTAGCTATTTTTGATCTACAAGTCACCCTGATGCTTTCTAACAAGTTTGGAGTCAACTGGCTTTTGGTTCAGGAGAAGAAGTGAAAATTATATTTCCATGGCGGTCATCTTGGATTTCCGATCGGAACGATTTTAGCTGTTTTTGATCTACAAGTCATACCGATGCTTCCTACTAAGTTTCGAATCAATTGGCTTTTGGGTTTAGGAGAAGAAGTGAAAAATAGATTTTTAAGATGGCCTCCATGGCGGCCATCTTTGATTCCCGATTGGAACGATTTTAGCTATTTTTGATCCTCAAGTCACCTACTAAGTTTTGAGTCAATTAGCCTTTCGGTTCAGGAGAAGAAGCGAAAATTAGATTTTCAAGATGACGGCCATGGCGGCCATCTTGGATACCAATCGGAAACGATTTTACTATTTTTGATCTACGTCACCCTGATGCTTCCTTCTAAGTTTCGAGTCAGTTGGCTTTTGGGTTTAGGAGAAGAAGCGAAAAATAAATGGCGGCCATCTTGGATTTCCTATCGGAACGATTTTCCGCAAGTTTTGATCTACAATCACCCCCAATGCTTCCTACCAAGTTTCAAGTCAATTGGCTTTCCCGGTTTTAGAGAAGAAGCGAAAAATAGATTTTCAAGATGGCGGCCATGGCGGTCATCTTGGATTTCCGATCGGCACGATTTTAGCTATTTCTGATCTTCAAGTCACCCCGGTGCTTACTACCAAGTTTGGAGTCAATTGGCCTTTTGATTGAGGAGAAGAAGCGAAAAATAGATTTTCAAGATGGCGGCCATGGACGCTATCGTGGATTTCCAATCGGAACCGTTTTAGCTGTTTTTGACCTACAAGTCATCCCGATGCTTCCTACCAAGTATCGAATCAACAGGCCCAGTGATGTAGGAGAAGTAGGCTTTTAAAGCAATTGTTGACGCCGCACGACGTCCAACAATAATTCCAAAACCTATATTTGAGCTTAAAAAAAACAACAAAAAAAAAACAAAGGTTTGTTCCATGTGTTTTATTGTCACGTAACAAACCGGAGATTACAAATGCATGCTCCCAATGTCCAGGAGCTTTGTTTTCCTCCCGCAGGCATTCCCAGAAACAGTTGAAAACATTTGTTGAGAAAGAAAACTATATATATATATATATATATATATATATATATATATATATATATATATATATATATATATATATATATATTTTTTTTTTTTTTTTTTTTTTTTTTTTTTTTTGGAGTGAACCCTCAAAACCTACCAGGCCTCGAACGCTAAACACAGAGAGAAAAAAAAACAACAACAACAACATAAAAAAAAAAAATGGCATGGCCTAATTATGGGTTCGAAGAAATTTTTCTCATAATTAAATTGGTCTGAAATAGCAAACAGGTATGTAATATATCAATTAGATTGGCTCCAGTCGTTCTTGTTTTACATCTATTTCTCTCTTTATATTATTTTTTTTAACAAAATCCTCTTAAATCCAACTTCAAGTTACCTAAGACTGAAGAAAACGACTGGTCACAATAGGAGAGTTCGTGGGACGGCTAATATACTATAAATAGAACAAGTCTTGCGCATGCGCGGAGCGGTCTTGAAAAAGAAGGACAAGAAAGCAATGGAGAACGAAGAGAATCTACAGACGCCAAAAACGAACATAACCGTTTTGCTGCGATTCAGTCAATAGCGATTTTTTTCTTCACCGAGTTTCTCCGCGAACGTTTTTTTTTTTTCTCTGGACAATTAATCAGAGAAGTTATTGTTAAATTTTTAAGCAAATTTCATAATTTTCCATGCGGTATGAGGCAATACTCAGATAAATTTAAAAGAAATATGTTTGTCATAACTGATTTTTAAATCAACAAAATTGTATAAAATTGTGAATAAAAGTTGCACTGTGTGTGTGTGTGTGTGTGTGTGTGTGTGTGTGTGTGTGTGCGCGCGCGCGCGCACGCGTGTTTCGTGTACATGTGTGTGTGTGTGTGTGTGTGTGTGTGTGTGTGTGTGTGTGTGTCATCAAGATACAACATAATGTAGGCTATATGCATACCGATATAAAAATAATTAAAAGTTGCTGCATTTCTAATAAACAAATGATGTAAATATGGCGAAGACTCAGGGTAACGAACGGGTTTTTTTTTTTTTATGTTTACTTGGAAAAATCACAAGCTAAGCTGCGTCTTCGCTGCTAGCATATGCCTTTTTGTTAACATTTCAAAAAGTCACGCACAAATCAGGGCTGCGATAAGCAGTGCAAAAACACCTGCGAACATATTTTCTTTGGGCAGACATCTGTAGATACGGAAATCTAAACACACACACACACACATACACACACACACACACACACACACACACACACACACACACACACACTTTTCAGAATGATGAGGATTTTGATGGGGCTTATTGATTACTGACTAATGACCTTATTTTTTTTTATTATTGACTACTGAGTTTTTGCCTAAAATTTTAGTGACTACTGATTTTTATGACCTAGAATTTAACTATTAGGCCCCCAAAAACAAAACCCAAAAAACAAAATACGCTGATTTTTGTGAAAGTAGTTTTACCGATTACCGATAAAAAGGCATTTTAATGGTACCACCCAATCCAGACCCTCTTTGATTTTCACTCCTGAACGCGCTGACGGAACGTAAAGGAAAAACGGCTTCTGTTCGTAGTATGATATTTTCAGTATGAGAAAAATACCCCCCCCCCCCCCCCCCCCCCCCCGCATAACGCAATCTGATTTAGTGATCCCCCTGTATCATTTTAGACAGCGAAGGTTCAGATCATCCTGCGCATCGGCGTAATCTGAGTAGGACCTTTGCTATTATGGCGGTGAATGCCTTAATCTGACTGCGCGGATGTACTAAATAGTCAAGTTTTACTGTGTATGGGTCATTCTTTTAAAGACATAAACACAACAAACAAACAAACGAAGTAGCACGAGAAAAATTCACGTGCTCAGCGACGTCAGAAAAAAAAAAAAAAAAAAACTAAGTCGCTAGAGAGCGAATATGAAAATGAGCATGCGCATCCGCGCAGTCTGTGTATTGCTGGCTACACGGTGCTTTCTTTGTTCGAAATTGACAGTGTTATATGAGAGGCAGTCTCGTAGCATATTTCTTAGATGGACTCGTCTCGTTAAACATAGAATCGCCTCGATAGTTGAATGAATGGAGTTTTTCGTTTAAAAAGACACCGAATATTTCGGGTTCTTTAAAATCCAAAATATTTGGCAACGGTATGAATGATAGACACTGTAGGCAATATGAACTGCATCTACGGTTCTTTTGATTTGATCTAGGTGTACACGGTTCAAGCACATCTGCCCAAATAATAGGGAAATATGGTCTTTTGTGACGTCTACATGTATATTTTTATTAAGTTATTTATTTATTTATTTATTTATTTTATTATTATCATTATTATCCAAAGATAATTTTCTGTGTGATGACATGAAAGTGAAACTCGTTCAAAATTTTAGATGCAGTTTGATCTGGATATATCATGTTTGCACCTTATTTTAAAATATTTATAGGTGTTATCAATGTATTTAGCGAGAAAGAATGTCCTACTTTTGGTTTTATGTGTACTGCGTAGTGCGCAACACATAAACTCGTGACGTCACCAACGAACGCTCCTATTGTAGAAGCTCTGAAATTTAATCCAACTCCTATAAATTGAGATAACATCTGCAAGCAATTAGGATGCTATAAAACAACCATTTAGTAAACACAAGTCATTATCTCTAACAGTTAGTTCCTTAAAATCAATTTGTTCTGGTTACTTCAAATCCTTTTGCAGTTGTATTTACTGCCCCATAATAAGAACGTAATGATAGAGAGTGCATATCCTTTTTTTTTTTTTTTCTTTTTTTTTTTTTTTTTTTTTTCATTTTCATTTTTTACCGTGAGTTTGCAGTCTTAAAATGTTTCTAGTTTTGTTGTCTGATAGTAGTATTCGGAATACAAAGGACATTTTGTTGTTGTTATTGTTCAGACATAGAACCCCTTGTATAGGTATAAGCAGATAAGGGATATCAACTACTCTCCAAAATTTACTACTTTTTCCTTGTGTAGCTTCCTTAAAGTCTCCGTATACCTTATTATCGAAGATATATAGGTTCTTGCGTGTCTGGGAACAGCAGACAGCTCTTATGTACATGTTTTTGCCTGTTCAATATATTTTATCTAAATGATGTAAATTACCTTTTCTCATGTGTTGGCTTACAGTGGTATTCATAGTAATTTCATTCTCAAGCTTATTAATTGGACCAAAACGAGATTTAGCACTGCTCAGCCAGAATTTGCCTTTCAAGTGAACATTATATCTGGGTAAAATTTTCAGTAGACAATATAATGAAATATTTTTTCTTATTTTTCACTGTAATTAGGTTTTGACATTTCAGGCAAATTATCTCAAATGGAGAAAATATGCATGAAATGTCAGTCAACTCCTGTTTTCATCAAACAAATAAGAAAAAACATGGTCAGTTTGTCGTCCGCTGAACTTACCAAGAGTGTGGTAAAGTTTAACCCTTAATTAAAGCACCAATAAAAACTGCAGCGGACGGCCTATTGAAATATTTCTTTTTTTTCGAAGAAAACAAATCTTGATATTCCATTCGAATTGTCTGTGATGATTCACATGAAATATCAAGACTCGTTTTTTTTTTTTGTTTTTTTTTTTTTTTTTGTTTTTTTTTTGTTTGTTTGTTTGTTTTAACAGGCTGTTCAATTATTTCGGACAATTGACCTGATAATTTACCTGATAATATATAATTGTCGTCTCCCGAGATTTCCAACAATGTGCCATGCTGAACAGTGTAAACTCAGATCAGCTAATGCAGCCTCTCTTTAAGCTTAGCGACTCAGGTTCTTAATCTACGAGTAGCCGAAGATCTATAGAAGGTTCATGCGAACAGGTAAGGCTCTGATCAGACTGCGTGTATGCACAGGCTGATATGAGCCTTCGCTAGTCGCACATGCCACATACTTTGTCGGAACTCTCATGAGGAGGCTGAATTATTTGCAAAACAAAATGGCATTTCTTTTGTTAAGCACATCACATACTATCAGCTGACATGATCTAACTCTAAGCCCTCCAGGTAAAATATTCAGCAGACGTGAATTAGAACTATTGTTCTTTTCTTTTTTCTCATGAAATAAGATTCAAAAATGTCAAAACCCATTTTTTTTTACCCATTTTTTTTTTTTTTTTTTTTTTTTTTTTTTTTGCGGGGGGGGGGGGGGGGGGGGGGGTGAGGGGGAAAGAAATATATCACTAATTTGTCGTCTGCTGAATTAGCCCAGATCTTGGTAAAAGTTAAACAATTTCATGATATTGCATGAGTGCGATAACTTTTACTAGATCGTTAAACATTGCTAAATGAAGGCAAGTGGTCTTATGTCCCACTTGATGAAGGGTGTTTTTTTCTGTTAGAATATTATATCCACATCTCATATCCAGTGGTAATAATTCAGTTATGCCAAGTGGACTCTTCTACCTCAAATCTGGTCCATTACGGATTTAAAGGGTGGCAGATTGTGTTTTAAGGGAGAAACTAGGAGTTTAATATTTTATCATTTACAACTTGATGTCGCTTATGTTTTCAGCAAGACTTTTTTCCCGATAAGCTTCAATAATTTAATAATTGATATACTACTTACGTTTGGAATCTTTGTCTTTCTGTTTTGTAATGCTGTTACTACACCAAGAGTTCCTGGATCGTAAACTGACTCGTGTTCTTTGTCTTTTAACACCAGGAAATTTGAATCTGATCCTTCGATCATCTTCATTTTGTAGTATGGATAATTTCTTCATGAATCAAAGTAGCAGAATACTCAGGGTTCATTAAAGAAGCTGTACTTGTTTTCATGGAATTCCTTCTCGCATTTCTGATCGGTGAAAGGCTGTCTGTTTCTTCACAAAATGAATGATTTGATTTATTTTTGGCATCCTCGTGGTGTATTGAACATAAACAGACTGTAAAATCATATTCACTTTGACCGTTTGAATCGTACGATTCATTCATTAAACTTTCTCCTAAATTAGGGCAACTGTGATCCCTACAAATGAAGTTTGAACTTCATATATACCATAAACTTGTAAGTAGTCAACCTGAAAGGAGAAATAACACAACAATCAACTTTCAGCATTAGTGCACGACCCGCCCAGAAACATACATTGACAGGTGCCCAAATACCCTTAGTGTCTAGCTATGCAAATACGATGTGGTTTAAGTGTCATGACCATTTTCATATTTTTATAAGTTTGCCTCGGCGAGACCGTTCTAAAATATAATTGCATAAGTACGTACATTAGTAAGATATTGTCGGGATCTGTCAGTACAACAAACTTATCAAAATAATCACGAAGGTTTGAGTATTATGGCCATTTTCAATTTTACACCTTTTTTTGCCTCGGCAAGGGCTAACATTTTCCAAGGTCATTAGTTATGCACCAGTCATTTGTAGGCCCGGCCCTTACGGGGCCGGAGAATAGCAGGGTTTTTAACTGTCAGTGATAAAACCCTGGTAAATGCCCTGCACTGCGGGAAATAATTTATGGTAAACTCCCCCTTCCCCTACTCTCGGAGGTTGATAAAATTAATGAAGAACAACAATGACTTGGACCATTGAAAAAACAAAACAAAAAAAAAAAAACAACTTTCTTCCCCTATCCCATGGAAGTTCCACATGAAATGTGGCTTCAGTTGACCAAGTGGTTTCACACACACACACACACACACACACACACACACACACACACACACACACACACACACACACATACATGAACCTTTAACCGGGAGCCTTTAAATAAACTGTACATGTATTAAAACTCTGGCACATCTTCGACACAGCCGGGACTCATCGTAGGTTAAATCCCGGCAACTAAGCCCCGCAATATCCCCGCTATCCGCGGCCCCGTAGGGACCGTGGTTTCAAATGACTGGTGTATTACACCTTGTCGGTGTTTTTTGAGTACGCCAAAATTATTCTGAATAGTTTAAGCGCCATGGCCATTTGTGCTATAGATAGATAGACGCCCTGATGGATGGACAGACACATGGACATACCTCGTACATGGCCATAACAGGGTACTCTCCGAAAGCTTACGGACCTCAGTCAGTTAACTTTTCTACAGGTTGTGCGGGTCGTGCAATCATATGTTAACGGTCCATGTCGCCCATGCATTTTCTGTTGCACAACTGTCTATTTTAAAGGCGATAGAGTCCGAATTAACATGGTCATATGGAAAACAATCTTATACTCGTGGTCATTTCATATGAAATTAATGAATCTCGCTGTAGGCTTCTTTCATAAATTTCCTTTGAAATGACCACTCGTGTAAGATCCTCTATTCCTTGATATTGCGCACAGAACGGCGTGGTAACGTAACGCCAGATGTCCATTTTGACATTTAACTACAATCTCAACAATGAAAATTAATGTCATTTTTTCGACGGTAAAATACCTGAAACATAGATTGTGCGTACTTTTTAGAACCGCCTCTTACGAGTACGATATGTCCTTTCAAATTTTCAACAGAAACTAGAATAATGTCGCATTCTTTCGTCTGAAGCACATGAGGTAATGATACTTATCGCATGTATGCGAACAGCGATGGCTCGGGCGCGACTACGCATCCGCGCAATTCAGCCTGTACCTTTGCTGTTCTCACATATGTTGTATTGAACTAGATGAAGGTTTAGCACAAGAATCAGACATATAGCCCCACTAGATGGCCACGCATGCGCCTTTGACGAATGTATTTAGTATCATTATCAAATTGTAAAATATTAAACCTTATGGAAAATTGACAAAAATTCAATTTTGTATATGAGAGTTTTGCAAAATGGAATAGTAATAAAAATAATAATAATAAAACAAGAAAAAAATATGTTTGTGAAACTTGGATCTTAATTCGTGATATAAGATAGTACCCATCCCTCAATATACAAGCCTTTTTAATAATACCAAGTGGCATAATGCCACTTGTAATACTTATTTTTTAGGTCTACACTGTTTGCCAATACCTTTTGTAATGAATGCAAGACAGTAGCGTTTAGTACGCGCTTTACGTTATATGTATACGTATACACTGCTGTTTACAATTGTTGCATTTTTTTTTTTTTTTTTTTTTTTGGTGAATAGACGAGCAACATTTTATGGGTTTGTATCATGGTTTATGGTATTTGTAAAATAATAGTCAAAATTAAGCACTTACCGATTTCTTCTTTTTGCAGGAGACGTCCATATTCAACGTCTGAATATTTATTTACACCTATGTCGTTTTATCAATTCGTATTTACGCGTATTTCCACTTTGTCGACATTTGAAAATATCCAAAATACTCTAAATCAAGCTGCTTCTATCCGCTCAAAGTGCAAAAGCAATACGATGAAAGATTCTTTTATTTGGAGGTCATGACCTTTTTATTTGGCCCAAGAAGTGTAGTAATGTATCTGGCGGATTGGATAAGCATATCAGGCTTATACATTACATTAGAACCATTTATAAATCAGAAAAATTGTTTCATCGCAGAACGAAACGCCCACTTTTCTGGCATTCTGTCTAGTAAACGGTTCAAACCATATGACTGAATTTTATCGAGTTCGTTTGTGAGACTTTTTTTTTGTAAAAATATGGATAAAAGGTGGCTTATTTGTGCACAAGAAGACGTGTTTGTCTTTGTCGAAGAAGAAAAAGAACTGGCGAAGATCAAAGCAATTATACCGGGGAGTGAGAGAAGACAGTTGAAGGTAAGAGTAAATTAATTCTGTCCACAATGCCAAGTTGTCGTGCATCACGATTTCTATGCGATACGACTTTTTTTTTTCTTTTTTTTTTTTTTTTTTTTTAAATTTCATTATTATTGATTGTGACAAGACTTTATATATACCTCCAGGGCGGGAACTCCATCTATTTGCTTATTACATAGACTGAGATTTTTTAAAGGGGGCTGGGATGGGATGGGGTTGGTGGGGTCGTGGTGGGTGGGGGGGGGGGGTTAAAATTTTTACTATTTTGTGGGGACAAAATTTTTTTTTTCTTTTTTTTTTTTTTTTTTTTTTGTTATTTGTGTGTGTGTGTGTGTGTGTGTGTGTGTGTGTGTGTGTGTGTGTGTGCCATTTAGCAAATTTTTCTTGGGGCTCACTTCAAAAACTGACTATTTGGGACAACCAGAATCTTCTGTATATTTTTTATACACAGGGTATAATTGAGTTTATTAAATAAACGTCGCTGTAATACATTAGAAAATATTCGCCTGCCACTTTCAATACGTCAGCATCACTATCACAATACGATTATCTTTAAACATTGGAGTGTAAGCAACAGTTTTCTTGTCTCAATAAATATGTTCCTTTTAATAGAAAATATACGTCAATTTGTTGTTGTCTATCTCGTATATACATTAGCTATATATGTCTTTAACATACATTAGCGTTGCAATGCACATGTATGTCCTAAATTATACAGTATGCCTTACGGCACACTGAGGCAATCCGGATGCTCAAAGATGTGAAAAGTTGCATTATCTGTAATATGAAGACGGATACGCTCTTTCGAAAATGTGAAAGGGCAAAGTAATAAAAGAAATCAGTTTTTTTTTTTTTTTTTTTTTTTTTTTTTTTTTCAGTTTGCATGTAGGGCAAAATAATAAAAGAAATCAGTTTTTTTTTTTTGTTTTTTTTTTTTGTTTTTTTTTTTTTTTTCAGTTTGCATGTCTGTGTTTGATGGAAGAATCTGGCGCCAAAATTTATTTATTTCTTTTACAACGCAATAGGTGGGTTAATTATCGCTAACACGTATTTGATGGCACTACGAAAGCGTTATTTATTGCCCTATAATGTTCCCATTAGCCGCACGATAACTTCATTAGCCCTCATCTCATGGTTGATTCAAACTTGGCATACTGGAAAAGCTGGGCTGGACCCATGGGCTGGACCGATGGGCTGGACCCATGGGCTGGGTCCTTGGGCTGGACCCATGGGCTAGGCTGATGGAC
Organism: Anodontia alba; assembly: GCA_964016985.1. Lineage (NCBI taxonomy): Eukaryota > Metazoa > Mollusca > Bivalvia > Lucinida > Lucinidae > Anodontia > Anodontia alba. Next base: position 41,576,217 of record OZ024835.1, on the reverse strand, counting down.
TCGGGGTTATTACGGGTGAACATAAGGTCAGTACCCACAAACTCTGTTTATGTTTAAGGTCAGCCCAGTATCTGACTTGTGGTGTTTGTTTTCTTTGCAAGATCATTGGTTGAGCTCTTGCAGAAACGTGCTCCCTTGGGACATAATGTCATCTTTGATAGCTCTCTGGTTTTGTTTCTCTCCCAACCAAGAAATTGTGTTCTTCAGGATGGTGAAAACTATTAGTAGTCTGAATTTGACCAACTAAGATCTGAGAGCCTTATAACAAAATGGTTTTTGGCCTGTTCAATATTGTTTCAGTTATATGAGACCGGCTAAGTATATGCTTGAAAGCGTTTGTACAGCCTTGTTTACGTGTGCCTTTCATGCAGATATTGATTTTGATAACCGTATTTACTGTAAGAATTGGGACACCTTGTCTACTTGCCATACTTATCATCAAATTTGAAATAGTCCATTCTACTACCTTCTAATGTGTGTAAAATGTTGTTGTATGTATGGCAAATAATGTAGACCCTGATCAAATGCTGTGTTCTGTGGCATCTGATCTGGGTCTACACTGTATGCAAGGGCCTATCTGTCCCAATATATAAGGTATTAGGTATATTTACAGTATTATGGCTCCTAATTAACGTTATAAATAGTTTCATTGCTATAACTTCTATATCTTTTTATTCCATCATTTCTCTTTTCCATATACTTTCCTTCAACTAGTCTATTTTCCTACCTATGATTGTGTGTAAAATTGCTAGACAAATGATAAACAGTGTAGACCCTGATCAGACGCCGTGTTCTGTGGCGTCTGATCTTGGTCTACACTGTTTGCTTAGGCCTATCTTTTGTAGAGTATGTAAGGTTAATTGATCAAAGGGAATCCCCTCAGAAATTATCCTGGACCCGCCCCTGTACTGGCATTTCATCTCAGACTCATTTTATCAGATTCTGTGGACTTTGTAAATCTCGACCATTTACAAAGAACCCAGTATATTACAATCTTAAATCTGTTTTTTATACCCCGCCACTATATAGTGGCCGGTATTATGGTTTCACGTTGGACGTCCGTGTGTCTGTCCGTCTGTCTGTCCATCGTACATCCGTCCGTCCGTTTTTCGTTTCCGGATGATAACTTGAGTAAACATCAATGGATTTTCACCAAATCTGGTGTGTGCATTGATATTATGGAGATCTGATATGGGATTGCTAATGGGCAAATTTCATCAAATTTTGACAGAGTTATCTGCCCATTTTTTTTTTTTTTTTTTTCATTTTGGGACAAAACTTGAGTAAAAGTCAAGGGATTTTAACCAAACTTGGTATGTGCATTGATATGAAGGAGATCTGGTTTAGAATTGCTAATGGGCAAGTTTCGTCAATGTTTGACAGCGTTATCTGCCTGCGACACTATAATGGCGGGGTATTTTAATTTAACGTTTTTATTTGTTTTCTGTGCCTAAGTAGATCTGTATACTTTCAAACACTGAAATCTACGATGTATTGTTCAGTACAAAAAAAAAAAAAAAAAAAAAAAAAATGGACTTGTCATTTACACTGCATAGTTGGTAATTCACTGTTAACAGGTCGTACTTCATACTTCATACTTCACAATTTTTAAATCACCGTATACTACACAGTTCATACTTCATACTTCACTATAATACTTCATAATTCAAAATTCAAAGTTCCTACTACTATGACTAGCTACTAGGCCAATATTTTAAGTATGTTTGTCACTTTTTGTTTACTTATATTTTTTTCATTTATATTCTACTTTGTGAGTCCAATCAGTTCTTTTATGACAAAATTTTCCTCAATGCTGAGGAATTAGGTACCAGTTAATTTTATAGCTCTTATCAGGATATCAATTACCCCCTACAGGTCACGACCTGTCAGTACTGCTGAATTCTGCAAAGAGGCAATAAAATAGCCTGTAAACATACTGATTTTGAAACATGCAAGTTAATTATAGTTATGAAACTCTGTGCTTTTAACAATCAACAATCACAACTGCAGCAGACGACACTTTTAAATATATTTTTATTATTTTTCCTTAGAAAATAAGTCTTGACGGTTCATGTGAATTGTCTGCTAAGCAGATGATTCACATTAAATTTCAAGACTTACTTTCTACGAAAAATATTTTTTTTTTAGAATGTCGTCTGCTGCAAATTTTGCTTGGCGCATTATGGGTTAAGTAAATTATGACACAATTCATTCTTAGAAAATTCAAAATTAATGTAATTCAGACTCTGTATAATATCCTATGATTTCCACCACTGGCTGAAGTAAGTATTACTCATTACCATGATATTTTGCGGCTGCATGTTTTCTCAAACCTTATCCTAAATATGAGGGCATCTTTGAGGAAACAGTTTAGACCCAGATTAAAGCTGAAGCAGTTTGATCAGGGCGTGCTATACACTGTTGGCAATTCACCTAATCTGTTTAGATACAACACCAAGCTTGCAAAATAGATCTGCTTCAGTTTTATGGTAAGAATAAGGGCTTTAGTTTGGAGTAATCACAGTATCTTCTTTCTGACCTTCAGAAAGCCAAAGGCCAAAGTGCAAATGAAAAATGAGTATTTAGTTTTCTTGTGCCTGTGCATGTTTACCGCTTAGCACTCTGGGCAAAGTTTTCAGCAGATTGCATTTTACAAATCTGAAATATTTTTTTCTTATTTTTCCCAGAAAAAAAGATTTGACATTTCATGCATACTTTGGAGACAATTTGCATGAAATGTAAAACCTGTTTCTTGGAAAATTATGAAAACTTTTACAAAATGCATTCTGCTTATCTTATTTTTCCATGGAGACAATTTGCCTGAAATGTCAAAACCTGTTTTACTTGGAAAAATAAGAAAAAGTATTTCAAAATATCTTCTACTTTTCTTATTTTTCCAAGAAAACATGATTTGACATTTCATTCAAACTGTCTCCCATGGAGACAATTTGCTTGAAATGTTTAAACCTGTTTTCTTGGAAAAATAAGAAACAATATTATGGGGTTATTGCACCGATATTGGTGAATATTGTCCCAAGTTGGGATATCGAGCTTGCGCGCGTCAGTAGATATCCCATCGAGGGACAATATTCACCAATATCAGTGTGATAACCCTTTTATTATATAGCTATAAATATTTATTTCATTTCTCGGTGTTTCTAACATATAAAACGCTGTTTTAATATCAAAAAATGTAAATTCTACCAATGTGCCTTACAGGGTTTGGCGCGACGTCACTGCATTACGACGTCATCAAAAGCAACGCCATGTAACGGTAATATGAGAAGGCATCAAAGTAGGTGTGCAATATCGAGTAAGTGTGCCGATATCTTGTGATATCGGCACGCTAGCTCCTCGGCTTTTATCGCACATTTTAATCATTTAATATTTATAGCTATATAATCAGTCAAAATGCCGTCAGCTGAATTTTTACCCAACAGGCAAAAGGTTACAATCAAGGTTTCGTATCTACCTCAAATAATATCCAAAGGTAAAAGCATTTGGTTGTCTTAACCTTAACCACTCTCAGGGCAAATTCAGCAGACGACAAATTAATGACATTTTTCTTATATATCCCAGACAGTTCATGCAAAATGTCTCCATATGAGACAGTTTGCCTGATATTGTCAGTTTCTTATTTCTGGGAAAGATAAGAAATATATTTCAGTAGGTTGTCTGCTGAAAAGTTCATCCAGAGTGATAAGCGTTAAGGAGATATATTTGATGATCAGTTTGGGATATTTATCTTAATTCCGCATAAAACATTTGACACATTGAAATGTTTTTTTGTTTTTTTTTTTTCACAAAATAGGTCTCTAGGTGTCATGTAAATTGTCTCCTAAGGAAACGTACTACACCAATAGATGGATTGTTCAGTGTTCTGATTGTATTGTTTGCATGCTGTCATTTTGTGTGGATTTGGGGGAGCGATATATTGGTTATGTAGGAACCATCTCAGTGATTTATTTACCTTTTGGTTCTACTGAGTCCTAGGGACTTACATGATAGATGTTTGATGAGTCCCAGGATAAAATCTAGAGCCCTTTACATATTTTTGAGCAGTTTTCTATTGTATTCTGTGAGTTTTGGGACTCACATGCATAAATTTTGTGAGTCCCAGAGACAAGGTTGTGAGGATATGAAGCGGGGACTCACAGGTAAAAAAATCACTGCCATCTGTGAATTGGAGTAAAATAAGGTCAGAGTCAGGGATAATTACACTTCATGCTGAGATTTATTTATTTAGTGTACCGTTACATGTTCCCTGATATTTTTGAAGAAACCTGGCATATTGGAATAGAGTGAGTCGTGTTTAGCTAGTCTATAGGTGAACTTTTCTTCTGTGGTTGTCTCAAATATATAGAAATCCAGACCATACCTATAGGTTAGCCACAGAGCTCAATAAGAAGGCGGTGTAAAGCTGGTATTGGTTTTTGTCTTTTACTTATTGAACAGAGAAAACTATTTACACAGTTCATTTCCTTTCCTGTTCAGAAAAACCCTAGTTTCATTGTGCTAAAAGAAGAGACCCATTTATTGCACACAACACAAATTAATGTACAGGTCATATTTTGTTGTCTGTTTTTATTTAACCATTTATGGTGAGTGGACTCTTCTGTCATAACTGTTTGGAACGGTCTGTTTCCAATAGCAGGGTATCTGGATGGTTTTTATTTTCTTATGTTATATAGAAATTCCTGTAATTAATGCAAAGAAGGTAGATTCTAATCAGACACCGCATTCTGTGGCTTCTGATCTGAGTCTACATTGTTGCCATTTCACCTTTTGGGGATTTCCCAACTAAATTATGTTAGTTCAGGTTTTCTGTGTGCAAAGAACAATGCCAGACCTGACCAGACTACAGTCATTTTTGCATTCTGCTCATAGTAATGTACTGTTCATATTGCACTGTCTGTTATGTGGTTTAGAAAACACATTAACCCTTACTTTGTTTACAGTAAATGCAGATTTGGTTAACTCCTTCCAGAAGAGCACACTGTTCTCCAATTCCCTTGACACTCAGTGGTGCCACCATTGTTCTGTATTTTAAAGTCAAAGTGGAAACTCTGAAAAAGTTCTAAGGCCACAAGTGTTTTTATTCTAAGGTCACATTTTTAAGAAGAGGGAAAACACAGAAGGCTAGGCAATATGGATAAACGTATTCGCTCAATGACCCAACAGGACATTACTGTTCTTATATCTGATATAGCTTGACAAGTTAACAAACGGTTGGGGTTTCTTAATTTTGTTGCTGCCTACAGGACTGTTTGATTTAAAATGGTAAGCCTGCTTAAGCATCATATCCGCTCATCTGTGCCAGACATGTTTACCCTTTTTCAGATACATGCCAGGCAAATGCCCAGTTGTCAAGTAATTTAATGATGGGGAGGGGTGGGGCTGGGGGGAGGTTGAACGGTAGGCACACACTTGTAAAGGGTCTACTCTAAAAGGAAAGAATGTGCTCCTAAGGGGAGCAACCTCTTTTAGCATAGATCCCTTTTCAAAAGGGAGCAAAACAGTCGCTTCTCTTGAAAGTGTATGCATTCCCCTTAAATCAGGACGAAGTGAGGGTGGGGGATAGAATGAAGAGGCTTGACCCAGAAATCGTCAGTCAGTTGAGCAATATGGTTCATATAATAGCTAAGACGACTATCGTCTCAAATATGTCAGACTCTCTGAGACCGATACTACCTCCCCTCCCCTCCCCTAGCATCAGTTTTGTATTCTTCATGCTCGTGTGAATACTATTATTAAGAAATGAGTTCAAGTTTAATACCCTACCATGAATATTAGTCATGTACAGCTTTCTCCCGGTAGCAGAAAGAGAGTAAAGAAGAATGGTATAGATGAGATACAGGCCCTTGAACGCAAGAAACTTTCTACGAAAAGCCAGTGATAGAGGGGGTGGAGGTGTCGGGGGCGCCATCCCCGCGACAGTTTTGACAAGAGGGCGCACCATCCTACCGCGCACAAATCACAATTACTCTATTTACTCTAAATATGTGGGCTTCGTACTTTCCTTACTGTACTTGTCTATATATTTGAATAAGATAACCAGCTGATATGCCTTTAACTGATGGATTAGTCGCAAACACTGTTGACCAGAAATGTGGCATCCGATTTTTGTCAACATTTTTTCTAACCCATTCAATCCAAATACTTAGGGTCAGTACTGTATTTGTTATGTGCACCTAGCTGACATACTGTATTGACGTTGAACACGTGAACAGCGTATATTGTTGTCAGACTGCGCAAATGTGCCTCCTGATTGGTGTGTGTGTTTGTATCGGCAAAGTATTTGAAATTTTGTTTTGACCGCACTTACTCAGAATGTTTACCTGGGCTGGTTTACAATGGTAAACTGCTCCCATAAGAACACAATTTCCCTAAGTCCCTGGACACTCATTAGTGCCCCACATGTCCTGTATTTTAAGGTCAAAATGAAACAAATTAGACTAGTGATACAAGGTTATCTGAACAGTTTAAGGCCACCAGTGTTTTTATTCTAAGGTCACCATATTAAAAGGATAGGGAAAACACATAAGGCTATGTAATCTGGAAAAAGTCGTTGTCTCAGGGACAAAATGGGGCATTTCTGGTCTTATTCATTGTATTTGCATTTACGTACTGTTCGCAAACCGGTATGAGCTACAATGTGTAGAAATAGCACTACACAAATACTCCGATCAGCATGTACATCCGGGTAGCTTGTTGTGAGTCTTAGTTGTCCCCTTTGTCTCCTCTTCCTCACTGAAGACATCTTACACCCTTCGTTTCCAGAGTGGCAGCAAAGATTTTGATCAGACAATGAAATGTACAGACTAACCTGAACTTGACACATTATAAAGTACATTTTCTAACCTTGCTGCTTGTAAGGTTCCATCCACAGAGACGTCAAGGTTTTTGCCTAAGTGTATGTGTGAAAATTGCATTAAATTGCATTAAATAACAGGCATTTCTATAAAACATAATAATAATAAAAACTTACCAGACACCCCATCTGTTGGAAAAGGACCTATCCAAAATGAGAGTCTACTTATCAAAATTGTGGTTCAGCAGTGGGTGGAAGAAGAGGGAGTTAAACCACATGATCTGGCATTCCTGTGTATATATAGTGTTAATCTGAACAGAACCTTTATGATTTTAATATTTTATCATATTCCCAACATAACCCAAATACCATTGATGAGCTGTAAAAACTAGAACATGATTACATCGTTCCTAATCAACTCCAAGGCTCCACTTTTAGTGGAATATATGGCAGTAGCTCAGATTTCTTGACACACTGTCTCAAGGGACTTCCTTATCAGCAATGCTAAAGTTCATGAGTGGTCAGCTGTCTTTATTGTGCTAGTAGATAAACATTAGCCAGCAATTTAGAGGTCTTGACCTTATTCAGGTCTTGACCTTGAGCCCAAGCCCGTCGGTCCAGCCCAAGGACCCAGCCCACGGGTCCATCCCATCGGTCCACCCCATGGGTCCAGCCCAGCTTTTCCAGTATGCCATTCAAACTTAGGCAAATCGAAGCAAAATGTCTTAACAGGTACCTCATAGAACAGGAAATATCTGTGTTATAATACAAACCCGGACAAGAAAACGTTCTTATTTTGAAACATGAAACCTTTCTGCATTATCGCTATTTTTTACCTGTCGTCTATACCCATGTTTCTCTCAGAGAGGCCCTGTCTTATAAGTTATGGCCGAACTCCGCAAGTAATACAATAAACAGATGTTGATACAATTACTAACACTTACCATGCAATGGGCATTTTTAGCAAACGACAAAGTGATAATATTTTACTTATTTTTTTTTTTTTTTTTTTCAGAAAACAGATTTTGTCATTACATGCAAATTTGTCTCCGCTGGAGACAATTTGCATGAAATATTAAAATCTATTTTCTGGGAAAATAAGTAAAATATTTCTTCTTGTTGTCTGCTGATTTTTCCCAGCATGCTAAGCAATGAATAAACAATTCCAAATGAAATGTCAAAATCTGTTTTCTGGAAAAATATATTCCTAAGTGTTATCTGCTGAAAATTTTTCCCAGCATCCTAAGCGATGAATGAATTATTTCAACATCTTAATTTTCCAGAAAATAGGATTTGACTTTTCATGCAAACTCTCTCCTTTGGAGACAATTTGCACGTCAGAAACAAGCTACATGAAATGTCACATTCTATTTTCTGTGAAAACTAAGAAAAATATCATCAATATTTTGTAAGCTGAATTTTCCCCTAGATTGGTAAAGGATAAGTAACCTGGTCATTTTATAGTGTCAACTGCTAAATTGAAATTTAGAATTCTGTTACAGAAAAAAATAGACAAAGCGGAACAAACAATAAAGAAACAGATAAAGAGATAAGTCGGTTTCTTTTAAATAATAGCAGTGTAACCAAATGCACAGTCATTATATATATATATATATATATACATATATATATATATATATATATATATATATATATATATATATATATATATATATATATATATATATATATATATATATACATATATATGAACTCGCAATTATTATAAATTTAACTCTCAACGTATTTATTTGTGTTGAGGTTTTACGGCCCAGTCAACCCAATGGGGTCATCTCGAGCGCGGTCAGTTTACCTAACCACACGTTTACTGGGCAGGCTTAGTCCTCTAAGCGGTTACACAGTATTGTGCACATTCTTTCGCCAAAAACTAACAACTTCTCTTCTTGAATCAGCGGGAGGGGGAGAATGACCGCAGAAAATATTTCATGATCAGTCTCCACGAAAGAATGTCGGTTGGGGTTGAAACCGCGACCTCCTGGTCTCCAGTCGGACGGCGCATCCAACTGAGCCAACGAGGACGACTAAGATCTGCACGTATATAGGTCCATGTATATTTTATTCTCAGATAATATTTTGAAATGTTTTTTTTTTTTTTTTTTTCTTTTTTCTGTAAATAGGGTCTGAGGTTTTACACATTTTGAAACTAATTTCATGGGCTGTAAATTTGTGGGGAGGGGGCGGGAACGGCGGGCGAGGGAAGGAAGCTATCACAGTTTGACATCCACCGAATCGGCCCAGAGATTGCAATATTTAAGGGCACTGAAAACAAACTTTCTGCCATCACTGAAAGGGAGGCAACTTTTGTGACTCCCCGTTTGCTTTTCTGAAACCAAGCTTCTTCTGAAAGTATAACTCTGGATAAAAAGCATTTACAACCAAAAAGCATCTATAATTTCATCTCAGCTGAGTCGGTCGGAGGATGAGCTTGCCGTCCGTCGTTTGTTCGTCCATGCATTTGAAGGACTTCTCCTCTGAAACCCCTGTGTCAATTTTCTTCAAACTTCATGTGGAATCTTCTGTTAAAAAGGGGGCTGTAAAATTATACAAACAGTCGCTGTGCATTATCTTGTAAGAAGGCCGCCATGCCAAAATATGGTAAAAACTATACCTAAAACTTTTCTCCAGAACCAAGTAAGCTTTGGGACTGAGTCTTTGTATAAAGCATTTAGGGCACAGCGTCAACTGATGACCATAGGGTGACCTTTGAGGTATAATTTGTGTGCCCATGTATTTGTACGAGGAAAATGTTGAAAAATTATTTTTTCAAAATAAATTGAAAACTTAAGGCTGAAGTTTACAATGTATCACAAGAGTTGTTGTTACAATCAAAATTTTGTCCCCTGGGGGGCTATCGGCCCTTGCCCCCGGGCTGTTTACATGTATAAAATTTGCAGTCCTTAAATGACTTCTTTTCTGAAACCGCATTTGTAATTCTCACCAGATTTTACATGGGACCTACTGGTGACAAATATTTTAATTTGTTCGAATGGTTCTGAACCATTGAACGAGATGGCCTCCATGCCCACATATGGTAAACACTCTTCTCAAAGTCAAGAAAGCTTTGAGCTAAATCTTTTGTATACAGCATCGGGGACTCTTGGTCAACCAAGTTTGTTCAAATGATGATCGTAGGTTGACCTTTGATTCTTTTACAGCAAGGTCAAATTTTCACCCCTAAAATACATTTGTATGGGGATATAGCTGAAAAATCAGTTTTGCAATACATGTTCAAAGGTAAGAGAAAAGCCAAGGGATAGCCACAATCACAATAAAAGTCAAAAAGGATTGTCTCTGGAAACAAAGAGCACACAAAATCACAAAAATCGGAGACTCAGTTTGTTTGAGTCTCTTCATATGCAACACTGTAGTTTGCACGGCTGCATACGCCACCCCTCACCCCCACGCCCCCACCCCCGCGACACACAAACACACAGCGCCGGCTTAAGTGATATTCGATTTTCATTCAAAATAACCAGGACTCAATGATGTCAGAGGAAATAGAATATAACCTGCACTATGATGATTAGACTGGCTCCAGTCGTTTTTGTTTTATGTCTAATTCTCTCTTTCTCTACATTATTTTTTTTATCATAATCCTCTTTAATCCAACTAAGCTCAAAAAAAAAAAAAAAAAAAAAAAAAAAGAAAAAAAAAAAAAAAAAAACAAGAAGAAGAAAAAGAAAGAAAAGAAAAATAAAGTAAGGGTCTGGAGTCAGACTATATGATGATGTATGGACAGACTTTTTACGGCCACCACATGGTACAACAACAGCTCGAATAAAAGCCCCAGCCAGTCCCAGCCATAAAAATGAAGAGGAAACAGACAAAGCCAAACAAGCGCCAATCGAACAAACGTACGAAAAGCACAAAGATTAGCTCTCTCTTTCCCAAACGAGGTATTCGCAATGCTAAAAGAACTGGAAGATGCAACAATAAAATAGCACAAGGCAAGACTAAAAGCAAATCGCCTCGTAGAATATACCACAGAGCAGAGAGTAAGACGAACACCGGGAAAACTATTAACTATAATTGCTTACACTCCAATTTTAAGGCCTAATGACTGAAACTGACATTTGTATGATTTTAAAGTAGTGAAACGTTCTAGGAACTGTCAAAATTTTGTCTCACGGGGGTTAAATGCCCTTATCTCTGGGCTATATACATCTATCAAATTGTGTAATTTTAAATGCCTTCTTCTCTGAAACTGCCTGTGCAATTTACGTAACATTTCACATGTGGCCTCCACTATCCCTTAGCCGATTCTATTGGGAGGGGGAGGGGCAAGGCACAGGGGGCTTCACTATACCTTTAGCCGATTCTAGTGGGGGGGGGGGGGGGGGGGGCAAGGCATTTGCTGCCCTGAAAACTAGCCCTGTTATTTGAAAAGCCTCAATGAAACTGAGACTCATTTTTGTATTCCTTGTTTCAAATGGTAATGGAGAGACTGCGTTGCAGGTTGCAAGGAAAACTCGTATTTTATGACATGGTCTGTATGTATGAACAAGTGGCATATAAGAAGTATGCAAGTGGTATGAAATATTCAACACAGACTTTTTAAAAGCAGAATATGAACTAACCTTTACCACTTCCTTGTTAATTCAGCGGATGACATATTGCTGATAGATCTCTTATTTTTTTTTCCGGGAAACAAGATTTGACAGTTATTGTCTGAAATGTCAAATCCTGTTTTCTAGGAAAATATTTCAAAATTCATCTGAAAATTTTGGCCAAAGTGCTAAGCATTAATAAAGACAGTCCACTATGTTAATACGTTATTGTGGCAATATTGGAAAATGTTGCGTGTTATTGGCAGATAAGCAATGGCTGTTTCACTCAGGTGAGCGTATTGTGGCCCATGGGTCTCTTGTTCTTATTTCTCAACGAAAACATATAATGTGGGTACTTATTAGAAGCACCATAGGGCGTTTCTCATAAGTACCCAAAACATATGTTTAAGTAAAAAATTAAAGAGAGGTCTCATTCTTCTAGGGTTCTTTCATCAAACTAACCTGTCAGATAACCAGGAGTGAAGTCGAAATTAACAGTAATATCAATGATGGTGTCCAGTTTGTAGCCACAGATTGGCTAAATTAAAGATGGCCCATTAGCTATTACATGCCAGTTTTAACACAAAGGTGTACTCCAGTACTGGGGTTTATTCTTTGTAATATATGTCTTAAATTGATCATTTTAGAATTTAATTCGGTAACTTTTGTAAATGACTTCATTATAATTTATTTATCCAATTATGTTTAGATGGTATACTTGACAATTTAGCCGATAACCAATCTTACCTAGACTTATTGAATAGTCAGTCTACTCTACAAGACAATACGTTGATATTTGAGCATATCAGCTTTTACAAGGGAGACAAAAATTGTGACAGAGTTGTTTTCCCTAAAAGTGTACTCATTCACCTTAACCCATTGTAGACTGAAAAGGCTCCCCCACGCTATACAGTGGAAGAGTCCAGTTTCAATTACAGGTACGTCTAGCTATAAGATTTAGATTAGATATCCACAGAGCCAAATAGCTAAACTATTTTAAAACAGTTGCGACCCCGATCAGACGCCGTGTTTTTGCAGCGTCTGATCTGGTTCTGCACTGTTTGCCAATCACTCTTTAGAGGTCTCCAGACTACAATGGGTTAAGACCCCATTAGAACACGGTCTCATTATTCGAACCAAATATCATAGCATCAGATAATCAACGTCAGAAATGTACTCTTGGACCATATGCGAGCAGCAAAGATCCAGCTAACCTTGCACATCCACACAGTATCAGCTGGACCATCTTCTTACAATCTAGTCTTACGATTCTACACTACCGTATTGACCGAGTATTCAAATATTTTAACTCCTCTGTAAGCTGTTCTAAACTTTAAATAAGACCACTTGTATCTACAAATATACTAGATTGGTGCAAACAATGTAAACCCTGATCAGACGCCGCATTAACCCCCACTGTAGACGGGGGACCTGTAAAAGGGTAACTGGCAAACAGTGCAGACCCTGATAATACGCCACAGAACGCGGAGCCTGATCAGGGTATCCACTTTTTGCTAATAGTATAGTCATTTGTCCCTAGGAATATATAACTCACACAGCCTGACATACCTAAAATAAAATTGGACTCTTCAAATTTATAGTGTTGGAGTGTCTTATCGGTACAAAGTGGATTAAAGGGCCTATAACAACTGCTACAGACATTTTGAGTTTTGTTTTATTTTTATGTCTTCTATAAATTTTGCTTGGCGCTTTAAGGGTTGAGCTGCTTTGTGTCAAAACGTGTCTTCCAAACATTTGCAGACGATGTCCCGACCAGTCTGCGCAGTTTGATCAGGGCCTTCGCTGTCCTCATACAGAAGCAACAAATTTGAAGGGGCTATGGAAATACCATGCCTTACTTGCCATCCCAACCACGCCTCTCCTACACACACACGTCCCTCAGCAGGGTTTTCCCTGACTCACAATTTGGCAATTGTTAGCGTCAAACCCTTGTTCCGGACCTTTAAAAATTAAGGGTAAGGTTCCTGAGTGAGTCACACAAAATTTCAGATCCAAAATACATTGTAAAGGAACAGCCATCATAAAAAAAATAAATTTAAATTAATCCTAAAACTATCAATCAGGACATTTGCAAACGTCTTTTCTCAACATGTTTCTCGGTCTTGTTTTTTTTTTTTTTTTTTTTTTTTGTCCGAGAGAATAAGGCTTGACATGACGTGAATCGTCTACCAGAAATGGCAAGCCTTATTTCCTTGAAAATATATATTTTTTTTAATATTGCTGTTCACCTGTTCACTCTATACATCTAAACATTTACATGTGCTTTACGGGTTAAGATGGGTTTTTGTGATAAAGTTGCATTTGACATGATGTGTGTGTGTGTGTGTGTGTGTGTGTGTGTGTGTAAAAACTGTTTATACTCATTACCCATTTCTGAATGTCATTATTTTTATTCGTTTCTTGAATGAATGAATTATTTGAGAGTCAACACTGTTTACGATACAAACAGCATTTGAAAGTTTATGAGACACTAAACATTGAATATATACAGGTTTAAGTCAGCAAGGCGGTATTGCTCACCCATTATCCTTTTCAGTGTAACGGATATCACTTCGAGGAGCAATGAATCTCCTGGCGAGCCAGCGCATCTGTGTAGTCCCACCAGGGCACCCGCTGCCAACTCTCTCAGGCGCTCAAAGTGTACATATCATCTCGAAGAGCAGCGAATGACCGAGCAAGCCTGCGCATCTGTACAGCGTCGCCAGGGCACCGACCGCTAGCTCGCTCAGGTGCTTATTGGACACCCAACACAAATACATGCCTATTCAATACAATGGACCCTCCCATGGCTGCGAAAATGAAAATTTTCAGGTGAAAATTGTGATATTTTTTGTTATTTCTGCGTGAAACAGAGATCGCGGGCACCCGCTAGAACCGCCACACTGAGGCGGCCCCAACGAGCTCACATAAGCGCCGTCCCGTGCAGAAACAACAACAATAATGTATATACCCTTGAAAACCCCACATTTTATATTAAATATGGTTCTAGGGGACCAAAATCACACAGAAATGCTTCCTTGAGGTAAAAACTAGAGATGCATCGAATGTTCGGGCAAATCTGCGCATCTGCACAGTCTGCGACAATATTCTAATTTATTTCTTCAGTGTTCTGGTACTTTTTTTCGGTTGCTGCAATTATAAAGTTTGCTACCAAATTAGCCACGGATATTTCAGATAACAGTAAGCGAAGTTTTTCAGGTAACGTTATAATTTGAAAAATAACCCAGCGTGGAATCATAGAGTTTCGATTATGTTTCGAAATGGAGCCCTTGACTATTAATGTACAAAAATGTTAGTGCACCCAGTGCTCGGCTCCAAGCATAACGTAGTACCTGTGCACTGTAAGTGTAACCAAACGTTTTGAGTTCTAACCCTAGGTCTGTACGTGTTCACTATTTCTGTGTGGTTTTTGCCAAGCTTAAAGTTAAATATTGTACATGCACGGATCTTAGGCCCTTTCTGGAAGTGTACTACTTTCATCTTGTCAGTATTGACCTGAGTTTGTCTTAAGTGAAGAATAATGCACTGTGTTGTATTGTAACAGATAAGCGACATTTGTCTGAGCATCTGTGCAGAGATTCTAACTGTTTCCATAATTCGTCAGGAGAATCAGATATTAAACAAATATCATCAGCATACATTAGCAAGCTTACTCAGTTGGAACAGGAGCAATGTTTGTTGAAAGAATTTATGATTTTACAAAGGTGGTTTAGCATACATAGTGTTAAGTAACACGTGATAATCAGGGTCTTGACTGTTTGTTGCAGTCCCTTTATGAGACTACAGGCACAAATGGATTAACACACTTTATGCAAAAAAAAAAAAAAAAAAAAAAAAAAACTCAGGTAACATGCCAAACATAATCTCCTATCTCAGGTTAAGGAACAGCCATAGATTCTTGGCTCTTTCTGATTTATCATTAAATTGTAGTTAGCTAGGCTACTAATGAAGCTGAAACCATTAAACAGCAGGAAGCAACTGCTAGCCCTTTCTTAATTAATTGAGTTCCCCGAAATTCAGTCAGATAAATTCCAACACATTGCAGTTTCACACAGAATAAAAGGGTTCTCTATACAGTTTTTGGTTATTTTGTTAAGAAAGTCTTGTTATTAGCCATGAAGTGAAAGTATATACAGAGCAGAAGACCATGTGTCAAAGGCTAGCTGATATTTTTTCTACTATTATCCCATTATTGTTCTATATAGTCACCCATTTATGCCAAATGAATTCTTCTTCCTAACTGTCTGCGCAGGCCCATTTCCAGTTTAAGGGGAATCTGATAGCAGAATATAAAAAAGAATAAGCAGAAAAATATGCTACATTACAAGCAACAATAAGCCGGGACATAGCAAAAGTCATATACAATATTGCAAGTTTGTTCAGTAAAAACTCAGATCAGCTTGTACATTGGCACAGTCCAATCAGGGTATTCATTGTCAGCATGAAGAAGTCAAGTGTATTTTTTTATTAGAACGTATGCATATGCAGGCTAGTCTCAATATTCACTGTGCACATGGAGTCGTGTAGGTGATTGTGGGATGGTGGGGGTGGGGGAGCGGGAGGGGGACGTACTGTTTTCGGTGCATATATCATTATCATTTAAAGTTGTTGTTGTTGTTGTTGTTGTTAGTGTTGGCTTTGACATCAACGTCGGCGTCGGCATGGAGTTTTTTAGCTTATAGGATGGCAGCCTACATCGTCGTCCGTCATGCACACTTTCAAAATGCAGTATCTCTGCAGCCTGCTGGCAGATCTCAACTGAATTTTATCTGTAGCATGTCTTTTGTAGAGGATTGCTTGCATAATTATGCATTCTAGGAAAATTGTTTCAGAACTTTGGTTGCTATGGCAACTGATAGATACCATAGACTTACTATAGGAAAATGCTTGTGAACAGTGTGGCTCCTTTATTTTTTGTTGGCTCTTCATGAAACTTGCAGACAACTACGACATGCATAAAATTTCGGAAAAGTTCGATAATGAGTCAGATGGGACCGGCGATAGCAGAGTTACATCCCCTTGATTATCAAAAAAAAAAAAAAAAAAAAAAAAAAAAACGGCCATAATCACCCTTGTGATCAGTGTAGCTCCATTTTTGTTGGATCTTCATGAAACTTGCAGATAACAATGACATGCATAAAATCTCAGACAAGTTTGAAAATGCATCAGATCAGACCATCCGTCACATCTTATAGGATGTATCATATCTAAGGCACCATATATGCTGGGGTTCTGAAATTTCATATGTGGATTGCTTATGAAAAAATAGCAAATTTGTATTGTTTTTTGGTCAGACCTCTCGATGCAGAGAAATGGCCCTTTGCGGACTTAGTCAATTCTGCATAGGAAATGTAAGCAAAACATTTCAAAAACTGCTTGGGCTAGGCTCTTTAAATTTTTTTTCAGGCAGTTTGGGACCAGTGTGTTCCTGACCTGATTAAATTTTTATATAATTTTAAGAAAAACTGACCAAATTATGGCCACTTGTGGACTTTGGCATTTTAGCATAGGCAAAGCTTGTAAGCAAAATATCTTAAAAACTGCTCAGGTTAGGCTCTTCACTTTTGGTATAATTTTATGAAAATTTGATCAAATTATGTCCCTTTGTGGACAGGCAGTTTAGCATAGGAAAAGCTTGTAAGCAATTTGTGCTAGGCACTTGAGATTTTGAAGGCAGTTTGGAACCAGTGTGTAGTTGACCTGGTTAAATTTTGATATAGTTTTTATAAATATTTGACCAAATTATGCCCCTTTGTGGACTCAGGCATTCTATCATAGGAAGAGCTTGTAAGCAAAATATCTCAAGAACTGCTAGGCTAGTCTCTTGAAATTTTGCAGGCTGTTTTGGACCAATGTAAGAAGACGATTAAATTTTGGTGCATTGATCAAATTATGCCACTTTATGGACTAAGGTATTTTAGCATAGGAAATGCTTGTGAGCAAAATATCTAAAGAATGGCTTAGGCTAGGCTTATGAAATTTTTCAGGTAGCTTAGGACCAACGTGAAGATGATCTGTATTAATTTTGGTATAATTTTATGAAAATTTGACCAAATTATGCGCCTTTGTGGACTTAATTTTGCAGCAGACCCTTACATTTTCAGTTTTAGCTTTACAGTGTTGTGGAAAAAAAAACTAACAAAAAAAAAAAACAAAAAAAAAAAAAAAAACAAAAAAAAAAAAAAAAAAAAAAACACACACACACAAAAAAAACAACAACAAAAAACAACAACAACAACAACAAAAAAAAAAAAAAAAAAAGACATTTTTTTTTTATTAAATTAGCCAAAAGTTTCTTGAGTTTTGTTTCTGTGGCAATATTTAACTCAGTATTGACAAATTCATTCAAATTGGTAATGTTGATGATTGTCAAATTTCGATAATTTGTTAGACATGACAAGCTTTTAAATGTCAAACAAATATTTTTTGGGCGAATTGTGATAATTTGTGAGTTATGACACTTTTTAGCTCACATGTACGAAGTGCATGAAGAGTTATTGTACTACCCCCAGCATCAGCGGCGGTGTTGTCGGCGTTGAACCAATGCGTCCACAAAATGTTTAAAGTTTTATGGTAAAGTTTCTTTTTATATGATGACAAGCGCGTTCAGGCGGGCTACCCTGTCCGGTGACAGGTTTTGTTAAATGTCTAACAATAAAAAAAAAAAAAAAAAAAAAAAATAATAATAATAATAATAATAACCGCAGGCTTGTAGTGCTTGGATTTCCATTGGCTCAATAAAGCATAATGCCAAAGTTCTTAGCAAACAGTGTATACCCAGATCAGATGTGGCAGAAGGCTCATATAAAATTGCTATTTCTGAAAAAAACAAAACAAAAAAACATCCCTGTAGTAGTAAATGGACATGCCTGCTGTGTAAGATGAGATAAGTAAACAAAAGCATCTGATTGTCTGAAATGCTGGTAAGAATAAATGCTGGCTGAATATAGTCTGTGCTGTTCAACACAATGTTAATAGACTATCCGTTCTCTCCTGTGTAGGAAAATCTACAGGTGCCTTTGGGTCAGCTTCAGATTATGATGTTGGAGTTTTATTGCTGCTCTTATCAATTCATGAAATAATCATTATCAATTAGAGTGAGAAATGCTCTTCCACAGAGAATCTATGGCTGTTACCTAACCTGATCTGCTGATATAAGAAAGTCTGTGGTTTCTATCACTTGCAAACAATTTCCATCTGTATAGCAGAAAACTAAGTATAGGGGGCTAGCAGACGGAACTTACGCACAAATCTAGTCTGGCCCCAGACCCTTTCTTTATTTTTCTTTTCTTTTTCTTCTTTTTTTTTTTTTTTTTTTTTTTTTGAGGGGACACAACACTTGTATAGCTTGTAGAATTTTTGTTTACTTCAGTCCCTTGGCTGTTCAGCCATAGGTAACTTGAAGTTGGATTAAAGAGGATCATGATAAAAAAAATAATGTAGAGAAAGAGAGAAATAGATATAAAACAAAAACGACTGGAGCCAGTCTAGCACAAATCAAATGAATGTAATTTTTAAAACAGTGGTTTCGATTTTAAAGCTTAATTGATGTTGTTGTTTTAACACGTATCGATAATTATGTGTTAAAACAGATGAATAGTTTGATGTTTATTTGTGTTCAGTGCTCTCTAGGCAGGTGCAGACGCTCAAAGATCTTTTATGACACGGTTATAAAAGAAACTTTTAAAACTTGTAAAACATTATGAACATAATTTATTCACACACACACACACACACACACACACACACACACACACACACACACACAAATATATTTTGTAAATATTTAGATTATTTGTGTGTTGCTATTACTCACACAAAAATATATATTAGTTCAAAGATGATAGCCTTGATAAAGGGGGAAACCCTGAAACAATATGTTAGTTACTTCAAGATGGAAAGATGTTCATGTAAACTAAAGCCAGCGGCCAGTCAGCTGGACAGATCAGCCACATGTGGTAATAATGGCTTCTCAGTGAAGTATTTATCACCCTCACAAGTATTTAATGCCTATCACTGGGAAGTTTTCCAGAACTACCAAGTTCGGCCGGCTATTGCAAAATAATTCATACGGTGCGAAGGCACACAAAAGGTGTTTGTACTAGCCTAATGTAGAAATTACTATCTAATCAGATAGATACGTAAAGCATTTTATACAGTAGCTGCACATTATTTGACACAATTATGCAAAAGTCTGTGAGCTTCAACATTAAACATTTACTTTAATATATAGTTATCTAGGATCAATAAACTAATTGCCATCTATCTGTATTTCTTTTTTTCTTTTTTTATATAATTTTTGGCTTGATATGATGCCGGTAATTATTACACAGATCGGTATGTAGTTAAACATAACAAAGAGGGAAATATAATACGAGCCCGACGTAGGAAAAGTGTAATTCAGACAGTCAGTATCGCCAATGTTTCAGTGCACATTCTCAGGCCCTTAGTGAGTCTAATACTGTGATTATTTCAGTGAATAGTGCCCTTTGCCTGCAGTTTATATTGGTGAATAGCGAAGGTTCAGGCGAGACGGCGTGGATGCGCAGTCTCGCCAGAACCTATGCTGTACGCTTATGCAATAACGGCTGTTTTCCTGTGGCACGGCTCAATTTGCATTGCTTTAAGTAATGTTTATTGTTTGTATCTTTTGAATTCAATCTACACTTTAAAACTGTGTCATTCTTTTTTTTCAGCTCACCATGCGACCTTCGTGTTTTGTGGGGAAAAAATACCCTTGGAAGAAAGACATATACGAGATCCGACTGAAGAAGAGATACTGAAATACCGTGACATTTTTCAGTGACTATTCAGAAAGGCGGCAGATACGCATCCTTGTTTTAAGTGTCATACCTACGTACGTTCTGCGAATCGATGTGTGGTTCGATCATCTGGTTCGGCAACTTCCTTACTTTGAAATCACGAATTATTATACGTCCTTCTAGCAAGTCTGGCAGATGCTCATGGCTTGGGAAATGATGGGGACTGAGTGCTGGTTATCCGCTTAGACATCCTAAATTAGCCCAGGAAAAATGTGGTTAAATTCATTAGCTGCCTCGCCATAAGATGTTTACTTTGGCTTAGACTAGTATACAAACAATATACAAATATGTGTATAATAGAGCCACATTGTGCTCCGTCTACATTGTGCTCTCTCGAGGAACATTTTGCGTTCTTTGCATATATTTGGGCCTTTTATGCATGCTACTTAAACAATATGTCCCCTAGCTGATGAGTTTCCATACGCTACCATGATATGATTATATGCCGTGTCTCCTCGACGTAGTATATTGTTTTATGGAGCACATTGTGGCTCTACATTGCTTGTATAGAACTTGGTTTCGAAGCCATCTTTAATACAAGACCAGATTCGAAGCCTTCTTAAATATGTAAAATGGTGCTAGATTCCAATAAATATCAAAGGATGATAATGGATGAAAGACATTTTGTCACCACAGGTGGGCACGAAACTGTGACAAACGTGGAAATAATTTTGTAAAACGGCTATGTCATGTAGAATTTAATAGACGCAGTTAAATAACATAACTTCAATTTCTACTGACCATTGCTATATTAAGATCAGAATTTTGTTTTTAAAAGACATAAACGTTGCATTTGATTAGTACTTCAAGTATATAAAAGGACTACCTGTAAAGCATACAATCACATTTTGACTGTCAGCATGATACCTAACTAAATGAAATGAACATTTTACTGCTTGCGAAATTGTATTGTATGGCAAGCTGTTTTGCTATTTATTATGCAATGTAGATATATATTATATCAGATATCTTATATAGGATATAAGATATTTCTTCTTTATCTTCCATCTTCTTTAGTAAATAAGATATCTTATATCCTATTTAAGATATTCAGATATCTTATATAGCATATAAGATATCTTTATTAACATATAAGATATCTAATATATATTAGATATCTGATATATTACATATCTGATATATTAAATCAGATATCCGATTTAGAGAATAAATAGAAAAACTGTTTGCTGGGAAGCCGTTTTAGTAAGCCGTTCAAGTATTTATCATACATTATATCAGATATCTTATATCCAATATTAGATACCTTATATACTATATAAGATATCTGATAAATGATATTAGATATCATTTTAATTCTACAAATAAGATCTCTTATTTACCATATAAGACATCTTATTTGTTAAATAAGATACCATATCTTTATATAGATATCTGATTATACTAATAAAGATATCTGATATACTAAATTAGATATCTTATTCAATTGAATAAATGAGATATCTTCTTTGGTAAATAAGATATCTTATATCCTATATGAGGTATCTTATATACTTTATCAGATATCTCATACAGCATATAAGATATCTTAAAAGTCAATTATATATATATATATATTTGTATAAGATATCTGATATATGATATATTAAATCAGCTATCTGATTTATAGAATAAATAGTTAAAAGGTTTGATATAGTTTTGATCTCATAATGGGACGCCCGAATAGCTCAGTCAGTAGCGCCTCTAGTTCGCGACAGTGTAGATACCTCTGCAGCACAGGTTATAATCATTCTGACGGCGCTAGCAAAAATGTCGAGTGATAAAGATATGTTCAATTACTCCTGCGTCGAAATGAGTATATGTTTTGTCTCTCGACTTCCGAGTCGCAGTGGTTCCATAGGGTATTTCCCGGCTGAATGCCGGGAACTATTCTGGCATTCACCCCACCATTAGATAATTGAATCTGTAGTATCAGATAATCAGTTTAGTTTGACGTCTATCTTGCGGAGCCCCGTAGTCTAGTGGATAAGAGAGTTGACTCTTAATCTATATGGTTTCTCACCGCTGTGGTTCGAGCCTCGCTCAGGTCATACGTGGGAAAGCCAAGTTATGCTTCCGAATGGTCAGATGGTTTTTACCCTGGGTTCCCCGGTTTTCGACCACCTTTGATGAACGATCGGCTCGACATAAGTGAAATAGCCTTGAAAGGGCCGAAAAACCCAAATCAAAAAAAAATCTGACGGACGCCTATATGTGGCATTACTGTTATGTGAAATGCTGTGTTTACTTTTGCGTCTATAACTTGTTACTTGTGTGTTTTTTGACTAATGAGTTTTCGCTGCATGTACGAGTAAATCTTTAGGATTTTGAAAACAATGTTGGCTTTGATTTTACCTTTCTTATAAAGTAAATATTGCAGACACACGCTTTTAGTTTCAAAAAAAAAAAAAAAAAAAAAAAAAATGAACAACAAATATGGCTCTCGTGACATACGTTACATTACTACTAGGACGCACGACTATTCACTGGCATTTTGTTTCAAACAAAAGAACAAGAGAAACACATAACCCAAAACATAAAAGAAAGAAATCAAAATACAAAACACAAAACTCAAAATACAAAACATGAAATTCAGAAATGTTTATTTCTGTCATGGTATCTGAATTATCTTTGCACGATGGGCCAGTGCAATATGGTTTTCAATGTCAGGGGTATAAATAGAAGCCAAGTTTTTCAGGTAATCTGCTCGTCGCCGTAACTCATCACACCAAAGCTGAACCATTACATGTACAGTTATTAGCTTGAACAATTAGCTGATAATATGAATAACTTGTCATCTACTTATACTCCTGGCATATGAACCATATTGCACTAGCCTATGTACAAAGATGAATTGAGGTTTGGGTTTCGTTTGGTAGTTTGACTTTAGCTTTAAATTTGTGATTTCACTTTTATGTTAAGTTTGTTTTTCGAAAAAAAAAAAGGAAAAGATAACTAAGAAGCTACTGTATACTTATACGCTAGTACTAATGGTACATTATAGCAACGGTTTTTTTTTTAGTAATTCTTTGGAAGTAAATGTGCATTTCTCGATTGTTTCGCATTGTAATCAAGATAACCTTCAAGCTGTTTTTTTTTCAAAATTCTATACTTGTACACGCAGAATGCAAAATTAAAATGTCAAAATACACAAGTCACAAATTAAGGCCACAAAAGTCCAAACACCATTACAAAAACACAATGTCACAGAGGCTTCTATATTATCTGCAGTAAGATGGACTAAGGTTGTTCTTCTATTAATATGCTAAATTAATAACATTGCCTTTTAGTCCGCAGATGTCCAGTTTTAAATTTTCATACATACTGACTTTTAACATTCGTTGGAACTTGATACGACATATTGTTTATGTGGCAGATCATCAAAATTCAAAGTCTGTATCATGTGTGTAGAAGGGCATTCAGGGTCTTCACAAAAACACACTTATGCGACTTTGTGCCCATCACAGCACAATTTTATATAGTAAAACTGAAGTGAGAAGGGGTAAACGTTATTCTACTATTTCTGCTCTAAAACGTAGATTGTGGGTCATGGAAACAACAATGTATCTTTGGAGCAGAAATAGGAAAGATATCGCTATTATTCATGAGAAAATTACAGCCATAAAGACCCTATGATATCGAATTAGCGTGTTTTGTAATATTTGACATAACTGGCAGTGGTTCTGAATCATTTTATCTTTATTCTGGCTTTATCTGTGATTAACTGGTTACCAATGTTTATTCATTTGGTGTTACAAAATGTGACATGGACGGAACACATACATGTTTTGAACCATAGTGAAGGTGAGGAACCTGAACGTAACTGAATAAAAAGTACATAGATAAAAGGAAAATTAAACATCTCAGTTGTCACCCTTACTTTCACTGTGGTTCATACATGTATTTGTTCCATCCACACTATTAGAATATCGTGTACTGCTAGTTCCGTAATGAAAGAACGATACATTTAACGCCTGGGCCCTACATATCGCCCAGAGACGTTAAATCTGCATTGAAATTTCGTTTGCCCTCTGTTTGTACAATACTATCGATGCTATCGATGACTTGATAATCAAGTTATAAGAGCACATATAACTTCATGTTTTGTTATTCTTCATTTACATTAACCATGTACACACACACACACACACACACACACACACACACACACACACACACACACACACACACACACACACACAAATATGTATATAATTTAACACACACAAACACACACACACACGTGTAAAATTGAATACACACACACACTAACACATGTGTAAAACACACATACACACACACACACACACACACACACACACACACAAACACACACCTTTGCAAAATATACTAGGAAGGAGCATTTCTTGCTATTTTAATAACTCAATACTTTTAGTTACAGTGGATACGCATTTACGAACAAATTCGAATTAATGTCGACAACATTGAATAGACTTTGACGCCATTACGCTGAATAAACTTCGATTCATATTGCTGCAACAATGTGGTGATGGGTTTAACTGGTTTTAATTCCCCTTAAACCTAATGAACTGGGATTCTCTCGTCCAATAATAACGGCTTTTCCGAGTGCTAGTCGAGAGCAGCCGCAAAATCTGCAGTCAAAAAACATATTAACCTTCGTAGAGCAGTTTAAGGGGAACGACTTCTGAATGTTGTTAGCTTATTGTTCATAGTGATCATCAATTTAAACGGTAATGGACTGGCATGGAACAGGGATTATTAAAAAAACAATAAGTGATTTCATACTTCAAAATGCCCTCGCTTATTCCGTTCCTACTTATATAGCGATGAACTTATAAACAATAAAACGTGAAACGATAATACCCCGCCACTATCATGTTTCGGGTAGATAAGTCTGTCAAAAATGGACGAAATTTGCCCATCAGCAACCCCAAACCAGGCCACCGCAATATCAATGCACATACCAAAATTCATTGAATTTTACTGAAGTTACATGTATCGTCCGGAAATGAAAATACGGACGTACTGCTTGCATATAAATCTGTCAAAAAATAACGAAATTTGTCTATTAAAATTCCCAAACCAGATCTTTACAATATCAATGTTCATACCGAATTTGGTGAAAATCCATTGATATTTACTCAAGTTATCGTTCGGAAATAAAAATACGGATATATCCTCAAAACATAATGTTTATTGCCGGCCTCGGTGGCTCAGATGGATGCGCCGTCCGACTGGAGACCAGGAGGTCGCGGGTTCAACCCCCGTCGAGGTCGGCAACATTCTTTCGTGGAGATTGATCATGAAATATTTTCTACGGTCATTCTCTCCCTTCCGCTGATTCAAGAAGGGCAGTTGTCAGTTTCTGGCGAAAGAATGTGCACAATACTGGTTAACCGCTTAGAGGACTAAGCCTGCCCAGAAATGTGTGGTTAGGTAAACTGACCGCGCTCGACATGGTCCTATTGGGTTGACTGGGCCGTAAAACCTCAACACTAACAAACAAACATAATGTTTATTAATGCAAACCCACAATAAAAGATGAAGTGACCTTCGACAGTGTCCAAAAATTTGTTCCAAAACTTCAAGTTTTTGGTGCTTATCCAAGAAAATGTTTGGGACTGTGCACAAAATTTAATTTGTAAAGCTAAAGGAACAGACCGAAGAAGTTGTGTTGGGATCCTGCCCAAAACTAATTTGAAAACTTCACAGGATGGATACAATACGAAAATGGGGATCATGCCCAAAACTAGTTTGAAAAGTTCTCGAGGAAAGTTTTGGGATCGTGCCCGAAAGCAACTTTGAATTATTCTCGGGATCGGTCCCAAATGATCGTTTGGGATTGTGCCCAAACAAAATCTCAGGAACTTGGACAAATGATTTTTGGGATCGTGCCCAAAAGCAAGGTTAACACAATATAAAATGTATTCCTTATCAAAAGCTGAAAGAATTGCTATTTGGGATCGATCCCAAAACATGAACTTTTAATCGGAAGGTATTTCAATAGACTTCAATATTTTGGGATCGATCCCGAAACGCATATTATATACACTTTAAACAGTCTATAATACATGTATTTATGATGCAAACATACTGTAAACAAGGGATCGTGCCCAAACTATAGCGATTAGGAAAGTGTTTGTTAATATACATTTCTAATATTCACGTGTTTTTTGTATTTTTTGCAAGAAAATTATTGATATATTACCAGAAATATTTCAAATGTAAATTTCGCAATCAGGAAAAAAATATTTTTTCACGATTTAAAATATTGTTTGTTATATATATATATATATATATATATATATATATATATATATATATATATATATATATATATATATATATATATATATATATATATATATATACGTTT